>JBCNJP010000027.1:61400209-61524209 GCA_039602395.1 Deinandra increscens subsp. villosa
GAAAGAATAATGGCTTGGACTTTCCGCCGGTGGGATGTCGCTTATGTGCATATACGCAGGCGTATCTACCACGATGTAAAAGTCCCCATCATCATATTCCTCTGGATGGTCATCCATCCTTGAATTATGATTTTCTTTTTTTCTTTATAATTAAAAATGATAGATTAGTAAGTAAACAATTGGCCCTTGTTTTCTTACTGAGAAAAGAAAAAAAATGACTCAAAACTTTTTTTAAGAAAATGACTCAAAGGTTAAAGAAAATAAAAGTTTAAAAGAGAAATAAAAAAATTAAGAAAATAAAAAGGAAAACTAAAAAGTTTAGAGAAAATTAAAAGTTAAACCGTTTAATCGGATTTTTCTCAAAATCCTCGTTTTTGTCCCCGACAATGGCGCAAAAAAGCTTAGTGTGCTTGTGGTGAAATTAATGGAGTTTAAATCTGTAGGAGTTACTTAGCCTTCTCAATTACCCGCATTACATCTTCTTTCTTGAAATTTATTAAAGATGCAGTTAATGTTTGGCAGTTCGTTCACTCCAGAGGTTTATAAAGTATCAAGAAAAACGCATCTGGTTTTGTTACCTGTACACTTTCTTCTCAGTAATCCATACAACAGACTAGGCAAAGGTATTCTACAATGTCGAAGCGTCCTCTTCAATCAATCGCACACTCGCTGCAACCATCAGGTTTGTGTTTTGAAGAGTTGAGGTTAGAGTATTTCGGGCCTCTGTTTGCAATGGTTTGTAGAAGATGGGATTGCAACAACATCAATGGTCGCCATACGAGCATAGATTACATACTATCTGATAACGATGTTAGTAAAGTTATTCTTTGTATTATAAGTTTAACATGTAAGATTGAGTTTGTTGTTAATGGTTGGCGTTAAACTGATGTTATTTGCAGGGGCATTCTATCCACGCAACTGTTAGGGCAATATTTCTCATCTTTTTGTGGACAAGCTCAATGAAGTGTGTGTCTATATGTTGAAGGATTTTACCGTTCTGAACAACCGTAAAGAATACCGGATTCTAAAGGACAGTCGGTTCTTGATTGAACTTTAGGGGTCCACGGTGGTGAGGAAGGTGGCTGGGGAGCATGAAGGGTTTGTCCGACATCCTTTTGCGATAGTTCGGCTTAAAGATTTAGAGGTCACTGGTAACAGTTACTTCGTTGTATGTTCTTCATGTGTATCTAATTTTTGTATTTAAATTGGTCGGTTGGTTTTCATTCCTTCTCTGCATTGTGAGGTGCAGTGTTTATCAAAACCTTTTAAAACCATCGGGGGTTGTTTAGGGTACCCATCATTGTTTTCTTTACACTAATGTTGTTTTAGACCTAGATGTTCCTGCTATGTGTGGAATATGGTTTGTGCTCACTATTTCCTTTGAATGGGTGTTCAATGTTGAGACAGATGTGGTTGGCTATGTTACAAGTGTTGGGGTTGTGTCAACAAAGTCAAGCGGGAGGCAAACGTTGGATTTCAAGCTACACAACGAACGGTAAGATACACAGCCCTGGCAGGTGTATATTAAAGAGACCATGTTTACTCTTTTCTCCTGTTATCAGGGGTCAGTACATTCTGGTGACACAATGGGGGAAGCTTGGCGTCTCATTCAGCGAAAAGAGAACAAGCCTGGTGTCTATACGCTTATATTGACTTCAATAAGCGTGAAGTTGTACCTTGGTACGAGGACGGAATTTCACAACCTCTGCTTACGTTTAGATATTTATCTGATAGTCAACTTCCTTTGAAGGTGTGCTTACATTGTCTAGCTCATCATCGACGATTATTCTCGACTCCAACAGTATACCACAACTGGAAGTATTTAACACTGTAATAAGGTAACACTATCTAAAAAAGTTATGTGTATCTGGTTGGCAGTGTTTTGCTATGCTTTCTCTAAGCCTATTGTCCTTATTAGCAGGGGTGTTAACCTGTATGAAGAGACACAGGCGGTTGGTAATCAGCCACACCAGACTGCTACACCGGGTGAGCTTTTACAGTTGGCTAGGCAGGACAAAAACCAGGTTTGCACTCTTGCAGCTCACTTGACACGTTTCTAATATGTTGTTATAGCACGACCACCACTTTTGCCCTTCCTTTTTATTTGGAACAGCCGGCCTTTTTTAGGGGGGGCTGTGCAGGTCACAAGTGTACGAACGAAGAATAACTGGTTTAACTTCATGTGCAACAGTGGACGCTGCCAGAAAGGTGTAACCCGTAAGGACGGGTATTTCTGGTGTGATGCATGTGAAATGCCGGTCATGTTTCCACGTGCACGGTACAGAGCAGTTTTTATTGTTCCATTGTACATAACTTTGTGTTATTAATTGGTGATAGTAATGCCTCTTTACCGCAAAACTCAGATACAGTATGTAGCTTGATGTCAAAGATATGACTGCGCATGTTATTTTCGTATTGTTTAATGAGGCAGGTGAACAACTGATCAAGCGGACTGCGAAGTCGTTGCTTGATGACCAGGAACTGGATTGTTTCTATTGTTTACCCCTTTCCCACATGACATGTTGCCCGCCTCTTCGAATTCACTTCTGACTGTGCTTTTACCGGAGATGTCGAATGATGGTACAATCCCCGATATATGGTCTTGAATAAACTCTCTTACGTCACAGATTCAGTGGTTCCTTTTATTATATGTGGGTGTTCCAGTTACATATGTGAACCTTGGGAGCCCGACATATGTGTGCCACAAGTGTAAAGCTTTAATGTGGTATTCAGAAAGGGGGAGGCCAACGGAGTTGAATGGACGGAGTTGAACGCTGAGCTGACTTTTTCGTCGTGCTGCCAGGGAGGGAAGGTCCTCTTACCTGCACAAGCAGAGCCCCCACAACCACTTAAAAGCCTACTAAACTACAATGATCGAAGAGCTGCAATGTTCAGAGAAAAGACATGGGTTTACAACAGTATGTTTTGTTTCACCTCTTTTGGTGCTAAAACTAACCACTCTGTTAATGATGGCCGAGATGTATACACATTCCGAGTGAGTGGTCAGAACTACCATCGCATAGGCTCCCTACTTCCTGCTGCAGGAAAACAACCAACGTATGCACAACTCTATTTTTATGACACAAAGAATGAGGTCAGGAATCACATGAATGCTTTAAAACACAAAGATGCTGAAGATGACAATGTTGATCAGGATATTGTTTCATCCCTGGTTGAGATGTTCAATACACACATTTCTGTTGTCAAAGCCTTTAGAATGGCCCGTGATTGGTGTGCTGAAACAAAGAGCCAGGAATGCCAGGTACAGTTGTTAAGCCATCAAACAACTGAACGCCAATATAATGCGCCTAATGCGTCAGAGGTTGCTATACTGGTAACATGAGATTTTGGCGAGAATGATCAACAGAGAGACATAGTTGTGCACATGCAAAACGGGGCGTTAAAACGGATCTCCGAGACACACCATCTTTACATGGCCTTACAGTATCCTCTGTTATTTCCATATGGGCAACTGGGTTTTCATAAAAACATACCATACGCTTCCAACTCCGAGAAGAGAAAAACGAAAAGAAGGACTGTCACAATGAGGGAGTACTACAGTTACATGATTCATGAACGCGAAAATGAATGAAGTACTTTGTTACGAGGTGGTCGTCTATTCTAACAGTATCTAGTTGATGCTTATATAGCCATTGAGGAACAAAGACTACGCTGGATGCGTAATAACCAGAGGGATTTGCGAGTTGAACTCTACAGGAACCTTTGTGATGTTGTTACTCGGGGGGATACAAAAGCTGAAGCCGTAGGCCAGAGAATTGTACTCCCTTCAAGTTTCACGGGAAGTCCACGGTATATAGTTCAGAACTACCAGGATGCTATGGCTTTATGCCGGACGTATGGGAATCCTGATTTGTTTATAACATTCACAGCAAATCCAAAGTGGCCGGAGATAGATTCAATGTTGGCCATGACCGGTGGGAAATGAAAGTGCGTGAGCATATGGATCTTCTACTTAGTCGTTATGAAATCAATGAAATACGAGATGAAACACAGAGAGTAAATACAAATGACTTGTATTAACCACATAGATAATCACAGAGTACACTTAGAGAATATGACCCCGAAACTCTTCAATTCTATACAAGATGAACTATTTATACAAGCTGAAATACGACTGGCGGAACCTCAGGTTCGGCCACACGTTCGGCCATGTCCGAACTCCAGGTTCAGCCTGAGTTCGGACCTCAGCATCCTTATGTGATCCATCTTGTATTCGATACTTCACATGACGATCAGGACTATGTATCAACAAACTCCCCCTCGGCATGTGCAGTATCATCTTCAATTAAAACTTGTATCTTGTATCTTCAATCAAACTCTTCCTCAATCTTGACGATGAGTTTAATCTTGAATACTTGATATTGCATCGTGTGTAATCTCTTTATCAACAAACTTCAGAAGACTTGAAGTTGTGATGTTCTCTTCCCACTTAGAAAACTGTCAACATAAATAATCTTGGTGCAAAATGTCTCTTCGAGACTCCAAGATAGTTTGATTTTGAAAATTGATTTTGTATTTCGTGTTGATCAATTGAAAACAAATCAGAAACAAAATCTTTTTGGCTTTTAGAAACTTTATATCAAAACACACCTAATTTTTTTTTTTTTGGTATTTTCTGATAAGAAAAGTAAAACAATACCGAATTAGATAATATTTTTGTCTTTTGTGAGAAAGATCATAACTTGGGATCATATTGGTCATGACATGCTGAACTACATTTCAATTTCAATTAGTGAAGCACATAAGCCATGCCGATTGCAGATATAAATTGTCCAACTTTAAACTCTGGCATAATCATACTCATAACATCTGGATATGTTAAGGTATTGATTAAATTTGCATTGACCAGTGTACCCCACACTATCAGACATACTCAGATATGCTTTTGCTTATCACATTTTGTGATTTCATTTGTGATTTTAATCACATAATGGTTTTATCCATAATATAGTCAATTGTGTTCCATGCAAAAATAAATAAGAACGTTAAATCGTCTACCTTAAGGTTGATCTTTCGATACGCAGATAAGGCCTCGGATTTAACAAAATAAGAAAATAAAACAAGTTGAAGTTGTATAACTCAACAACAATCAGGTTGGTACTCCCGTACACGCAGAGAAAGTCCGATGAGTTATACGAAACACCAAAGAAAATAAAGCAGAACATCAAACGAACAACGATCACGTCGGTCTTTCGACGCGCAGAGAAAGTCCGATCGTTTGACATAATAAAGAAAATCAAACAAGTTTAAATCTTTGCAAAATGAACACATGTATACACAGTGACTTCTCATTTTATTTTTCACATATCTTTTTCTTGATATATCATGAGATATGCATCAAGATGTTATCCACTAGGTCAAGCATCAGATTTAGTGTATATCACATTTGTATACTTTCTGATTTGCCGAGCCTACCTTACATATAGATCAAATGGTCTTATGGCCTTTTCATTTACTTTATCCATGAGTCAGACACTGTCAGCTAATGTACCATCATTTCCCAATCATGTCGGATACAATTTCTCATTTTTCAATGTTTTTGGCTTTTTGCATTTTTCAATCTTTTTGTCCTTTCCAAATTTCTCCCCCTAAAAATGACAACTGTATTTATAGATTTTCATTTTTACGAATTGGAAAACAAAACACTATTTTTGTATTTTTTGCAAAAAACAAACTCCTCCTCAGAATGAGACGAAGTGAAAAACAAGAAAAAAAATTGATCAACCAACACGAATACTAGTAGTTTAGCCTTTTGAAAAACAAACTCGATTTTGAAATCCAATTTAATTTAGACAGATATTTCACAATCAGCAATTTTCCAATCACCGAAAGGTCTTCCTGAAACACCTGCTTGACACCAAAAAACACATTAGTCGCGTTGGGATCGACCCGATTCAACAGTGTCGGGTCGCCCGGTGTCTTCCACAAAGTCCTTGTTGGCCTTGGAAACAACTTTTGGTTCCAAATTTGTAAAAGTTTAAAGTTTTGGCTGGAACTCGAATCAGATTCAACCGACGTACTTGATTTAGACCAAGACGATTTACGACTTGATTTAAACTTTGGGGACCATGGTTCATCAAAAATTTGACCATTGTTATCCACATATTTGGCAGTTTTGTGGATATATGCAGTCGTCGGACAATCAGCAGCTAGATGTCCTGGTTGACGACATACATAACAAAGTCTTTCTCGAAAATTGTTTGAAAATTGTTTTGATTTGTGAGAATCAGATGAATGTTCAGAATGAAAGTTAGAAAAGAAACCATCAGAAGAATCGTACCTAGGAGATGGACTTTTGAAGATGACGATCTTCCAGAATAATAAGAAAATTCTTTCTGAGGTGGTGATTTCTTTGTAACCTTAGCTTTCTCAGTTTTATCAACCTTCATTGGTTTCTTCACTGCAACTGGAACTTCCTTCACAACAAAACCCAAACCTTTATGTTTAGATCCTGGAGGCTTTGAAGAACCTGAAGAAGCACCTGAAGCTTCTCTTGACTTAGCTTCACTAGTGAATTTAGCCTTGATATCCTTCAGCTTGTTCTTTTCAATCAAAACTTTTTCTTCTTCAGTTGCAGATGAAGAACTTGAAACAACCTTATCAAATACTTTCTCATGTTCTAGCAAAACAGACTTTGAAGTAAATTTTGGAGCATCACCCAATGGCTTCTCCTTCCTTTTAGACTTGGACTTGTTCTTCTTGGATGGAGTGGCAAACTTGGAATAATCATGCAAGTCATCTTTTGAATCAATCTGAGCAGCAGTAACTTCAATTAAATCCACTGGCTGAGGAACCAAGTGAACATCATCCTTCTTAGAACTTTTCTGAACTCTGATCCTGCTTGTATAAGAAATTAAGCAATGTTGGTGACAAATTGCAATTCTTAACTTGTCGTTTCAACTCCAAAATCTCCAATTTCAAGTCATTAATTTTCTGTTGACCTTCAAACACCTCTTGTTGGGACTTGATGAACTTTGCATTGAGATCATTATATTCATACGTTTGTAACTTTCTGATCTCACATTCTGCAAATAGTTCTTGAAGAACACTTTCTCTCTTTTGTTTATAGATCTCAACATCTTTAGTTAATACCTCATTCTTGTCCCGGTACAAAACATTCTCATCTTGAAGCATAGAAATCTTATTTTGCAATTTTTCAACAGTAACAGCAGTTGTAGCAATAAGAGCAGTAGCTTCTTCATATTTTTGCTGAACCGGATAACTCTTCTCAAACAGATTCTCAAAATCTTGAGCTGCATCTAACGCTTCAGCTTTAGCTTTCTCACACTCTTCAGCCAATTGAGCCTTTTCCTTCAAAACATCTTCATGAATATGAACCAAAGCATAATATTTGTTTTTGAAAATCCTCCAATTCTTTCTTTAACACCACAATTTCTTCAGTTGATAATTGACAATCTTGTTCAAATATTGCAATCTTCTTGAGCAATTTCTCACATTTATAACAATTAACTTCATCATCCTTTAAATTCTCAGAAGACTTAGGTAATTCTTCTTGAATCAAAAATATACTTGAAGAAGTATCAGATTCTGTTAAAAAGCTTTCATCATCAGCATGTTGAGCAGTTAAAGCAATTGAGATTGGAGTATTATTCTTTTTAATTTCTGAATCTGCATTCCAGGCAAAACCATCTGGATGCATAAATGTATTAGTCCAATCATGAGCAAGAGTAGCAGATTTCTGATCAACCTTTTCAGCTTCATTGGATGGATGAAAAACTAAATGTGCATGCTGACCAGTCTTCAATTTACTTTCTGTAGAACTTGGACATTCTCGAGCAAAGTGACCATAAACTGAACATTTATAACATTTCACCTTAGATTTGTCCAATCCAATCTTTCCTTCCTGATTAAGTCTCTTCTTACCAGTTCTATTGAAAAATTTCTTCGTTCGACGAACCAGCATAGCATATTGCCAATTCAGATCCATTTCTTCCAAATGATCATAATCAATCTGATCGTAATCTTCATTTGCTAACTTAGCATTACTCATAGCACCAGTGATAACACCAAAGTATGAAGATACCAATGCAGACATCAACGCATTATAATCATCGACAGTTTGAATAGACAAAGCACTTTGGGTCGAAGAATTAGGAATTGACACAGAACAACCAGCAGAAGAATAACTTGGAATTTCAGATTTACCTGCTAGAAATGCTGTAGGAGGAGCAGAACTAAGAATATTAGACTTTCCAGCATTCATTGTAGAATAATTTTCACCATGATACACTGCATGATTCTGAATTTGTGTAGGAAGTGATTTATTCACCATTAATTCCATATCCCGAGCCTGAATTCTTTGAACCAAATCATTGAAAGACAATCTTGAAAAATCTTTATCATGAGTAATCATCATCACATAATTCTCCCATTTTTCAGGCAATGCTTCCAAGATCTTTTCTTTCATATCAACCTCTTCTTTAGTAAGATTCACCAAACGCATTTAACTCATCAGATGAGCGAATCTTGCAATCAGATTGGGAATCGTTTCATTTTGATAATGCTTAAATCTATCAAACTCTTTCTTCAAAACCTTTTGTCGACTTTTCTTGTATTGGTCATTACCTTCACATCGTTTTTCCAATGCATCCCATAGACTTTTCGATGTGTAATTACCAGCAAATTGATGAAGTAACTCTTTAGGCAATGCTATCGTTAATGTACCATATGCCTTTTTCTCAGCCTGATAAGCTTTCTTTTGTTCAGAAGACATTTTTCTTTGAAGAATAGGTTCACCAGTTTCATCTTTAGGATAAACATATTGCTCAGTGAACGCTAACCACATATCAATATCATTCGTATCAACAAACGCTTCAAACCGTTTAACCCAACTATGATAATCTTCCAATTTTAGCAATTTGGGAACTTTCTGACTTGTTCCGATTTCATTATCATAATTCATCATTGTTTGCATAGTAGCTTGAACCGAATTTTGAATAGCCGCGAACGCTTGAAAATCGGACATTTTTGAAAAACTGAACACTGTTCACACCGAACTTCGTCCGAACCTACTATACCCTCCGAAGCTTCTCCGAACTTCAAACAAAAGTCCGAACTCTCAACGAACGTATCACCGAACTTAGAAACTCCGATCTATTTCCGATCCTAGTCCGATCTCCCTCCGAGACAGGATATCCACCGAACTCTCTCCGATTGGACTCCGAACTCTCACCGAATCAGGAAAACTGACCGAGCTTACTCCGAACCTGGTGTTCGGAGTAGTTATGCCGAACTAGAGGTTCGGCCGATCGCGAAAAATTCGAAAACTTTCGGAAAAACTCACTAAAATCGACACCTCTCAAGCTGTGAACACTCAATCAACTGAACATGAACAAACACAGACATATTGGACGTAAAACATGAAGTTTTGAACGAAGATTTTGAGAAATGAAGATGAGAAACGAGCTTTGAAAGTAAAAAACGTGAATTCGAACTCAACAACTCTAGAAAACACTGATTTCCGACTAGTAGAACAAACCTAAGGCTCTGATACCACTTGAAAGTGCGTGAGCGTATGGATCTTCTACTTAGTCGTGATGAAATCAATGAAATACGAAATGAAACACAGAGAGTAAATACAAATGACTTGTATTAACCACAGAGATAACCACAGAGTACACTTAGAGAATATGACCCCGAAACTCTTCAATTCTATACAAGATGAACTATTTATACAAGCTGAAATACGACTGGCCGAACCTCAGGTTCGGCCACACGTTCGGCCATGTCCGAACTCCAGGTTCGGCCTGAGTTCGGACCTCAGCATCCTTATGTGATCCATCTTGTATTCGATACTTCACATGACGATCAGGACTATGTATCAACAGGAAACAAGCACATGAACGTCCACAGGTGGTTGCACGAGTATTTAAAATGAAAATGGACTCTTTAATGAATGATATCATGAATAACCACATATTTGGGAAGTGCTTGGCACGTCACCTTTCTTATGCGATTCTCCTATAAACTAGTCTCTATGTTCGCCAATTTCTCCAGGCCCATACCCATCCCTACCGCCTTTTTTAATTATAACATATCAACTGAAATAAAGTTCCCTTTATAAAAAAAATTCTCTGTTTTTAACATGACCCATGCCTTATTGAGCACACGCAGAGCAAATATGTTTATATGTGTTGTTACTAAAACTGTATATAATACAAAATGGCTATTATCCGCTAAGCAAGTAAGTCCCAGTAAGAAGGATATGTGTTAGTGAAACACAGTATCTTACGTCATGCTCAACATAACACATTTTACATGTTTCTGTGATGGTTTTGCAGCCATTTATACTATTGAGTTCTAGAAACGAGGACTTCCGCATGCACACATTCTGATATGGCTTGATGCTCCATCCAAATGTAAGACTCCCGCCACTATAGATGATATTATATCTGCAGAATTGCCTTCAGAAACTGATGATCCAGAAGCCTACAAAGTTGTGACTAAACATATGCTACATGGACCATGTGGGGCTGATGTAAGGTCCGCTCCATGCATGGTTGAGGGGCAATTCTCAAAGCACTATCCGAGACCATACTATGATGAAACAACAATAGATGAGGATGGGTACCCTGTCTATAGGAGAAGAATGAATAAAAGATCTGTAGTTAAAGGGAAGTCCACTCTTGACAATAGACATGTTGTTTCGTACAACCGCTAAGTATGTGTCACATATCAATGTAGAATGGTGTAATCGTTCAAGAGCAACCAAGTACTTATTCAAATACCTCAACAAAGGTCCAGATAGAGCAACTAAGGTCATTGAAGACAATGTTACCGTGGATAGTGAGACAAAAACAGAAAATATTACTAAGGTTGATGAGATAGCTAACTATCTTGACTGTCGTTACTGTTGATACATGGTTCCTGATCGTCATGTGAAGTATCGAGTACAAGACAAATACATGCTAGATTGCTGGTGTCCGAACTCTTGGCGAACTTCAAGTTCAGACACGACGAACATGTCCGAACCTGAGGTTCAAATGAGCGTGTTCGTGTCTAGTATAAATAGTATGTCTTGTATTGTATTCAATAGCTCTTGAACTATATGTGTCGGATCATAAGTGTGTGTACTATGTGGTTCTTTGTGATCTAATACAAGTTTCATTGTATTTACTCTTGTGTTCACTCTCGTTTTACATTGTTTTCGATACGACTGAGTAGACGATCCTTCGCTCACGCATTTTCAAGTGGTATAAGAGCATTCGGTTCTTTCTACTGGTCAGAGATCACTATTTTTCGGAGTTTTCGAGTCAAATAGTGGGGGGTTTTGAAATTACTTCAAGCTTTTGAGTTCGTTTGATCATCTCGAGTGTGTTTTTCCTGAAAATTCTTCTTCTAAAATACTTCTATGGAGTTTATCTGAGTTCCCATTCAAAAATTCGCACCACGTCAAAAAGTGGCTTTGGCCACGGTGTTTTGATAACGCATAGCCACTGTTTTGAAAAAAAAATGTGGCCAAAGGTAAGACACACTAGTTTTAGCCACACATATTTTTTACCCGTGGCCTTAGCCACGTATTTTTTATATAGCCTTTGGACCCTTTTAGCCACGTATTTTTTTGTTTATGTGACAACAACAATCAGGTGCAGTGGCTTTAGCCACTGTTTTACAAAAACATGTGGCACTTATTTGTCACACTTATAAAAGAGTGGCGAAATGCACCAAACGGCCACGGAATTTTTATGATTTTTTATTCGTCTGACCAAAAAGGAATGTATGGTCACGATTAAATAATGTTGTGTGACGGAAGAGTAGATTTTATTACTTAGTAAATTAAAAGAAAACAAAACTATTAAGTATATATTATGCGTGGCTACATGTGAGCAATGGCCACGCTTTTTACTTAGTTGTGTGGCTAAAAGCTAGTACATATGGTCACTGTTATTAGGTTGTGTGACTAAATAGTAGGTTATGAGTGACAAAATCTATTACCTATGGCCACATATATTAACAGTGACTAAATGGTAGGTTGTGAGTGACAAAAATCTATTTTATGGTCACGGTAAAATATTAAACGCATGGCGAAAAAGAGACGATTTTGTTTCCCTCTAAAACAACGCGCTTTTTTCAATTTCATCATCATTGTTATTTTCCTTTACCGCCATCCCTTTCTTGATCTCAAATTCTCTACACCAATTCGTTTACACCAATTTTAGTATAATGGCCGATAATCAACGCTCCCTTAATTAACAGGAGAAGAAGATCCTTTAATCGTATTTTTTGGTTTACCAGTGTACCCCACGCTATTAGACATACTCAGATATGTTTTTGCTTTTATATCACACTTTGTGATTTCATTTGTGATTTAATCACATAATGATTGTATTCATGATTTAGTCAACTGTGTTCCATGCAAAAAGAAATAAGAACGTTAAATCGTCTACCTTAAGGTCGATCTTTCGATACGCAGATAAGGCCTCGGATTTAACAAAATAAGAAAATAAAACAAGTTGAAATTGTATAACCCAACAACAATCAGGTCGGTACTTCCGTACACGCAGAGAAAGTCCGATGAGTTATACGAAACACCAAAGAAAATAAAGCAGAACGTCAAACGAACAACAATCAGGTCGATCTTTCGATACGCAGAGAAAGTCCGATCGTTTGACAAAATAAAGAAAATCAAACAAGTTTAAATCTATGCAAAATGAACACATGTATACACAGTGACTTCTCATTTTCTTTTTCACATATCTTTTCCTTGATATCATGAGACATGCATCAAGATATTGTCCACATGGTCAAGCATTATTATTTAATGTGTTTATCACATCTGAATACTTTCTGATTTAATGCCGAGCCTACCAAGCACATCGAGCAATGATCTTATGGCTTTTTCATCTAGTTTATCCATGAGCCAAACACATAAGCCAATGTACCATGATTTCCCAATTATGTCGGATACAATTTCTCATTTTTTAATGTTTTTGTATTTTCTGTTTTTCAATGTTTTTGTATTTCTCCATTTTTCTCCCCCTTAAAATGAAAACTCTATTTTTGGATTATCATTTTAACACAAACAAAAACACAAAGACGTTATTTTTGGTTTTTCAATTTTCTTCCCCTAAACTACATACGGAATGTAAAAAGAAAGAAAACTGACCTTTCGACATGGATACCTGTCAGGTTTAGCTTTCAGAAAAATTTCAGTTTTGAAATTGTTATCATATGAAATTTAACTTAAATCAGCAAAATACTCCTCCATCAGCAACTTTTCAATCACCGATAGGTCTTCTAAAAGTACTTGCACACTAGTCAAACATATCAGTTTATAAATGACCCGAAGCAGATCGCTTCTGGTCGACCAGTATCTTGATTGCCTTTCGAAACCACTTTAGGTTTCCAGTGTTGTTGTTTTGGTAAATCAGTATTTGATGAACCTGTCACAGTTGATTGTGACGAACAATCTACAAATGGAACATTGTGAAAACGAGGAATAAATCTTCCTTGAGTTTTGAAAAATGTAGGTTGTGAATATTCATCAAATACTCTGCCATATTCATCAATGAATCGTTGTTTGGCAGCTTTACCAACATGTGGAACCTTTCCTTTTCGTGAACTAGAAGCAGAAGTAACACGACAATCTTGTGCCATATGCCCTTTTTTCGGCAATTATAACACAAACGATTGTGTACATTTCTTCGTTTTGGAACTGCATTGCTTCACAAAAATATTCATCTCCAAAATGATCATAAAAATTATCATATACCTGTTGTCGATGATCATGAACCCATTTCGAAGTCGGGCTCTTTGGAGCAGAATTTGATCCTCCAGAAGAATATGTAGCACCCTGTGGCTTCTTGCTCTTCAGATCAACATTCTTGACAAAAACTTCGGCAATTTTCTTAGCATCCACACAATGTAGCGGGAATTCTTTGTCAGAAAATATTTGTTCCGAACCCTTGAGTTTGTAGAATCTCTCAGGTTGAACCTTCTCAGCTTTGAAGACATCTTTCTTTACTTGGTTCACATTGATTCTTTTCAGTTGTTGTTGTTTTGGAACTTTTGAACTACCACCTTGATCAACTTTTCCTTCAAATCCCAAACCAACACTCTTTCCTGAACTCTTCTCTCCCATTCCAGTAGATTTATGCCCATTTTTTGCCAACCTAGAAAACTCAGCTTTAACTTTCTTGAGATCTTTTGGAGCATCAACAATTGCTTCATCAATGTCAGTGTTTGAACTTGCTGATTTCTCTTTGTCTGTAGACGAAGAACCAGACACACCCTTTTGAGCTTCAGAATTTTCAGTACTCTTACCTTTTTCCTCTTTCTTTCCTTCAACCGATTTAGAACTAACAAATTCAGAATAATCACCAGTCTCAACCTTGTCTTTCAAATCATGAACGCCTTCTTTGAGACTTCCTGGTGGTGACACAGTATTGTTGAACATCCTTTCAAAATTCTCATCCTTTGCCAAGAAACTTGTAAAAGATTGTGAATTAGTAACATTGTTCAAAAGACGTTTTGAATCAATGACTTCAATCTTTAATTCAGAATTTCTTTGATGAGCTTCACCCAACTCTTTTTCTGTTGCAATGAGCTTCTTTGCCACTTTATTAGTTTCATACTTTTGCAATCTTAACTCATCTAATTCGGCCAACAATTCCTTCTCGAGTTTATCTTCATTTTTTTTCTGAATATCCAGATTTGCATTTTGCAACTTGTTCACTCTAACCAACTCCCTCTTCTCATCAAGTAACTTTTCCATATCATTCTGATAAGATTGAATCTTAGTAGCTTGATCACCAGAAAGTTGAGTAAGAGTATCAAGTCTGGACTTTGATTTATCAAAAAGATTTTGAAAATCTTTTGCAGTATCCTCAGCTTCATCTTTCCATTTCTTCACTTCTTGGACTACTTCATCCTTTTCTGCAGATAACTTTGTAACTTTCTGTTCAAACTCTTGTTTAACACTTTGAAATTTTGATTCTTTCTCAATAATCTCTGCTTGTAAATCTGAAAACTTTTCTTTCTGAGAAGAAAATTCTTGAATTAGATCTGCTAATTTTTTCTGTTCATTTGCCAGTTCTTCTATCTTTATTTTATTTTCATCAACCAACAACTCATTTTCTTTTATCAATCCTTCTATCTTCTTGTCTTTCTGAGAACAGAACTCACAAACCGATTCGTAGCCACCATCTCCAGAACCACTTGTTTCAGATTCAGAATCAGTTACTTCTTCTTCATTATCACTATGAACAATTTGAGCAATCATCGCAGATGAACCAGTCCATGCAGACTCATCATTAATTTCATCAGTAGCCCAATCATAGCCTTTATTCGATGTTCGAGCTTTTTCAAATGCTTCAAGTACATCAGCATCCCAATCATAACCTTCATTGGACTCGGAAGCAACAGCAGTTAATGCAATTGGAGAATTAGAAGTTTTCCCCCAATCATATTGTTTATCAACTTGAGACACCAAGGCTGTTGAAGACTTTGATGACGAAGCAGTTGATTTTGAACATTCACGAGCAAAATGTCCAAAATTGGAACATTTGAAGCATTTTGCCTTTGATTTATCAATACCAACTTTGCCATCTGGATTTAAACTTTGAAATCCAGTCTTTTTCTTGAATCTTTTAACTCGTTGAGCTAACATTGCCAGTTGCCGATTGATATCCATTTGCTCAAGATTATCAGGATCGATTTGATCGAAATCCTCTTCAATCAGATTAGAAGTTGTCAACCCACCATTCAGCAATCCATAATATGAAGATAACAAAGCTGAGATTAATGACAAGTGCTCATCCGGTGTTTTTGCTGAATATGAAGTCGAACTCGAATGATTTGGAATAGTGAAGTTACATCCTCTTGATGAATTTCCAGAATTTCCTGAACCATGACCAGCCACAAAAGCTGTTTGAGGTGGATTTGATGAATTAACACCAAAAGATTTAGACTTTGCATTGATACTTGCAGAATTTTGACCATGATACACTTCAGGATTTTAGAATTGAGCAGTTGACTTGTTTGATGTCATCATTTCCATCTCTCTAGCATGAAGCTTTCCGGTCAAATCATGAAATGACAATGCAGAATATTCTTTATCATGAGTAAGCAATAATACATAGTTTTCCCACTTTTCCGGTAATGCTTCCATCAATTTCTCTTTCAATTCCTCCTCGGTCTTTTCAATTTTAACCACCTTCATCTCACTAATCAGATGTGAAAACCTTGAAACAAGAGCAGAAATATTTTCTTTTTCATAATGTTGAAAATTTTCAAATTCCTTGTTCAACACTTTTCGTCTACTCTTCTTATATTGGTCATTACCTTCACATCGAGCAGATAAAGCATCCCACAATTGTTTAGCTTTCTTGCAAGTGTTGAATTAATGCAACAACTCGGTAGGTAAAGCCATGGTAAGATAACCATAAACTTTTTGTTCAAGCTCATAACTTTTTCTTTCATCCTTATCAAAATCTTGAATTTCTTTATACTCGCCATCTGCAGTTGGACGTACATACAACTTTTGAATTGGAATCCATAAATCAATATCGATTGTGCTGATGTATGCAGAAAAATGTTGCTTCCAATTTTGATAATCTTCCAACTTTAACATCTTAGGAATTTTTTGACTTGTTCCTATTTCATTATCAAAATTGAGCATAGCTTGTACCGTGCTTTGCATAGCCGCAAACGCTTGAAAACCAGACATTTTTCACTGAAAATAATACTTCAAAAACTTTGAACTCAAAAATGGAGGTCTTCCAAGCGGATTTTGGGGGTCAAAACTGGACGGTACTGGACGTAGGTTGGTACAAGTCCTAGATCTCGTCGAGATGAACGTTTTGGCTGGTATTGGGTTCCGTAACTCTTTACGGTTCTCAAGTTACGTCAGTTTTAGTGAAGGTCACTTTTCGCCAGCAGACCAAACCAAATTCAGCGGACCAATTCTGGACCAAATCAAACAGGCGGACCAGATTTGTACTTGCGGACCACTGCCGGATCAGATTAACCAGCGGATCAGATTACAACCAGCGGACCATATGGTACGCTGAAATAAATGCCGTGGATCAGATGGTACGCTGAAACTGCCACGGATCAGAATTATGAAGATTGCCTACGCGGACCAGATCAGCGGATCAGATCTTCGATGAAATCGAAGATACACGGGCGGACCAACCAGCGGACCAGAAAATTCATTCGGCGGACCAGAAATTCGACCTGCGGACCAAGCTGTAATCGAATGATTTTTCGATTTTTCGACTTTTGAAACTAGATAATGATTCAGTAAGGTGCGAAATCACTCCAGAAACACTTAGAAATCATTTTTCATCTCAGAAACACTCGGAATTGAAAGAATTTGATGAAAACGTGAAGAAACCCAAACTTTCTCTCTCTAAAAATCCGAAAATTGATCAAAAACACAGCAATAGAACAACCAATAGCTCTGATACCACTTGTAGAATCGAGAAACGATCTTACTACTGCATGCTTTGATCAATGTAATGAACACGAGATGTAAATAAGAGATTTCTTATTGAATCACTTGAAGATTACAAAGAATTCTCTCTAGTTTCTCTCTCTAGAAACACACACAGAAAGTGTAGAAATGACAGAAGTATTCAGAAGTGTTAAGCTCTCATTCTAACACTACCTATTTATACTAAGTGACTAACCACCCAGCGTACCAAACTGGTACGACGGACCACATGGTCCGCCGGACCATGTGGTATGCCACTGAAGACATTTCTACCACAACTCATACTTAGACATGCTCACATAGATACAATACACGAGACACTCATAGCATAGGGATATGCTTCTACAAGGTGTGTATGTAACCAATAAGTTGTGTTTAGGACCAATGATGACCCAGTAAGGTTTGTATGTAACTAATAAGTTGTGTCTAGGGCCTATGAGTCCCAATAAGGTGTGTTTAGGGGAAACGAGGGTCAGTTGGGACTAATGAGTCCCAATAAGGTGTATATGTAACCAATAAGTTGTGTTTAGGACAAATGATGGCCCAATAAGGTGTGTCTGTAACCAATAAGTTATGTTTAGGACCAATGAGTCCCAGTAAGGTGTGTTTAGGGGAAACAGGGGTAAGTTGGGACCAATGAGTCCCAATAAGTGTGTATGTAACCAATAAATTGTGTTTAGGACCAATAATGGCGCAATAAGGTTTGTATGTAACCAGTAAGTTGTGTCTAGGACCAATGAGTCCCAATAATGTGTGTTTAGGAGAAACGGGAGTCAGTTGGGACCAATGAGTCCCAATAAGGTGTGTATGTAACCAATAGGCATGTTTAGGACCAATGATGGCCCAATAAGGTGTGTATGTAACCAATAAGTTGTGTCTAGGACTAATGAGCCCCAATAAGGTGTGTTTAGGGGAAACGCGGGTCAGTTGGGACCAATGAGTCCCAATAAGGTGTGTGTGTAACAAATAAGTTGTGATTAGGACCAATGATGGCCCAATAAGGTGTGTATGTAACCAATAAGTTGTTTTTAGGAACAATGAGTCCCAATAAGGTGGGTTTAGGGGAAACGAGGGTTAGTTGACCAATGAGTCCCATTAAGGTGTGTATGTAACCAATAAATTGTGTTTAGGACAAATGATGACCCAATAAGGTTTGTATGTAACTAATAAGTTGTGTCTAGGACCTATGAGTCCATATAAGGTGTGTTTAGGGGAAATGAGGGTCAGTTGGGACTAATGAGTCCCAATAAGGTGTGTATGTAACCAATAAGTTGTGTTTAGGATAAATGATGGCCCAATAAGGAGTGTATGTAACCAATAAGTTATGTTTAGGACCAATGAGTCCCAGTAAGGTGTGTTTAGGGGAAACGAGGGTCAGTTGGGACCAATGAGTTCGAATAAGGTGTGTATGTAACCAATAAGTTGTGTTTAGGACCAATAATGGCCCAATAAGGTTTGTATGTAACCAGTAAGTTGTGTCTAGGACCAATGTGTCCCAATAAGGTGTGTTTAGGGGAAACGAGGGACGAATGAGTCCCAATAAGGTGTGTATGTAACCAATAAGCATGTTTAGGACCAATGATGGCCCAATAAGGTGTGTATGTAACCAATAAGTTGTGTCTAAGACTAGTGAGTCCCAAGAAGGTGTGTTTAGGGGAAACGAGGGTCAGTTGGGACCAATGAGTCCCAATAAGGTGTGTGTGTAACCAATAAGTTGTGTTTAGGACCAATGATGGCCCAATAAGGTGTGTATGTAACCAATAAGTTGTGTTTAGGACCAATGAGTCCCAATAAGGTGTGTTTAGGGGAAACGAGGGTCAGTTGACCAATGAGTCCCATTAAGGTGTGTATGTAACCAATAAGTTGTGTTTAGGACCAATGATGACCCAATAAGGTTTGTTTGTAACTAATAAGTTGTGTCTAGGACCTATGAGTCCCAATAAGGTGTGTTTAGGGGAAACGAGGGTCAGTTGGGACTAATGAGTCCCAATAAGGTGTGTATGTAACCAATAAGTTGTGTTTAGGACAAATGATGGCCCAATAAGGAGTGTATGTAACCAATAAGTTATGTTTAGGGGGGAAACGTGGGTCAGTTGGGACCAATGAGTCCCAATAAGGTGCGTATGTAACCAATAAGTTGTGTTTAGGACCAATAATGGCCCAATAAGGTTTGTATGTAACCATTAAGTTGTGTCTAGGACCAATGAGTCCCGATAAGGTGTGTTTAGGGGAAACGAGGGTCAGTTGGGACCAATGAGTCCCAATAAGGTGTGTATGTAACCAATAAGCATGTTTAGGACCAATGATGGCCCAATAAGGTGTGTATGTAACCAATAAGTTGTGTCTAGGACTAATGAGTCCCAAGAAGGTGTGTTTAGGGGAAACGAGGGTCAGTTGGGACCAATGAGTCCCAAAAAGGTGTGTGTGTAACCAATAAGTTGTGTTTAGGACCAATGATGGCCCAATAAGGTGTGTATGTAACCAATAAGTTGTGTTTAGGACCAATGAGTCCCAATAAGGTGTGTTTAGGGGAAACGAGGGTCAGTTGACCAATGAGTCCCATTAAGGTGTGTATGTAACCAATAAGTTGTGTTTAGGACCAATGATGACCCAATAAGGTTTGTTTGTAACTAATAAGTTGTGTCTAGGACCTATGAGTCCCAATAAGGTGTGTTTAGGGGAAACGAGGGTCAGTTGGGACTAATGAGTCCCAATAAGGTGTGTATGTAACCAATAAGTTGTGTTTAGGACAAATGGTGGCCTAATAAGGAGTGTATGTAACCAATAAGTTATGTTTAGGGGAAACGAGGGTCAGTTGGGACCAATGAGTCCCAATAAGGTGCGTATGTAACCAATAAGTTGTGTTTAGGACCAATAATGGCCCAATAAGGTTTGTATGTAACCAGTAAGTTGTGTCTAGGACCAATGAGTCCCGATAAGGTGTGTTTAGGGGAAACGAGGGTCAGTTGGGACCAATGAGTCCCAATAAGGTGTGTATGTAACCAATAAGCATGTTTAGGACCAATGATGGCCCAATAAGGTGTGTATGTAACCAATAAGTTGTGTCTAGGACTAATGAGTCCCAAGAAGGTGTGTTTAGGGGAAACGAGGGTCAGTTGGGACCAATGAGTCCCAATAAGGTGTGTGTGTAACCAATAAGTTGTGTTTAGGACCAATGATGGCCCAATAAGGTGTGTATGTAACTAATAAGTTGTGTTTAGGACCAATGAGTCCCAATAAGGCGTGATTAATTTTCTTTTTTCTCATTATTCAGAAAATTTCACATGTGAACACATATGAATAATAGCTATTTCACATGCGAAAGTGTCTACAATGAATCTCACCCTATATATATATATATATATATATATATATAACCGATAATGTATATATTACAACACATCGAAAGATATATATATATATATATATATATATATATGTGTGTGTGTGTGTGTGTTTTTGTGTGGTGTGTCTTTAGTACTTGACATATTTTTTTCACTTTAGGTATACAAATTCATTAGGATACAATTATCATTAAATTTATTGCTTAATATTCCAATTTACATTTAAAGATCATTTTAAAGTTATGTTTAAAATACTATTATATCTTTGTCTGGAATTAATTGAGTTTATCTTAAATACGATAATTAAATGTTGTCACGTCCTTATTTGATGAGATGCTTTCACCCGGGTCGATTATATTAATCCCCAAATTACTTCCCACCATTTTTCAAATTTCCCCAAAATTCATTGATTAGTTCCTATTCCTCTCACCAAAATTTTATCACCAAAACGATTCATCACTCTTTTCTTCCCTACCACTAAAAATTCCTTTACAGGATTCATCACACTATCATCGTAGGAGATCACTACCTAATTCCCGTCAGTATTAATTTCACTGTCATCTTTAGGAGATTATTTGTTTCATCTTAATTATTTCATCTAATAAATTATTTCATCGCATTTATTTCATTCTCTATTTATTTCATTTCAGGATTCATCTAGCTCATTTAACAATGGATCATGAAGCAGGTGAAGCATTGAAGGATCTTAATTATAACAGTGAAGGCGAATACAATGATGATTCTTCACAAGCGAGTGAAGAAGATGAAATGGATAAAAATGTTGATCATTATTCACTACAGAGTGAAGAAGATGAAATGGATAACAATGATGCCCACGTCGACAATGATGCCTAACTCGACAATGATGTCCAAG
Organism: Deinandra increscens subsp. villosa; assembly: GCA_039602395.1. NCBI lineage: Eukaryota > Viridiplantae > Streptophyta > Magnoliopsida > Asterales > Asteraceae > Deinandra > Deinandra increscens. The sequence continues at coordinate 61,421,904 of JBCNJP010000027.1, forward strand.
TCGACAATGATGCCCAAGTTACTGAGAATCAGGAAGCTACAACCTCTGCTCCCCAAGCAAACAAGAGGGGGTTGACGTGGTTGGCAAAGTGGCGTGCCAAATTTGAGAAAAATGGTGGGGGAAAACGGGCACTAACATTTGATGCGCTGGGAAGGATTGGCGGGGAGCATAGACCAAAATTTTCGAGTTTTATGGGAGACATTGCAAGATCAGAGGTTGGATTGAGGTATCTAAAATGGAGGAAGGTGCCAAAAGATGACAAGAACAAGATGTGGGCAGGGATTCAGGTTATGAAACAGATTAAACATTTTCTCATATTAAGTTTGTTAAGTTATTGAATTCCATATATGTGACTAAAAAATCCTGTCATATGTTATTTTTTCAGCAATTATTCAAAATTGATGACTGTCGAAGGGGTCCTATAATGGTACGGCTTGGTGGGTTGCTAAGGAGTTTTAAAAGAAAGATGTTCGAGAAACACATTCGTCCCAAACTAGCAAAACCCACCGTGCTTGAGAAAGTTCCAAAGATGTATCGCGCTATTGTGAAAAACGAAGACTGGGACAGATTTGTAGCATATACAAAATCTGACTAATTCAAGGTTTTTATTCAATTCAAATTGCAGATTTCATTAATTAGGCTAAGTGTTAATTAATGAGATTATAATTATATATCCTACCGTTGTATTGGAAAGGCTACGTCAAAGAGTGCAAAAGAGGTTCGAGCACAGTATGTTTATGATCATAAAATGGGACGGGGAGGATACGTCTATCTGAGAGAAAAACTGGTAATAAGCTAAGTGTGTTAGAGCATATTCCTATGCCACGATGTGTCTCGTGTATTGTATCTATGTAATGAGAGCAATTGTGTGAGTCTAGTTAGGCTGCTGGGCGTATCACATGGTCCGCCGGACCAGTTGGTGCAGCGTATCAGTTGATACGCTGGGTGATACGCCGGCCAGTTTAAGTTACCTATAAATAGGTAGTATGTGTAGAGAGTTGAGAACTGATAGAGAACTTCAAGTCATATTCTATATTTCTGTGTGTGTGTTTTCTGTGTGTATGCTCTCAAGGTTTCATCAATACAAATCTCATTTGTATTTACTTTTGATCTCGTTTTATCTCATTATCACGTGATTAGCAAATGATCCATCACACCATGGTTTTACAAGTGGTATCAGAGCTATCTGGTTCCATTTGCTGATCATATTCTGTGATTTTGGAGATTTTTAGAGAGAAAAAGTGGGGTTTGAAGCATTTTTCATCAAATTCTTCCAATTCCGGATGTTTCCGAGGTTAAAAATGATTTTCGAGCATTCCTGGTAGGTTTTCGCATCTGTGTGAAGCAAATTTCAGTTCAATTTGTCAAAATTTGCGAAATCAGTCGAAATCTGCATGAAAAACGACTGATCCGCCGGATGAAGAATCTGGTCCGCCGACTGGTCCGCTAGGCAATCTTCATCAGCTGGTCCGTGGCAGTTATAGCGTATCAGTGTGATCCGCTGGAAATATTTGGTCCGCCGTATCAATTTTGGTCCTCCGGATCAATCTGATCCGCTAGTACAATTTTGGTCCGCTGGTTATAAATTTGATCCGCAAGTATAATCTGGTCCGCTGAGATTGATCTGGTCCGCTTTTGGTCCGCAAATACAAATCTGGTCCGCTGAGTTTGGTTTGGTCCGCTGGCAGAAAAGTGTTAATCACTAAAACTGACGTAACTTGAGAACCGTTAAGAGTTACGGAACCCAATACCAGCCAAAACGTTCGTATCGACGAGATCTAGGACGTGTACCGGCCTACGGCCAGTACCGACAAGTTTTGACCACCTAAATCCGCTTGGAAAGCCTCCGTTTTTGAGTTCGAAGTTTTGAAGTGTCATTTTTCGGAAAATATGTCGGATTTTCAAGCGTTTTCCGCGATTCAAAACACGATGCAAGCTATCATTAACTATGATAATGAAATAGGAACAAGTCAGAAAGTTCCGAAATTGCTCAGATTGGAAGATTATCATAGTTGGGTGAAGCGATTCAATGCATATGTTGGTGCAAATGATGTTGATTTTTGGATATCTTACAATAATCTATATGAGTATCCAACAGGACAAAATGGAAGGCCAGTTTTGCAACAAAGTCTTACTCGTGAGCAAAAGAAGGCATATCAAGCAGAACAAAAAGCTTATGGTGCTTTAACAATGGCATTACCTTCCGACTTATTACATCAGTTTTCTGCATATACTTCTGCAAAAGAATTGTGGGATGCAATTCAAAAACGATGTGAGGGTAATGATCAATTCAAGAAAAGCAAACAAAAGGTTTTAAGAAAAGAGTTCGACAATTTCAAGCATTATCCAGATGAGAATATTTCAAAGCTTATCACTAGGTTTTCACATTTGTTAAGTGAAATGGCTTTGGTTGGCATTAAAAAGGAAGAAGCTGAGCTGAAAGAGAAGATACTAGAGGCATTACCTGAAAAATGGGAGAATTATGTAATGATGATTACTCATGATAAAGAATTTTCAGAATTGTCATTCATCAATTTAATTGAGCAGATACAAGCAAGAGATATGGAGTTGAGTGTCAACAAATCCATGCCTGCACAAGTACAGAATCCAGCTGCATATCGTGGTGAAAATGATTCTACCATAAATGCTAAAAAGGCAAACATTTACAGTGAAGGTCCTAGTACTGCATTTCTAGCTGGAAAAACTGAGAGTTATGGTGATTCTCCAGGTTGTACTTTTACAAGTCCAAACCGATCATCAAAGTCTACAATTCCTGATAAGGCATCTGAGGATCTAGCTTCATTGTTATCTGCATTTATATCATCGTCAAATGGTTCAATTTTTGGGAAACTTGGAGAAGTTGATTTGGTTGCAAATGACTTAGGTGAGTTGAGTGATGATCATTTGAACGAGTTAGATTTACATTGGCAATTTGCTATGATTGTTGAAAGAGGTAGGAGATACATGAAGAAGCATGGTAAACAATCTTTTATTCCAGGAGGAAAACTTGGATTGGATAAATCCAAAGTTAAGTGTTTCAAATGTTCACAAGTTGGACATTTTGCTCGTGAATGTAACAATTCAAAAGTATCTGCATCTTCGTCTTCAACAAACAATTCTAAATCACAAGCTTTGACTTCATACACGGCTGAAGGATATGATTGGGACAGAGATATAGCAATAATTGAAGAGAGACAGAATCAGATAGCATTAACTGCAACTCTCAATGCAGATAGTTCTACAGATTCTATCTACAAGACATCACCTGCCATGGTGTATAATGCTGATCTAAAACAATATGTTAAATTGTATCCTGATGAATCTGCACTTCTTGCCGAAGTTGGTTGTCACGAATTACATGATTCAGATTCAGACACAAGTTCATGTGAAACAGTTGTGGAAGATGGTACCGCAGAAGTGACAAAAGAGTTTCAAGAAAAATATGAATCTTTGTTAGCAGAGAATGGTTTGATCTCTGAAGAACTCAAAGCTGTTAAAGCTGAATTAGAATGTTCACAACAAAGATGTGCTGATTTAGAAAGAGTCAATACAGAACTGGTTCAAAGTGCTGAAAAATGGGAAACTGAAGCAAAGGATGCTATTGGAGATTTTGATAATCTATTCGAGAAATCAACAGCTAGAGTGGAATTTCTTCTGAAATCTAATGTTGAACTTCAAAAGGCTTTTGATGACGTTACTGCTGCTGAAAATGTTCAAAAAGCAGTGATTTCTGAATTACAAGATAGAATTCTAGAACTTAAAGAGGAACTTTCAAAGCTAAGAGATGAAAATGTTCAGGTTCGTGAGAAGAATGGAATTTTAACAAAAGATGTTGCTTATTACACAAAGAAATGGGAAAAAGTTCATGCTGAGTTAATGGACATTTGTGATACAAAAAGACAACTAAAGTCAGAATACAATGAGTTGTCAGATCAATTTATTCATGTTCAAAAAGAATTGATGGATGCTCAAGTCAAGATTTCTGAGTTGAAAATTGAGCTTCTTGTTCTTCAAAAACAAGTAAAGAATTCAGCTATGTCTCCTACTTTACTGAATTACATTTACAATCAGGAGAAGAGTGATGATAGTGAGAAATTAGAGGACTTGCATTCTGTTCCAGCTCCGGTGGTTATTTTAAATCCTCCTTCTGTGTCATTTGATCCAAGAGCTGAATTGCAAGATTATTCTAAATTTGCAACTCCAGCAAAGAAGAAGAAAAACAAATCTGAGAAAAGGGAGAAGAAATTGGGTGAAGCTCCAAAGTTTGTTTCAAGTTCCAAAGTTTTGGAAGAGCAAAAGATTTGTGAGAAAGTTGATTCTGTTCCTTCATTTGTTATTGAAGAAGAAAAAGCTTTGCTTCAAAGTAACAACTTGAAAGATATTAAAGCTAAGTTCAATAGCGAGGCTAAAGAACGAAAAGTTCCAGAATCTTCTTCAAGTTCTTCGAAAATTCCAGGGTATAAACAAAAAGGCTTGGGTTATATTGTTAACGAAGAACCAGTTTCAACACTACCACAGAAGCAGCAAAAGGGGAAGGCTAAAGAGAAAGTTTCAGGTCACAAGAATCTGTCAAAGCAAAGGACACAAAAGGTGTTCAAATCAAAGAATGCTGATTACTATTCTGGAGGATCTTCTTATAGTTCTGGTAATTCTTCACGAAGTCCACCTCCAAGGTATGATTCTTCAGACGATTTCTTTGTTTCCTTTGGTTCAGAAAATATTTTTGGTTATCATGATGTGTTTAAACAGGACAAGAGAAATTTAAAGAATTTTGTTGATAAAAACCAAATTTTTGAATCAAATCTGGGTAGCAGTTCCCTTAGTGTTTTTCAAAGGAAGTGTTATGCATGTCGTAAACCAGGGCATCTTGCTGCACAATGTCCTACGAATGCGAGCACTGACGCTTATGTGCACAAAACTGCTAAATATGTGGATTTAAATGGTCATATTTTTGATGAACCACAACCGTCGATGTACAAATCAACTAGTAAGCCGTCTTGGGCAAAGACGCAAGTTGATAATTTTGTGGATTCCTTGAAAAATTTTCAATCGCCCAAGATATGGAAACCACGAGTTGTTTCCTTGGCAAACAAAGACCATGTTGAAGACACCGGGCGACCCGAGGCTGTTGAATCGGGCCGATCCCAAAACCACTAATGTTTTATCTAGTGTCTGCAGGTTTCTTCAAGAAGACCTGTCATGCGTGTGTTGCTGATAGTGAAGAACTTGCTTAATTTAGTGTTTCAAAGACATATCATTTTCAAATGTTTTTCAACCGATTTTTCCAAAACTAAAATTGCAAAGTGTCAGTGTTGGTCGATCAATTTTCTTTCTTGTTCCTATGTTTACATTTTTGTAGTTATACATATTTTTAGGGGGAGAAAATTGAAAATTCAAAAAATAGTGTTTGTTTGAATTTTAGGGGGAGAAATTGAAAAAGGAAAAATATAAAAAAAAATGGAAAATTGAGAAATTGATCCGACAAAAGCGAGAAATGATGGTACATCAGCATATACGTTATCTGCCATGGATAGATTAAGTCTAAAGGCTGTAGGTACTTGCATAATCTGTGAATGTGCATGACTATTCTGATATCTGCAAGTAAGATATAAACATAAAGCTTGCCTGATAATCTTTGGTTATTTGCTTCTTGATGAATGCTGTGTGATGATTCCAAAATAGAATAAAGAGATATCCTGATGAATGCATGTTTTCATTTTGCAAAAATTTCAACTTGTTTGATTTTCTTTATTTTGTCAAACGATCGGCCTTTCTCTGCGTATCGAAAGATCGACCTGATTGGTGTTCGTTTGACGTTCTGCTTTATTTTCTTTGGTGTTTCGTATAATCCATCGGACTTTCTCTGCGTGTACGGGAGTACCGACCTGATTGTTGTTGGATTATACAATTTCTGCTTTATTTTTATATTTCTTATTTTCCTAAACAATCGGACTTTCTCTGCGTGCTCACAAGCCGACATGATTGTTGTTTGTTTAGGGTTCTGCTTTATTTTTGCATGACTCATCAAGGATGTTTAAATCTCTAAGAAAGTTGGATTTATATGATAAATATGATGATTTACCAGTATTTCTGATAGAGTGGAGGCCGAGTTATCAGTGCATGATAAAATTACCTTAAGCATATCTGAAAACGATAAAAATTGATTGGTGCATGCTGAAATAAACATAAATGTTGTATTTGCGATTATCTTGGCTTGCATGCTGATTAAGACCGAAATTGAAATGTGCTAGATGCGTTATGTCTGATATGATCTCGTGTCGTGATCTTTCTCGCAAAAATACCAAAAATAGAGTGTAATTTTGTATTGCATTTATATTTCCATGTTAGTAAAATTCAAAAAGATTTTTGGTGTGTTTTAGCATAACTTTGAAAAATTAAAAAGATTTTAGGTGTGTTTTGATCTAAAGTTTCTAAAAGCCAAAAAGATTTTGTTTCTTAGTTGTTTTCGATTGATCAACACTTGATACAAAATCAGAATTTCAAAATCAATATCTTGGATTCTCAAAGAGAAGTTTTGCACCAAGATTAAATTAATTTTGGAAATTCAAAGAAAATTCTGCGCTTTTGTCTTCTAAAGTCGCAGGTTCTGTGTGTTAAGACTCGAGCATGGTGTAAAGAGGGAGTTTGTTATATCATTCTCAAGTGGATCTTGATGATTAAAGATGTTTCAAGTAGAGATCCAGCCATGCAAGCTCTGTTTCTGACAAGATTTCAAGTTGAAGATCTGATGCAGCAATGTTGAAGATTGAAGACTAGAGATTTTGTTAGACTAGATACACTACACGTTAAGGGGGAGTTTGTTAGAGCATATTCCTATGCCACGATGTGTCTCGTGTATTGTATCTATGTAATGAGAGCAATTGTGTGAGTCTAGTTAGGCTGCTGGGCGTATCACATGGTCCGCCGGACCAGTTGGTGCAGCGTATCAGTTGATACGCTGGGTGATACGTCGGCCAGTTTAAGTTACCTATAAATAGGTAGTATGTGTAGAGAGTTGAGAACTGATAGAGAACTTCAAGTCATATTCTACATTTCTGTGTGTGTGTTTTCTGTGTGTATGCTCTCAAGGTTTCATCAATACAAATCTCATTTGTATTTACTTTTGATCTCGTTTTATCTCATTATCACGTGATTAGCAAATGATCCATCGCTCCATGGTTTTACAAAGTGTGTTACACCCAATCATGGTTAAGAACGTGCAATGTGTGTTTCAAGTCTGATATATATTATTATTATAATATAAGGTACAAAACAAAGAAATTGCAGCTGATGATTGCCCCTCTCGAGCGTTTATGTGGAGGAAAGAAAGGGTAAATAAAGAGGGGGGATACAAAACACCTGTGGTGAAGGGTGTAGCAGATGATATAGTAAGTTTAGTTGCTATATATATACCTAATTATTCACATGTTAAAAACTAACAACACCTAACTACATTAACTAAATTAATTACTGCAGGCCGAGAATGAAACGAAAATAAATGCGGGGTCCGTGACCGTAGAACCGGAAACGGATGCCCTGACATTGGTCCTTGGCAAGGAAAGGGGTGGATACCTAAAAGGTATTGGGTATGGAGTGACTTCCCGTGGATATTGGCAGGGTGCTCCAAAAGGGCGATCGAAAGAACGAATCGAAAAACTTGAGGCGGAACTAAAAAATGAAAAACATATGCATGAGAAAAAGGATCAAGAGGTTGAGCACCTCACTGAGCACCTCACTGATATGGTTAAAGAACATCATGATAAAATTGACAAGCTTACAATGTTTATGAACCTCATGATTCAAGATAAACAAGTCGATAAAGCGGTAAATTCTGTAAGGGAAAAATAATATATATATATACCTGTAAATAATTATATTATATACTTTACTTTTTATCAATTAATTATTATAAATTGTTAAATCATTTCGTAGGTAAAGTCCGCGGAGGCGCCTCTTACTACAACTTTAAGATCTAAAAACAGTTGTAATCAGCATTCCAATATAAATACAACGGTAATTAAATATTATTGTTGATATGATCAATCTCTCTTGAGCGCATATTTGTTAATTAATTAACTAATTGAATTAATTGTACGTAGGACATGATCAATTTCGCGCACAATACATCGCGAAAACAATCTACTCCATCAAACTCATCTCAAAGGTCGGCCGATAAGGTACGAATTTGAAACAGTTCTGAATTTGAGTTGATCTGGAAGATTCTAGTTCATCTGGATGAACATGCGTCTCTAGTTATAGTTCATCCGGATAGTTAGAGTTCATCCGGTTAGTTAAAGTTCCTCAGGATAGGTAAGGTTCATCAGGATAGTAAAAAGTTCATCAGGATAGTTAGAGTTCATCGGGATAGTTAGAGTTGTTCCGGAAGTTCCTAGTTCATCAGGATAGTTAGAGTTCATCGGAATAGTTGCTATATGATCATTTAATTATTTTAATTTACACAATTGTGCACTTCCCTTATAACTAATTGCTATATGATCATTTAAATTAAATGTTGATGCTGTCTTTAGGGGAAAAGAGAAAAATAACAGAAGCAGCTGCTGCTGCAGCCAGTACTGCTGGGGAATCAGAGCAGGAAGTGGTATATATATAATTAAGGATTTGACAAATCCCTTTGAGGTTATTGTTAATTAATATATATGTTACTAATCTAGTAATTACATGGTGTCAATTTAGGAAAAGAATAAGAGACATGCAAAACCAGTAAAACCTGCAGCTCGTAAAGTACCTCCTAAGAAGAGTGATCGGTTGGAAAAACCAAATAATTATGATGCCATTGCAGCTCCTATCGATCAGCCAATAATCCAAGAGGTATATACCACAATTTTTTTATTCTATTTTTTACTTTAATTAATTAATTGTTAATATATATATGCTATAACTAATATTATTATTATTATTATTATTAATATTATTAATATTATTATTATTATTATTATTATTATTATTATTATTATTATGTCACTTCTGATCAGCGGTGCCAAACTGCGACGTTGCATATGGAGGGGGATCCACTGAATGTCGTGGGAATGGCTGAATTATTACCAAAACAAAAAGATGAGAAGATTCATGGAAGTCCATTACTTCCTGGTTGCCGTAGAATTAACGTTTATCAGGTCAATAAGGGTGCAACATTTTTACCATTCCCATTAGATGATAAAACAACGCTTTCGGAGGTTGAAAATAAATATATTAATGCATGGCCGATGAAACGAATGATCCTTCATTCTAATAACAAGTCAAATAAATCACAGCCGGTTGATCATCCTACGGTTCAGAAAGTACTGGAACAACCACAGGTAATTACTATATTAATTAATCGTATTCGCTACAATTAATTAACTATATATATATATATATATATATATATATATATATATATATATGATCGGTTTTATTTGTCATTTTCCAGGTAAATAATGATCGGAAAAAAATGTCGAAAGTGTACTTAACACCAAACCAGCTGACTCAAGATCTGATAAACAAAAAACTCATTACAAGGAACCAGCAGAAGCAGCTGATGAGCACGGACAAGAAATTATAATTAATTATTATACAAATTAAACTTTGATTAGTGTATGTTAGTTTTTGAACGCCATTTGATTAGTCTATGTACATTAATTTTTAATTATAATATGTTTTTTAGGTTTCTCTATATTAATTAATATGCAGTTTAATTAATTGTAATTAAGAAAATATATGTGACCATATATATAATACCAAAGGCCACACTTTTTATATTTTAACGTGGCCGTTGTCACCCTTTGGCCACACGTATCAGGACAAAATATCTGATTTCAACTACCCTTTGGCCACTTTCTTTTTCCAAATATATGTGGCTAAAACACAAATATACGTGACCATATAATACCAAAGGCCACGCTTTTTATATTTTAATATGGTCGTTGCCATCCTTTGGCCACGCGTATTGGGACAAAATGTATGATTTGCAGCAACCCATTTGGCCATGTTTTTTATAACATATGTGGCTAAAACATAAATATATGTGACCATATAATACCAAAGGCCACACTATTCATATTTTAACGTGGCCGTTGCCACCCTTTGGTCACGCGTATTGGGACAAAAATTATAATTTCAACAACCCATTTGGCCACGTTTTTTTATAACATATGTGGCTAAAACACGAATATACGTGACCATATAATACCAAAGGCCACGTTAAACAAACACATGGCCGTTGGGACCCTTTGGCCACGCTTTTCGGAAGAATTGTTTGATTACAACAACAAATATTGGTACCCATTAGCCACGCTTCTAGGTGGCTTCAGCCACTGATATTGTAATGTGGCCGTAGGATACATAAGGTGACGGGACCTTTGGTGTCGATTGAAATGAAAAAAAAACGTGACCAAACACCTTTGGTGACGGTTTTTTTCCATGGCCAAAGGTGAATTTTGACGTAGTGTCGTCCGAAAACACTGAAAATCTCGAAAATTGAGTCGATAGTATTCAAGTTCGTCTGAGGTTCGGCAGTAACTGAAAAATAACCGCTCCGAACTCCAGTTTTGGACAGCATTCGGATATTTTCCTTCCGAAGTTCAGGTTCGGACATAGTTCGGCTGAGGTTCGTTGCTTCCGAAGTTCAGGTTCAGCACAGTTTTGGCTACTTTATTGTTGCTTCTGAAGTTAAGGTTCGGCACGGGTTCAGCAACTCAATTTAGGTTCGGGTTAAGTTCGGAGGAAGTTCGGCATAACAGATTGGGTTCAGCTGAGGTTCGGATAAACAGTAATTGAGATTTTTGGAAAGTTTCATGAAAACTGACGTAACTTGAGAACCGTAAAGAGTTACGGGAGCTAATACCAGCCAAAACGGTCGTCTCGGAAAGATCTATACTTTTAATTGTCTAACGACCAGTACCCTCCGTTTTGGTACCCAAAGTCCGCTTCTAAGACCTTCGTTTTTGGATTTGAATTTTTGGTATAGAAGTTTTCGGACATGATGAGTGATTTTCAAGCATTTGCAGCAATTCAGAATTCGGTGCAAGCTACGATGCAAACTATGATGAACTATGATAATAAAATCGGAACAAGTCAGAAAGTGCCCAAATTGTTCAAATTGGAAGATTATCATAGTTGGGTTAAACGGTTTGAAGCGTATGTGGATATAAATGATATTGATATGTGGTTGGTGTTTTCTGATCAAAATGTCTATCCTAAAGATGAAACCGGGGAGCCAATTCTTTAAAGAATACTTACTTCTGAATAAAAGAAAGCACTGAGAAAAAGGCGTATGGTACTTTGACAATGGCATTACCTAAAGAGTTACTACATCAATTTTCGGGTAACTATACATCGAAGAGTTTGTGGGATGCATTGGAAAAGAGATGTGAGGGAAGTGACCAATATAAGAAAAGTCGACAAAAGGTTTTGAAGAAGGAATTTGATAGCTTAAAAAATTATCAAAATGAATCGATTCCAAATCTGATTGCAAGATTTGCTCACTTAATGAGTGAAATGCGTTTGGTGAATCTTACAAAAGAAGGAACTGATATGAAAGAGAAGATTTTGGAGGCTTTGCCTGAAAAATGGGAGAATTATGTAATGATGATAACTCATGATAAATAATATCTTGGATTATCATTTAATGATCTGGTTCAAAGAATTCAAGCAAGAGATATGGAGTTAATGGTGAACAAGTCACTTCCTGCACAAGTTCAAAATACTGCGGTGTATTATGGTGACAATGATTCAACCATGAATGCTGGAAAATCTAACATTCTTAGTTCCGCAACTCCTACAACATTTATTGCAGGTAAATCTGAAACTCCTAGTTATCCTACTAGTTGTATTGTTTATGTTCCTAGTTCTTCAACTCAGAATGTTTTATCTGCTCAAACTACCAATGATTATAATGCGTTAATGTCTGCATTGGTATCTTCATATTTTGGTGTTATTACTGGTTCGGTAAGTAATGCAGAATTAACCAATGAAGATTATGATCAAATTGATTATGATCATTTGGAAGAAATGGATTTGAACTGGCAATATGCTATGTTGGTTCGAAGAATGAAGAAATTTTTTAATAGAACTGGCAAGAAGAGATTGAATCAGGATGGAAAAATTAGACTGGACAAGTCAAAGGTTAAATGTTATAATTGTTTTGCAGGATGGAAAAATTAGACTAGACAAGTCAAAGGTTAAATGTTATAAGTGTTTTGTATATGGACATTTTGCATGAGAATATCCAAGTTCAACTAAAAATAAATTGAAGTCTGGTCAACATGCTCATCTGGTTATTCATTCACAAAATGAAGTTCACAGGGTTGAGAGAAAATCTGTTTCTTTTGACGAAAAACCAACTAAAATGTTTTGGCATCCAGATGAATTTGCCTGGAATGCAGATTATGCAGCAACAATGAAACATGCTCCATTTACAGTTGCATTGAATGCTCGTCATGATGATGATGATAGCATTCTGACTGATTCCGATTCCAATTCGACAATATCTATGATCAAAGAAGTTAAAGTCGAAGAATTAAAATGTCTTGAATCTATAAGGTTGGGTAAGAAGAATACAACTCTTGAAAAGGATTCTGAATTTTTGTCTGAAAAATTGTGATTCTATAGAAAGAATTGGAAGAATTTCAAAAGAAATATTATGAATTGGTTCATGTTCATGTGGATGTTTTGCAAGAAAAGAGTATATTGGCTGAAGAGTGTGAGAAAGCCAAAGCTGAAGCATTAGATGCAGCACAAGATTTTTAAAATCTATTTAAAAAGAGTTATCCGGTTTAACCAAAATATGAAAAAGCTAATGCACTTGTTGTATCGGCTGCTACAATTAAAAACCTTCAAAACAAGATCTCTACAATTCATGATGAAAATGTTCTTTTTCGAGATAAGAATGAAGTTTTGACAAAAGATGTTGAGATTTACAAGAAGAAACGAGAAAGTGTACTTGAGGAATTGTTTGCTGAATGTGAGATCCGGAAGTTGCAAATGTACGAATATGATGATCTGAATGCTAAGTTCCTCAAGTCACAAAAAGACGTGTTCGATGCTCAACAGAAAATCTCTGAATTGAAATTAGAAATTTTGAAGTTAAAAAGGCAAGTGAAGAATTGCAATTTATCACCGACATTGCTGAATTTCTTGTATAAACAGGATAGGAGTGAGGATAGTTCTAAGAAGAATGATATTCACATGGTTCCTCAACCATTGGATTTGTCTGAATTTACATCTGCTCCTCTTGATCCAAAAGATAAATTGCATGAGTATTCAAAGTTTGCCACTTCATCAAGAAGAAGAAATCAAAGTCTGAGAAAAAGAAAAAACCATTGGGAGAAGCTCCGAAGTTTAGCTCAAAGTCTATTTTCTTGGAAACTGAACAGGTTTTCGATAAGGGTGCTTCGAGTACTTCATCTGGAACTAAAGAAGAAAAAGTTTTGATTGAAAATAACAAACTAAAAGACATCAAAGCTAAATTCACCAGAGAAGCTAAGGGAAGAGAAACTTCTGGTTCTTCTTCAAGTTCATCAAAGACACCTGGTTAAAAACACAAAGGTTTGGGTTTTCAGGTCAAGGAAGTACCGGTTCAAGCTAAGAAGCCAGAAAAAGCTAAGAAGATTTCAAAAGTTAAAGTTCCAAAGAAATCACTTCCTTCGAAGGACAAGTCTTATTATTCTGGAGGATCATCATCTTCAAGGAGTCCATCTCCTAGGTATGATTCCTATTATGATTTCTTTGATAATTTTGATTCAGAACATTGATCTGGTTTTCAAAATTCAAAGAATTTTTCAAATATTTTTCGAGAACGACTTTGTTATGCATGTCGTCAGCCTGGACATCTTGCTGCTGATTGTCCAATGACTGCATATATCCACAACACTGCTAAATATGTGAATAAAAAAGGTTAGATTTTTGAAGAACCATGTTCTCCAAAAGTCAAATCAACTCGTAAGTCGTCTTGGTCTAAATTAAGTATGCCAGCTGATACTGATTCTGGTTCTGATCAAAAATCAAAAATTTTCAAAATATGAAACCAAAGGTTGTTTCCAAGGCCAACAACGGCTATGTGGAAGACACCGGACGACCTGACGCTGTTGACTCGGGTCGATCCCAAAGCAACTAACGTTTTAATTGGTGTCAGCAGGTATTTCAAGAAGACCTATCGGTGATTGGAAAATTGCTGATTATGGAGTATCTGTGATAACTTAAATTGAATTTCAAACTCAATTTTGTTTTCAAAATGCTAAACAGTAAGTATTCGTGTTGGTTGATCAATTTCTGTGTTGTTTTTCACTCCGTCTCATTTTAAGGGGGAGTTTGTTTTTGCAAAACTACAAAAATAGTGTGTTTGTTTTTCAAATGTTAAAAATGAACATCGATAAATAGAGTTGTCATTTTTAGGGGGAGAAATTTGAAAAGACAAAAACATTTAAAAATTCAAAAATCCAAAAACATTGAAAAATGAGAAATTGTATCCGACATGATTGGGAAATGATGGTACATTGGCTTACATCGCCTGGCTCATGGATAAAAGAGATGAAAAAGCCATAAGACCATTTGATCGATGTATAAGGTAGGCTCGGAAAATCAGAAAGTATTCAAATGTGATATACACTAAATTTGATGCTTGACCTAGTGGACAACATATTGATGCATATCTCAAGATATATCAAGAAAAAGATACGTGAAAAATAAAATGAGAAGTCATTGTGTATACATGTGTTCATTTTGCAAATATTTAAACTTTTTTGATTTTCTTTATTTTGTCAAACGATCGGACTTTCTCTGCGTATGGAAAGATCGACCTGATCGTTGTTCGTTTGAGGTTCTGCTTTATTTTCTTTGGTGTTTCGTATAACTCATCGGACTTTCTCTGTGTGGGCGGGAGCACCGACCTGATTGTTGTTGGGTTATACAATTTCAACTTTTTTTATTTTCTTATTTTGCATGGAACACAGTTGACTATATCATGAATACAATCACTATGTGATAAATCACAAGTGAAATCACAAAAATGTGATAAGCAAAACGTATCTGAGTAAATCTGATAGTGTGGGGTACACTGGTCAAAGCAAATCTAATCAATACTTTAACATATCCAGATGTTATGAGTATGATTGTGCATGAGTTTAAAGTTAGACAAACTATATCTGCAATCGACATGGTTATGTGCTACAATAATCAAAATTGAAGTGTTGTTCAGCATGTTATGTTCAATATGATCCCAAGTTGTGATCTTTCTCACAAAAGACAAAAATAGTGTCTGATTCTGTATTGCATTTACTTTCCATATCGGAAAATACCAAAAAGATTTTAGGTGTGTTTTGATATAAAGTTTCTAAAAATCAAAAAGATTTTATTTCTTATTTCTTTTCGACTGATCAACACGGAATACGAAATCATTTTAAAAATTAAAATATCTTGGAGTCTCGAAGAGATATTTTGCGCCAAGATTATTTATGTTGGCAGGTTTCTAAGTGGAAAGAGAACATCACAACTTCAAGTCTTCTGAAGTTTGTTAATAAAGAGATTACACATGATGCAATATTAAGTATTCAAGATTAAATTAATCGTCAAATTGAGGAAGAGTTTGATTGAAGATACAAAATACAAGTTTTAAAGTGGAAACTGATACTGTACATGTCGAGGGGGGGGGGGGGTTTGTTGATATATGGTTCCTGATCGTCATGAGAAATATCGAGTACAATAGAAAGACATGCTAGATTGTTGGTGTCCGAACTCTTGGCGAACTCCAAGTTTGGACACGTCTGAACATGTCCGAATCTGTGGTTCGGATGAGCGTGTTCGTGTCTAGTATAAATAGTATGTCTTGTATTGTATTCAGTAGCTCATGAACTTTCTGTGTTAGATCATAAATGTGTGTACTCTGTGGTTCTCTATGGTCTAATACAAGAGTTATTGTATTGACTCTCGTGTTCACTCACGTTTTACATTGATTTCGATACAACCGAGTAGACGATCCTTCGCTCACGCATTTTCAGTTACTTATCATCGTGTGAAACTGTTTGGTGTATGCTTGCGTTTGACATACACTACTCCTATCCGTCGGTCATGAAACTATCATTTCACCTACCTAATGAGAACGTTGTTGGACTGCGTAACAATGAAGAGATTCAAGCTGCCGTCCACCGACCAGGGATTAAAGAAACAATTTTCACAAAGTGGTTTGAACTAAATAATGCTGATGCAAACACTATGAAGTTACGTATGCTAAGGTCCCGGGGAAATATGTTTGGGATAACACGGATAAGATATGGAGAAAAAGGTCATGTCAAGTGTGTGTTGGCCGAATTGTGTATTGCACTGCCGCAGCAAGGCCACGCTACTATCTGAGAATGCTGCTAGGTATTGTAAAAGGTCCAACGTCTTTCGAAAGCATTAGAACAGTTGATGGTAAATTGTACCCAAGCTTTAAAGAAGCCTGCTACGCTTATGGTCTTTTGAACGATGACAAGGAATGGACAGAAGCGATAACAGAAGCTAACTTATGGGCATCGGGCAACCAACTTCGTAGCCTCTTTGTTATAATGTTATTGTTCTGTGATGTTAGCAGCCCACTGCAAGTCTAGGAGCAGAAATTGGGAGACCCTCTGTAAAGACATTATGTATTAAAAAATGGAAATTCTTCCGCTTTCCAAAGTTGGAACTTTCAGCTGATCAGCAGAAGAGCTACTGTCTTCTTGAGATACATGAACTTATACAGCGAAATGGAAGTTCCTTGGATGACTTTGACAATCTCCCAAAGCCTAATCTAAAATTACTTCAAGGGCTGGACAACCATCTCATACGGGAAGAACTGGCTTACGATATATTACAGGAATCGGCAGCACAGAAACGGCTCTGCACCGCTTTAAATGCTGAACAAAAATTAATTTATGATCAGGTCATCCAATATGTTCAGCAACAAAAAGGAGGGTTCTTTTTTGTTTATGGTCCAGGTGGTACCGGGAAAACCTTCTTATACAAAACAATTCTTGCCCGTGTTAGATTTGAACGAATGATTGCTCTTGCGGTAGCGTCTTCAGGTAACCCATGAATACCTTTTCACTTTATCGAGATTTCATGTATACCCCATGTGTCATTAAAAAAACCATTCACATTTTAAATCCTGGTTCCTGACGTGGTTTAGGCGTTCCACTATTTACCGCCTCCTAATAAAATACGCGCACCCTGTTTCCTAACTTGAGAACAACTCGACCTCAACATTACTGTTATAAAATAGGTGGCAGTTGCTAATATCTCAACTGAGTAATCATTTTTTTCCTGATGATTTTCTATGTTATAGGGATTGCATCTCTTCTACTACCTGGTGGGCGCACCACGCATAGTCGCTTTGTAATCCGCTAGAAATCATGGAAAACAGCACATGTGATATAAAACAAAATACCCATCTTGCACAGTTGGTGCAACAATCACACCTAATAATATGGGATGAGGCACCCATGACAAAGAAACATTGTTTTGGAGCCCTTGATAAAACTCTTAAAGATATAATTGGCTATAAACAACCACACAATAAGGAGCATATCTTCGGCGGTTTGACTGTCTTGCTAGGTGGTGACTTTAGGCAGATTCTACCTGTCATCCCTAAAGGTAAGCAGGAAGACGTTGTCCAATCATGTATCAATAGATCCGTTTTGTGGAATTCTTACCAGCTGCTTAAGCTAACACAGAGCATGTGTGTAAATGAGTTCACATCAGGGGGTGCAGTTGACGTCGCGAAGCAACAGTTTAATAAATGGGTTTTGAACATTGGTGACGGTGTTGTTCCGGCAAAAATTAAGAAAGAAGATCATGAACCGACGTGGATCAAGATCCCAGATCAGCATATAGTGAAATATACTGACTCCCCTATTGAAGAAATAATCTCAACCACCTTCCCTGTATTTAGAACGGCAGGATGACGGAGACTATTTACGTGAACGAGCCATTCTCACACCTAGAAATGACGATGCAACTGAAATAAATACCTATATTTTAATAAACTTAACCGGCCGGGAAGGACATACCAGAGTTCCGATGAAATATGCAAAGCTTCGATTGACACCTTACACCAGAATGAACTTTATCCCACTGAATTCTTGAATACCCTCAACTTTTCTGGTATGCCGCCACATATACTGAGCCTAAAATAAGGGCTACCCGTTATGCTACTAAGAAATGAAACCCTGCAGATAGTCTGTGTGATGGCACCCGTTTAATTATCACAGAACTTGGGAAGTATGTAATGAAGGCTAGAATTATTACAGGGTCAAGAATATGAAATACTACATTGATCCCAAGAATCACTCTTACTTCCACTAAATCAAAGTGGCCATTTATACTTAAACGACGAACAGACAGATTTGAGAATGGACAAGATCTAACGTTCGAACCCTAGCTGAACTCCAAGTTCGGAGGTGTCCGAAGGTGGTCCGAACTCCAGGTTCGGAGCCGGTTCGGACCGGGTTCGGAGGTACCCCAGTTCGGACAGAAAGTTTAGTATAAATAGTGTTATCTTTGTATTTCTGTGTAAGTTTCTGTCCAGTGTCTGTGTGGTTGAGAGGGGAGGTTTTGTCCAACCTCCCCCGGAGCTTAAACGTTTGTATACTCCTTCGGTCATGTAATCATTCGACACGAATCAATGACAAAACTTCCGTCTCATCCATAGAATCGAACCGCATACGGTTTTTCAGTTGGTATCAGAGCCGTTGGGTCTTTCTATGGTCGAAATCTATCGTTTTTCTTCATCTCAAGACGTTAAACTTTCGGTTAGGGGTTATTTAAAGTGTTTCTGATTGATTTTTTAATGAATTGAGTCTTTCTGAGTCACGTTTTTACCTAACAGAAGCCTGTAGATGTCAAAATTAGATCAAATTCTGAGTCTGGTTTGAGTTAAGAAATTTCCAGTTCAAGTTCGGACAAGGTTCGGCCGAAGAACAGATCTGAAAAATAACCGCTCCGAACTTCAGGTTCGGACGTCCGAAGGTCAGGTTCGGAGGAGGTTCCGAAGGTTAGGTTCGGATGAGGTCCGAAGGTCAGATTCGCAGAGGTTCGGGAGGATCAGGTTCGGAGGTAGTTCGGACAAGGTTCGGACGATCCCAGCCAGGGGCTCTGCCCCTTGGACCCCGCTTCTCAGGGGCGCTGCCCCCAAACCCCCGTTAGGTGGACATTTCAAAGAAGCGGATCTGCTATCGGGTTTACCCTTGATTCGGTAGTTGTGGGGTGTTATGTTTGAAGAAAATCCAGATCAAGATATTTGTTACGAGTTAGTGATCGAATTTCAAGAAATGAGTTTGTTGGTAGTCATTGTTCTTGATGATGGACAGAGATTCAAGAACGCGTGTTTCTGATGATGGACAGAGATTCGGAGACATGGTTATGATTACTTGGGAATGTTTGTCGGAGATTATCTTTCTACACAAACTAAAGACTGAATGAGATTTTAGATTCCGTTGTGTGCCACTTGAGTTTATCATTCCACTACAAGAATGCGGGGTTGGAATCATAAGAAATTGAAGATTTGAATATGTCACTTGTGTAGGGGGAAATTGGGGACCCTAAAAACTTTCAAAGTTTCATATTTGAAAAAGTGAATATTCAAAAGCAATCAGTTCAGGGATGATGGTGGTTTTTGATCTTCATGGAAAGGTGGTATATTCTGATGTTAGTGCGAACCGATATGTCAAAGTTTTCAATTATGGTTTGGAACTCTCTGTCATATGCCCGATACTTTCTTGAGTTGTGGGAAGACTTGGTCAGATTCCAGTCTGCAACGAGATATACGTTTACCGGAGTAATATATTGGGATGGATTTGATGCTGAGGGGGGAATTTCCGTGATTGAAGATGCTGATCGTGTCTGTTTTCATAAAGATCAGAATGTGTTACAATTCGGTGAAGATTGAAGATTATTATCAAGATGCAGTGATGTTCGTGTGTCTTTACAATTTCCGGATACAACTTATGAAGTGAACCATTATCATACATGCCGGTTCCAATTGGATGGTTGTGCTTGAAGCTAGGTGGAATTTTATTGGTTGTGGAGATTGTACAAGATTCAAACCGTTTCTTGCATACCTGAAGTTTCAGTCCAAGGGGAGTTTGCTGATAATCAAGATTCAAGATGTAGCAGACTGACTGATGAAGATTGCTGAAGATCAATGTCTGGATTCGACAGTAACGTCCAAGGGGGAATTTGTTAGTGCATGAACCTTGTGTGGTCGTTACTGTTCGAATTGACGAACGGACAGATTTGAGAATGGACAAGATCTGGGGTCCGAACCCTAGCCGAACTCCAAGTTCGGGGGTGTTCGAAGGTGGTCCGAACTCCAGGTTCGGAGCCGGTTCGGACCGGGTTCGGAGGTACCCCAGTTCGGACAGAAAGTTTAGTATAAATAGTGTTATCTTTGTATTTCTGTGTAAGTTTCTGTCTAGTGTCTGTGTGGTTGAGAGGGGAGGTTCTGTCCAACCTCCCCCGGAGCTTAAACGTTTGTATACTCCTTCGGTCATGTAATCATTCGACACAAATCAATGACAAAACTTCCGTCTCATCCATAGAATCGATCCACATACGGTTTTTCAGCCCTTTCTCGGGTTACATCCCCTGAGGGCCTGAAAATTATTATTGTCGAAGATAGTGATTCATCCCTTAAACAACATACAAGAAATATTGTATACAAAGAGGTATTTAAGAGCTTGCATGCCATTGAAGACACACACAGGGAACCTACATGAAAACAGAAATTGTTTGTTCAACGTTTTGTGGGAGATAAAGTCACGTAGTTTAAAGGGAAGTTTTTATCAGTTCTCTTAGCTCTTATGCTAAGAAGTTCCTTTGATTTGTTATTGCATAACAATTACTTAGGTTACGTAATTCTTTAGTCTGTATTGTGTATGAAGCTTTATGTGGGCCGCATGTTCATTAGAGGCATAATAACCATGCCCTGTTGTACACTCAATGTAATTAACACAACTTACCACCATAGTATAATTACACTGTTTCTTCATTGAACATCTTACAAAGACCCTCAATGCTTCTTCCTGCATAAAACAATAATGTTTAAATGTTTGTTCAAACTTATACTATTACTAAAACATAAGATTACCGATATTTACCTCTCATAAAACATATCCACGTTGATGAAACGTTTTTATTGACCGAAAGTGAACCCGTCACAATTTTACACATCCCGTAGCAACATTAAAACCTGGTAAACACAAAAAATGCCAACTTCCTTTATGATCAATACCTGCATCTAATACCCGTATAATATTTGAAACAAAGTACATGTTGTTGGGTTACGACAGTGGTAATCAGGTTTCCAATAACGACAAAAAAAAATTTGAATTAAATAATTATTTATGACGAATAATTATAAAATCATTTACTGAGTAATTTAGTAAATTAAATTCAAGATAATTAAATTAACAAGTAATTTAATTCGCATCGAAAAAGCGATTTAATTTACAAAATGCGAAAACCAGATTATTAACATAAACCATTATCAACAGGATTCGACAATCACCAAACGCGCAAACACCAATCGCGTTAAAAAAAGATTGCAATACAACAATAAATAATAAAATAAATCTAAACTAACGACAAGTTTATATATACCTGAGCGGTGATTCAAACAAACGCTTGAGACACCGAAAGTCAACGGGTAACGCTAGGGTTACGCAGGGTTCGACTCGGTGAGCGAATCGGACAATCCTCGCAGGTTAAGATTCACAACGCGGTGACTCCACCGAGAGAATCTCAGACGTCGGATTTGGCGCGAATTAGGGTTTCGCGGACGACGAGCAAATATGGCGTATGATGGCGGTTCGTGGTACAGGTTGTCGATGAAAACAGCCGGCGACGGCGAGGAGGAGGCAGCAGCCGGCTAAGGCGGCGGTGGTGGGCTGCTGCGGCGACTCGGCTTAGGCGGCTCGGATTGAACGGAGGCGGCGGACGACAGGGTTGACGGCGGTGGCGGACTCGGAGAGGCGGCACGGCGGCGGTTCTCAGCTTCCTTGCATTGGTTCGTCGGAGAGGAGGAACCACGACAAGAGGTGATTGAGGATTTGATTTCTCACGAGAGACAGGGATGAACCACCAGAGAAAAGTGGAGGCGACGGTGGCTCTTGGGTTTGCCGAAAATCTCAAGGGAGAGAGGGAGAGGAGGAGGCCGAAAATTCTAGTCTGTGGATTAGCGTTTCGCGCCTCCTTTAATTAGATATAAATATCTGATTAATTTCCATTTAGTCCTTCGTCTTAAAGTAATCCTTAATCAAGCCTTTTAATTTCGCGACTAAAATTTTAACTCATTAATATATTTGTCGCATGCCGAGACTTAACGAATATTAGTTAAATAACTAATTCGTTAACTGTCGTCTAAGACGTAAATAACATTTAACGTCTTTGTCACTAAATTAATCATGAAGATTAATAAGGAATAATTAATTAATTTATTTATAAGCCAGTTAATAAACAAATAATTAATTCTTCTGTGAATTTGTCGGTTATTCAGGTAAGCGGACTTTAAACCCGTTGCCTTCGGTGTAACTCTTGCGGGGTCTTGACCGGGTCGGGTTCTTGATTTAGTCGGGCCAGGACACCTAAATCCAACAGTCTCCCACTTGGACTGAATCGCGACTACAATCTAAAAAACAGTTAGAGGTGCTCTAGCTACACGTGGCTGTCCCAACCAGTCATGACACTTCAAGTCAACTAACCAGGGCATATCAACAAACTCGTGATATAGTTTAGACTTATGGTATCTGTAAAGTCATCAGATCCTTTCAGTATTAGACATCAATCAAACTAGAGACATGGATTTATTCATTCTCTTCCGTGTTCGATCATTGTATTTCTCGTTTTATACATTCGAAGTGATCCAATCAAACACACAGTAAGTTTGGGTAAGGCCTCACACATAACACTTGGAACTAACGAGAGGGCCCGTGATGTCAAGTAGTTGCATTATCAATGCAAGAGTACATAATTCTGTATTGACTACATACAGCTCCTACTAAGCCTTAGATCCATTCCCAAAAGTAACTGTTATGGCTGGCAGTTACGCGACAGCGTTAAGCTACAATCAAAGAATGTTCTTTAGCAGGCGGGAGGTCTGTAGGTCTGAAAACTCCCAAAACACGATATTGATATCACAAACGAGTGCGGAATCCACGTTTAAGATTGATTCAAGATAGAGAAGACGAGAATACGATGATATAAACAATAAAAACTTGAACTTGCACACAAGATGAACTTGTCGGGTACACAACAGAAATCGTAAACTCTCTCCTTTCGGGTTTACGATCGTAAACAGCTTGGATCGTAAACACCTCTGGCTGCTCTCTCAGAATCGTAAACCAGCCCACAAATAAGGAGGTTAAGTGGTCTATATATAGACCACCATTGGGTTTACTATTGGGCCCCTTTTGATCATAAACCCAATAGTAAACCCAAGCCCAATCATAAACTAGCCTAACTAAAATAGCAAACTAGCCTATGATTCTAATGAAACCCTCTAAGCCCAGCCCAACTTATTTAATATTACAAGCCTCATAATCTAGCCTCTACAATCTTCCCCTAGGCTTGTGATATTAAATGTCTTCGATATTTGAAATTCTTCTTCTTGAGTGGCTGGCATAGATGCTGATGAAGATTCTTTCCGCAGAAATCTTCAATGGGTTTCTTGACGGGCACTTGGGACTTCCTCTTGATCAGCTTCAGCTCGAACTTCTTGAAATGAACAAGTTAATGAGATGGAGGATTCTCAATGACTTGCTTCTTTTGAAAGAACTGGTTCTTGCTGAATCTTCGGTAACTGTCTTGAATCTCCAAAAATTAGAGGGTTGAAATTTTGAAAACCCCTAACTTTGAAGAATTTGATTGTTGAACTTGGATCTTCATGATCTCTGACTGCTCTCTGCATCACTTTCTTCAACGAGACTTGAAGTCTTCTGCTTCCCCTAACCTTGTGAACATCTTCTTTGGTAATCTTTTAGAAGCTTGTAAAGAAACCAACAACTTCCCCTGAACACTTGCTTATTCAGATGGTAGTCTTGTCCGGCTGGTTCTTTAGCTTTGAGCAGCAGCAGCAGCATCTTTCTATCATTAACCTGTCTGACACACATTTGAAAAAAATATATACGCCACCAGACATTTGATGACTGGTCTTTGGGTTAGGAGGTAATTATCATCTGTTCAGTTGATTCAAATTAAAATTATTTTAACCAAAAACCCTAATATAGACTACGGGTTTTCTATAAAACTTCCCCTGAACCCAAGACCTCTAAAGACTTCCCCTTAGCTGATAACTTCCCCTCAGCTAAGGACTTCCCCTAAGATAATACATATTATCTTCGAGTTCCCTTCAGATACTATGTATTATGGAAGTCTTTTCATTAGATAATAAGTATCATCCTCGAGTTCCCTTCGGATAATACTTATTATCCCATACTCCTTCCCCTAAAAATTTGGCAAGATCTGTCGGGGGCATATTGTCATGCATTAAAACCCATGAAAACACATTTTGACTTCTCAAATCAACCTGGCCAAGACAAAAACACACCAAAAAGAACTTAACGACTCACACACAAAAGATATAAACTAAACAAATACTTACCAAACCAAACATGAGAAAGTTTACAAGGGATCAAACCGTATGAATCTGACTGAGTAACCCTTTTCAGCTTCAGTTACTCGACTAGTCCAGGTGATTGCCGGTATGTTTGTCCGCTTTAAACTCAAACCCGTTTAATCCCAACCGAATGCGTCATGCTTAATATAGTACAATATTACCGTCATGTTTAATTGTCCCCACACCCAAGCCTACACAGCAAAACCTACCCAACCTCAGAGTTTATTGAGGATTCACAAACCCCCAACTTGAGGAACCATGCACCACGGCTATGACTACCACTTATTTTCATTAACCATCAGTTGGTGATCAGGTCGGCCGCTAAGCACGCAAAGAAGATCAAGTGGAGTGATTATTTTTCATTTTCTTTTCTTTTTCATTTTTTTTCATTTCTTTTTCATTTCTTTTTCTTTTCTTTTTCTTTTCTTTTTATTATGTGGTGTAGTCATGACAGCAGAGACATGGCGTGTGAGAGAGTGAATACTAGGTAATTACCACTCTCAACCCATTTTTGCCGGGACTCAGTCTTTTAAACCATGCAACCTGGGATGTGAAACTAAACATATATGTCTTTTAAGTTCACTGCACTTTCATTGGAGGTCATAAGTTTAGGTCGAGCCTACCGAGCATATCACCGTGGAGCTTGCCTTTCACTTCCGCCTTACGCGTTTCAGCCATCTCCAACCCGGACATTCATTTTACTTCCCCTAAACTTCCAAAAAACAAGACACAGACAATTAAAAAATTGAAAAGCACACTATTTTTGAGGGGTCAACTTTTTCTTCATCTTTACATTTCTTCCCCTCCGTCAATTGGTATCAGAGCCAAGAAACGAGTGTTTCGAGGTTCTCACGATATTGGATTCAAGCATTTTTCTGGAAAAGGTTCGAGTTTTTGGAGTTTTGAAGGCTGTTTGAAGGTTTACGACTGAGCTGCTGCTGTTCCAGTGTGTTTACGATTGCTTTCTGGGCAGTTTTGTGGTTTATATATAGACCACCATTGGGTTTACTATTGGGCCCCTTTTGATCATAAACCCAATAGTAAACCCAAGCCCAATCATAAACTAGCCTAACTACAATAGCAAACTAGCCTATGATTCTAAAGAAAGCCTCTAAGCCCAGCCCAACTTATTTAATATTACAAGCCTCATAATCTAGCCTCTACAATCTTCCCCTAGGCTTGTGATATTAAATGTCTTCGGTCTTTGAAATTCTTCTTCTTGAGTGGATGGCATAGATGCTGATGAAGATTCTTTCCGCAGAAATCTTCAATGGGTTTCTTGACGGGCACTTGGGACTTTCTCTTGATCAGCATCAGCTTAAACTTCTTGAAATGAACAAGTTAATGAGATGGAGGATTCTCAATGACTTGCTTCTTTTGAAAGAACTGGTTCTTGCTGAATCTTCGGTAACTGTCTTAAATCTCCAAAAATTAGAGGGTTGAAATTTTGAAAACCCCTAACTTTGAAGAATTTGATTGTTGAACTTGGATCATCATGATCTCTGACTGCTCTCTGCATCACTTTCTTCAACGAGACATGAAGTCTTCTGCTTCCCCTAAGCTTGTGAACATCTTCTTTGATAATCTTTTAGAAGCTTGTAAAGAAACCAACAACTTCCCCTGAACACTTACTTATTCAGATGGTAGTCTTGTCCGGCTGGTTCTTTAGCTTTGAGCAGCAGCAACAGCATCTTTCTATCATCAACCTGTCTGACACACATTTAAAAAAAAATATACTCCACCAGACATTTGATGACTGGTCTTTGGGTTAGGAGGTAATTATCATCTGTTCAGTTGATTCAAATTAACATTATTTTAACCAAAAACCCTAATATAGATTACGGGTTTTCTATAAAACTTCCCCTGAACCCAAAACCTCTAAAGACTTCCCCTTAGCTGATAACTTCCCCTCAGCTAAGGACTTCCCCTGAGATAATACATATTATCTTCGAGTTCCCTTCAGATACTATGTATTATGGAAGTCTTTTCATTAGATAATAAGTATCATCCTCGAGTTCCCTTCGGATAATACTTATTATCCTCCCTCCTTCCCCTAAAAATTTGTCAAGATCTGACGGAGGAAGTCTTTTCCATTAGATAATAAGTATCATCCTCGAGTTCCCTTCGGATAATACTTATTATCCCATACTCCTTCCCCTAAAAATTTGGCAAGATCTGTCGGGGGCATATTGTCATGCATTAAAACCCATAAAAAACATATTTTGACTTCTCAAATCAACCTGGCCAAGACGAAAACACACCAAAAAGAACTTAACGACTCACACACAAAAGATATAAACTAAACAAATACTTACCAAACCAAACATGAGAAAGTTTACAAGGGATCAAACCGTATGAATCTGACTGAGGAACCCTTTTCAGCTTCAGTTACTCGACTAGTCCAGGTGATTGCCGGTATGTTTGTCCGCTTTAAACTCAAACCCGTTTAATCCCAACCGAATGCGTCATTGTAAGGAAAAATAGAGCTTGGAAGATTTCCGGCTGAAATGCCAATTTTACTAGTTCCGGCTGAAGTTGAAGTTGAAGCGGAATTCATACTTCAAGCGGAACAGGCAGTTCAAGCGGAAAGAAGCAGTTTTGTTTCTTAGCGAATATTCCGGGTGAACTCGTTTATCCACCAGATAAAGAGTTCAACCTGACTTTTCCTGAGAAGTCTTTTCAGAAGTCCAATCCTGCAAAAGCTTCTCGTATGCCTCTAAATCTGATTCAAGCTGCTCTTCTAAAGTAGATTGTTGCTGCCAACACGCAAGTCATTCCGATTGTCGATGTTTATTCTTTTGGTAGTTTATATTTGACTTTTATGTTTACGGTCTAGATTAGATCGCATGAGATCAATGGCTGTCATTGATCTCATCAGCACTATATATAGCATGTAATCTCTTAGTTTACAAACACGGTCATTACTTGTAATAGTGTAGCTTTGAGTTAATGCAAATAGTGCCGAATATTCGATATATCGTTGTTTTTACTATTCTGCAAATCAAGCATTTACATTATACAAGAGCTTAATATCGCTTAAGTAAAGTGAAATATAACTTTAATTCCGCAGGGTTATATTTGCAAGTAAAGGGCTTAGTTTTAGTTTATTCATAACTAATAACGATCCTACAAGTGGTATCAGAGCTTTGGCTCTCACTTTGAAGACTTTCCGTGCTTCAAAGTCGATACTTTACTTGCTTACTTTACAAGCTTCGTTGTTTATCTTTCTAAAGGTTTTTCAAAATGAGTGATTTCAGTTTAAGTTGCCCAAATGGCTCCTCCAACAAACCACCAATGTTCACTCCTGATGACTTTGGTACCTGGAAACTCAGGATGGAAGGTTTTGTTAGGATTTTGGACCGTCGTATTTGGAAATCTTTCACTGAAAGGACCCTACTCACCAATGGTTTCATCTGCTGATGATGCAGAAGTCAAAATACCTAAGCCATTAGATAAATATGTTGAATCTGACTACACTGCTCTTGAATTTGACCATAAGGCATACTGGACTCTACAGGCTGCACTTCCTAATTCCATTTTAAGTGGGTTTAAAGGATATAAAACTGCATTTGACCTGTGGAATGCCTTAAGTGAAATGTATGAAGGAACCAGTGAAGTAAAAGAAAACAAGAAAGATGTTTTAAAACAAAAATATGAAAACTTTACTTTTAAATCTGGTGAAACAATGACAAACCAGTACTTGAGATTTGTCTCACTGCTTGATGAACTCCAAAAAGTGGATGTTAAACTAGAACAAGTAGATATGAACAGAAAATTCCTACGTTCCCTGCCTTCTGTGTGGACAGTTTACACAGTAAGCATCAGGGAATGCAAGAATTTGAAAAAGATGAGACTCAGTGAACTTCATGGCATACTCAGTGCTTATGAAATGGAACTGGATCTTAAACAAAGCTCATCTTCTGAATCAACTCAGTTGTTCTCATCTGCACTAGTAACCACTGATTTTAACAATCAAAGGTCATCTAACTCATCATCATATTCCTCACCTATAGTCAGTTTCCCTGAGACACCAAGGTGTCAAGAGAACTTTTCAAACTCTTTTGAAAGTTCTCACAATGCTCATGTAGCAGCTGACTCTTATCAAGGTTTCATACCTGAAGATCTTGAGTGCATAGGTGCTGATGATTTAGAAGAAATGGATATAATGACCCAACTTGCCATGGTTTCTGTAAGAGCTCAAAGGTTTTACAAAAGGACAGGTAGAACCTACAAGGGAGCAAAAGGTGCTCACATAGGCCTTGACAAAAGCAAAGTCAAATGCTACAACTGTGACCAACTTGGCACTTTGCAAGAGAATGCTCTCAACCAAGAAGAGAAGGACAGAACCAGAACCATGCTCAAGGGAAAAATCATGGAGGAAGCAACTCAAACAACAACAATTCTGGAAACAACTCAGGTTCACACCCCACCCCACCAAAGCCAACCGGAAGTCAAAACCATCAAAACGTGGTAGCTGCTGTAGCAAATCAAACATCATGTGTTGAATGGGAAGATTTCGCTGCTGAGTTTGAACCCATCAACTATGCTTTAATGGCAAAACAGGACTCCATCACAGATCAGGTAAATTTTATCCCTGAAAAGGTCTTAGAGAATCTATGTAGTCCTGCCTGTATAGAGCAAGTGGCAATATATCGAAATCACAACACTGATTTGATTGATGAAGTTTCAAACTTAAATGAGTTAAATGAATGTTTTAAGAAAACTGAATCATCATACATTTCAAAAATTGAAAACTTAACCAAAGAGTATGAACAGTTAAAACAAACCAACTCAGTGCTTGAAACACAGCTTGATGACTTGCTGTCAAAACTTGAAAAATCAAGAAATGAAACCAAAGATGCTAAGGCTGAGGTTGATGTTCTTGAGATCAAGCTGAAAGATGCTTTGTTTACTTGTGATTAATTTCAAACATCAAACAAAAAGGCTGAAAAACTGTGGATGGGAGGGATGTATGGTAAAGCAAGTGTTGGCTATAACTCTGTTGAGCCACCAATTGAATACTCACCTGCAATCAAACCAATTGAAGATTTAAAATCAGAATGCAAAGTTAGTCTCACAGTTGATGACATTTCATCACAATCCAGTTCTGAAAACACTGTTGAGTCTAATAAAATTGATGTCACTGCTGCCAGCACATCTGCTTCAGCTGACCAATTAAACATTTTGAAACCATCAATTGTTGTTCCTCCACCAACTGTTTATGAACCTAAGGATTCAAAAGTTGGAGGAAAGCAACCTGAGCAACCAAAGGGAAGTCAAACTCAAAGGTTTGGTCAAGTAAATTTTAATCAAGTAACCAAAATTGAGTCTCCCAGGAAATTTGAAACCAAAATTGGTGAGTGCATGTGCTGTGGTGAACAAGGTCACCTAGCTGCTGTCTGTCAGTTTAACCCAATGAGTAAAGTCAGACCATTTCAAAAACCAAAACCTGTTTTGAAACCAAAAGCTGATTTTCAAAAGAAGCTCACAGGAAGAATCTCACCTGTGAAAAATCACACTTTGAAGCATTTTGGATCTGAATCCAACAGAGTTTTAGTTGGTAATGATAGAAATGGTAGTTTCACTGTTTTAAAGCAAAATCGTTTTCCGGCTGAAGTTCAAGCGGAACATTTTTTCGCTCAAACTCATGTTCAACCGAAAAATAAATTTCAACCCATATCAGCTACTGCTCCAAAGCAGAGACCTCAAGTTCATTTTGCTGATGGGTTTGAACATTTTGAAGCTCAAGGAAGAAGAAACCCCTCCAGAGGAAAGATCACCTCTAGAGAAAATTTTTCAAGAAACAGCAAACCCAATCAATTTGAAACTGTATTTGCAAATGGTTCAAGTGGAAATCATTATGTTCCACTTCAGGGGGGAGTTTAAATCAAAGCAAACATTTTCCTCAAAGATTTTCAAAATCACCTGAAAGAACTAAGTTGGTTAATCAAGAAAGTGAAAAACTTAAGAAACTAACTAACAAGCAAAGAAAGTTTAAAGAATATAGGGATAGAAAAATTGCTGCAAAAAGGAACACTAAAGATGAAAGGTCTAGTCAAACAAGTGCTCAGTATGAGAACTTCAGTTTGGACAATGATGATATGTTAAATGAAGCTCCAGTTGTCAATACTCTAGTACTCAAAGAGTACAGGTATAATGATGCTTATGGCAGACCCAAGACCACTCAGGCTTGGGTCCCCCATAGAAATTAATCATTTCTGATATGTGCAGGTGCAAAATAAAGGCCAGAATAGCCTATGGGTAGTTGACAGTGGTTGCACTTGCCACATGACAGGGAATAAGCACATTCTGGAAAATACAAAAAGAATCAATGGAGGACCAGTTGCCTTTGGAAGCACAAAAGGCCATATCACAACACAAGGTGATGTGACAAATGGACTGG
Organism: Deinandra increscens subsp. villosa; assembly: GCA_039602395.1. Lineage (NCBI taxonomy): Eukaryota > Viridiplantae > Streptophyta > Magnoliopsida > Asterales > Asteraceae > Deinandra > Deinandra increscens. The sequence goes on from JBCNJP010000027.1 coordinate 61,452,929, forward strand.
TAAAATTTGACAGAGTCAATTTTGTTGATACATTGAATTTTAATTTGCTTAGTGTCTCACAAATGTGTGACAAGAACTTAAATTTAATGTTTAATGAGAAAGAGGCAATAGTTCTTAAACCCGGTGTTAAAATTCCTGATGAATTGGTAATGCTTAAGGCACCTAGGAGAGATGGACTATACATTCTGGATATGTCAGTGGCTACACCTTCATGTGGCACTGCTTGCTTTGTATCCAAGGCCTCAGTTGACGAATCTGATCTTTGGCATAGGAGGTTAGGTCATGTGAACTACAAGAACATGAACAGAATTGTAAATTTAGGCTTGGTTAAGGGTCTTCCTAACAAGCACTTTATTTGTTCTGAAAACTGTGTGCTATGTCTCAAGGGCAAGCAACACAGAACCTCTTTCAAGCCAAAAGTTGAATCTTCAATCTCAAAACCTCTAGAGCTTTTGCACATGGACTTATTTGGTTCAACTAGAGTAATGAGTCTAGGAAAAAGGTCATACTGCTATGTTATAATTGATGATTTTTCTAGATATACTTGGTTTTTCTTTCTCAGCACAAAAGATGAAACTGCTGAATTGTTGAAAACTCTTGTCATTAATTTAGAAAATCAATCCAATCTTAAAGTCAAAACAATCAGATGTGACAATGGCACAGAATTCAAAAATCATGTTCTGAATTCATTTTGTGAGGAAAAGGGAATTTTGAGGCAATTTAGTGCTCCTAGAACTCCACAGCAAAACGGTGTTGCTGAAAGGAGAAATAGGACATTGATTGAAGCTGCCAGGTCAATGTTGGCAGACTCTAAGCTCCCTGTGATATTTTGGGCTGAAGCAGTGAACACTGCTTGCTATGTCCAAAACAGGATCTTAATTGTCAAGGGAAAGAATAAAACACCTTATGAGCTTTGGAGAAAAAGGAAGCCAAACATTTATTTCTTCAAGCCATTTGGTTGTTCCGTCACTATTTTAATAACCAATGAGTCTTTGCCTAAGTTTGCTGAAAAGGCAGATGAGGGTTATTTTGTTGGCAACTCTGGTGTGTCAAAGGCATTTAGAGTATACAACAAGAGAACTAAAATTGTTGAGGAAACCATAAACGTATCTTTCAATGAAAAATCTGCCAACAATTTTAAGTCTCAGCCAAGCTGGTTATTTGATATTGATGCAGTAACCACTGCTTTCAACATAACTGTTGATAAGCATGTGAGCTCTCTAGTGCAGGAACAAAACTTTAACAGGTCTGCTGATGAGCATTGGAAGAAAAATCAAACTGTTAATGAGAAGTCAATCTTCTTCTCTTCAATGAGTTCTCAACCTGTTTTCCCAAGAAATGACAAGAAACTGACTGAAATAATTTAAATTGAAGAAGAAATTGTTCCGCTTGAAGTTCAAGCTGAACATATTTCTCCGGTTCAAGTTCAACCGGAAAATCAAATTTCAGAAACTGAAGAGAATACTGAATCAGAGTCACATGAAGCTGGAAACTCACATGATAACACATCAAATGAGCTCAATTTAGATCATTAGATCTACAATTCAGATACCAATTCTCTTGAATCAGTTGGAGTTTCAGATCCTACGCCACAACTTGAAAATGTTGAGCTTGATCACAGACTTCCTCAGCTCAACATACCCTCAAATGGAAGAAGCCATGAATTTCCTATGTTCATTGATAGAAGAATCAACAGAGAACATCCAGCGGGAAATATTATTGGAGAAGCTTCAGCTCCAGTGCTGACAAGAAGTAGATCTGCAAATGCAAATATCTGTTTGCATGCTGCATTTTTGTCTCAAGAAGTACCCAAGAAGGTAGCAGATGCCTTAGAAGACAACAGCTGGGTAGAGGCAATGCAAGAAGAACTATTTCAGATAAACAAGCAAAAGGTTTGGGAATTGGTGGATCTGCCTGACGGAGCAGAACCAATAGGAACAAAATGGGTGTTCAGAAACAAGAAAGATGACAGGGGAATTGTTATCAAGAATAAAGCAAGACTGGTTGTGCAAGGCTATGTACAGGAGGAAGGCATTGATTATGATGAAGTCTTTGCACCAGTAGCCAGGTTGGAAGCAATCAGAATCTTCCTAGCCTATGCTGTATTTAAAGACTTCCAAGTATATCAAATGGATGTGAAAAGTGCTTTCCTGTATGGCCTCCTGGAACAAGAAGTTTATGTCAATCAACCTCCTGGTTTTGAAGACCCTCACCATCCGAACAAGGTATGCAAGCTAATCAAAGCTTTGTATGGTCTCAAACAAGCCCCTAGAACCTGGTATGAAACTCTTTCTAACTACCTTCTAGTAAATGGCTACAAGAGAGGAGCAATTGACAAAACTCTTTTTGTTAAAACTGTTGGTAATGACATGCTAATGGTACAAATTTATGTTGATGATATTATTTTTGGTTCATCTAACACTTTGTTGTGCAAGGAGTTTGAAACTTTGATGCAGTCAAAATTTGAAATGAGCTCCATGGGAGAACTAACCTTCTTCCTAGGGCTTCAAGTAAAGCAAACTGCAGACGGAATCTTTCTGAATCAATCAAAGTACATCCAAGACATGCTGAAGAGATTCGACATGTTATCATGCTCAAGTGCCAAGACTCCAATCTCCACTTCCCACAAGTTAACTAATGACTTAAGTGGAAAGCCAGTGGACGTGCACATGTATAGAGCAATGATAGGCTCTCTAATGTATCTCACAGCTAGTAGACCTGACATCATGTTCAGTGTTTGCTTATGTGCCAGATATCAATCTTCTCCAAAAGAGTCACACATGCTCGCTGTTAAGAGAATTTTCAAGTACCTAAAAGGGCAACCCAAACTGGGTTTGTGGTATCCCAAGAACTCTGACTTCTCTTTCAAAGCATACACAGACAGTGATTATGGAGGATGTGATATAGATAAGAAATCAACATCAGGAGGATGTCAATTTCTAGGAGAAAGGCTTGTCTCTTGGCAATGCAAGAAGCAAACATGTGTTTCTACTTCAACTGCAGAGGCTGAGTACATTGCTGCCTCAAGTTGTTGCAGCCAAGTCCTTTGGATCCAAAATCAGATGCTTGATTATGGAATCACATTCATGGAGACTCCTATTCTTGCAGACAACAACAGTGCCATTTCCATCGTTAACAATCCAGTGAAGCACTCCCAGACCAAACACATTGACATAAGGTATCACTTTATTAGAGATTGTGCTGAAAAGAATTTAATCAAATTATTTAAAGTTCACACTGATCATCAACTGGCAGATTTGTTTACAAAAGCTTTCGATGAGGCAAGATTTTTCTACCTCATTACAGCCATTGGGATGATGAACTTTGAATAAAAATTTTCACAACTTTAATAAAAGAAAGAGATGTGCTCAAAGAGTCCGTCTCTTGATACAAAAAGAAAAAGAAAAAGAAAATCTCTTGTGTTAATTGAAGAATATTTCAGTTCATAGTCAATAACTACTGTTAAAACTATGAAAAATTGACACAAATTTTCAAAATTTATGTGTTTTGGATTTTCCGGTTCAAGTTCAGGTTCAACCTGAAAGAACAACTTTTGAAATTCACCGGGTGAACTTCAACCGGAAAAATGCTTTAAATTTGACGTGGAAACTTATTTTTGAAAACAATTCTTCCAAGCGGAAAACTTGTCCGCTTGAAGTTCAAACGGAAGAAATTTGGTTTTTAAAAATAAAGGAGAAAATGAGTTCCGCTTGAACTTCTGGGTCAACAAAGTCAAGGAATCATTTAATTACCTGGAATGCACAATTTACTAAGCGGATATTCATTTATTTTACCCATTGAATTTTTAGCTGTTCAATTCCGAGGTTTCAGTAAATTAATTTTTGGATAAGGGCATGCTTTAACCAGTTGTAATGTATAACCCCTAAAGCACCTGTCCCATCCGTCAATGAACCGTCGATTTACAACCTCTCTCCTCCACATCATCTCCGAAAAGATAAAAAGCCCTAAATTACCGTCATTTTCCCCATTTCTCGCAACACAACTCAGAAATTACTCCCAAAATTCTCTCAAACCATCTCCGATTAACTTCCACAAAACCGTCGACATTCTCGAATTCCGTCAACAATGGCTCCGAAGGGAAAGGCCAGTGGCAAAAAGCCAGTTGGTGACTCAAAATTTCCGGTAGAACACAACTTGATGGCATATCTTGAACCACCATCCAAGACTGAAATCTACAATGAAATGATCGAGTTCATCAAAAGCTCTCACCTCCATCATGCGCTTACTGTAGAAGCCAAAATCTTTGAAGAGGTGATGGAAGACTTTTGGGTTCACGCTAGGGTTACCGACGAGTCTAGCGGAAGTGGTAAAATTGTGTCAACTGTCCAAGGGAAGGAAGTTGAAATTGATGAGGCAAAGGTTCGAAGGTTGTTGAAACTGAGGGATGAAGGTGGATACAGAGAAATAGATCAGAAGAGATATCTCCGCCTATTCAGAAACATTGGTTATGGTGGCTCTCTGCACAGCAAAACTATCAAGAAAGGGCAGTTACCATACAAGTGGAGATTTCTTGCACACACACTTCTGGTGTGTTTATCTCCAAAGAAGGGACGTTTTGATGAGCTCTCCGGTGAGCAAGCCTCTGCCTTCTACGCTGTGGTCAAGGGTGAGAACTTCAACTTTTCCAAACAAATTTTTCAAGCCCTAAAATCCAATGTTCATTCTGAATATGTATACTTGTATCCCAGATTTTTGACATATATTCTCAAAGAAGAGTACCCCCATATAGTATGGCTTGGTACAATTTTGCACCAAAAACTTCTGAATGAGAAAACATTTTCAAATCTTGCTTTAAACAAATCTCCATTTCTTGGAAGGGATACTGACCACCCCTTACCAATTCCAAGGCAATTTCCTGATGAACCTGCTACAGTAGAGGTTCAACCGGAAATTGTAGGAGTGACTGAGCTCCCTGCTCAAGATGACAAAGCTGTAGACCTAACAGTTTCTGATCCCACATTTGTCCCAGCTTCCTCTTCACTAATAGTTTTTCAATCCAAAAAGAGGAAAGCTACCACAATCACTTCCACTGCCACCTCCTCATCAAACTCACCTCCTGTCATTTTCAAGAGACAGAGAAAAGTGGTTACTAGGTCTCCTCCACCTAGCACCACCAACCAACCTGAAGCTTTAAACCCCGTTCAAGGCAAAACGCCTAAACGGAAACTGGTAAATTTGGGATTATCTCTTAGGGATGAACCTTCTGTTGAGGGGGAGTCATTAGAAGCAGATGTAGCTTCCCCATCTAAAACTCTTTCACCCCTACAACCCCTATCACCTAGGAGTGACGGTGCTCTCAATCTTGGCTTAAATGAAGGTGTTATTAACTCACCTACCATATTACATGAGAACATCCTGATAAGCCAGGACACTGTAGCACTGCAACCCCACTCGTCATCGGAGGTGAATCTCAGTGGTTCTGAAGAGATTCATGCAGAAAGGGCTGCTGCTGCCCAAGTATCCCAACTGGAGCTTGGTGTCAGCAGTAACATAAATAAGACCCAATCTGCGGCAATCTTCTCTGAATCAGCACCCGGAAGTCCTTCATTGGAACCAAGGGTTGTTGAAACAGCAGAAGAGAATCCCAGGTGCCAAGAAGCCATGGGTACCAATGCTGATCAATCTAGGATTGATAGCTTGGTTATTTCCAAGGATACTGGCAAAAAGCCAGTTGAGGATAGTCTTACACTACCTGAATTGACGAAACTGTACCTTTCTCTGCAAGCACAGGTTGAAGCTCTAAACTCAACTGTTGCCAAACTGGCTCAAGCTGATCCTACTCCAACTGAAGCAGGTCCTTCAAACCCTACCAGAGATGCTGAAGAAGTTCTTGTAACTGATGAAGCTGATACTGTCAAATTGGGGGAGAAGTTACTGTTAAAACCTGCTATTACTGAAATCGAAGAGGTAGAAAGGATACCGGCTGAAGTAAGAGCCACAGCTTGCCAAAAGATTGGCATTGAGCCTTTTTCTGTTGAAGAGAGTTGGGTGAATATGAAGTGCAGTCAACTGATTGTCATTTCCCCTTTTGAGGACCCCAACCTCACCGAGCTTGTTCAGTCGTCCATGCTGATTGCTGGTGCTCTCCCTGAGCATATCAACATGATCACAACACTTCTGACAGATGTTATTTTTCCGGCTGAAAGAGCCAGTGATCATGTTGTAGGTAACATTACCTCCACCAGCAAGGCAGCAGTTGATATGGAAGAAAGTACTGCAACTGCAGCAGTTGGTACTATGACTGAAGGAGAAGGAGAAAGTTTGATTGGTGAAGATGAAGGAACCGAGGTACTGGAGTTTACTGACAAAGAACCTGAAGTCACCCAACCTCAGGTGGTGACTGATGGTCAATTACTAGTTCAAGCGGAACTTCAACCGGAAGTTCAACCGGTAGTTCCAGGTGAAGGAGATCTGAATGTTCAACCGGAACAACAAATACCAACCCAGGTGGATGTTCAAGGTCCTAGCTCCTCAATTCTTGGGACTATTGAAACACATGTGGTTCAACCGGAAGAGCAAAGAAATGAAGAAGCTGAGGATGTGGCTAGATCACTGATAGCGTTAAGGAGTTCAGAGACAGTTCAAACTGAGGAACCTGTTCAAGCTGATATAGCTAAAACCCTTCAACAGGTAACTCAAACTCCTGAAGCTGAGGCTATAGTGAAAATGGTCGAAGATGCCAGAAGGGTTGCTGAGGATGAGAGAATAGCCAGAGAGCTCCAAGAAGAATTCGATCTATACATGCAAAACAATGTGTTTGAAAACCTTCTTGAAGAAGCAAAGACCAGGTCTTTCAACTGGAGGTTAAAGGATTATGATTTAGATAAAATGTCTGAAGCTAATAGGCAGAGGTTAATTGCTATTGCCTCTCACTTGCCTACCAAGCTGGTAAAGAATGATGAAAATTACCATCTGTTGAAAAAGATTAAGAGGGCTCTTGTGATTAGAAATTTGAAGAAAGAGGAAGAGCTAGCTCAGATGCAGGTTAAAGGACTCTGCAGCTTGATTGACAAAATATTTTATGAGCTAAAAGGAGAAACTGCTGCTGTCAATCCTAACCTGGTGATGCCTTCACCATCAGAGCTGGTCTCAGGTACTATAACTGCTAATGTTAAACCTGAAATTGATGATATTGCAGATATACCACCTCCACCTTGATTTATCTACAATCCAAACCCAATGCCTACAACAACTTCATCCATTCTACAGTCACTTCCAATCATACCTTACAAACCTCCACACATCCCCAAGAAGCTTGCTGCTAAACTTGCCAATCCTAAGTTTAGATCAGACAACTTCACACCCATCACTCCCTTTAAGAAGAAGCCTCCACCAACTATGGACTTCTCTGACATCTTTCCACCTACTCCACCATCAAGCCCAACTCCTGAAACCAATGAACCACCTCCAAAAACCACCCTGCCTCCACTCACCATAAGAGAACCTCCTTCCTCCACCACCAAACCTACTGAAACTCAACCAGGTCCCTCTTCATCTTCTGCCAAAGGCAAAAGGCCTATTGCGCAAGAATCTGCTGGTGATTCTGATGAAGAGAGGGAAATTAAGAAGAAAAAGTTGATGCATGCCAGAAATAAAAGAAATCAAAGACAAATGAGAAGAGGCCCTCCCAGCAAAAGAAGAATTGCTAGTTGGACAGTGGATGAAGCCACACTTGATTTCACTTTCACCATGGTCAGCGGCACAAATCAGGTGATTAATGCTCGCACGGCAACTTCCCAACTCACCCTGCAGCAAATGACTGACATCATTCTAAAGCTCAGAGAAATTATGAACCCTTCAAGAGCAGAGAACATGCTAAGGCTTTTAATTGAGCCTTCTGTGCTGGAATGTGGAATGCTCTATCGAAGCAATTTAGATGATGAATCAGCAGGAGAAGAAGAAGAGCCTACCAGTGAGATCAAATTTATCATCTGGGAAGAAGAAGAGAAGCTCTTCTATGTTCATAGAGCTGATGGCACCTTTACAATCCATGAGTCCATTTTTGTTCAAGAAGAATGGAACGAAACGGACTGGGATTCAATCAAACATGTAAAGGTGACCAAAACAAACATCAAAGAGCTTTCTCAAAATCTTGATGCCAGCATCGGATCTTCTAACAAGTAGGTTGTGGAGAAGAAAATTTTTGGGTACAAGTCAGTTTTGAAGATAAACATTGAAGAAAATGAATAATTTGACAACATCAGCTTAGGGGGAGATTGTAAGGAAAAATAGAGCTTGGAAGATTTCCGGCTGAAATGCGAATTTTACTAGTTCCAGCTGAAGTTGAAGTTGAAGCGGAATTCATACTTCAAGCGGAACAGGCAGTTCAAGCGGAAAGAAGCAGTTTTGTTTCTTAGCGAATATTCCGGGTGAACTCGTTTATCCACCAGATAAAGAGTTCAACCTGACTTTTCCTGAGAAGTCTTTTCAGAAGTCCAATCCTGCAAAAGCTTCTCGTATGCCTCTAAATCTGATTCAAGCCGCTCTCCTAAAGTAGATTGTTGCTGCCAACACGCAAGTCATTCCGATTGTCGATGTTTATTCTTTTGGTAGTTTATATTTGACTTTTATGTTTACGGTCTAGATTAGATCGCATGAGATCAATGGATGTCATTGATCTCATCAGCACTATATATAGCATGTAATCTCTTAGTTTACAAACACGGTCATCACTTGTAATAGTGTAGCTTTGAGTTAATGCAAATAGTGCCGAATATTCGACATATCGTTGTTTTTACTATTCTGCAAATCAAGCATTTACATTATACAAGAGCTTAATATCGCTTAAGTAAAGTGAAATATAACTTTAATTCCGCAAGTTATATTTGCAAGTAAAGGGCTTAGTTTTAGTTTATTCATAACTAATAACGATCTTACAGTCATGCTTAATATAGTACAATATTACCGTCATGTTTAATTGTCCCCACACCCAAGCGTACACAGCAAAACCTACCCAACCTCAGAGTTTATTGAGGATTCACAAACCCCCAACTTGAGGAACCATGCACCACGGCTATGACTACCACTTATTTTCATTAACCATCAGTTGGTGATCAGGTCGGCCGCTAAGCACGCAAAGAAGATCAACTGAGTGATTATTTTTCATTTTCTTTTCTTTTTCATTTTTTTTTTCATTTCTTTTTCATTTCTTTTTCTTTTCTTTTTATTATGTGGTGTAGTCATGACAGCAGAGACATGGCGTGTGAGAGAGTGAATACTAGGTAATTACCACTCTCAACCCATTTTTGCCGGGACTCAGTCTTTTAAACCATGCAACCTGGGACGTGAAACTAAACATATATGTCTTTTAAGTTCACTGCACTTTCATTGGAGGTCATAAGTTTAGGTCGAGCCTACCGAGCATATCACCGTGGAGCTTGCCTTTCACTTCCGCCTTATGCGTTTCAGCCATCTCCAACCCGGACATTCATTTTACTTCCCCTAAACTTCCCAAAAACAAGACACAGACAATTAAAAAAATTGAAAAGCACACTATTTTTGAGGGGTCAACTTTTTCTTCATCTTTACATTTCTTCCCCTCCGTCAATTGGTATCAGAGCCAAGAAACGAGTGTTTCAAGGTTCTCACGATATTGGATTCAAGCATTTTTCTGGAAAAGGTTCGAGTTTTTGGAGTTTTGAAGGCTGTTTGAAGGTTTACGACTGAGCTGCTGCTGTTCCAGTGTGTTTACGATTGCTTTCTGGGCAGTTTTGTGGTCTATATATAGACCACCATTTGGTTTACTATTGGGCCCCTTTTGATCATAAACCCAATAAGAAACCCAAGCCCAATCATAAACTAGCCTAACTACAATAGCAAACTAGCCTATGATTCTAAAGAAAGCCTCTAAGCCCAGCCCAACTTATTTAATATTACAAGCCTCATAATCTAGCCTCTACAATCTTCCCCTAGGCTTGTGATATTAAATGTCTTCGATCTTTGAAAATCTTCTTCTTGAGTGGCTGGCATAGATGCTGATGAAGATTCTTTCTGCAGAAATCTTCAATGGGTTTCTTGATGGGCACTTGGGACTTTCTCTTGATCAGCATCAGCTTGAACTTCTTGAAATGAACAAGTTAATGAGATGGAGGATTCTCAATGACTTGCTTCTTTTGAAAGAACTGGTTCTTGCTGAATCTTCGGTAACTGTCTTAAATCTCCAAAAATTAGAGGGTTGAAATTTTGAAAACCCCTAACTTTGAAGAATTTGATTGTTAAACTTGGATCTTCATGATCTCTGACTGCTCTCTGCATCACTTTCTTCAACGAGACTTGAAGTCTTCTACTTCCCCTAAGCTTGTGAACATCTTCGTTGATAATCTTTTAGAAGCTTGTAAAGAAACCAACAACTTCCCCTGAACACTTACTTATTCAGATGGTAGTCTTGTCCGACTGGTTCTTTAGCTTTGAGCAGCAGCAGCAGCATCTTTATATCATCAACCTGTCTGACACACATTTGAAAAAAAATATACTCCACCAGACATTTGATGACTGGTCTTTGGGTTAGGAGGTAATTATCATCTGTTCAGTTGATTCAAATTAACATTATTTTAACAAAAAACCCTAATATAGATTACGGGTTTTCTATAAAACTTCCCCTGAACCCAAAACCTCTAAAGACTTCCCCTTAGCTGATAACTTCCCCTCAGCTAAGGACTTCCCCTGAGATAATACATATTATCTTCGAGTTCCCTTCAGATACTATGTATTATGGAAGTCTTTTCATTAGATAATAAGTATCATCCTCGAGTTCCCTTCGGATAATACTTATTATCCTCCCTCCTTCCCCTAAAAACTTGTCAAGATCTGACGGAGAAAGTCTTTTCCATTAGATAATAAGTATCATCCTCGAGTTCCCTTCGGATAATACTTATTATCCCATACTCCTTCCCCTAAAAATTTGGCAAGATCTGTCGGGGGCATATTGTCATGCATTAAAACCCATGAAAAACTCATTTTGACTTCTCAAATCAACCTGGCCAAGACGAAAACACACCAAAAAGAACTTAACGACTCACACACGAAAGATAAAAATAAACAAATACTTACCAAACCAAACATGAGAAAGTTTACAAGGGATCAAACCGTATGAATCTGACTGAGGAACCCTTTTCAGCTTCAGTTACTCAACTAGTCCAGGTGATTGCCGGTATGTTTGTCCGCTTTAAACTCAAACCCGTTTAATCCCAACCGAATGCGTCATGCTTAATATAGTACAATATTACCGTCATTTTAATTGTCCCCACACCCAAGCGTACACAGCAAAACCTACCCAACCTCAGAGTTTATCGAGGATTCACAGACCCCCAGCTTGAGGAACCATGCAACACCGCTATGACTACCACTTATTTTCATTAACCATCAGTTGGTGATCAGGTCGGCCGCTAAGCACGCAAAGAAGACCAACTGAGTGATTATTTTTCATTTCCTTTTCTTTTTCATTTTTTTTTCATTTCTTTTTCATTTCTTTTTCTTTTCTTTTTATTATGTGGTGTAGTCATGACAGCAGAGACATGGCGTGTGAGAGAGTGAATACTAGGTAATTACCACTCTCAACCCATTTTTGCCGGGACTCAGTCTTTTAAACCATGCAACCTGGGATGTGAAACTAAACATATATGTCTTTTAAGTTCACTGCACTTTCATTGGAGGTCATAAGTTTAGGTCGAGCCTACCGAGCATATCACCGTGGAGCTTGCCTTTCACTTCCGCCTTACGCGTTTCAGCCATCTCCAACCCGGACATTCATTTTACTTCCCCTAAACTTCCCAAAAACAAGACACAGACAATTAAAAAATTGAAAAGCACACTATTTTTGAGGGGTCAACTTTTTCTTCATCGTTACATTTCTTCCTCTTGTTTTTTGATTTTTAATGTCACAATCTTGTGAACATCATTTTTCAGAATTTTTTTTTAAATAAAAAATAAAACACGCAAACACACTTAAAAGAACAAAACACAAAATTTTAAAGAAATCTGGCCAAGCTAACTTTCAAAGTATTGATTTGAAAATTTTGAGAAAATTGGGTTTCATGACATGCACACTTCATTGCATTTGAAGTCAAACACATAATCAATCAATAGCTTAATTGAAACTTTAATGAAATAGGTTTGACTCAAAAGACCCTTTGTTGCCTCATCATTCAAACAACCAAGTTAAGAACAGTACCTTTCATGCTGATTTTGACCTTTTACCTCTCAATGAGACATACCTTCCATTTATAGATTACTTGACATGACATGAAGATATGTCTCCTAAACTGTGCCTGGAACAATCACTTATCAACAAACAAATTAGTAATAAAAACGTTAGTGATAATCATCCTTGATCGTTCCTGCACAGAGTGAGAGATTAGTTAGCCATTGGTACCCAGGCCATTGTTTTTCTGGGTACACCTGAGGAATCAATAAAGGATACTTCTTGTAAGAACATCCCCTTTGAGAAATCAGGAAGTTGTGATGGAGCTGCCTTGATTTTTGGTTTCCAAGTTCCAGGTGATTTAACATTTGTTTTAGTCACATTTGGAGTTGTGACCTTAGGTATTTCAACCTTCTTCATTTTAGAATCATTTTTTAAAACAGTTTTAGTTACCTTGGGAGGGGTAACCTTGGGTTTTTCAGACTTTGGTTGTTTTGAAAACGGTTTCTTCACCTGTTTTTGGAAATTTTGGTAACTTGGAAAGCTGTTGTTTTGATTTAAAGATTTTCTTTCAGCTTTGGCAGCACCCCAATGTTGATCAGAGGGTTTAACCTTAGGAGTAACAGTCTTCATTGCCTTAGGTTTTTGCACCATCATCGGCTTAGACTTCACAGAGTCCTGAGATGAAACCCTTTGACTTTTCGGAAAATAGGGTTCATAGGGGCGATAAAGACAGTTTTGAGCAATATGACCAGCAATGCCACAATTAAAGCAGGTCTGCTTCTTTAGATAGAAGTCAGACGTGTACCCATTTGTCTTTGGTGGCATATATGGAGCTGGTTTGCCTTGTGCCTGCTTCTTTTCTTTGTCTGCAACTCCAGATTTGACTTTCTGCTGGATCCTCGAAGCCTGTGTTGAACCTGTCCTCATCGTCTTTGTGCTCTCTGGATTTCCTGATGAAGAAGCACCATTCTTGCAACTGCACTGACAACTGCATGAAGCAACTGAAGAAATGGGAGACACAGCTACTCCCTTGAGTTTTTCATTCTTCACTCCATCTGTTGGCTTCATACTCGGATGCTTGATGGTGATCTTTTGCCTCTCAACTTTAGGTTCGCTTATCACTCCATCGGTTATGCCTTTGAACTTGGAAGAGAAGGACGGTAATTCATATCCTACATCTGGTTCTTGATCAAACATTGATCCAGATGTCATAAAGATCTTTCCCTCAGGCCGTGTCGTCAAGATCACCTTTTCCCTTTCGACTTTGTCAATTACCTTAAAGTATGGGGTTTCAATTTCAGGGTATGGTTTCAACTCTATCCCACCCTCATCAGACTCAGCATCATCTCTTGATATGTCCTCAATTCTCCCTTCACCATATGTCATGTTTGCCTCGTTGTCTATTTCCTCTTGAGTCAATGGTGTAGTTCCAACCAAGACACTATCAATAGGAGGAGCAGCTTCTTTATAATCAGACTTGGTTCGTTGAACTTGTTCCTCACTAAGAAGTATTCCTATAATGTCTCTGGGAACTGGTGGAGGAATAATGCTGTTTGCAGACAGAGATTTATCAGACTTTTCTGACCCACACCCAGTTTTATCTTTCCCAACTTGGCCGGTCACAACGACATGTGACAATTCCTTTCCAGCATCGAGCATTCGCTTATTTCTTTCCTGATTGCAATCATACTTGACCTGCAGCTCGTTATATTTTTGTTGCAGTTCATCCAGTTGCTTCTTTAGCTCACCAATCTCAATCTTAGCCTGATCATATAAAATAGACTTCTCCATTGCTAGCTTTTGATATTTCACAATGTCTAGTTTCTGAGCTTTTACCTTCTCCTCATTCTTTTGCCATCTACCCTTAAACGAACTCCTCACGCATTTTGTCTCAAATAATTCCGACTGATAATTTTTACAAATTTGCCTAAGTCCAGGAATTATACGTGCACAAGTAGGATTGGGGCATATCTTAGTATTGTTAACCTCAGCTTCGAAATCATCCTTGTTCTCAACCATATTCTTTTCTTCAACCACTGAACTCATTATGCAGCTTCTGAAAATTTTGAAAAATTAGCAAAAAACGGCAAAACGGCAAAATCACTATTCAAAGAATAGTGTCAGAAATTTAAAACTGAAAAACGGAGGCCTTCGGAGTGGAATTTGGCTCGGTGTCACGAACGTCATGTTCAAATTTGAGCTTCTAACTCCAAACGAGTCAAAAGTTACGTCCGTTTCCGTGAAAGTGTAAAATTATGACTTTTTGCCGCAAATCCTGTTTCCGATCGTAAACCCTGTTTCCGATCGTAAACACCTTCGGGTCGTAAACAACGATCGTAAACTCGATTCCGATTGACTAAAATCGTAAACCTCGAATCCGATCCAAAAAGTCGTAAACTCGATTACGATAACCGATTCCGACAAAGATATATCGTAAACACTGGTTTCCGACCAAGTAAAGTCGTAAACTCCAACTTCCGGATCGTAATCACTTAAAAATCGTTGCTTGATGTCGTAAACCCGTTTCCGATGCAGATCTTCAACCAGTAGCAGTCGTAAACACCCAAAACTGCCCAGAAAGCAATCGTAAACACACTGGAATAGCAGCAGCTCAATCGTAAACCTTCAAACAGCCTTCAAAACTCCAAAAACTCGAACCTTTTCCAAAAAATGCTTGAATCCAATATCGTGAGAAACTCGAAACACTCGTTTCTTGGCTCTGATACCAATTGTAGGTCCGGAAAACTCCCAAAACACGATATTGATATCACAAACGAGTGCAGAATCCTCGTTTAAGATTGATTCAAGATAGAGAAGACGAGAATACGATGATATAAACAATAAAAACTTGAACTTGCACACAAGATGAACTTGTCGGGTACACAACAGAAATCGTAAACTCTCTCCTTTCGGGTTTACGATCGTAAACAGCTTGGATCGTAAACACCTCTGGCTGCTCTCTCAGAATCGTAAACTAGCCCACAAATAAGGAGGTCAAGTGGTCTATATATAGACCACCATTGGGTTTACTATTGGGCCCCTTTTGATCATAAACCCAATAGTAAACCCAAGCCCAATCATAAACTAGCCTAACTACAATAGCAAACTAGCCTATGATTCTAAAGAAACCCTCTAAGCCCAGCCCAAGTTATTTAATATTACAAGCCTCATAATCTAGCCTCTACAAGGTCGCTCAAGTATCTCAGGTCGAAGGATACTATTGAGTATACTTTTATCAAAATCGTCTTATGATTAAATCCATGAAGACAATTTGATGCGAGTTACGTCCCGACGTCATTCTGGGATGAGGCCTTGTGAGTCTGGATCATCAACAATTTGAGTCTAGAGTCACAATAGTCTTGCTTCAGGTGTTGCTCACACAATGTCTGATTGACTACGGATTTTTAGAATATTAATGGAATATTCATGGATAGTAAAACGTATATAATTCGAACACGTTACGCAAAATTCAGACTTTCGTCTAACGGCTTAGAGGAGGTCGAATGATTTTGTGCAAACGTTAATGTTTCGACACCCAACACTATATTCGAATATCGATATGGTGCAGAATTCACACACTATGCAATAGCATCATTTCAATGATCTAGCCTAATCATTGAACTTATGAATTCACTACCATGTCCTCGAGTTTTGTTTTAGGATTGCCAATGTTAGTTGTTTCTTAAGCTTCAGTGTTTATCTTGAACAATGAGTCTTCTTAAGTGAATCAAACTTGTGATAATGCAGTGCCTCTGGTAAGCACATGTATGACTATGTTATCACTTGAGCATGTTAATCAATTATTTGCATAATCAAATTAACACTTTGAATGTTTTATCGCATTCCTAGTTCAGATTCCATTAAGGTGGCTATTAATGTTCAACAAGTATAATCAGTACTCAATTAATGAACATATGTTTCTTTTCATCAGTGTTTGATAGTGATGATGTGATTTTGAAAAGTCGTGAGCATCGGATCGTCTACTCAATCTAGCTATTTGGATACGAAACGAGTAATTATAATGACTATTTTACTTATCTAAAGAAGAACAATTACAATCAGAATCATAGAAAACAGACACAGAGAATACACTATAGAAACACACCCTTCTGAATATCTTGCATGCTCAGAACTAACTAACACAAAGAACAACCATATATTTATACTGACCCGTCGAACCTCAGCCGAACCTGAGATTCTCCCTGATCCGAACTCCAGGTTCAGACCAGGTTCGGCCAATCACACTTTGACTTGAACTTGGCCTTGACTTAATGTAACTCAATACTTCACATGACGTACAGATCAGGTATCAACAAACTTCCTCTCATCGTGTGCAGTATCTCTTCAACATCATCACAAAAGTATCTTCAATCAAACTCCCACTCAATTGTAGAACCCATTCATCCAATGAAATGAATCTTCAAACAAACTCCTCCTCAACTTGATCGTAACTTGATCTTGAATACTTGACAATGTCTGGTGTATCTCTTGTCTTTATCAACAGCTTCAGAAGACTTGAAGTTGTGATTTATTTCACTTTAGCAACCTGCTCAAACTTTAAATAATCTTGGCGCAAAACGTCTCTTCGAGACTCCAAGATATGATTTTGAAATTTTAATTTTGTATCACGTGTTGATCAAATCGAAAATAAAGCAGAATCAAAATCTTTTTGGCTTTTAGAAAAATTATATCAAAACAAACCTAAAATCTTTTTGATTTTTCAAAACTTATGCTAAAACACACCAAAAATCTTTTGGTACTTTTCTTGAAATAAAATGTAAATGTAATACAGAATCAGACACTATTTTTAGTATGAGAAAGATCACTATATGGGATCATATGACGCACTGAACTACACTTTAATTTCAACTAATTGAAGCACATAAGTCATGTTGATTGCCGGTATAATTTGTCCATCTTAAACTCAGGCAGAATTATACTCATAAGATCTGGATATGTTAAGGTATTAATTAAATTTGCTTTGACCAGTGTATCCCACACTATCAGACATATTCAGACATTTTCTTTTTCTTTTTCTTTTTCTTATTCTTTTTGTGTGATTACACTTATGAATTTTCACAAAGTATAATATT
The DNA here is from genome assembly GCA_039602395.1 of Deinandra increscens subsp. villosa. NCBI lineage: Eukaryota > Viridiplantae > Streptophyta > Magnoliopsida > Asterales > Asteraceae > Deinandra > Deinandra increscens. Next base: position 61,470,185 of record JBCNJP010000027.1, read on the forward strand.
TTCATGATATCGTCAACTGTGTTCCATGCAAAAAGAAATAAGAACGTTAAATCGTCTACCTTAAGGTCGATCTTTTGATACGCAGATAAGGCCTTGGATTTAACAAAATAAGAAAAATAAAACAAGTTGAAATTGTATAACCCAACAACAATCAGGTCGGTACTCCCGTACACGCAGAGAAAGTCTGATAAGTTATACGAAACGCCAAAGAAAATAACGCAGAACGTCAAATGAACAATGATCAGTTCGGTCTTGTGGACACACAGAGGAATTCCGATCGTTTGACAAAATAAGAAAATCAAAAAAGTTTAAATTTTTGCAAAATGAACACATGTATACACAGTGACTTCTCATTTATTTTTCACACTTATTTTCTTTTCGTCATGAAATACGCATCAAGATGTTATCCACCTGGTCAAGCATTAGTAATCATCTGAATACTTTTGGATTTGCCGAGCCTACCAAACATATCAAACAATGATCTTATGGCTCTTTCATCTACTCTATCCATTAGTCAGATCCGTAAACCAATGTACCATCATTTCCCAATGATCAATTTCTCACAATTTTATATATTATGCATGTATTCACCTTCCTTATATATTGTGCATGTATTTACCTTCATCCCATAACATGCATTTTCACAATTTCTTCCCCTTACATGCATTTCTCCCCCTTAAAATGAAAACTCTATTTTTGGATTTTTCATTTTACACAAAAACAAGACTCTATTTTTGGATTTTATATCAATTGAAAATGCATAAATAAAGAAAAATTGATCAATCAACACGGATACCTTGCAGTCTAGAATTTCAAAAATGTTTGCAGGTTAGAAAAATATATTGCAAGAAATTTAAGTTAAGCAATATACTCCTCCATCAACAACTTTGCAATCGTCGATAGGTCTTCTAGAAGTACCTGCACACTGGTTAAACTCATTAGTTTATAACTTGACCCAAAGCAAGTGCTTCTGGTCGACCAGTGTCCTGGTGTTGCTTTGAAACCACCTTTGGTTTCCAGAATTGTGAATGTTTTGGTAACTCAGTTTTTGATGAATCAATCACAGGCGACTGTGACGAAGAACCTACATTTTGAACCTTTTGAAACATAGGAACAAAACGTTTTTGTTTTAGAAAGAATGTAGGTTCACATTCATAAAAAACTCAGCCTTGTTCATCAAAGAACTTTGATTTAGCAGATTTACCAAAAACTGGTATCTGTTGAGACCCTGGTTTTGATTCAGTAGGAAGTGGACAATCTTTTGCCATATGCCCTTTTTGGCGACAAACATAACATAGACGTTCAGTTTTGTCCCACCTTTTAGGTGCCTGCACAGAATTACAAACATGAATATCTCGAACATGATCAGAAAAAAGAATCATATACCTGTCAGTGGTGATCATGAACCTATTTAGATGTTGAGCTTCGAGAATGAGAACCATCAGAAGAAAATTTGGCGGTTTGATTCTTCATGGTTCTTGATGCATCCTTCTTCTCAAAAACGTCAGAAATTTTACTAACATCCACGCAATAAAGAGGAAACTCTTTGTCGGAGAATATATGTTCCAAACCCTTAAGTTTGTAAAACCGCTCAGGTTGAACCTTCTCAGCCTTGAAAACTTCCTTCTTCACTTGCTTCATTTTAAGCTTCTTCAAATCTTGTGATGTTGATGCTGGAACCTCCTCAGCTTTGACATCTTGTGCTCTAAAACCCAAACCAACAGTTTTCCCAAAAGCTTTTTCCTCATAATTTGAATTCTGGTGTCCATCCTTTGCTAACTTTGAAAATTCAGCTTTGATTTCTTTCATATTCTTTTCCTCATAGAAAATTGTCTCATCAAATTCAGGTTGAGACCGACTTTTCTCACTTGATGTAACTGACTTCTCATTATCAGCTGAAGATGAACCAGACACAAATTTTGGGGCTGGAGAAATCTCAGATTTCTTTCCTTTCTTCTTCTTAGCCTTCTTGTTTTTCTTCTTCTTCACAATCTGTTCTTCTTCTGTGGTAGATGATGAAAACTTTGAATAATCAACTTCTTCCACCTCTTCCTTTACTTCTTTAAACGCTTCTTTGATATAAGCAGGAGGTAATGCAGTTTTGTCAAACATCTTTTCAAAATTAGCATCACTAGCTAGAAAGCTTATGAACAATTGAGAATTAGAGACATTATTCAGCAATCGATTGGCATCAATTACGTGAATCTTTAAATCAGAAATTTGTTGTTGAGCTTCAGCCAACTCCTTCTCAGTGGCTATCAACCTTTTTGTAACTTTATGTGTTTCAAATTTCTGCATTCGAAGATTTTCTAGCCCTTCAAATAACTCCTTCAATTTATCTTCACTGCGCTTTTGAATTTCCAAATTTGTTGTTTGAACTTTATTCACACTTACCAACTCACGCTTCTCATCCAAATACTTCTCCATAACGGCTTGATAACTTTCAATCTTAGCAGCATATTCTTCAGCATTCTTTGTAAGCAGATCAAGCTTGATTTTTGACTTATCAAAAAGATTCTGAAAATCATTTGCAGCGTCTGTTTCATCCTTCCATTTCTTTACTTCATTAACCAACACATCCCTCTCTTCACAGATCTTTGCATTTATAGCTTCAACATTCTTTCTATCTTGTTTGGATTTTTTTAAAACTTCATTTAGCGATTTGATCTCTGTAATCAAACATTCATTTTTCAAAATTAATTCCTTCTCATGTTCCTTAGAAACCTCCAAATCTGAACTAACCAACATAACTTCAGCAGTAACTCATTTGACTTCTTTCACCAAAAATTCATTTTCTTTCATCAAACTTTCAAGTTTAGATTCAAACTTTTCTGTTTCAGCAGCTTCATATGAACTAGAATCAGAATAATAATCATCTTGCTCATGTGTAACAATCAAAGCAGATGTGTCAAAATGTTGACCCCAATCATAAACACCATCATTCTGACTTGTTAAAGTTGTCTTGTTTGTATTACTTGATGATGGTTGAGTAAAACCGGGTTTGCTAACATGTGCTTGTTGACATTCTCTAGCAAAATGTCTAAGCTTCGAACACTTGTAGAACTTGATATTTGATTTATCAAAACCCAGTTTGCCACTAAAAGCTTGTTTTCCAGTCTTCTTATAATATCATTGTGACCTTTGAGTTACATCGCAAGTTACCAGGCCATATCTAATTCGTTCAATTGATCATCATCAAGCTCATTCAAATCTTCTTTAATCAATTGTGCCTTCCCAACATCATTAATAATCAATCCAAAAGATGAAGAAATGAGAGCAGCAATCAGTTTGGCACATTCATCCACCGATTAAATAGAAAAAGCACTTTGACTTGATGAATCTGGAATTGTAAAGTTACAACCCCGTGATGAATTATTCTCAGAAGTTCCATAAATATTTCCGATAAACGCAGTAGATGGTGCAGAACTCAGACTTGGTTTAGCCTTAGCATTCATGCTAGCGGTATTCTCTCCATGATACAACTCAGGATTTTGTAACTTTGCAGTTGACTTCTTTGAATTTAATATTTTCATTTCCCGAGCATGAAGTTTTCTAGTAAGATCATGAAATGTCAATGTAGAGTAATCTTTATCATGAGTGAGTAGCAAAACATAATTTTCCCACTTTTCAGGCAAAGCTTCCATAATCTTTTCTTTCAAATCTGCATCGGTTTTCTCAATTCCAAGTACCTTTAATTCACTAATCAGATGTGAAAACCGTGAAACAAGAGCAGTAATGTTTTCATTGTCATAGTGTTGAAAGTTATCAATTTCTTTATTCAACACCTTTCTTCGACTCTTCTTGTATTCATCATTACCCTCACCTCTAGCCGATAAAGCATCCCACAATTGTTTCAATTTCTTGCACGTACTAAACTGATGTAGCAACTCAGTTGGTAAAGCCATTGTAAGATAGCCGAAAGCCTTTTGTTCAAGCTCGTTTGATTTCCTTTCAGCAATATCAAAGGTATGAACTTCCTTGAAATCTCCTTGATCAGTCGGATGTTGATAAAGCTTCTTGATTGGAATGCACAAATCGATATTATTCGTGCTTATATAAGCAGAAAATCATTGCTTCCAATTCTGATAATCTTCCAACTTAAACAACTTGGGAACTTTCTGACTTGTTCCAATTTCGTTATCAAAATTCATCATGGTCTGTATCGCACTCTGCATCGCAACAAAAGCTTGAAATTCCGACATCATAGAAAATTTCAAGAATCTGATTGGCCAAACTCTTCCCGAACCTTAATAATGTTAGAACCTTAACCGAACCTCGAACGAACCCTTTCCGAATGTAATACCACCGAACCCTCAATGAACTCTCAACGAACTCTTTCCGAAAAATACCCGAACTTCTTCCGAACGGAAAACACGCCAAACTTCAAACGAACCTTAAAGGAACTAGAAGATAATCCGAATTTTCAACGAACCCGAGACGAACTCTAAGTTCGGAGCAGTTTTCCTAACGAACCTCAAGTTCGGACTACGGTTAGTCCGAACAACAACATAATTTTCTCAAAAAGTGTGAATTTTGACGAACTTTGACAAAACTCGCAGCAGTTGATCAGAAAAAGTGATGAAGAACAATTTAGGAACAAATTTGACAAATAAAACTTGACAGATTTGATTGAACTCACGTAAACACACTCGAAAAACACCAAAACGTTTCAAAAATCTGAAAATAGCAACCACAGATCAGTAGAATGAACCAGAAAGCTCTGATACCACTTGAATAGTTGTGAGCATCGGATCATCTACTCAATCTAGCTATTTAGATACGAAACGATTAGAATCACAGAGAATAAACACAGAGAATACACTATAGAAACACACACTTCTGAATATCTTGCACGCTTAGAACTAACTAACACAAAGAACAACCATGTATATATACTGACCTGTCGAACCTCAGCCGAACCTGAGATTCGCCCTGATTAGAACTACAGGTTCGGCCAGTCACACTTTGACTTGAACTTGTTATTGACTTAATGCAACTTAATACTTCACACGACGCACATATCAGGTATCAACAGATTTTCCATCTAATGTCGTTGTGTAATCCTTTACTAGGACATTCCATGCCATATCTAAGTATTGAATTTCTTTCGTATCACATTTATTATGATTCGAATCGTTTCAAGAGATCGATCGTATCTGTGGTTGCTCATCCACAATATGATCAATAATTAATTTCAATCTTGAACTTTAAATTAATTGAGGTGTCATTTAAATTTAATCTAGTAAATTTAAATGATTTTCAGATCAACATTTTATCGTTATTCTGGTAAGGATCAGTGGCGATGCTCCCACTTGCTTTAGGCAGACTGACATTCCCATTATCATCCTTCTTTCAAACCGCTTGGATATTAACTTTGCCGAGGGAATTATGGCAATTGAATTTCGTTTTCAAGAACGAATTTGTTCGCTTTTGTAGCTGCAGTATGGAATTCGAACGCTTAATATCCAGATTTTTATGACTCACTCATAAATTTAAAGACGATTGTCAAAGTCATTCAAGATTTTGATAGCATGGAGATGCTTTCCTCTAGATTGTTTGAAAGTGTCTCGTGATGATCGAGATGATAATTTATTCTGCCGAACTCTCGGGTCCGATGTTAGAGGATGTTTCCTTATTCAAGTAAGGTTAACATTCAAACTCTAACCGGAATATCAACATTTTTCATTAAGCAACAATCCATTGTCGATGAAACATTGTTTGCCTGGCTCGTCTCGTATAGGTGCGAGAGTTGCTTTACACAGTCCAGTGTTTTATCAGAATCACGTTTCTTTAGACACTTAAAGATCTAACTATGGGCATGTAATTACTAAATTCTCATCTTCACAAGATTCCGGTCTTGGGATTGGAAGTTAGTTCTGCAGTGTCACACCCCGACCGACGGCGGAAAACGTCGGGACATGATGATTGTCCAGATGCACACAACACTAATTAATGTTGCGATATTCTTAATCAACCCATTTCATATACTATAAGCATTCAATACAAAACATGATATATTTCAACGACAATGAAACAATTTAACTTATTTAATTAGGTCACACTAAGTCCACATGCGGCCCTATGGTGTCATCAGTCATGGCAAAACATCATCAAACTGCATAACCTGCAACATGCATAAAATAAAGGTCGACTACGAATAGTTGGTGAGTAAACAAACATAGGTTTAGTGTAATACATAGATTAAAAATATGTGAGCCAACGTGATAAGTGCAACCAAGTATGATAAACCATAATGATATAGAACACATAGGGGGTGCATGATCCAACCCTGGCCTTAAGGTTTCCAATCACAAGGCGCCACACGCGAGGCATGCCAAGTGGGCTTGTCAAGCCAATAGATCTATTACCGTAACCCCGGATTTTTACAGCTAATGTCACGCGAGTAATGATATCGAACATGATCACAACCAGTCATAAATAAACACACAAGTTCACATACAAGAATACACGTAATCACATAGAATTCGCGTGTAGTTTTAGAGTAAAGAATATCGAGTAAGGGTTTTGAATATGATACATGTTGCACCCCAAATCGTTTAAATAAAGTGGGGTTACGAATACTCACCTGGTGAAGAAAACACGAATAGACAAAGACACCACGTGACGAAACGATAAGACCCGAAAGCGAACTCGACGACTAAACAATATGGAGGAATAAATAAATAGATAATTAAATAAATAAATAAATAAAAAATTGAAGTTTCACGACACAATTGACTCGATGACTCGTTGGTGATTTATTTGTGGTGATAGCGGACAATCATTGTCATGAGATACGTCAATTCAAAAGCTAAGTCAAACAACGGTAATTAAATATTTATTCCACTATTTATCTTTACGACGTCTCAAATCTTTGTTATTTTCTATAAAATCACATAAGCCACAATTATCATCCATATATTAATTCTAGGCTAATCTAGGCATAAACATATCATATAAAAATTATCGAGTCATAAGTCATTCAAATGGCTAATTATTTTGCCCAATTAATTATTTTCAACATAAACTGTAACCAAAATATTTCTAGGCAATATAAACACCAAAGATCAAGTCTTCTTAATGAAAACCAACCATAACATTTTATTATTGGCTAATCATATAGAACTATTCTTAATCTATCACTAAGCAACATCAAATCATCTTTTTTTTTGTGAATCTAAACATGTTTGCACAGTATATATATTTACTTCTCATAAGAATCCACCAATATGGCATTTTTCATTAACAAAACCCTAGATCTATCAAAATAACCTACTCTCATGGTGAGCTATGCATAAAAATATATCCTTTAACAATCTTGACTAAGATCCGCCAAGATTCAACAAGTTCAAACAAGGATTCATCATAAAAGTCAAATCAATACTCATAAAAATTCAAACTTTATTCCATAACTCACAACATTTATCATCTAATAGTATGAATATCCAAGATATACTCCAAAACATAATAAAATTAGGTCTTGATCATGAAGAGACAAAGAATAATCATTTAGCACTTACTAGATTGAATATAATGATGAATGGTGATGAAAAAAATACTTGAATCCACTAGCTTTTAGCTCAAAAAATCATCCTTTTACGTTAGAGAGGAAGGACAGCCATCTTGGGGTGATTTTTAGGGGTTTAGGGTTGGAAAAACGCGGCTACCAACGAAAATGACAGCTTTATATGCGAATTCTAGGGTTTTTCCGACCTGTGGTCTGTCGGCGTATCGCGGAGGCTCACCTGGAAAGGATCGCGTACCGCGGCGCTTTTCTGGGCAGCCTCCCCCCTTGACTTTTGTTGACCAGCGCGTAAAATCATCTATTTGACCACCGTCATTTAGGTTTTTGTTCCTGATTTCTTTACCATTGGATTCATTTGGCCATTTCCACTACAAACAAGTACCAACATGATTTATAAACATTTCAAAGTGATAATTAAATTAAAAAGATGCGTTTTATGGTCGGTTTCACCATTTTCACCGTTTTTTAACATTTTACATTTCCCATCATAAGAAACACATACAAGCACATAAAATTGAATATAGCATATCAAACATAGAATTATGAGCAACAAGGCACGATCTCGGGTTAATTTGTGTACGTATCACCATTAGGTTAATCACCAACGTTTCGAGACTTAACTTGTACATGATGACTTGAGAAACGGTTTAGGACCAATAGACTCATAAATAATTCAATTTTAACAAACGATGATCAAACACGAGATTTCCGGTAAACGATAAATCGCGTACCGAAATCGCGTAAAAATGGGGAATTGCTTTATTTTCAATTCGAGACATCCAATTTGATTCCATTTGATTGTAATTAAGTATTTGGCTTCGAAAACCGTTTATAAATTATTTAGATTCATTAATTGGGGTGTAAAAATCCAAAAATTCACCCGGTTCGCAAAATTTTGCAAATTAGTAAATCGTGAATTTTCAAGACGGATCGGATTTCTCATTCGGGTAATTTGCAAATGTTACAGTCTTCCCTACTTTAGGGAATTTCGTCCCGAAATTAGAAGAGACGTATAAATTTTAGAGAAAGATAGCAGTTAAAAGAGTTTTACCAATAACCAATACATTTTGACATTTGAAAATAACATGGAGAAGACATAAAAGATTTCACCGAGGAAGGAAATATATTCTCGATTATTGACTTAACTATATCGACACCAAAACTTTTACCCGCGCAAAGGTTAGGTTTGGAATGTCGACTAAGGAAAATGGACTGTGATATAACTGATGATCATAGACATACCCCACACACACACACTGTCCTCGGTCCGATTCCCAATGCACCCTAAAGGAATTATCGATGCTTATATATAGGGTGTACCGTAGCTAACCCACCACATCTTTAATACCTTTAGTGAGTATTGTTTGTCTTTGGAGAACATCGTATTCTACACCACAAATATCAGATAACCAAGCTTCATAGGGCGACTAACAGAGACTGAGCGATAGATCTGATGAATCCACTACGATCAAACAAGAATCAACCAAAAGACTACCAAAGATAATGGATATAGTCTCCCCTACTTTAGAGGCGAGACTAGGGGTTTAGGAGACTCGGGCGAGTAATGGACGCAACATGGATTTCTTCAAAGTATCCCAACTCAATCACATAGATTCACATAGATTCACATAGATTCACATTGAGTCACATTGATTTACATCGATCACATTGATTCACGTTGATTCACATCGATCACATTGATTCACATCGATCACATTGATTCACATTGATCACATCGGTCACATTGATTCACATCAATCACATTGCTCGCATAGAATAAAACAATACTAATAAGAAGGATAAACAAATATCTGGAGCTTCAGACTTCCTATCTAGACAAAGCGTCAAGTTCTGGTGAACTAGATGGGTAACGACCCACATCCGGTTTACCTTACGAGACACGATATCTTGACAGAATCTGAATCAGCCCTCGCTAAAACCTAAGACCTATACTCCACAACCAATGTCGGTTGTATGCAAAGCTAGCATCACTCACAATCGTCGGTGGCAGTGCGTATGACTCTCTGATTTAGCAAGAGTAGAGTAAAGTTCAACACTTGGATTAACGGTACACAATCGAAAATTCAAGTGATGAGTAAAAAGGCTTAAAAAAAATGATACCCAAAAGAAATCAAGCACCACGAACTAACGGAAAACCATACATTAGATGCCATGAGCTGATTAGCACCTGCTCGGGTGTCCCGACTGGCGTAATCTGAATTTTACATTTCAGAACAACATAACTCCTCTAACTTGGAATGAACAGCATGATTCATGGTGTATGAATTCGATGACATGAATTGAATTACATGATCTGAGGCACATGAATTCGATAACATGAACCGAACAGCGTGTCCCGAAATACATGTATTGATAACGTGAACCGAACGACATGCCTCGATATACATGTACTGATAATATGAACCGAACATCATGCTTTGAAATACATGCATGGATAACATGAACCGAATAGCATGACTCTAAATTCATGTACCCGATGTTATAGACCGGATAGCATGACTCGAGATACATGAGCCCGATAACATGAATCAAACAGCATGACTCGAAATACATGAGCCCGATAACACGAATCAAATAGCATGACTCGAAGTACATGAGCCCGATAACACGAACCGAATAGTATGACTCAAAGTACATGGGTTCGATAACGTAAATCGACTATCACGACTCGAAATACATGAACTCAATAACATGGACCGAATAACATAACTTAAAATGCGAAAATCCTGATAACATAAATCGAATACCATAACTCAAAATGCGAGAAATATGATAATATAAACATATCTTGAAATGAAAAATAACTTGATTAATAGTGATTACCGGTCATAACCACCCAAAGTACCCTCTTCAGATGAGGCCATAGAGCTAGAATTAAATGATACACTCAATGAAATAGATTACCGAATCAACAAACGATCTCATAACGATAGTGTGAAGAAAGACTGAACCACAACCAAAACAATCATCAATGCCATGCATAAACAGGAGTCGAATCGGAAGATCGAATACGTGAAATGATAGGCATTGAGTCTAAAGTTAGACTCTGAGTCAATGGTCAAGCAATGCCAGACAAACCTGGGGATGAAATGGAACGATCGATTCCATATTCTGGCTATTGAGTTACTCAAGAGCCGAATTATGGATCTAACTAACCGAAGCACTCCAAAGTTTCTTTTCTGAATACAAATGAGGTTTTCCCATGATAGAGATCAAGGATGAGAAAAGAGAAAATTCATATATCGCCTTTGAGGACAATCACGAATTTGGAAAAGGGTCACGAAGCACCAGCAAAAACACGAAATTCAGAGCCAGACACTACCGTGAAACAGATACAACTAAAAGCTGAGAGGCATGAAGGGAACATATGTAGGAGAGTTAACACAATGGACGAGACAAAGCCCATAAGGAAGAAACAGTCGCGCAGGGACGAACGGTTCTCCGAGGGTTTTGAGACGATAAGGTGACTGGCCACTAGAGTCATACGAGCATAAAGACAATGTAAAAGTCTATTTGGTGAACGGGAGGAAGACCCGATGTACCTTTGAATGTATCTGATTCCCATTTCATTAGATGAACTTCCACAATTTTGGATCCTGAACGCATGTGCTCCGTACGCAAGTAATTGTGGACTGAAGCCTACAGACTGGTTTATCGTCAGATTACTGAGATCTGAGTGTTCAGCGAGATACGAATGGTTTCCTTAAAGTATGCAGATTCAAAATGATACCTACAGTATAACATCGAGGGTAGCGGAGATGAGAGGGGAAAGATTTGATGATGCTAACGGTGACCAAAGCTGAAGAACAAACATCAACGAGTTAGGTCGCAAGGAAGGCATAACTAAATGGTCATAAAGACCAAACTTCAAGCAATAGATTTGATACCGGTACGTGTATAAAGTCATCTACTCGAAAAGTCGTAAAATTGTAAACTCATACACATGTAATCACGTAAACATGTGGACTTGTATACTAATAAGTTTCCAAACGGGTAGACTCCCTGACACACATACCTAGAGGATACACGAGATATATCAAACAAATGTATTTTAAAATGGTTATCTTGAAAGTTTTAATGACACAGGTGAGTCATGTGCGCATAGGTTCATAATATGCTTATGTGCCCGCTTGTTTGCATGTATACGTGTGATCCCGTAACCACGCAACCTGCAAGCTCACGAACCCATCAACAGAAATTTACCCAATATACACATAACGATAATGAACAAATAAGGGATAAACGATTCTTAAATCCAAACGAGACAACACATAACCGAGAACATAAGTGTATAAAAGATAATGAACAATAAGGTTTCAAACGACATCAACATCAAGGAAATCACTACATAAAAAGTCAGTGATTTTAAAACAATTACAAAGCATCCACATAAGGCTCATCAATCAACATCCGAACGAGAAGATCCAGCATCAGGTCCACGGACAGCATTGTCGTTGACGGCAGCGTTATCGGTAGCTAATAACGGATGCGCCAAGGGAATGTGATCAGGGGCACCAACGTAGTAACAATCATAGGTGGAGGAAAAGGTAGTCTGGCGAACGACAAAGGCTTGAGAAGGCATGGGCACCACAGGTTGAAACATTTGAGGTTGAGCCTGAGCTGGCTGATGAAGGGTGCTCCCGAGATGGTTGGGTCGGTGGCAGATACCCACATGATGACCAAGAATGCCACAGTTCGAGCATTGCCAACATGGAATGTGGGTAGGGTGATGATGGTTTCACCGATTGCATAAAGGGTGAAGTCCAAGGTAGGGCTTCTTAACTTGGGGCACAACGGGAACACCTTGAGTGATAGGAGATGCGGGGATGGCAGCATCAGATAGGGCATTAGGTGTTGTGGCTCTAGCAGCAGGCGTAGTCTTTCTCTTCTTCTTCCTGACTCCAGTAGAAGAGGCCCCAACACCCGAGTTTCCTTGTGTTGAATTGGTGGTATTGGCCTTGAGAGATTGCAAGATTAAATCAGGGAGGAGAGCTGTCACTTGACGTATAACCTCCTGAGCCACTTGACGGTTACGGCGGCGAACGCGGCGATCCATGCTGAGAAAAAGAGAAACAATCATGAGACAATGGGTACATTAGGGTGAGTGACCAATTTAAAATCATGAGAGAATCGATTCTGATAAATCATAGAGTACCGAGAATCATAAAAGAAAATCATAAAATCATCACACATATGAACGGAAAATTTAGGTCAATTTTCATTTAGGGCACAAAAGGTTAAGTGTGTGATAGTGAGATGGTGTAACTCAGGTTATCATAGATTATTGAAAATTATACATACAATGCGTAAAACACAAAATCAAATGATTTTCGAAAAACATACAGAATGGCCCTCATTTCCCGAGTGGGAAACTACAACCGTGACTGATCAGAGTAAAGTCCCAGTGTTTGACATGCTTTAGCCTAATAGGTTTCGACACTCTCATCGGGGCGTCCCAGGTGAGCGTTCGGGTCTGTCAATTCGAATTTATACGCAACGTTTTTCTAGACAAAGAATCTGACTGTCGGTGCTTCCACCCTTCCAGTTACTACATGTCAATCACTAAGACCCCGTGTCCGAAGAGATCATAAAAATCAAAAATCAACATCCTAAATGGTACGTAAGGCACCATTTCTAAGGAAAGAGGCTAGGTAGCCTCAAGTGATTTGTGTATAAGTGTGTACTAATTGATAAGGGCGTCAGTTAATCAGGGGCACCAACGTAGTAACAATCATAGGTGGAGGAAAAGGTAGTCTGGCGAACGACAAAGGCTTGAGGGCATGGGCACCATAGTTTGAAACATTTGAGGTTGAGCCTGAGCTGGCTGATGACCGGTGCTCCTAAGATGGCTGGATCGGCAGCAGATACCCACATGATGACCAAGAAGGCCACAGTTCGAACATTGCTAACATGGAAGGTGGGTAGGGTGATGATGGTTGCACCGATTGCATAAAGGGTGAAATCCAAGGTAGGGCTTCTTAGCTTGGGGCGCATCGGGAACACCTTAAGCGATAGGAGATGCGGGGATTGCAGCATCAGATGGAGCATCAGGGGTTGTGGCCCTAGCAGCAGGCGTAGTCTTTCTCTTCTTCTTCCTGACTCCAGTAGAAGAGGCCCCAACACCCGAGTTTTCTTGTGTTAGATTGGTGGTATTGGCCTTGAGAGCTTGCTGGATTAAATCAGGGAGGACAGCTGTCACTTGACGTACAACCTCCTGAGCCACTTGACGGTTACGGCGGCAAACACTACTATCCATGCTGAGAAAAAGAGAAACAATCATGAGACAATGGGTACATTAGGGTTAGTGACCGATTTAAAATCATGAGAGAATCGATTCCGATAAATCATAGAGTATCGAGAATCATAAAAAAGATCGTAAAATCATCACACAAATAAAACGAAAAATTTAGGTCAATTTTCATTTAGGGCACAAAAGGTTAAGTGTGTGATAGTCAGATGGTGTAACTCAGGTTATCATAGATTATTGAAAATTATACATACAATGCGTAAAACACGAAATCAAATAATTTTCGAAAAACATACGGAATGGCCCTCATTTCCCGAGTGGGAAACTACAACCAAGACTGATAAAGTCCCAGTGTTTGACATGCTTTAGCCTAATAGGTTTCGACACTCTCATCGGGGCGTCCGAGGTGAGCGTTCGGGTCTGTCAATTCGAATTTGTACGCAAAGATTTTCTAGACAGAGACTCCGACTACCGGTGCTTCCACCCTTCCAGTTACTACATGTCAATCACAAAGACCCTGTGTCCGACGAGATCATAAAATCGATAATCAACATCCTAAATGGTATGTAAGGCACCATTTTAAGGAAAGAGGTTAGGTAACCTCAAGTGCATTGTGTATAAGTGTGTGCTAATCGATAAGGGCGTCAGTTAATCAGGGGCACCAACGTAGTAACAATCATAGGTGGAGGCAAAGGTAGTCTGGCGAACGACAAAGGCTTGAGAAGGCATGGGCACCACAAGTTGAAACATTTGAGTTTGAGCCTAAGCTGGCTGATGACCGGTGCTCCCGAGATGGCTGGGTCGGCGGCAGATACCCACATGATGACCAAGAAGGCCACAGTTCTTGCATTGCCAACATGGAATGTGGGTAGGGTGATGATGGTTTCATCGATTGCATAAAGGGTGAAGTCCAAGGTAGGGCTTCTTAGCTTGGGGCGCAACGGGAACACCTTGAGCGATAGGAGATGCGAGGATGGCAGCATCAGATGGAGCATTAGGTGTTGTGGCTCTAGCAGCAGGCGTAGTCTTTCTCTTCTTCTTCCTGACTCCGGTAGAAGAGGCCCCAACACCCGAGTTTCCTTGTGTTGGATCGGTGGTATTGGCCTTGAGAGATTGCTGGATTAAATCAGGGAGGACAGCTGTCACTTGACGTACAACCTCCTGAGCCACTTGACGGTTACGACGGCGAACGGGCGATCCATGCTGAGAAAAAGAGAAACAATCATGAGACAATGGTTACATTAGGGTGAGTGACCGATTTAAAATCATGAGAGAATCGATTCCGATAAATCATAGAGTATCGAGAATCATAAAAGAAAATCGTAAAATCATCACACATATAAAACGGAAAATTTAGGTCAATTTTCATTTAGGGCACAAAAGGTTAAGTGTGTGATAGTCAGATGGTGTAACTTAGGTTATCATAGATTATTGAAAATTATACATACAATGCGTAAAACACGAAATCAAATAATTTTCGAAAAACATACGGAATGGCCCTCATTTCACAAGTGGGAAACTACAACCGTGACTGATCTGAGTAATGTCCCAGTGTTTGACATGCTTTAGCCTAATAGGTTTCGACACTCTCATCGAGGCGTCCCAGGTGAGCGTTGGGTCTGTCAATTCGAATTTATACGCAACGTTTTTCTAGACAAAGAATCTGACTGTCGGTGCTTCCACCCTTCCAGTTACTACATGTCAATCACTAAGACCCCATGTCCGAAGAGATCATAAAATAGAAAATCAACATCCTAAATGGTACGTAAGGAACCATTTTAGGGAAAGAGGTTAGGTAGCCTCAAGTGCATTGTGTATAAGTGTGTGCTACTCGATAAGGGCGTCAGTTAATCGGGGGCACCAGCGTAGTAACAATCATAGGTGGAGGCAAAGGTAGTCTGGCGAACGACAAAGGCTTGAGAAGGCATGGGCACCACAAGTTGAAACATTTGAGTTTGAGCCTAAGCTGGCTGATGACCGGTGCTCCCGAGATGGCTGGGTCGGCGGCAAATACCCACATGATGACCAAGAAGGCCACAGTTCTTGCATTACCAACATGGAATGTAGGTAGGGTGATGATGGTTTCATCGATTGCATAAAGGGTGAAGTCCAAGGTAGGGCTTCTTAGCTTGGGGCGCAACGGGAACACCTTGAGCGATAGGAGATGCGGGGATGACAGCATCAGATGGAGCATTAGGTGTTGTGGCTCTAGCAGCAGGCGTAGTCTTTCTCTTCTTCTTCCTGACTCCGGTAGAAGAGGCCCCAACACCCGAGTTTCCTTGTGTGGATCGGTGGTATTGGCCTTGAGAGATTGCTGGATTAAATCAGGGAGGACAGCTGTCACTTGACGTACAACCTCCTGAGCCACTTGACGGTTACGACGGCGAACGGGCGATCCATGCTGAGAAAAAGAGAAACAATCATGAGACAATGGTTACATTAGGGTGAGTGACCGATTTAAAATCATGAGAGAATCGATTCCGATAAATCATAGAGTATCGAGAATCATAAAAGAAAATCGTAAAATCATCACACATATAAAACGGAAAATTTAGGTCAATTTTCATTTAGGGCACAAAAGGTTAAGTGTGTGATAGTCAGATGGTGTAACTTAGGTTATCATAGATTATTGAAAATTATACATACAATGCGTAAAACACGAAATCAAATAATTTTCGAAAAACATACGGAATGGCCCTCATTTCACAAGTGGGAAACTACAACCGTGACTGATCTGAGTAATGTCCTAGTGTTTGACATGCTTTAGCCTAATAGGTTTCGACACTCTCATCGAGGCGTCCCAGGTGAGCATTGGGTCTGTCAATTCGAATTTATACGCAACGTTTTTCTAGACAAAGAATCTGACTGTCGGTGCTTCCACCCTTCCAGTTACTACATGTCAATCACTAAGACCCCGTGTCCGAAGAGATCATAAAATAGAAAATCAACATCCTAAATGGTACGTAAGGCACCATTTTAGGGAAAGAGGTTAGGTAGCCTCAAGTGCATTGTGTATAAGTGTGTGCTACTCGATAAGGGCGTCAGTTAATCGGGGGCACCAGCGTAGTAACAATCATAGGTGGAGGCAAAGGTAGTCTGGCGAACGACAAAGGCTTGAGAAGGCATGGGCACCACAAGTTGAAACATTTGAGTTTGAGCCTAAGCTGGCTGATGACCGGTGCTCCCGAGATGGCTGGGTCGGCGGCAGATACCCACATGATGACCAAGAAGGCCACAGTTCTTGCATTGCCAACATGGAATGTGGGTAGGGTGATGATGGTTTCATCGATTGCATAAAGGGTGAAGTCCAAGGTAGGGCTTCTTAGCTTGGGGCGCAACGGGAACACCTTGAGCGATAGGAGATGCGGGGATGGCAGCATCAGATGGAGCATTAGGTGTTGTGGCTCTAGCAGCAGGCGTAGTCTTTCTCTTCTTCTTCCTGACTCCGGTAGAAGAGGCCCCAACACCCGAGTTTCCTTGTGTTGGATCGGTGGTATTGGCCTTGAGAGATTGCTGGATTAAATCAGGGAGGACAGCTGTCACTTGACGTACAACCTCCTGAGCCACTTGACGGTTACGACGGCGAACGGGCGATCCATGCTGAGAAAAAGAGAAACAATCATGAGACAATGGTTACATTAGGGTGAGTGACCGATTTAAAATCATGAGAGAATCGATTCCGATAAATCATAGAGTATCGAGAATCATAAAAGAAAATCGTAAAATCATCACACATATAAAACGGAAAATTTAGGTCAATCTTCATTTAGGGCACAAAAGGTTAAGTGTGTGATAGTCAGATGGTGTAACTTAGGTTATCATAGATTATTGAAAATTATACATACAATGCGTAAAACACGAAATCAAATAATTTTCGAAAAACATACGGAATGGCCCTCATTTCACAAGTGGGAAACTACAACCGTGACTGATCTGAGTAATGTCCTAGTGCTTGACATGCTTTAGCCTAATAGGTTTCGACACTCTCATCGAGGCGTCCCAGGTGAGCATTGGGTCTGTCAATTCGAATTTATACGCAACGTTTTTCTAGACAAAGAATCTGACTGTCGGTGCTTCCACCCTTCCAGTTACTACATGTCAATCACTAAGACCCCGTGTCCGAAGAGATCATAAAATAGAAAATCAACATCCTAAATGGTACGTAAGGCACCATTTTAGGGAAAGAGGTTAGGTAGCCTCAAGTGCATTGTGTATAAGTGTGTGCTACTCGATAAGGGCGTCAGTTAATCGGGGGCACCAGCGTAGTAACAATCATAGGTGGAGGCAAAGGTAGTCTGGCGAACGACAAAGGCTTGAGAAGGCATGGGCACCACAAGTTGAAACATTTGAGTTTGAGCCTAAGCTGGCTGATGACCGGTGCTCCCGAGATGGCTGGGTCGGCGGCAGATACCCACATGATGACCAAGAAGGCCACAGTTCTTGCATTGCCAACATGGAATGTGGGTAGGGTGATGATGGTTTCATCGATTGCATAAAGGGTGAAGTCCAAGGTAGGGCTTCTTAGCTTGGGGCGCAACGGGAACACCTTGAGCGATAGGAGATGCGGGGATGGCAGCATCAGATGGAGCATTAGGTGTTGTGGCTCTAGCAGCAGGCGTAGTCTTTCTCTTCTTCTTCCTGACTCCGGTAGAAGAGGCCCCAACACCCGAGTTTCCTTGTGTTGGATCGGTGGTATTGGCCTTGAGAGATTGCTGGATTAAATCAGGGAGGACAGCTGTCACTTGACGTACAACCTCCTGAGCCACTTGACGGTTACGACGGCGAACGGGCGATCCATGCTGAGAAAAAGAGAAACAATCATGAGACAATGGTTACATTAGGGTGAGTGACCGATTTAAAATCATGAGAGAATCGATTCCGATAAATCATAGAGTATCGAGAATCATAAAAGAAAATCGTAAAATCATCACACATATAAAACGGAAAATTTAGGTCAATCTTCATTTAGGGCACAAAAGGTTAAGTGTGTGATAGTCAGATGGTGTAACTTAGGTTATCATAGATTATTGAAAATTATACATACAATGCGTAAAACACGAAATCAAATAATTTTCGAAAAACATACGGAATGGCCCTCATTTCACAAGTGAGAAACTACAACCGTGACTGATCTGAGTAATGTCCCAGTGTTTGACATGCTTTAGCCTAATAGGTTTCGACACTCTCATCGAGGCGTCCCAGGTGAGCGTTGGGTCTGTCAATTCGAATTTATACGCAACGTTTTTCTAGACAAAGAATCTGACTGTCGGTGCTTCCACCCTTCCAGTTACTACATGTCAATCACTAAGACCCCGTGTTCGAAGAGATCATAAAATAGAAAATCAACATCCTAAATGGTACGTAAGGCACCATTTTAGGGAAAGAGGTTAGGTAGCCTCAAGTGCATTGTGTATAAGTGTGTGCTACTCGATAAGGGCGTCAGTTAATCGGGGGCACCAGCGTAGTAACAATCATAGGTGGAGGCAAAGGTAGTCTGGCGAACGACAAAGGCTTGAGAAGGCATGGGCACCACAAGTTGAAAAATTTGAGTTTGAGCCTAAGCTGGCTGATGACCGGTGCTCCCGTGATGGCTGGGTCGGCGGCAGATACCCACATGATGACCAAGAAGGCCACAGTTCGAGCATTGCCAACATGGAAGGTGGGTAGGGTGATGATGGTTGCACCGATTTCATAAAGGGTGAAGTCCAAGGTAGGGCTTCTTAGCTTGGGGTGCAACGAGAACTCCTTGAGCGATAGGAGATGCGGGGATGGCAGCATCAGATGGAGCATCAGGGGTAGTGGCCCTAGCAGCATGCGTAGTCTTTCTCTTCTTCTTCCTGAATCCCATAGAAGAGGCCCCAACACCCGAGTTTCCTTGTGTTGGATCGGTGGTATTGGCCTTTAGAGCTTGCTGGATTAAATTAGGGAGGACATCTGTCACTTGACATACAACCTCCTGAGCCACTTGACGGTTACGGCAGCAAATGCGACGATCCATGCTGAGAAAAAGAGAAACAATCATGAGACAATGGGTACATTAGGGTGAGTGACCGATTTAAAATTTTATGAGAGAATCGATTCCGATAAATCATAGAGTACCGAGAATCATAAAAGAAAATTGTAAAATCATCACACAAATAAAACGGAAAATTTAGGTCAATTTTCATTTAGGGCACAAAAGGTTTAGTGTGTGATAGTCAGCTGGTGTAACTCAGGTTATCATAGATTATTGAAAATTATACATACAATGCGTAAAACACGAAATCAAATAATTTTCAAAAAACATACGGAATGTCCCTCATTTCCCGAGTGGGAAACTACAACCAAGACTGATCAGAGTAAAGTCCCAGTGTTTGACATGCTTTAGCGTAATAGGTTTCGACACTCTCATCGGGGCGTACGAGGTGAGCGTTCGGGTCTGTCAATTCGAATTTATACGCAACGTTTTTTGTAGACAGAGACTCCGACTACCGGTGCTTCCACCCTTCCAGGTACTACATGTCAATCACTAAGAACCTGTGTCCGACGAGATCATAAAATCGAAAATCAACATCCTAAATGGTACGTAAGGCACCATTTTAAGGAAAGAGGTTAGGTAGCCTCAAGTGCATTGTGTATAAGTGTGTGCTAATCGATAAGGGCGTCAGTTAATCAGGGGCACCAACGTAGTAACAATCATAGGTGGAGGCAAAGGTAGTCTGGCGAACGATAAAGGCTTGAGAAGGCATGGGCACCACAGGTTGAAACATTTGAGGTTGAGCCTGAGCTGGCTGATGACCGGTGCTCCCGAGATGGCTAGATCGACAGCAGATACCCACATGATGACCAAGAAGGCCACAATTCGAGCATTACCAACATGGAAGGTGGGTAGGATGATGATGGTTGCACTGATTGCATAAAGGGTGAAGTCCAAGGTAGGGCTTCTTAGCTTAGGGCGCATCGGGAACACCTTGAGTGATAGGAGATGCGGGGATGGCAGCATCAGATGGAGCATCAGGGGTTGTGGCCAGAGTAGCAGGCGTAGTCTTTCTCTTCTTCTTCCTGACTCCGCTAGAAGAGGCCCCAACATCCGAGTTTTCTTGAGTTGGATTGGTGGTATTGGCCTTGAGAGCTTGCTGGATTAAATCAGGGAGGACAGCTGTCACTTGACGTACAACCTCCTGAGCCACTTGACGGTTACGGCGGCAAACACTACTATTCATGCTGAGAAAAAGAGAAACAATCATGAGACAATGGGTACATTAGGGTTAGTGACCGATTTAAAATCATGAGAGAATCGATTCCGATAAATCATAGAGTATCGAGAATCATAAAAAGATCGTAAAATCATCACACAAATAAAACGAAAAATTTAGGTCAATTTTCATTTAGGGCACAAGAGGTTAAGTGTGTGATAGTCAGATGGTGTAACTCAGGTTATCATAGATTATTGAAAATTATACATACAATGCGTAAAACACGAAATCAAATAATTTTCGAAAAACATACGGAATGGCCCTCATTTCCCGAGTGGGAAACTACAACCAAGACTGATCAGAGTAAAGTCCCAGTGTTTGACATGCTTTAGCCTAATAGGTTTCGACACTCTCATCGGGGCGTCCGAGGTGAGCGTTCGGGTCTGTCAATTCGAATTTGTACGCAAAGATTTTCTAGACAGAGACTCCGACTACCGGTGCTTCCACCCTTCCAGTTACTACATGTCAATCACAAAGACCCTGTGTCCGACGAGATCATAAAATCGATAATCAACATCCTAAATGGTACGTAAGGCACCATTTTAAGGAAAGAGGTTATGTAACCTCAAGTGCATTGTGTATAAGTGTGTGCTAATCGATAAGGGCGTCAGTTAATCAGGGGCACCAACGTAGTAACAATCATAGGTGGAGGCAAAGGTAGTCTGGCGAAAGACAAAGGCTTGAGAAGGCACCACAAGTTGAAACATTTGAGTTTGAGCCTAAGCTGGCTGATGACCGGTGCTCCCGAGATGGCTGGGTCGGCGGCAGATACCCACATGATGACCAAGAAGGCCACAGTTCTTGCATTGCCAACATGGAATGTGGGTAGGGTGATGATGGTTTCATCGATTGCATAAAGGGTGAAGTCCAAGGTAGGGCTTCTTAGCTTGGGGCACAACGGGAACACCTTGAGCGATAGGAGATGCGGGGATGGCAGCATCAGATGGAGCATCAGGTGTTGTGGCTCTAGCAGCAGGCGTAGTCTTTCTCTTCTTCTTCCTGACTCCGGTAGAAAGGCCCCAACACCCGAGTTTCCTTGTGTTGGATCGGTGGTATTGGCCTTGAGAGATTGCTGGATTAAATCAGGGAGGACAGCTGTCACTTGACGTACAACCTCCTGAGCCACTTGACGGTTACGACGGCGAACGGGCGATCCATGCTGAGAAAAAGAGAAACAATCATGAGACAATGGTTACATTAGGGTGAGTGACCGATTTAAAATCATGAGAGAATCGATTCCGATAAATCATAGAGTATCGAGAATCATAAAAGAAAATCGTAAAATCATCACACATATAAAACGGAAAATTTAGGTCAATTTTCATTTGGGGCACAAAAGGTTAAGTGTGTGATAGTCAGATGGTGTAACTTAGGTTATCATAGATTATTGAAAATTATACATACAATGCGTAAAACACGAAATCAAATAATTTTCAAAAAACATACGGAATGGCCCTCATTTCACAAGTGGGAAACTACAACCGTGACTGATCTGAGTAATGTCCCAGTGTTTGACATGCTTTAGCCTAATATGTTTCGACACTCTCATCGAGGCGTCCCAGGTGAGCGTTGGATTTGTCAATTCGAATTTATACGCAACGTTTTTCTAGACAAAAGAATCTGACTGTCGGTGCTTCCACCCTTCCAGTTACTACATGTCAATCACTAAGACCCCGTGTCCGAAGAGATCATAAAATAGAAAATCAACATCCTAAATGGTACGTAAGGCACCATTTTAGGGAAAGAGGTTAGGTAGCCTCAAGTGCATTGTGTATAAGTGTGTGCTACTCGATAAGGGCGTCAGTTAATCGGGGGCACCAGCGTAGTAACAATCATAGGTGGAGGCAAAGGTAGTCTGGCGAACGACAAAGGCTTGAGAAGGCATGGGCACCACACGTTGAAAAATTTGAGTTTGAGCCTAAGCTGGCTGATGAGCGGTGCTCCCGTGATGGCTGGGTCGGCGGCAGATACCCACATGATGACCAAGAAGGCCACAGTTCGAGCATTGCCAACATGGAAGGTGGGTATGGTGATGATGGTTGCACCGATTGCATAAAGGGTGAAGTCCAAGG
This sequence comes from Deinandra increscens subsp. villosa, assembly GCA_039602395.1. Taxonomy (NCBI): domain Eukaryota; kingdom Viridiplantae; phylum Streptophyta; class Magnoliopsida; order Asterales; family Asteraceae; genus Deinandra; species Deinandra increscens. The sequence goes on from JBCNJP010000027.1 coordinate 61,493,285, forward strand.
TAGGGCTTCTTAGCTTGGGGTGCAACGAGAACTCCTTGAGCGATAGGAGATGCGGGGATGGCAGCATCAGATGGAGCATCAGGGGTTGTTGCCCTAGCAGCATGCGTAGTCTTTCTCTTCTTCTTCCTGAATGCCATAGAAGAGGCCCCAACACCCGAGTTTCCTTGTGTTGGATCGGTGGTATTGGCCTTTAGAGCTTGCTGGATTAAATTAGGGAGGACATCTGTCACTTGACATACAACCTCCTGAGCCACTTGACGGTTACGGCGGCAAATGCGACGATCCATGCTGAGAAAAAGAGAAACAATCATGAGACAATGGGTTCATTAGGGTGAGTGACCGATTTAAAATTTTATGAGAGAATCGATTCCGATAAATCATAGAGTACCGAGAATCATAAAAGAAAATTGTAAAATCATCACACAAATAAAACGGAAAATTTAGGTCAATTTTCATTTAGGGCACAAAAGGTTTAGTGTGTGATAGTCAGCTGGTGTAACTCAGGTTATCATAGATTATTGAAAATTATACATACAATGCGTAAAACACGAAATCAAATAAATTTCAAAAAACATACGGAATGTCCCTCATTTCCCGAGTGGGAAACTACAACCAAGACTGATCAGAGTAAAGTCCCAGTGTTTGACATGCTTTAGCGTAATAGGTTTCGACACTCTCATCGGGGCGTACGAGGTGAGCGTTCGGGTCTGTCAATTCGAATTTATACGCAACGTTTTTTGTAGACAGAGACTCCGACTACCGGTGCTTCCACCCTTCCAGGTACTACATGTCAATCACTAAGAACCTGTGTCCGACGAGATCATAAAATCGAAAATCAACATCCTAAATGGTACGTAAGGCACCATTTTAAGGAAAGAGGTTAGGTAGCCTCAAGTGCATTGTGTATAAGTGTGTGCTAATCGATAAGGGCGTCAGTTAATCAGGGGCACCAACGTAGTAACAATCATAGGTGGAGGCAAAGGTAGTCTGGCCAACGATAAAGGCTTGAAAAGGCATGGGCACCACAGGTTGAAACATTTGAGGTTGAGCCTGAGCTGGCTGATGACCGGTGCTCCCGAGATGGCTGGATCGACAGCAGATACCCACATGATGACCAAGAAGGCCACAATTCGAGCATTACCAACATGGAAGGTGGGTAGGATGATGATGGTTGCACTGATTGCATAAAGGGTGAAGTCCAAGGTAGGGCTTCTTAGCTTAGGGCGCATCGGGAACACCTTGAGCGATAGGAGATGCGGGGATGGCAGCATCAGATGGAGCATCAGGGGTTGTGGCCAGAGTAGCAGGCGTAGTCTTTCTCTTCTTCTTCCTGACTCCGCTAGAAGAGGCCCCAACATCCGAGTTTTCTTGTGTTGGATTGGTGGTATTGGCCTTGAGAGCTTGCTGGATTAAATCAGGGAGGACAACTGTCACTTGACGTACAACCTCCTGAGCCACTTGACGGTTACGGTGGCGAACACGACTATCCATGCTGAGAAAAAGAGAAACAATCATGAGACAATGGGTACATTAGGGTGAGTGACCGATTTAAATTTTTATGAGAGAATCGATTCTGATAAATCATAGAGTACCGAGAATCATAAAAGAAAATTGTAAAATCATCAGACATATAAAACGGAAAATATAGGTTAATTTTCATTTAGGGCACAAAAGGCTAAGTGTGTGATAGTGAGATGGTGTAACTCAGGTTATCATAGATTATTGAAAATTATACATACAACACGAAATCAAATGATAATCGAAAAATATACGGAATGGCCCTCATTTCCCGAGTGGGAAACTACAATCGTTATTGATCAGAGTAAAGTCCCAGTGTTTGACATGCTTTAGCCTAATAGGTTTTGAAACTCTCATCAGGGCGTCCCAGGTGAGCGTCCGGGTCCGTCAATTCGAGTTTGTACGCAACGCTTTTCTAGACAGAGACTCCGACTACCGGTGCTTCCATCCTTCCAGTTACTACATATCAATCACTTAGACCCCGTATCATAAAATCGAAAATCATAATCCTAATTGGTACGTAAGGCACCATTTCTAAGGAAAGAGGATAGGTAGCCTCAAGTGATTTGTGTATAAGTGTGTGCTAATCGATAAGGGCGTCAGTTAATCAGGGGCACCAAAGTATTAACAATCATAGGTGGAGGCAAAGGTAGTCTGGCGAACGACAAAGGCTTGAGATGGCATGGGCACCACAGGTTGAAATATTTGAGGTTGAGCCTGAGCTGGCTGATGACCGGTGCTCCCGAGATGGCTAGGTCAACTGCAGATACCCACATGATGACTAAGAAGGCCACAGTTCGAGCATTGCCAACATGGAAGGTGGGTAGGGTGATGATGGTTGCACCGATTGCATAAAGGGTGAAGTCCAACGTAGGGCTTCTTAGCTTAGGGCGCATCGGGAACACCTTGAGCGATAGGAGATGCGGGGATGGCAGCATCAGATGGAGCATCAGGGGTTGTGGCCAGAGTAGCAGGCTTAGTCTTTCTCTTCTTCTTCCTGACTCCGGTAGAAGAGGCCCCAACACCCGAGTTTTCTTGTGTTGGATTGGTGGTTTTGGCCTTGAGAGCTTACTGGATTAAATCAGGGAGGACAGCTGTCACTTGACGTACAACCTCCTGAGCCACTTGACGGTTACGGCGGCGAACACGACTATCCATGTTGAGAAAAAGAGAAACAATCATGAGACAATGGGTACATTAGGGTTAGTGACCGATTTAAAATCATGAGAGAATCGATTCCGATAAATCATAGAGTATCGAGAATCATAAAAGAAAATCGTAAAATCATCACACAAATAAAACGGAAAATTTAGGTCAATTTTCATTTAGGGCACAAAAGGTTAAGTGTGTGATAGTCAGATGGTGTAACTCAGGTTATCATAGATTATTGAAAATTATACATACAATGCGTAAAGCACAAAATCAAATAATTTTTGAAAATCATACGGAATGGCCATCTTTCCCGAGTGGGAAACTACAACCAAGACTGATCAGAGTAAAGTCCCAGTGTTTGACATGCTTTAGCCTAATAGGTTTCGACACTCTCATTGGGGCGTCCGAGGTGAGCGTTCGAGTCTGTCAATTCGAATTTGTACGCAATGTTTTTCTAGACAAAGACTCCGACTACCGGTGCTTCCACCCTTCCAGTTACTACATGTCAATCACTAAGACCCTGTGTCCGACGAGATCATAAAATCGAAAATCAACATCCTAAATGGTACGTAAGGCACCATTTTAAGGAAAGAGGTTAGGTAGCCTCAAGTGATTTGTGTATAAGTGTGTGCTAATCGATAAGGGCATCAGTTAATCAGGGGCACCAACATAGTAACAATCATAGGTGGAGGCAAAAGTAGTCTAGCGAACGACAAAGGGTTGAGAAGGCATGGGCACCACAAGTTGAAACATTTGAGGTTGAGCCTAAGCTGGCTGATGACCGGTGCTCCCGAGATGGCTGGGTCGGCGGCAGATACCCACATGATGACCAAGAAGGCCACAGTTCGAGCATTGCCAACATGGAAGGTGGGTAGGGTGATGATGGTTGCACTGATTGCATAAAGGGTGAAGTCCAAGGTAGGGCTTCTTAGCTTAGGGCGCATCGGGAACACCTTGAGCGATAGGAGATGCGGGGATGGCAGCATCAGATGGAGCATCAGGGGTTGTGGCCAGAGTAGCAGGCGTATTCTTTCCCTTCTTCTTCTAGACTCCGGTAGAAGAGGCCCCAACACTCGAGTTTCCTTGTGTTGGATCGGTGGTATTGGCCTTGAGAGCTTGCTGGATTAAATTAGGGAGGACAGTTGTCACTTGACGTACAACCTCCTGAGCCACTTGACGGTTACGGCGGTGAACGCGACGATCCATGCTGAGAAAAAGAGAAACAATCATGAGACAATGGGTACATTAGGGTGAGTGACCGATTTAAAATTTTATGAGAGTATCGATTCTGATAAATCATAGAGTACCGAGAATCATAAAAGAAAATTGTAAAATCATCAGACATATAAAACGGAAAATATAGGTCAATTTTCATTTAGGGCACAAAAGGTTAAGTGTGTGTTGGAACTTAAAATCTATGTGACTGACGTCATCAAATCTGTTTACCGAAGCATTCGACTGAAGAATCCATGTGAATTGATTCAGAGACACGGGTTGTGATGCTCGAGGCTTGCAGATTGGACCGAAGACCGTTTTCTGGAAAACTCAACGGTTCGGGTCAACGGTCAACGTAAAAGTCAACAGAAGATCGGTTCGAGCAAGTCAAGCTTCGGATTAATTAAATCAACTTTGATTTAATTGATATTTATGTTATTTGCCTTTCTTGTAATTTTGTTCATTTGTTATGTTTTTCTGTTGTTAGTCACCCTCACTATACATATAGTGAGGGTGCCCATTACAAGAAAGAGTCTCTGAGTGTGGAAATGATGATTTTCTTGTAGAGTGTGAGATTTCCATTCTAGAGAGAGAGAGTGAGTCATGGATTTCCATGAGAGAGTGTTGTCATGATTTCTTGATTGTAATCATTCGATTAATGAAATCATTCGACTTTATTTATCATCTTTCTAATGTTTTGATTATCCTTTGATTCTTCTCATCTTCATCTTCATCTCATTTTGGTGTTTTTGAATCTTAGCGTTTATTCTTGCTCAAGATCAGGATTCTTGATGTGAGAATCGGTCATGACAAATAGTATCAGAGCGGGTACCGATCAGATTCATCTCACCGTGAATCTGGTCACTCGAATCTGTGATTTTGAGCTTGAATATGGTGAAGATTTGAAAACTCATTTTTTGATACTTTTTCTCATTTTTCTTCATTATTGATGGATTCTGGACAGATCTAATGTTGTTAGATGTTAGGTTATTGTTCATGGAGTCTATCTGATGATTGTTTAAGATTTACTTGTTCAAATCTGTGGAGAAAATTGAAGATCCGAGCTGTTTTTGAAGCTGTTAGAGTTTTTCCCGTATTTGGGATTTTTGAAGAATTTTGGGTTTGATTCTCGGTTTTCTGGGCTATTCTTCATGTTTTCGGATGAAGTGGGGTATGATTCTTAGTGTAAAACGCGTTCCAGATCCATTGGAAGCATCTGTTTCGTCTGATTCTCAACGGTTTGGGCAGATCTGGAGAAACACACACTAGTGTGTGTTTCATGGTGTTCTTCGTGTTCTTGAAGATTTCCAGAATTTAAGGGCTGTTTTGATCTGATTTGCTACTGTTTATGGGTTGTTGGTGGCCACAATAGTCTCGTGAATGGTTTAGCTTCTCATTTTGTGCATCATTACGGGTTTTCCTAACGTTTTTGGGCAGATTCAAGTTCAACAAGTAACTTCTTCATGTTCATCATATTTTCCAGATTTATTCAAGTGTTTGAAGGTTTGAAGATTGCCTTAGCGGACTTGTATCAGTTCTTAGCGGACTTGACTGGTCTTAGCGGACTTCATGGTCAGCTTTAGTGAACTTGACGAGCTTAGCGAACTTATTTTATGATTTAGCGGACTTCTCAGTGCCTTAGCGAACTTCTAGTATGCTTAGCGGATTTCTCAGGACTCTTAGCATAGTTCAGATCAGCTTAGCGAACTTTAAAATTGTTAGCGGACGTTTTTCTGGGTCTTCGTTTAAGATCGCTTCTGAGAATTCTGTTCGTATAGACTTGTAGAGGATGAGCTCACGAGTCCGTGGGTCTAAAAATCATCGAACTTCATCGAGTTTTGACGGAGTTATGGAAAAAATACGGTTTTCCGGCGGGTCTTCGTGATTCCGGCGACTTTATATAGGGTTTCGCTGAGCAAACATCATGAGGTTGAAGACGATGATGTGGCAGATGCTGGTTGGACCAGAGAGAATTACTTTCTCTCTCTTTGGTCGGTCAATCTCAACAACCCTAATTCGTTGTTAATCTTTCATTGGCTGAAGAACCTCATGGTCCCAGCTGAGATAAAAATAACCGTTGAATGCTTTTTCCCATTTGTGTTGTGCAAATCTGATTGGAGAAAATATTGGCGCGTGGGCCCCATCTGCCAATTAATCCGTTGGAAAGTAATGGTGCAGAAATGTCATGCGTGGGACCAGGCTGCCAAAGAAATGCGTTGAATGCCTTATGCTTGGCGCCACCTGATTGGTCCTCACTCTTTCACATGGATCACGCATTTTACAGCCTTTAGATCTCACAATTTTCAGCCGTGGATTGTTTTTTTGAAAGTGAAATCTAATTGGTTCTTGGCTTTTGACATGGATTATGGCTTTTTCTAGAGGAATTTAATTACACTAATGATATTTTCAGCATTATTCGTCAATTACGGGGTTTTTCTTGTCTATTTTTAACAAGATTAACGAGATAACACCGCGACGAAAATTCAGAAATTTTTTTATTAGTCTCGGATTTATTTCATTTTATTGGGGTTCTCGTTTATTAACGTCGCGCGCAACGGTTGCTATCGATCACTGACGGGTTAGCTTTATTATCTGGTTAATTACTCAGCTTTCTCATTATATCTCACGGTTTATTTTTAGTGGATGCAGCGCGGATGTCAACTAACCGGATTAACTGGAATATCAGTTAATTATGGAATTTTTCCGTTAAATCTCTCGAGAAGCCGTTCCTTGACGAAAATTGATGGAATTTTTCAGATCGCGCCGTTTTCACCAGAATTTCTCAGAAATCTTCACGGAATTTATTTCCGAGCTCACTTTTTCTTCGCCCAAAACTACGAAGACTCTGGTTATGATTATTTTCGCTCGGGATCTCAGTTTTTCTCCGATTTGACACTTATGTTTATTTTCACATCCAACCAGTCACGCGGAACACAAGATTTATATATGGATCATTCACAACTGTCAGCATCCGGCTTCCGGTTTTTTGCGAGATTGTCCGATTTCAAGATTGTTTATCTGGTTTCTCTAGGCTACCGATCGCGACGGTTCTGTAGGGATATGATCACGTATTAATAAACGTATGTCCGGAGAGTATTTAAGCCTACGGGGTTACACGTCTCGACACTAATGTGTTTGTATTAATTAATTAGTTAATTAAAATTTATCACGAACATTTAATGAGTTTTCGTTAAAAACTGACAGTTAATTGTTAACAGGGGTGTTAGTTGTAATTAGAGAGAGTTGTAATTTGATTACAATTAGGAAAAGGCTTTGGGATAGGCCTTAGTGCCAAAAATCGTAAAGCTCCTATCCCAAACCCTAACTTGTTTATCAAGTTCCTAAACCCTATAAATAAACCTTATGGGTTTAAGGTTTATTTGCTGCATTTTATCTGATAAAGTGATAAACCCTAATCGCTCTCTATTCTCTCTCTATAATTTACGGCAAAGGAAAAGAACCCTAGGGGTTCGATTTTCCTTGTGGTTCGACCAAGCTTTATCAAGGAGAAGAGTTCGTGATCAAGTACTAGCATACGTACATCGGTGTGTCGTGTGTGCGATCGTAGAGGGATTTACTTCAAATCCTAGAGGATCTTCTCTTGCCGAGCTAAAAAGGTACACAACATCTATCCGGTTAATTAGATTAATTCATAGGTTTTATTCCGCTGCGTACTCGTGAATAATCTGGTAAATAGTTATATAACCTAACCGTGGTATCACGAGCCACCTATGATTTTAATTAATTACCGGGAATAAAAACTTGAAGGAGGGGTAACCAAAGTCGATTAGAAACAAGTTTTCAAATCAAGATTCTAGCTTTTCGATCCACTCAAAATCGTCTTTTACAATTGGCAAAATCGGATTTCGCAAATTGGTAAAAATCGCAAACCCTAATCGATCGTAAATAGTTTACGATCTGCCGTCTGTTTCCGATCGGAAACCCTAAGTTTCCGATCGTAAATTTTTGTTTACGACTAGGTTTGTTGCAAAATCGTAAACTAAAGGTCGGCGGTTGTTTCTGATCGGAATCTCTTGTTTCCGATCGTAAACCTTAATTCCGATCGTAAACCCTAATTGTGATCGGAAACGTTAATACCGATCGGAAACCCTAATTCCGATCGTAATCCTTACATTGGATCAAAAATCTCTAGCCGAATCGGAAACCCTAATTTTAGGTCTAAAATTCGATTCTTGTGATCTAAAATTAAGAACCCAAGTTTTTGTTATTTGTTAGAAACCAACATGTTGTACCTTTTTAATTTTAATGAGTTAAAAAGAAGTAAAAACCATGAAGTTTCATGCAAAACGATCATGGTTATTACTTAAAACGAGAGAATTAAAAATTAAAATTATGTAAGATAATTAGAAACCCTAAGATTATGTGTAATTATGTGATAATTGAGACATAATATAAAGGTTTTAAATTGCAAATTGTTTTATGAAAATTGAAATTTGCTTACTAACTATCGAAATATGATTTGTTTATAAAATAAAATGTGTGTCCTATAAGTTCAAAAGAAACACCGCCTCACCCATTCGAACATACTCTAAGAGAGGTATAAGTCGGGTCGCTCTGCTTCCCTAAAGGGGTAGGTGTTAGAGCATATTCCTATGCTATGAGTGTCTCGTGTATTGTATCTATGTGAGCATGTCTTAGAGTGAGTTGTAGTGTCTATTTGGTTGGTGGCGTACCATATGATCCGGCGGATCATATGGTCCGGCGTACTAGTTGGTACGCTGGGTGCTATGTCACTTACTATAAATAGGTTCGTGTTAGAATGTGCAATAGAGCCAGTTGAATACTTCTGTCATTCTACACTTTCTGTGTGTGTTTCTAGAGAGAGAAACTAGAGAGTTCATTGTATCTTCAAGTGATTCAATAACAATTCTCTTATTTACATCCGTGTTCATTACGTTTGATCAAAGCATGCAGTAGTAAGATCGTTTCTCGTTTCTACAAGTGGTATCAGAGCTTTTGGTTGCTCTACTGTTGTGTTTTTGATCGATTTTCGGAGTTTTAGAGAGAGAAAGCTTGGGTTTGGTAAGTTTTTCTTCAATTTCTTCCAATTCTGAGTGATTCCAAGGATAAAAATGATTTATGTATGCTCCTGGAGTATTTTCGCATCATATTGATCTAGTTTGCAACTTCGATTGTCAAAATTTGTGAAAATCAGTCGATTTTTGCATTTTCTGCGACTGGTCCGCCCGACGAACATTTGGTCCGCCGTTTGATCCGCTAGGCAATCTTCATCAGTCTGATCCGCAGCGGTTACAGCGTATCAGTGTGATCCGCTGAAAATTCTGGTCCGCCGTACCAGTTTTGATCCGCCGTATCAAAATCTGATCCGCTGAAGATATCTGGTCCGCATCTGGTCCGCTAGTTCATTTCTGGTCCGCTGAATATCATCTAGTCCGCTGGGTTTTATCTAGTCCGCAGTTTCACACTGATCCGGAATCTGGTCCGCTGAATTTGTTTTGGTCCGCTGGCAGAAAAGTGACTTTCACTAAAAATGACGTAACTTGCAAACCGTTTGGAGTTACGGAACCCAATACCAGCCAAAACGTTCGTCTTTCCGAGATCTAGGACTTGTACCGGCCTACGGCCAGTACCGTCTAGTTTTGACCCCCAAAATCCGCTTGGAAGACTTTCATTTTTGAGTTTGAAGTTTTTGAAGTATTATTTTCAGTGAAAGATGTCGGATTTTCATGCATTTGCGGCTATGCAAACCACGATGCAAGCTATGATTAACTTTGATAATGAAATAGGAACAAGCCAGAAAGTTCCTAAACTGCTAAAGTTGGAAGATTATCAAAATTGGAAGCAACGTTTTTCTGCATACATTAGCACAAATGATATTGATTTGTGGATTCCGATTCGAACGCTGTATGTGCGTCCAACTGACAATGGAGAATATAAAGAGATTCAAGATTTTGATAAGGATGAACGAAGAAGTTATGAACTTGAACAAAAAGTTTATGGTTATCTTACCATGGCTTTACCTACTGAGTTGTTACATCAATTCAGTACTTGCAAGAAAGCTAAACAGTTATGGGATGCTTTATCTGCTCGATGTGAAGGCAATGATCAGTATAAGAAGAGTCGAAGGAAAGTGTTGAACAAAGAATTTGAAAATTTTCAACAATACGAAAAAGAAAATATTTCTGCTCTTGTTTCAATATTTTCACATCTAATTAGTGAGATGAAAGTAGTCAAAATTGAAAAGACCAAGGAAGAATTGAAAGAGAAATTGTTGGAAGCATTACCAGAGAAATGGGAAAATTATGTGTTGTTGCTTACTCATGACAAAGACTATTCCACATTATCATTTCATGATTTGACTGGAAAGCTTCATGCTCGAGAAATGGAAATGATGAATTCAAACAAGTCCACTGCTCAATTACAAAATCCTGAGTTATATCATGGACAAAATTCTACAAGTATCAATGCAAAGTCTAAATCATCTGGTTATGATACATCAAATCCACCTCAAACAGCATTTGTTGCTGATCATGGATCAGGAAAGTATGAAAGTTCATCAAGGGGGTGCAGTTTCACTACTCCTGATAGATCATCTGCTAGTTCGATTAATGGGAAGTCAGCTGAAGATTTAGTTGCGTTGTTATCTGGATTCATATCATCTTCTTCTGGCGATATATTTAGTCAAATTGGTAAATCTTGTCTATATAGAGAGGATTTAGATCATATGGATGAAGATCAGTTGAACAAATTAGATTTGGAGTGGCAGTTTGCTATGCTAACTGAAAGAGGTAGAAGGTTTATTAAGAAACATGGAACGACATCTATTTTTCAAGGAGACAGACTTGGTTTAAATAAGTCACAGATCAAATGTTTCAAATGTTCCAAATATGGTCATTTTGCTCGTGCGTGTCCCGCAAAAGAAAAGATGGTTCAGACAGCTGATAAAACTGCTTCACCTCAAATTGCTTTGACTGCTATTTCTTCTGCATCAAAAGAACAAACATCGAATGAAGGTTATGATTGGGCTGCTGATTTTCCTGATGAGTCTTGTTTTGTTGCTCAGATTGTTCACAGTGATGACGAAGAAGAGATAACAGATTCTGATTCAGATGTTAGTAGTTATGGAAATAGTGGTTATGAATCTGTCTGTGAGTTTTGTTCTTAAGAAGATAAAATAATTCAAGGTTTAGTTAAGGAAAAAGAAGATTTGATTGCTGATAGAGAAAAGTTGGAAAGTATGATTCAAGAGTTAGAATTTCAAAAAGAAAAGTTTTCAGTTTTTCAGACAGAGTTAATTGAAAAAGAGTTGCAGTTTCAAGGTGTTGAGCAGAAATTTGAAAAGAAATTTACAAAATTATCTGCAGAAAAGGATGAATTAGTTCAAGAAGTAAAGAAATGGAAAGATGAAGCTGAGGATACTGCAAAAGATTTTCAAAATCTTTTTGATAAATCAAAGTCCAGACTTGATACTCTTACTCAACTTTCTGGTGATCAAGCTACTAAGATTCAATCTTATCAGACTGATATGGAAAAGTTACTTGATGAGAAGAGGGAGTTAATTAGAGTGAACAAGTTGCAAAATGCAAATTTGGATATTCAGAAAAGAAATGAAGATAAACTCGAGAAGGAATTGGTGGCCGGATTAGATGAGTTAAGATTGCAAAAGTATGAAACTAACAAAGTGGCAAAGAAGCTCATTGCAACAGAAAAAGAGTTGGCTGAAGCTCATCAAAGAATTTCTGAATTAAAGATTGAAGTCATTGATTCAAAACGTCTTTTGAACAATGTTACTAACTCACAATCTTTTACAAGTTTTCTGGCCAAAGATGAAAATTTTGAGAAGATGTTTAACAAGACAGTCTCGCCACCAGGAAGTCTCAAAGAAGGCGTTCATGATTTGAAAGACAAGGCTGAGATTGGTGATTATTCTGAGTTTGTTGGTTTCAAATCTGTTGAAGAAAAGCAAGAGGAAAAAGGCAAAAGTACTGAAGCTTCTGAAGCTCAAAAGGTTGTGTCTGGGTCTTTGTCTTCAAAAGCTGACATTGATGAAACAATTATCAATGCTCCAAAAGATATCAAGAAAGTAAAAGCTGAATTTTCTCGTCTTGCAAAGAACGGGCATAAATCATCTGATTCAGAAGAGAAGGTTTCTGGAAAATATACAGGTTTGGGATTTCAAAAGAAACAGGTTAATGTGAATGTTTCAAAGGTTCAACAGCAACAGAATTTGAAGAAAGTTAATCTGAAGCAAGTAAAGAAAGAAGTTTTTAAAGCTGACAAAGTTCAACCCGAGAGGTTCTACAAACTCAAGGGTTCGGAACAAATATTTTCTGATAAAGAATTCCCGCTACATTGCGTAGATGCTCGGAAAGTTGCTGAAGTTTTTGTGAAGAATGTTGATTCAAAGACCAAGAAACAACAAGATGCTAAATATTCTTCTGGAGGATCCAATTCTACTCCAAAGAGCCCGACATCCAAATGGGTTCATGATCATCGATTTCAGGTATATGATAATTTTTATGATCATTTTGGATATGAATATGTTTGTGAAGCTATGCAGGTTCCAAAACGAAGAAATGTATACAATCGCTTGTGTTACAATTGCCGACAAAAAGGGCATCTGGCACAAGATTGTCCGGTTTCTGCTGCTTCTAGTTCAAGGAAAGGAAAGGTTCCATTTGTTGGTAAAGCTGCCAAACAACGATTCATTGATGAAAATGGCAAAGTATTTGATGAATACCCATAACCTACATTTTTCCAAACTCAAGGAAGATTTATTCCACGTTTTCAAAATGTTCCATATGTAGGTTGTTCGTCCCAATCAACTGTGACAGGTTCATCAGATACCGATTTACCAAAACAACAAGTCTGGAAACCTAAAGTGGTTTCGAAAGGAAATCAAGATACTGGTCGACCAGAAGCAATTCGCTTCGGGTCATTTATAAACTGATGTGGTTGACCAGTGTGCAGGTACTTCTAGAAGACCTATAGGTGATTGAAAAGTTGCTGATGGAGGAGTATTCTGCTGATTTAACTTAAATTACATGTGATATCAAATTTCAAAACTGAAATTTTTCTGAAAGCTAAACCTGAAAGGTATCCATGTCGAAAGGTCAAATTTCTTTCTTTAATGCATTTCGTATGTAGTTTAGGGGAGAAAATTGAAATACCAAAAATAGCGTCTTTGTGTTTTTTTTTTTGGTTGTGTTAAAATGAAAATCCAAAAATAGAGTTTTCATTTTAAGGGGGAGAAAAACAGAAAATACAAAAACATAGAAAAATGAGAAATTGTATCCAACATGATTGGGAAATGATGGTACATTGGCTTACGTGTCTGGCTCACGGATAAAATAGATGAAAAAGCCATAAGATCATTGTTCGATGTGCTTGGTAGGCTCGGCATTAAATCAGAAAATATTCAGATGTGATAAACACATTAAATACTAATGCTTGACCAAGTGGACAACATCTTGATGTATATCTCATGATATAAAGAAAAAGATATGTGAAAAAGAAAAATGAGAAGTCACTGTGTATACATGTGTTCATTTTGCAAAGATTTAAACTTGTTTGATTTTCTTTATTTTGTCAAACGATCGGACTTTCTTTGCGTATCGAAAGATCGACCTGATTGTAGTTCGTTTGACGTTCTGCTTTATTTTTTTTGGTGTTTCGTATAACTCATCGGACTTTCTCTGCGTCTACGGGAGTACCGACCTGATTGTTGTTGAGTTATACAATTTCAACTTGTTTTATTTTCTTATTTTGTTAAATCCGAGGCCTTATCTGCGTATCGAAAGATCGACCTTAAGGTAGACGATTTAACGTTCTTATTTATTTTTGCATGGAACACAGTTGACTAAATCATGAATACAGTCATTATGTGCTTAAATCACAAATGAAATCACAAAGTGTGATATAAAAGCGAAAAACATATCTGAGTATGTCTGATAGTGTGGGGTACACTGGTCAACGCAAACTAAATCAATCAATAACATATCCAGATGTTATGAGTATGATTGTGCCTGAGTTTAAGATGGACAAATTATACCAGTAATCGACATGACTTGTGTGTTGAAGTAATTGAAATTGAAGTGTAGTTCAGCATGTTATGTTCAATATGATCCCAGGTTGTGATCTTTCTCACAAAAGACAAAAATAGTGTCTGATTCAGTATTGCATTTATGTTTCATATCTGAAAAGTTAAAAAGATTTTCGGTGTGTTTTGATGTAAAGTTTCAAAAAGCCAAAAAGATTTTATTTCTTATTTGTTTTTGACCAATCGACATGTGATACGAAATCAAATTTCAAATCTATATCTTGGATTCTCAAAAGAGAAGTTTTGCGCCAAGATTAATTTAATTTTTAAAAGAAAAAGGAAACCGCGTTTCTGTCTTCTGAAATTGCAGGTTATGTGTTTCAAAGACTCAAGCATGGTGAGAGGGGGAGCATGAAGTATCTTTCACAAATGGATCTTGAAGTGCAAAGATAATTAAAGAGTGATCCAGCCATGCAAGCTCTATTTCTGACAAGATTTCAAGTCAAAGATCGGATGCAACCATGTTGAAGATTGAAGACTGTAGTTTAGTTAGAGAATAGATACACTACACGTTAAGGGGGAGTTTGTTAGAGCATATTCCTATGCTATGAGTGTCTCGTGTATTGTATCTATGTGAGCATGTCTTAGAGTGAGTTGTAGTGTCTATTTGGTTGGTGGCGTGCCATATGATCCGGCGGATCATATGGTCCGGCATACTAGTTGGTACGCTGGGTGCTATGTCACTTACTATAAATAGGTTCGTGTTAGAATGTGCAATAGAGCCAGTTGAATACTTCTGTCATTCTACACTTTCTGTGTGTGTTTCTAGAGAGAGAAACTAGAGAGTACATTGTATTTTCAAGTGATTCAGTAACAATTCTCTTATTTACATCCGTGTTCATTACGTTTGATCAAAGCATGCAGTAGTAAGATCGTTTCTCGTTTCTATAGTAGGTTTTTAGATGCAATGTGCAAACCTCACCCCTACGCTTCTTTGTGTGTTGCGAATGGAGCTACCGAGCTCTTTTGACTTGGAAGACAAACTAAGCATTTTATAAACACATTATGTGGTGAAGATGTGCATGAATCTTCACACATAACCTTTTGATCACATCAAATTATTTTGACCCAATCAAACTTAAGTATTTGCCACCCAACTTGTAAAGAACACTTGTGGGTGTTACTCTACTCATTGGTACACAATGGTAGATTAGCAATTGCAAGACAAATTCCCACTCATTGGTACACAATGGTGGACAATTTGTGCGTTCTTGGTTGGACGACTTAAAGCGAGCTAGGCGGTGAGACCCTTAGCCCGTGACAAAAGATGGGATGAAACATGACTACAAATCACTTGGTGCAAGTTGTAGGTCCCATAAAATCTAGAAATTGTATTTGGAATACAATTATTGATCGTCACTTACCTTTTGAATGGATCATTTCTAGCAGATCAACTGATGAAATGAGGGCATGTCATTAGCATCCTAGCCTTAATAAGCTTAATTGTTTAAAGTTATTTAAACATTGGGTAATTAAATTATTAAGGACTTAATTATCAAAAATACTGATTTTTGAACTTATTCTGTTTTGTAGATGGCAACAAACCCTCCTCAAAACAATGTTGGTCATGTTTTTCGTCAAATGTTTGAAAGAGAAAAGCTGAATGGATCTAACTTCAATGACTGGTACCGTCAACTGAGGATTGTCCATAGAGTTGAACGGAGGACCGATGTCCTTGAAAATCATTGGCCGACCGAGCCAGCTGCTAATGCTTCTGATCAAGAGAAAGCGTTCTACAATGCAGAGTATAGCAGATACGATGAGGTTGCTTGCATGATGATCTCGAGTATGACTCCCGATCTTCAGAAGCAATACGAATTTCATACACCTTGTGATATGATCAAAGAGCTAAAGAAGATGTATGAAAAACAAGCTGGTGTTGAATTGTTCGACCTAGTTGTGGAACTCCACGACTTGAAGCTTGAAACTGGTAAATCGGTCAGTAGTCATGTGCTCAAGATGAAGAGCTACTTTGACAAATTGGAATCGCTCAATTATGGGTATAATCAGGTTGTGGCAGTTGGCATGATCCTCAAATCTCTTACGAAGGATTTTGAGGGTTTTGTACGCAACTACAACATGCATAGTATGACTAAGACTATACCTGAGCTTCATGCTATGCTTGTCGAGTATGAAAAAACGATTCCTAAGAAGGCCACTGAAACACCCCAAGTTCTTATGATCAAGGGGGGAAAGATCCAAAAGGCTAAACGACCGCAAAAGGCGAAGGGCAAGAATGATGGTAAAGGAAAAGGCAAGGCAGTTGCGCTTGTTCCTAAAACCAAGCAAACCCCTCCGGCCGCAAAAGAGCATCCGGCTAAAGACCAGATCTGTCACCATTGTGGTGAAGTTGGACACTGGAAGAGGAACTGTCCTACCTATCTAGCTGAGTTGATGAAGAAGAGAAAGAATACTAGCGGGGCTAGTACTTCAGGTATCTTCACAATTGAATTATTTTCCTTTCCTAAGTGTGATTCATGGGTGTATGACATCGGCTTTGGAACTCATATATGTAATACGTTGCAGGGTCTTAGAAATAGGAGGAAACTGAAGCCTGGAGCTTTGCAGCTGTTCGTGGGAAATGGTTTGCCAGCAGCTGTGGAAGCCATAGGAGAATTTCATTTAGTTCTTCCTTCTGGGTTAATTATTGTTTTAGACAATTGTCATTATGCACCTTCTATTACTAGAGGTGTTAGTTCAGTTTCATTATTGAAAAACCAAGGATATATTAATGTTTTAATAATATCGGTATTTCAGTTTCAAAAAATAATGTTCATTACTTTAATGCTATTCCTTGTGATGGCATTTATGAAATTGATATGCGTGGTTGTTTTTCAAATAATTCAATGTTCACTGTTAGCAAACGAGCCAAAACTAATTTGGACTCTACCTATCTTTGGCACTGTCGTCTTGCCCATGTTGGTAAAAACCGCATTGAAAGACTTCAACGTGAAGGGATCTTACAATCAAATGATGAATCATTTGAAAAATGTGTTTCCTGTATCTCAGGTCAGATGACAAGAAAACCCTTTCCGAACAAGCCGCAAAGGGCTAAAGACCTACTTGGACTCATTCATACTGATATTTGTGGCCCATTTAGGCATGTGTCAAGAAAAGGTGCTAGCTACTTCGTGACTTTCACGGATGATTTCAGTCGTTATGGTTATGTTTATTTGCTTAAACATAAACATGAGGTATTTGAAACATTCAAAGAGTTCAAGAATGAAGTAGAAAATCAACTCGAAAAGACCATCAAGATCCTTTGATCGGATCGTGGTGGAGAATACTTAAGCCAAGAGTTTAAGGATTATCTTAAAGCGTGTGGAATTGTCCAACAGCTTACTCCTCCTTTCACTCCTCAGCATAATGGAGTCTCTGAAAGGAGGAATCGAACCTTACTAGAAATGCTAAGGTCGATGATGAACCTTACAACTCTCCCAATATCATTTTGGGATTTTGCTCTAGAAACCGCTGTACGCATTCTAAATATGGTTCCAACCAAGAAGGTTGAAAAGACACCGCATCAACTGTGTCATGGAGAAGTCCCTGTGTTGTCTTACTTAAGAGTCTGGGGATGTGAGGCACTTGTGAAGCGTGATACGCCTGACAAACTACAACCCAGGACTACTAAGTGCATCTTCGTATGATACCCAAAGGAAACAATGGGTTACTACTTTTACAATCCTTCCGAAAATACTGTTCGTGTTGCTCGATATGCTGAATTCTTTGAAAAGAGTTTTATAGCTCAAGAGAACAGTGGGAGAATTGTAGAACTACTAGAAGATGTGTCACCTTCTGAAACAACTAGCAATCATCAAATTGGGGGGGGGGGGGAATGTTCAAAGTGATGAACTTCAAGTCAATGATGTTGCGATTCCACTTCGTAGATCCGAAAGGATTATACGTAATCCGGATAGATGGATTGGTCTAGTCGAATCCGAGGATAACGTATCAGGAGATCTCAATGAGCCTCTGAACTTCAAAGCTGCATTATCAGATCCGGAATCTGACAAATGGCTGGAAGCTGTTAACGTGGAAATGAAATCCATGAAAGATAATCAAGTTTGGTACTTGGTTGATCTTCCTCCTAACGCGAAGACCGTTGGGAGTAAATGGATCTTCAAGAAGAAGACCGACATGGATGGAAATGTACACACCTATAAAGCTCGTCTTGTGGCGAAAGGTTATACTCAACGTTTTGGCGTTGACTATGATGAGACCTTTTCACCAGTAGCTGACATTAGCTATTAGGATTCTCTTAGCCATAGCAGCGTACTATGACTTTGAGATATGGCAAATGGATGTTAAGACTGCCTTCTTAAATGGTTACTTGGATGAAGAAGTCTATATGGATCAACCTGAAGGGTTCATTGATCCACAACATCCCAACCGAGTATGTAAGCTTCAAAGGTCCATTTATGGACTAAAGCAAGCATCAAGGACTTGGAATAAACGGTTTGATGAAGAAATCAAAAAGTTTGGTTTCGTTCAGAATCCCGATGAGCCATGTGTATATCGTAAAGCTAGTGGGAGTAATGTTACTTTCCTTGTCTTATATGTAGATGACATATTGATTATAGGAAAACACATTCCAATGTTGCAAGATGTAAAATCTCATCTTGGAAAGTGTTTTGCCATGAAAGACTTGGGAGAAACAGCATTTATTCTTGGAATCAAGATCTATAGAGATAGAACTAAGCGGTTGATTGGACTAAGTCAAAGTGCTTATATTGATAAGATCTTGAAGCGATTCAAGATGGAGAATTCCAAGCGTGGTATAGTACCTATGTAGGAAGGACTTGGTCTATCGGTCAAACAAGGTGCTTCTACACCTGATGAGGTGAAGCATATGCAAAGAGTCCCTTATGCTTCGGCTGTAGGCTCTATAATGTATGCGGTGAGATGCACTAGACCTGATATAGCGTTTGCGCAAAATATCATTAGCCGATTTCAACAGAATCCAGGTGAAAGTCACTGGACTGCTGTTAAGACCATTCTCAAGTACCTACGGGCTACTAGAGATTTGTTTTTGGTGTATGGGGGAAATCCAGATCAAGAGTTCAAAGTGACCGGATACTGTGATGCTGGATTTCAGACTGATAGAGATGACACGAAGTCTCAGTCTGGGTACGTCTTCGTCCTGAATGGAGGCGTTGTGGATTGGAAGAGCAAGAAACAAACCACAGTTGCTATGTCTGCAACAGAGTCTGAGTACATTGCTGCGTCAGAGGCTGCAATGGAGGCTGTCTGGATAAGGAAGTTTATTAGTGGGCTTGACATTGTTCCCACAAGTAACTTGCCTATCGACATGTACTGCGATAACTCGGGTGCATTAATCATCGCCAAAGAACCCGGAGTTCAGAAGGGCGCCAGACACTATGCCAGGAGATATCACTATGTTCGTGAGCAGATCGAACTTGGTGAATAAAATTACTCAAAGTTCACATGGATATTAACTTAGCTGGTCCTTTCACGAAAGCTCTATCTAGACCAAAACTTGAAAGGCATGCCGAGGGTATGGGACTTAAATTAGCTAGTTAAATCATGTATGTCTGATGTTTCAGTATTTGGATAAAGGATGTAAACAATTTCTATTTATATAATGAAATAAAGTACTTGATATGTTTGATTTCATTTAATGGTTAAGTTGTGTCCTATATTTGCATGTTTAATCCATGAATACTTACTAAGTATTCTAAATTGTCCATTGTCAATTAACTATGTGGGAGCATAGTTAAATTAAGACAAAATCTGAGTGATTGGTTAGGATGGTCCTACCAAACTCACATGGTATTCATTGGATGCATACTGGACTGACCCACTAACGAATTGTCACTATATGGATCAGCGTCATTAAGTGAAATTCGTAAATGGTTGCTTTATTTATCCTTAGACTTGAGATGCAAGCAGGTCATGCATGTATGGATTGCACCTACTTGATATAGGTCTAACTATCCTGAATAAGGTAGTACAAAAGAGCTATTTTCAGTAAGTGTAGTGAAGTATGTGACTTGACACGTGTAGTCAAGAGGATTTGTTCCTTCAGTTTTGTGCTGAAGCAGATACCACTGGGCCCCTCATTGGACTATTTAAGATGTTTGCATGGCCGTGCCCAAATGAAATCTAGAGATGTCTCGATTTGCAATTTGGTAATCTTAAGTTAGTTGTGAGAATGAGAAACAGAATCGTTAAAGTATGGAATGACTTTGATCCGTATCCATATTTAACACGGTATCGGTAACAAAGGGATAGTAAATGACTGTACCATTCAAAATACACTTTGAGAAACTGTACTTAAATATTTCCGGGAGCATTGGCGTGTTGCTAGACGCTAACCAATGTTATTACCTTTATTATTACGAGCTCAAGTGGGAGCTGTAGGGATATGATCACGTATTAATAAACGTATGTCCGGAAAGTATTTAAGCCTACAGGGTTACACGTCTCGACACTAATGTATTTGTATTAATTAATTAGTTAATTAATATTTATCACGAACATTTAACGAGTTTTCGTTAAAAACTGACAGTTAATTGTTAACAGGGGTGTTAGTTGTAATTAGAGAGAGTTGTAATTTGATTACAATTAGGAAAAGGCTTTGGGATAGGCCTTAGGGCCGAAAATCGTAAAGCTCCTATCCCAAACCCTAACTTGTTTATCAAGTTCCTAAACCCTATAAATAAACCTTATGGGTTTAAGGTTTATTTGCTGCATTTTATCTGATAAAGTGATAAACCCTAATCTCTCTCTAATCTCTCTCTTTAATTTACGGCAAAGGAAAAGAACCCTAGGGGTTCGATTTTCCTTGTGGTTCGACCAAGTTTTATCAAGGAGAAGAGTTCGTGATCAAGTACTAGCATACGTACATCGGTGTGTCGTGTGTGCGATCGTAGAGGGATTTACTTCAAATCCTAGAGGATCTTCTCTTGCCGAGCTAAAAAGGTACACAACATCTATCCGGTTAATTAGATTAATTCATAGGTTTTATTCCGCTGCGTACTCGTGAATAATCTGATAAATAGTTATATAACCTAAGAGGTTCGACTCTCCGCATCTGTTTTTACGCTTCTGACTTGATGTTTTTGGAGAGATTGAGAGAAATAAGAGGAAATATTATGGATTTGGATATCAGGTCGATTATTCGGAGTTGGAGCATGTTCAGTGTTTGATTGGTTTATCTGATTCAGTTTGTTGCGGTTATAACTCCGATGTTCAGCATTTTCTCAGTATTGTACCCGACCGTGTGAACCGAGTGAGCGGGACACTTGGATCTCGACTGGAGCAACGAGAACAGAAGAAGCTTATTCAGAGGGGGAACTTCTATGACAGATTGTCTCCGATTTTCAGTTTCTCATTGAAGATGTACGACAGAGCGATTCTTCAGCAGTTGAACAGATTTGAAAGCATCAGTCAAGGGGGAATTGTTGGAACTTAAAATCTATGTGACTGACGCCATCAAATCTGTTTACCGAAGCATTCGACTGAAGAATCCATGTGAATTGATTCAGAGACGCGGGTTGTGATACTCGAGGCTTGCAGATTGGACCGAGGACCGTTTTCCGGAAAAGTCAACCGTTCGGGTCAACGGTCAACGTAAAAGTCAACGGAAGATCGGTTCGAGTAAGTCAAGCTTCGGATTAATTAAATCAACTTTGATTTAATTAATATTTATGTTATTTGCCTTTCTTGTAATTTTGTCATTTGTTATGTTATTCTGTTGTTAGTCACCCTCACTATACATATAGTGAGGGTGCCCATTACAAGAAAGAGTCTCTGAGTGTGGAGATGATGATTTTCTTGTAGAGTGTGAGATTTCCATTCTAGAGAGAGAGTGAGTCATGGATTTCCATGAGAGAGTGTTGTCATGATTTCTTGATTGTAATCATTCGATTAATGAAATCATTCCTTGATGATTACTAAAGCTCAAGAACACACACTAACACCAAGAACACACACACAAAGGCTCTCTGTAGGAAAAATACTCCTTCAAGCGTTACCAATAGGGTTTTCTCATTGGTATTTATACTACTAGAGAGCCTGGGACAAAAAGAATGTTTGACACAACACAATCATTACCTACAATTTAGCAAAATACTCTATCAGGATAATAAGTTCGGTAAGGCTTAAATCAAGTTCGCTAGCACTTAACAAGTTCGCTAACAAGTACGCTAAGTAGCAACAAGTCCGCTAAGTAGCAACAAGTCCGCTAACAAGTACGCTAAGCATTATCAAGTTCGCTAACATGAACAAGCACGCTAACAAGTTCGTTAAGAACAAATCAAGTACGCTAGGAACAAGACAAGTCTGCTAAGTAAACAAGTTCGCTAGGAATAAACAAGTCCGCTAAGATAAACATTCAAACATGTACGCTAAGTGTAAATCAAGTCCGCTAAAAACATAAGTCACAAGTCCGCTAAGAAGCATAATAAGTACGCTAACATATAAACAAAGTTTATCAAGTACATATCCAAAGTCAGTTACAAAACAAAGTATCAATTACAAGATAAGAAAACAATAAGTTTGCATTGCTAACAAATAGGTTCTAACAATTCCACCCTTGTTGGCAATGCAAACTCTCGAGCTTCAAGCATCTTGACCAATCAGCTTTAGCAGAAATCTCCAGTTCTCTCTAGCTGCAGGTTTGTCTTTATCAGAAAGTATGTGAATACCCATATCATACAACCTATAGAGATCTTGCCAAACGAGCTTATTCAGGTCATTATAGTTGTTCAGCTCGACCAATCGTCTTGACTTATCCAAAATGACACTTGAACCATGTTCTTCAATCAACCAACAATTTGCTGTTCTCAGGAGTTCTGAATCAAGAGTGAGTCTACCTAATTCTGCCAGCCTTCTACACCACCAGTTTAAGAATATCAAAAAGTAGTTGGCATCGTAGCATTCATAAGGTCTCAGCTGAACAGGTATGGTCCGCATGTTCTCATAATACATTATCTTCAAGTAGGATCGAGAGAGAAGACGGAGTTCTATTGCAGCAAATATTCTGATAGCGTTAGCACCATCTCTTTCAATTACCAACTCATGAGTCATCCCGTTATAGTACCAACTGATCATAGGAGCTTTTTTCTGGTTTCCAGGGATAGTCTTTGCTTTTACTTCCTTTCCTATATCCTTGAACATACCATGGTGAGGAGCACGAAGTCTTCTTTTCTCTTCTGCCAACTGAGCTTTTCTCTCTGCTTCTGGATTTTGACTGAATCTTTTATCATTATAAGCAGACTGGATCAACGCAGCAGCCCTTATTCCCTTTGGATGTTTAGTGTGGTTCACCAAGTCCAGGTACTTAAGCTGTTTTAGTTCCCAAGAGAACAAGCTAGTGAGAGCTTTGAAGTCTCGGAATATTTGGACATAGCCATTTCTCCTCTTTACCATGAAAGCATCAAAGGCTTCATCATACTTCCAACCCAAGATCTTCATCCCATGATTGACATTAGGGTTGCTAGGCATTTTCCTCAAGTTCTTGGCAGAAAATAGTTGCATAGCCTCCAGGTTAGGAGTCAGCTTTTCCCATTTGTCATAGATTGATGGATTATCTTTTCTCTTCAGAGCCTCAGCCCGTTCCTCTTCATTGATTCTGATTTGTTCCAACCTAGCCAACCGCTCTGTCTTCCGGTACTCACACACAAACTTCCGGAGACCAGTAAGTCTCTTCCTGTAGTATTCCTTTTTATCAATGTTCTTGAATTTACAGAAGTTGCGGAGTGCTTCAGAGTTCATGCTGTTGGTGGTGGATTCAATGTATGCTTCAGAGTCAGGAGGGTCAACGGACGAGTTCTCTGGAGGAGGAATGTATGTGTTACCGATGTCAAGGGTAAGATCAGAGAGATGATCACGGATGGGAAGGAAGTCCACAGTCTTGGTTGTGTCGGCAAAGCTATCAGCTAGGAGATCAGATTTTGTTCATCAGTGTTTGAAGGTTTGAAGATTGCCTTAGCGGACATGTATCAGTTCTTAGCGGACTTGGCTGGTCTTAGCGGACTTCATGGTCAGCTTTAGCGAACTTGACGAGTTTTAGCGAACTTGTTTTATGCTTTAGCGGACTTGTCTCTAGCGGACTTCTCAGTGTCTTAGCGAACTTCTAGTATGCTTAGCGGACCTCTCAGGACTGTTAGCGTACTTCAGATCAGCTTAGCGAACTTGAACATTGTTAGCGGACGTGTTTCTGGGTCTTTGTTCAAGATCGCTTCTGAGAATTCTGTTCATATAGACTTGTAGAGGATGAGCTCACGAGTCCGTGGGTCCAAAAATCATCGAATTTCATCGAGTTTTGACGGAGTTATGGCAAAAATACGGTTTTTCGGCGGGTCTTCGTGATTCCGGCGACTTTATATAGGGTTTCGCTGAGCAGACATCATGAGGTTGAAGACGATGATGTGGCGGATGCTCGTTGGACCAGAGAGAATTACTTTCTCTATCTTTGGTCGGTCAATCTCAACAACCCTAATTCGTTATTAATATTTCATTGGCTGAAGAGCCTCGTGGGCCCAGCTGAGATAAAATAACCGTTGAATGCTTTTTCCCAATTGTGTTGTGCAAATCTGATTGGAGAAAACATTGGCGCATGGGCCCCATCTGCGAATTAATCCGTTGGAAAGCTATGGTGCAGAAATGTCATGCGTGGGACCAGGCTGCCAAAGAAATGCGTTGAATGCCTTATGCTTGGCGCCACCTGATTGGTCCTCACTCTTTCACATGGATCACGCATTTTACAGCCTTTGGATCTCACAATTTTTAGCCGTGGATCGTTTTTTAAAAGTAAAATCTAATTGGTTCTTGGCTTTTGACATGGATTATGGCTTTTTCTAAAGGAATTTAATTACACTAATGATATTTTTAGCATTATTCGTCAATTGCGGGGTTTTTCTTGTCTGTTTTTAACAAGATTAACGAGATAACACCGCGACGCAAATTCTGAAAAATTTTTATTAGTCTCGGATTTATTTCATTTTATTGGGGTTCTCGTTTATTGACGTCGCGCACAACGTTTGCTATCGATCACTGACGGGTTAGCTTTATTATCCGGTTAATTACTCAGCTTTCTCGTTATATCTCACGGTTTATTTTTAGTGGATGCAGCGCGGATGTCAACTAACCGGATTAACTGGAATCTCAGTTAATTATGGAATTTTTCCGTTAAATCTCTCGAGAAGCCGTTCCTTGAAGAAAATTGATGGAATTTTTCAGATCGCGCCGTTTTCACCAGAATTTCTCAGAAATCTTCACGGAATTTATTTCTGAGCTCGCTTTTTCTTCGCCAAAAATTACGAAGACTCCGGTTATGATTAATTTCGCTCAGGATCTCAGTTTTTCTCCGATTTGACACTTATGTTTATTCTCGCATCCAACCCAGTCACGCGGAACACAAGATTTATTTATGGATCATTCACAACTGTTAGCATCCGGCTTCCGGTTTTTCGCGAGATTGTCCGATTTCAAGATTGTTTATCTGGTTTCTCAAGGCAACTGATCGCGACGGTTCGACTCTCCGCATCTGCTTTTACGCTTCCGACTTGATTTTTTGGAGAGATTTAGAGAAATAAGAGGAATTATTTAGGATTTGGATATCGGGTCGATTATTCGGAGTTGGAGCATGTTCAGTGTTTGATTGGTTTATCTGATTCAGTTTGTTGTGGTTATGACTCCGATGTTCAACATTTTCTCAGTATTGTACCCGACCGTGTGAACCGGGTGAGCGGAACACTTGGATCTCGACTGAAGCAACGAGAACAGAAGAAGCTTATTCAGGGGGGGGGGGGACTTCTACGACAGATTGTCTCCGATTTATCAGTTTCTCATTGAAGATGTACGATAGAGCGATTCTTCAGCAGTTGAACAGATTTGAAAGCATCAGTCAAGGGGGAATTGTTGGAACTTAAAATCTATGTGACCGACGCCATCAAATTTGTTTACCGAAGCATTCGACTGAAGAATCCATGTGAATTGATTCAGAGACGCGGGTTGTGATGCTCGAGGCTTGCAGATTGCACCGACGACCGTTTTCCGGAAAAGTCAACCATTCGGGTCAATGGTCAACGTAAAAGTCAACGGAAGATCGGTTCGAGCAAGTCGAGCTTCGGATTAATTAAATCAACTTTGATTTAATTAATACTTATGTTATTTGCCTTTCTTGTAATTTTGTTCATTTGTTATGTTTTTCTGTTGTTAGTCACCCTCACTATACATATAGTGAGGGTGCCCATTACAAGAAAGAGTCTCTTAGTGTGGAGATGATGATTTTCTTGTAGAGTGTGAGATTTCCATTCTAAAGAGAGAGAGTGAGTCATGGATTTCTAGAGAGAGATTGTGTGTTCTTCATGATTTCTTGATTGTAATCATTCGATTAATGAAATCATTCGATTAGTTCATCATCTTTCTTATGTTTATGACTATCCTTTGATTCTTCTCATCTTCATCTTCATCTCATTTTTGGGTTTTCGAATCTGAACCTTTGTTCTCGCTCAAGATCGAGATTCTTGATGTGAAAATCGGTCCTACAAATTCTAAATCATCAGGGTCGATTTGTTCATAATCTTCATCTGTCAACTCAGCACTGGTCAATTTTCCTGCTATCACCCCATCATATGACGAATTTATTGCTGAAAAGAGTGCCATAAAATCATTTGTGGTTTTAGCTGAAAATGCACTTTGATTTGATGTTGGAGTAGAGGATGATTGACTTGAGTACACTGGGTATGTGACCGCAGCTTTTTGAGTAAAAATTTCAGTTGAAGAACCCCGAGACATATTTTCATGTACACTTGAAGTATTTTCCACATAAAATGCAGTCGTCGGTGGATTTGAGTTTGCTTTTGCCTTTGCATGCATAGTTGAAGCAGTCTCACCAAAATACAAATCGGGATTTTGAACTTGAGTTGGTAGATTTTTAACTGGCTTCATATCTAATTCCCGAGCTAGAAAGTTTCTTGTTAGATTCATATTAGGTAATATCATCAAATCCCTTATCATGTGTTAACAACAAAATATATCCTTCCCATGATGCAGTTAGAGCATCTGACAATTTTTCCTTCAATTTACCTGCTTCTTTACTCACCCCAACTATGTCAAGTTCACTTACCAAATGTGATTATCTTGAAATCAGATCATTTATGGTTTCATTTGGAACATGACAGAAATTATCAAATTCCTTTAAGAGCACCTTCTTCTTACTTTTCCTGTATTAAGCATTGCCTTCACATATGTGACACAATGCATCCCATAACGCTTTTGAGGTTGTGTGCATTTTGAACTGATATAGGATATCTTTTGGTAAAGCCATTGATAAGTTTGAATAGGCTTTCTTTTCCAGCTTAAAAGCTTCTTTCTCAGCATCATTCATCTTGTTATACGGCTTGATTTGACCAGCAGATTCACCAGTTGCGAATTTTGGAACTTGATAACCATCCAACATTGGAGTCCATACTATTACATCCGTCACACCAATATATGATTCATAACGAGTTTTCTAATTATGGAAATCTTTAAATTGCATCAATTTAGGAACTTTGTTTGTAGTTCCTATCTCGTTAACATAATTCAGTATAGCTTGAATGATCGAAGACATTGCTGCAAACGCTTGAAACGGATCCATGATTGTAGAATCAAAAACTGACCCAACGAACCAAAATATCGATCTGCGTACCAATCTTCAACCCAACGTACCAATAGACTTCACGAACCAAAAATGAACCAGATTAACAATGAACGTACCACCAACGAACCATCGTTCAACGTACCACGTATATTGAACGAACCAACTGGTACGCCTCAACTGCCACGAACCAGTCTGTTACAGCTACGAACCAACCTTTGAAGATTTTCCTGCGTACCAGTGCTACATACCAAACCTTCTGTTGAAGATTGTTGTGCGTACCTGCTGCGTACCACGCTGTTCTTGATGCGTACCAGCTACATACCAACCATAATTCACCGATTTTCAAAAATTCCGACTTGCAGGATGTGTAATCAATGTAGAACTCACAAGAACCACTCACAGATCATTTTGAACGTAAAACATGTACTGTATGCACGTAAAACATATGAGAATTGATGAATTTCTTACCAAAACTTTGTTTCTCTCTCTAAAAACCAAAACCAACCAGAAATCATGAGCAAACCTGCTCTGATACGACTTGTAAATCACGCATACGATCTTGCTAAGACATGATTGCTATCGGATTCGATACACAACGAGTAAATAACGATTCTTTGATTGATTCACTAGCTCGTTTTACAGAGAGATTACACCTTGAGAAACACACAGTTTACACACTAGCTCTCACAAACTTCTCTCTCTACACGAACTAAACAATTTATACTAAATTGTCCAGCGTACCAACTAACCAACGTACCAGATGGTTCGTGCGTACCATCTGGTCCGCCACTGGTACGCTGAGACCACTTTTTACAAAACACTTAATTACAAAGACCTAGCGCTAGACAAACAAACATGCTCTAACAAACTCAATTTCACACTTAGTGAAAAAACCCATTTTCCACTAGTTTTTTTTCCCAAAATTCCAACAATCCCCCACATGAATAGGTATCGATCTATTCTTCAAGAATCAAAGGCAATTTTGGTAGTCCAGTATTGCAGGATAGGTAGGTGTCCCCTTTGAACCTTCCCTTGTGAAACATACTTGGGTTACTGGTGTTTGGTAGACGCGATGTCTTTGAACCAACCGAACGTTTGTGTAACCTTTATTATACTCACACAATACTTTCCCTAACTTGGTTAGCCCTCATTGTCGTGTCCAATCATGGTCCTGGAACACTTTTCCGGTTATGCTAGAGCTCTAGGATTTGTGCCTAACAAATCCATTCGAAGTGACCACACTTCTCTCTTGCATAGGTGATTCCCACAATCATCAAAAGCATTGGTATTATGATTTACTTAAAATCATCTTTGACATACACAAAGTCATTGACCATTGTATGCTTAACCTCTCATATTTCACTGTTTGGTGATAGGAATGGACTAGGAAGTACACAACTCCCTTTTAAGATTTTAGGGTACTCCCCCACAGTGACCTTAGCCAATGCGATTAGGTTGTCCTAATGAACCTAGAGCCTGGGATCTTGTTAGAGCTTATTAATGTTGGCAACATAAACTATTTATCCTTTTGATATTTATTTGTATTTTTACTTTGGTTTGTACTTAACTTTGATTATGTACTTTGTTATCTTTGATTATATATTATGTTTTTGACTAAGTGTTAGCGTACTTGATTTCTCCTTAGCGAACTTCTTGTATATTGAACTTAGCGGACTTGATTAACTCTTAGCGAATTTGTCATTTATCTCTTAGCGTACTTGTTATACTTAGCGAACTTGCCTGATATTAGTCCTAGCGAACTTGTTTTGCTACTAGCGAACTTGATTTGTTCCTAGCGAACTTGACTTGATCCTAGCGTACTTAATCTGTGCTTAGCGTACTTGTTAGCGGACTTGTTTGTGCCTAGCGAACTTGTTAGCGAACATGTTGATGCTTAGCGTACTTCATCAAGTTCTAGCGAACTTGTTATTGTTCTTAGCGTACTTCTTTATAGTCTTAGCGTACTTCATATTCTGTTAGAATATTTTGCTGAATTCTAGGCAATGATTGGTTTGTGTCAAACATTCTATTTGTCCCAGGCTCTCTTGTAGTATAAATACTAAAGTGAAAACCCTAAAACGTGTTCCTCCAGGTTGTTTCTACAAGAGAGCCTTTGTGTGTGTGTTCTTGGTGTATTTAGTGTGTGTTCTTGAGTTTCAGAGATCTATGGGGTGAAATCAACCAAGATTGATCATCACACTTGTTTTCCGCACCTGTGTGATGAATCGAATGAGAACATTGTGCTCAAATCTGGTCCTAACAATTGGTATCAGAGCCATGTTCTTCATTTTTGAAGTTTTTCTCAAAAATGAAGAAATCTCATTTGAGTTATCAATTTTGGTCGTTTTTGCTAGATCTATGAGTTGATTCTTGGTAGAAATCACTCTAGGAACTCAAAAACATGCTTATATTTGTGTTTATTTCATGTTTGATTAGTCAATTTTTGAATTTGGTGAATTTATGGTTCGGCCATTTTGTTCACTGTTCTTGAGGAAAAATTTTCAAATTCGTTTTTATGATGATCCTTTGCTGAAATTGATTATTATCGAGTATTAGTCTGCTAAAACCGAAATCATTGGCACTCATTTCACTCTTTAACATCAAGTATTGAAGATTTGTTAAGCATTTTTCGAGATTCTTTAACTTTTTCACATAATCTACTGTTTGATCAAATTTCGGTCACTTAGAGTGATTCTTGAGGTTTGTGTTAGTTGAAACATTTGATCCTAACATCATTTCGCATCTATTGATGCCTTCAGACGTCATTTTTATGAACTTTGATTTTTGGTGATTTGAACTTGCTCAAGAACAAGCTGTTCAAAATTTTGACTAAGTCCAAAATTTGAATTTTTCAATTTTTGCTGTTTACACCTAAATATTAGTGTTTAATTACTCCATTAATGTTTATGATTGCAGGATTTGTGTGAATTCAAGCAATCTTCGTGTTTACAAGCAATTTGGAGCTCTTGTTCTTCGTTCGGCTCGTTTTAGCAACTCTTGCTGAAATTCTGCTTCTGTCTCATCTGAGATGTCTGAAGGAAATCATTTCACTCCGGTCATGCAAGGAAACAACCGCCCTCCAAGACTCATGGGTGCTAGTGACTTTGATGACTGGAAGGGGAAGTTCATACTGTTTCTGGAATATTTGGATTTTGACCTACGCACTTCAGTTCTCACTGGTCCAGCTGTGTTTGAAGTTGAAGAAGCTACAACACCTGCTGCTGGTGTTGCAGTTGCTACTGTTGCTGACCCTCCTAACACCAAGAAGAGGATGCTCCTAAATCCCTTGGACAAGCTAACTCCAGCTAAACATGCTCAGCTGAAAATTGATAGGCGTGCATTGGGTT
>JBCNJP010000027.1:61524709-61660709 GCA_039602395.1 Deinandra increscens subsp. villosa
TAGTTTAACACTTACAGAATTGACGGCCTTGTACAAATCACTACAGGCTCAGGTAACCAGTCTCAATTCGACTGTTGCCAGCCTTGTAATGTCATCTCCTGCTGCTGCTCAAGCTCAAGAAGTTCCTGTTGATGCCCCAACTGCTCAACCGGAAACTTCCCCTGCACCGAAATTCCAACCGGTTGCACAGCATTCTGCTGAGGTTAGCTCTTTGAACCCATTTCCTTTTGGAGGTCAGGCTGTAGAAGCTGATGCTGCCAAAAAGGGGGAGAAGACTAATCCTCCAACACCTGATATTGCTGCTGCTGCAACCACAACTGAAGAAGAAGAAGTCGATCAAACAGTGCCTCTACCTGAAGATGTAAGGCATACAGCCTTCAAACTGGCTGATGTTGATCCCTTTTCAGTTGCTGATGGGTTGACTAAGGTGAAGATGAGCTCACTCATGAAGGTATTTCCACAGGACCCAAGCCTGTTGGGAATGATTGAAGCAACAATGTTAGTTGCAGGTGCTCAGCCAGAGAGCATTCTGCAGGTCAAGCATTTCTTGACCAATGTGATTATCCCACAAGAGGAGGTAATTGCCAAATCTAAAGTGGATGAGATCACAACTAACATTGCTTCTGAACCAGTTGTTGATATGGTTCATGAAGATGTGGTTGATGATGCTTCAGTCACTCAGACTGAAGAAGTTGAAGGTGAAAATGGAGAAGAAGCTACAACTGAAATAATCAGCAATGTACTGAAAGATACAAGTACAAAATCTCTGGCTGAAGTTCAACCGGAAGAGTCTCAACCGGAAAAATCTCAACCGGAAGAGACTCAACCGGAAAACTCAACTGAAGCTGAGATTGCTGAAACATTGATCCAAATGCATTCCACCTCCGACTCAGAACCTCCTCTGAGCTTTAAAAGAAAGAAACAAACCAAACCAAGGAGGATGATCAGACTGAAGAAGAGTAAGGATTGCATAACTCCTCAACCAAGGGAATTAGATACTATGGTTGATTCTGACCAGTCAGAAGAGCAAGAAACTATGGATGATCTAGTTGAAGAAGATTACGTCCATGACTGGGAAGATAATCAATCCAGAATAAGATCAGAAGAAGCCAAATCAAACATACAATACAACAAATTCTTGGCAGATCTAGATCTTTTCTCTAATGATTTTGTGGTTGAAGGAATGGTAGATGAAGCAAGGAAGAGGTCAATTGAATGGAGAATGCAGGTCTACGACCTTGCTAAATTAGATGAACAGGAGAAAAACAGGCTGATCAACATAGCTTCCAAAATGCCAACTGTCTTAAACAAGAGTTTAGACAACCTGGAGCTATTGGAAAGGATCAAGAAATGTGCCATCATCAGATGTCTCAAGCCTGCTGCTGAAGTAGAGAAGATGAAGGCTAAAGATACTTGTAAAATTGTAGATGAGCTGCTCAAACAAGTGAAAGGAGCAGAGTTTGCTGTGATCCCAAGTCTCCAAATGCCCTTGCCATCTGAGACAGTCACAGGTAACCCCTCATCTACATACATTAAGCCAGAACCCTTTGAAGAATCTGACCTACTTGCTGAGTCTCTCCCCTCCAACTTGTTGGAAAGACTCAAGCAATCAGCCTCCCGTGTTCCCACTCCATCTTCCAGATTTTACTCCCATAGACCCAGGGGAATGAATCCTAGGCCCAGGGGATCCAGATCTACCAAGCCTAAGTATATTCATCCAAAATACAGGTTAGATAACTGGACTGATATCACCCCTGCTAAGCCTAAACCCTGCCCACCTACTTGGAAGTATAATCAACCTTCATCACCACCTAAATACTCCACTTCTTCAACCCCACAACCACAAGCCATGAAACCACCCACCATATCTCCAACAAAATCTTTTGAACCCACTGAGTCAGCCGCAACCAGTTCTGTTCAAGCTTCATCTCAAGCAGATAAAGGGAAAGAAAAAGTCCCAACTGAAACTGTCAAGCCATCTGCTGATCCTGCCTCTGGTGCTTCACCTGGAAGGAAGAAGTCCATTGCTAAACGATCCCTTCTTTCAACTAGAGACTTTAAGACCAGGAGGATCATGAGAGAATTGAACAAAACAAGGATTCAATTTGAAAGGCCACCATCTCCTGAAGAATGAAGTTCTTGGAGATAGTCAATTTTTGAAGAACAACATACAGAGGACAAATTTTGGCAGCATCATCTTAGGGGGAGATTGTAAGGAAATGATTTTCTGAGTCAACCGGATCAAGACGAAGATTTCCGGTTGAAGATATGTTCAAGCGGAAGAACGCTCAAGCGGAAGTTTTGTCAACCAGAAGCTCAACCGGAAGAACATTTCCGGGTGAACTCTTTTATCCAACAGTATAAAGAGTTCAACCGGAAAAGTACAGAAAGAATACTTTTGCAGAATTCAGACCTGCAACAACTTATATTCTTCCAAAGTCACATCCTAGCCGTCTCCTACTTATAGATAAATGCATTTTGCACATTTCCTCTTTTGTATGTTTACTAATGTTCTTTTAGTAAGTTTATTGTTTGACTTTTATGTACGGTTAGATTAGCCCGTATGAGATCAACGGCTGTAGTTGATCTCCTTAGTACTATTTATAGTTGTTAGCTAGTTCATTCACAAGTACGCGTTTTCAGTGCTTACACTTGTAACAGTTTGAACTTGAGTTAATGCAAATAGTACCGAGAAATTTATTATCTTGTGTTCACTAGTTTATGCAATCAATACAATCAAACTACAAGTATAAGAAAACAAAGCTTAAGTAAAAACAAGTATGATACAACTTTATTCCGCATGGTTGTGATATTCAAGTAAAGAGTTCTTGTTTTAATTATTTCTCTGAGTAATTAACGGTCCTACAACTGGAGAATCTTCCAGGGCCTCTATGACACAACCATCATCGTCGGAGGACAGCTATCAACCTTCAGAGGATGATATTGATGAAGATGAGACTTCAGTGTCTCTTGATCAAGCAGATCTCTCATATGATCTACAAGATGAACCTGAAAGCCCTCCAAAGTCTCTTCCTACTTTACTATCTCATCAGATGACAAGAACTGCTAATGAAGGCAATCAATCCTCTAAATTAATTACTATTAGAGCTAAGAGAAGCAAGTCCTGCACTGAAAAACTTCAAGTTAGAAGAAAGCCTGGCTCCTCCAATGAGTATGGAATTGTTGGTTCATCTGGAGCTCAACCTGAAACAACCTTTGCAACTACTTCTGTCTCTCCATCTCCTATGGTTCAAACTGAAAGGATTGATTTGGATCTGAGACCTCTAGAAGTTATTGCAGAAACTGCTGTTGCCACCTTTGAAGCCACTGGTGCTGTCTCTTCAAGCCCGAAAACTTCCGAATCTGAAAGAGTGCTGGAACTCAAAGCTGAAGTGACAAATCTGCAGAGTCAGAATGATCATCTTAATTGTTCTCTACAAGTGGCCAACCAGAAAATCTCTGCGCAGTCACATGTAATTGCGGAACAGGCTGCTGAGATCCAAAGGCTTAGGGAGCTGCTGGCCAAATCAAATGAAGAAATCCAGCTCGGTGACAAACCAGACAGTGGTGATGCAGGTGATAAAGATACTGAGCTCCCAGAAGAACAGCTGTCAACTCATCAAGGAACTGATAGTGCAAATTTTCCATCTGGTAAAGAATCTAAAGGAGATCATGACTCCTCAAGTTCCTTAAACGACAGTGACTTTGATGTTGATACTAATACAGTAATTGAAGGAGATGAGCCTAGCATGACTGATGATGAAGAATCATTTGTGAATAGTCTACTTCATGATGAGCCAGTTGATGAAATCCTGGACTCACTCAAGAAGCTGGCTCCTTTGCCAGAGAACTTGAAGCTGCCAAGGTTTGCACCGGCACTCAAGGCCATTGAAGAATCATCTAGTTTGGAACCTGTAGAATCAGAGATAGATGACTCTCTTCAACTTGCAATCGTCCCTTCTGGTCAAGCTGCCACTCTTCCATCTTCTGCTATTGTTCCTGCAAACGAAGGTGTCCGTAGATTTTACGTCGACTTGACCTTCTTGGACTTCTCCATGGCAGACTTTCGTGAGTATTATGCTGAAAAGTTATACATAAGAAGAAATTCATGTGGGATACTCATTGAAACCGTTGAAGATGATAGTGAAGCAACCTGTGAAGAGCATCCTTACACGGTAGATTTCAGTGATGTGGAAGATATGAATGAGCTGGAACAAAGACTAAATGTTCTAGTTAATCAAGCTAACCCACTGAACTACATTGATTTGGATTTGATTGAAAGTGAAGATGAAGAAGAAGAACTTCCTATTCCTACTCCAATTCAAGTCAAAATGGAGGTAGATGATGGAGTGTTTGTGAATGTCTCTCTGCCAACTGGTGTGCCAACTGATGAAACTCCTGATCTTGATTCTTCTCCACATGTTACCGGTTCTATTCCTGAAGATGCTGAAATTATCAATCTTGAAGAAGCTGCTACTTTAACCATTTCTCAAGCTAATCCTGTTGTTTCTACCGATCAAGCTCCAAATGTTCAGATCCATTTAGCTCCTTTCCATCCTTCCTTCCTTCCTATTTTTCCTAATGAAAATGTGGCTGGTGATGCTGAGGTTACAGTAACTCAGGAACCTGCTGTTTCTGAACAACCTGGTCCCTCAACCACAGACAAAGGAAAAAGAATTCTTACACAAGAAGAAGTCGAAGCCGAAGAGTTAAGAAAAGAAGCTAAAAGAGACCGATCACGTAGAGCTCTCATTGCAGAAACACTTGCTGAGGAAAATAGATTGGTCAGAGAAAGAGAGCAAGCTTTGAAGAGGTATGAATCAGATCATCCTCCAGCTGTTGTTTATGGAAAGGGTTCAAGTTCATTACCTGAAAAATCTGCACCATCCAAGGACGATGAGCCAACCATCCGCATCGTCACTAATCTTGAAGGAACAGACGTTGATGTGGATGATGTGTCAGAAACTGCTCAGATGGTGAGGTCTCTTATGAAAGACAGAATTCCTCTGGAATATCTTCTTAGTCTTACCGATCTTGAGCTGACTAAGTTGTATACTGACGAAGAGAGATTGAATTCTAATCTCCCTCGTGTTGATGAAGCTGAGAAGATTCCTGAATCACTGGTTGATCCTCTGTCAGATCCATTTGCTGATTCTGACAAAACATTTGACTTTGCACCGATCCGAGATCGTCTTTCTGATCTTGTTCTTGACATGGGTAAATCCTTCATTCCTGAAGATCCTGCTGATGATCTACCTGATCCAGACTCTGTTGAGTACATCATTGCTACCACCAACTGGATGAACTTCGAAGAGCTCCGTAATTATCTCAAATTCAAAAATGTGGAGAGAAAGTCTTGGATTCGTAAGAAGACGACTGGCCTTTGCAAATTTGTTATTGAGTATAGGAAGACTGAGAGGCTCGCCAAGTTGGAGCAGATAAGATTAAAGGAACAGGAGAGAGCTGAAGCGATAAACAGGAATAAAAATCCACCCATTTATGATGACTGGGTGAGAATGGCTCCGAATTCTAAGGCAATGCTGAGATTCACTGCCAAAAATTTGAGGAAGATGCCAGCCAACCCCAATGTTAATCATGGAATGAAAATTCTGGGTTGGAAATATGATGAAGCCTTCGATGCTTTTATTGTGAAGAGACGGAATGGATACGTTCAATTCTTTGCTGACTTCAAAGTTCTTACAAGCCTCTTCTCATGGGAATTGAAGCAGCTCAAATACCTGGACTTGGTGAATCATACGAAACACAGTAAAGGTATTAGAGCTGAACATCTGATAAAATCAGCCTATGATGACAAAAGGTTCAATCGGAATCCTGAAGAAGAAAGAAGAGCTCAGATAGCCGAAGAAAAGAAGCGACTCCGTGCACCACATAAAGGAATCTTCAAGAACATCGGTGATAAAATCAATGTCAAATGGATCCCAGGGAATCAGAAGAAATTCCCAATAATCAGCTGGTATTACAACGGGATGACACATGAGTTGGTAATCGAAAGGGAAGGTGCCGAGTCTATCAGATTATTTGCTGCCATTGAGTTAAGAATGCTGTCAAGATCATACATCAAGCTCATCTATTACCAGAAGATGCGGACCATCCCTACACAGCTTAGACTATACGAATGCTACGATGCCAACTACTTCTTGATGTTTCTGAACTGGTGGTGCAATCATCTTGCTGGTATTGGTAGGTTCAAGCTTGACGAAGAGATGTTGAGGACTGCAAACTGCTGGTTGATGGAAGAAAATGGTTCGAGTGTGGTTCTTGACAAAGCAAAAAGGTTAGTCGAGCTAAACAACTACAATGATCTGAAGAAACTGGTTTGGCAAGACCTCTGGAGGCTGTATGATCTGGGAATTCATGTCCATTCAGACAGACACAGAGAAGCTGCTAGAGAAAACTTGAGGTTTTTGCTCAAGTTAGTCGGTCAAGATGGTTAAAGCTCGAGAGGTTTGCATTGCCAACATGGGTGAAAATTGTTAGAGCTTATTTATGTTGGCAACACAAACTATTTATCCTTTTGATATTTATTTGTATTTTTACTTTGGTTTGTACTTAACTTTGATTATGTACTTTGTTATCTTTGATTATGATTATATATGATGTTTTTGACTAAGTGTTAGCGTACTTGTATTTCTCCTTAGCGAACTTCTTGTATATTGAACTTAGCGGACTTGATTAACTCTTAGCGAACTTGTCATTTATCTCTTAGCGTACTTGTTATACTTAGCGAACTTGCCTGATATTAGTCCTAGCGAACTTGTTTTGCTACTAGCGAACTTGATTTGTTCCTAGCGAACTTGACTTGATCCTAGCGTACTTAATCTGTGCTTAGCGTACTTGTTAGCGGACTTGTTTGTGCCTAGCGAACTTGTTAGCGAACATGTTGATGCTTAGCGTACTTCATCAAGTTCTAGCGAACTTGTTATTGTTCTTAGCGTACTTCTTCATCAAGTTCTAGGCAATGATTGGTTTGTGTCAAACATTCTATTTGTCCCAGGCTCTCTTGTAGTATAAATACTAAAGTGAAAACCCTAAAACATGTTCCTCCAGGTTATTTCTACAAGAGAGCCTTTGTGTGTGTGTTCTTGGTGTATTTAGTGTGTGTTCTTGAGTTTCAGAGATCTATGGGGTGAAATTAACCAAGATTGATCATCACACTTATTTTCCGTACCTGTGTGATGAATCGAATGAGAACATTATGCTCAAATCTGGTCCTAACAGATCTCCATTTTCATAGGTTAGGTTTTCCTTCGCACCAACTTTCAGCCCAATGGGCTTTAGTCCCATTCCCCTTGACGACTTCAAAACTAATTCTTTGCTTAATCCTTTTGTAAACGGATCCGCAGTGTTATCCTTTGACTTCACATAGTCAATTGAGATAACTCCGGTAGATATAAGTTGTCGTACCGTATTATGTCTACGTCTAATGTGCCTTGATTTTCCATTGTACATCGCGGATTGGGCGCGCCCAATTGCCGATTTATAGTCACAATGTATGCAAATAGCCATCATTGGCTTAGGCCATCTTGGAATTTCTTCCACAAATTAACGTAGGCATTCCGCCTCTTCACCAGATTTATCCAAGGTGATGAACTCTGATTCCATTATGGACCACGCTATAACAACTTATTTAGCCAATTTCCAAGCAATAGCCGCGCCACCAAGCGTGAACACATACCCCGCTTGTTAATTTTGAATCCTTTATATCCGAAATCTAATTCGCATCGCAGTATCCTTCGATAACTGTTGGATCTCGGGTATAATGCAGTCCATAGTCTCTCGTGTATCTTAAATACCTTAGTAAACGAGTCATTGCTTTCCAATGTACCGCGCACAGATTACTCGTGTACCGGCTTAGTCTGCTCACAGCATAAGCCAAATCTGGTCTAGTACATGTCATAAGATACATTAGACTGCCAATCACCCTTGAGTACTCCAAGTGAGCAACCACTTTTCCTCTATTCTTAGCAAGATGAAGGGTAGTATCAACCGGAGTTTGAGACATACACTTATCTCCTGCGTTGAACTTCTCAAGGAATTTATCCACATAGTGAGATTGACTCAAGACAATACCATTTGGGGTTCTGATGATTTTTACACCGAGTATCACATCTGTGAGCCCCATGTCTTTCATGTTAAATCTCGCTTTTAACATGTCTTTAGTAGCTTTGACCATCTTATCATCACTCCCAACGATAAGCATGTCATCTACATAGAGACATAGAATTACATAACCTCTAGGTGTGTCCTTCGCATAGACACACTTATCGCACTCATTTATTTTGAATCCGTTGTCAAGCATGACATGGTCAAACTTCTGGTGCCATTGTTTAGGAACTTGCTTCAATCCATACAAAGACTTGACGAGTCTACATACCTTGCCTTCTTGGCCAGGAGCAGTAAAACCCTCAGGTTGTTCCATGTAGATCTCTTCATCTAAATCACCATTTAGAAACGCAGTCTTTACGTCCATTTGGTGAACCTCCAAATTTCGTAAAGCCGCTATAGCAAGCACCAACCTTATCGAGGTTATGCGAGTAAGAGGTGAGTAAGTATCAAAGTAATCTAGACCCTCCGTTTGCCTGTATCCTTTGATTACTAGCCTCGTCTTATACTTGTCAATGGAGCCATAGGCTTTCATCTTCTTCTTGAATATCCACCGATATCCAAGTGGTTTACAACCATTAGGAAGTTTGACAAGCTTCCAAGTGTGGTTCTGCAAGATAGACTATATCTCACACTTGATGGCTTCTTTCCATTAAGGCCCATCTGGAGAGGTTACCACCTCGCGGTAGGTATTGGGATCACCCTCAACCATGTAAGCTGTGAAGTCAGATCCAAAGGATCTTTCAATGTTGATACATAGTTCGTAATCGTCATGTGAAGTATCGAATACAAGACAAAGACATGCTAGCTTGCTGTGGTTCGAACTCTAGGCGAACTCCAAGTTCGGACACTGGCGAACCCTGTCCGAACTTGAGGTTCGGACCATCGAGTTTTAGCTAGTATATATAACTTGTCTTGTGTTGTATTCAGCAGAACTTAAGCTTCTTGGTCATATCTTGTATGTCAACTCTGTGGTGTTTCTCTGTTGTCTAATACAAATCCTTTGTATTTACGTCTCGTGTAATCCTCGTTTAACATTAATTTCGATACGATTGAGTAGACGATCATACGCTCACGTATTTTCATTCAACCCTTTTCTGCTTACTTCGTCTAAGCTCACCCTCATTAGATGCAGGCCGTTCATGAACCTTGTTACCAACACATGGTTGTTCATGAGCCTTGTCACCAACAAATGGTGTCGATGAACTCGCGCATTCTCGTGACAAATACGGGAACACATTTTCAAAGAATGAAGCATTCCTTAATTCCATGATGGTGCCTTCGTGTATATCGGGATTTTTCGAGTCATGGATAAGAAACCGATGTGCATACTCCTTTCGGCGTAGCCAATGAACACATAGTCCAGTATTTTGTGTCCTAACCTTTGCACCTTAGGCAAAGGAGCTAAAACCTTAGCTAGGAACCCCCACACTTTTAGGTATTTGTAAGATGGCGTTATGCCCGTCCATAATTCATAAGGAGTTTTATCCTTATCTTTGCGGGGTATCTTATTTAAAAGATATTTAGCCGTTAATATGGCTTCCCCCCCCCCCCCCACATGTCTAGGCTCATCCCAGAACTATTCAAAATGGCATTCATCATCTCTTTCAATGTACAGTTCTTTCGTTCAGCCATGCCATTTGACTGTGGAGAGTAAGGTGCGGTGGTCTCATGGACAATTCCACTTTGTGCACACAAGTCCGCAAACAGTGAAATGTATTCACCTCCTCTATCACGCCGCAACACCTTGATTTTCTTGGTGAATTTATTCTCAACTAAGTTCTTAAACAAGAAAAACTTGTTTATTGCTTCATCCTTACTCTTAAGTAAGTATACATAGTAATATCGTGCATTATCATCGATAAATGTGATGAAGTACTTTTTCCACCACGCGTGGGGACGACTATCAAGTCACACACATCGGTGTGAATTAAGTCTAGGGGTTCGGTTATTCGTACAACCAATTTAAACGATGATCTTGTAAGTTTGGATTCGACACACGTTTCGCATTTTGAGTTCGAGTTTATTTTAAAATTTGGCAAACATTTTAAATTCATTAAACGGCGTATTGAATTAAAATTGACGTGTCCTAATCTGCCATGCCACATATTTGAATCATAAAACTCAATCATATAAGTAGAAGAGGAGGCTTTCACCATTTTATTAATCACCATGATAGACAATTTAAACATAGAGTTTTGGGCATAACCTTTGCCTACCAACATGTCGTTTTTGGTCAACACGACCTTATCAGACTCAATCACAATGCGATATCCAAACTTGTTGAGCAGCCATCCAGAAACAAGATTCTTCCTGATTTCGGGCACGTATAAAACGTTGCTCAACGTGAGTTCCTTTACATAAGTGAACTTTAAGACCACGTTGCCTTCACCCATGATGTCAGCAGTAGCTTTATTCCCCATGTAAAGCTTCTCGGTCCCCTTCGCCTCTTTAAACATACTAAAGAGGGTCTTGTCTCCACACATGTGGCGGGTGGCACCGATGTCAACATACCAGCCAGGGTTCTCCCCCACAATGTTGACTTCAGATATGAAGGCAGACGCCTACGTGATCATAGCAACTAGTGGCATGTCATCTTCCACCATATGAGCGCGCTCACGTTGTGGGTTCGGGCACTGATCCGCCCGATGACCATGCCCCCTATAGTTGTAGCACTTTCCTGAAAACTTCCGAGGCTTCTTTTTCACAACCCCTTTCTTCGGTGCTAAGTGCTCCGCTGCTTTGCCTTTGCCTTTGGTATTGGCCCCACCCTTTTGCTTGCTTCCTTTGGAAGACTGACCAACCTCCACCATATTCACCTTAGCTGAAGGTTGCATGGTGGTGGCTTTTTGATCAGTCTTATTGTCCTCCTCAATACGAAGACGAACAATGAGATCCTCAATGGTCATCGCCTTTCTTTTGTGTTTAAGATAGTTCTTAAACTCAAGCCACGAAGGCGTAAGCTTTTCAATCATTACCGCCACTTGAAATGTCTCACAAAGGGACATACCCTCTGTGTGGACCTCATATAGTATAATTTGAAGTTCTTGGACTTGAATCATCACGGTTTTATTATCAATCATTTTAAAGTCCAAGAAACGGGTGTCACACCCTCAAATTTCCACGTGCGGAGTTTATACCGCGAGGCGTGCGACAAACCAGGATCCGAGTCATTAGTCATACCAAACTATGCAAACACACACAAAAATAGTTTAAGAAATACGGAAGCGTAAAGGTAAGTGAAAGTGTTGCGCAAAACACGCACCCTCAAACCAAACACGAAAGTAACTCAAACGTAAAAGTTGAAATGCAATCAAATTGTTCAAACATTCATGCAATGTGCGTCCTAGCGTGCTCATACCTCGAAGACCTGCGAAAGACATGCTATGTGGTTCAGCGCAAGGCTGGTGAGCTCATAATTTCTATGCAAGAATAATAGATATTTGTAAAATGTTTGTACCATTGTAATCATAATAGTAATTGTAGCTAGCAAGGCCAATAATGCTATCACTAAGTGGTTCGCAACCGAAGCGTGAATGTTTGTGTTTGTAATGCCTTCCACCATCGCCTAACACGGATGATGATGATACTGTCTAGGCTAATTTTATACACGTTCGACATCCAGTCGAGTTAGAGCTACTAACGCGGGCGGGGTTTGTCAAACCCAGTAGTACTACCAAAGATTACCTCGCTTTCCAACAATCTAACGGTTTGAAATGTAAGGACTTGTAATTCGAGTTATGTGTGCACATAGGTGATCAGCCAATACAAATTATATTACCAAAATGTTTGTAGCATGCTCCTTTCTCTAACTGAAATACTTAGAGAAAATGTTCGAGAACTCACCTTTGGGAGCTCGGCAAGAAAGTTTAAATAAGGTTGTTGATGAATTCCAATGAATTACCTATATGTTTGTGAACGTGTGAGACTACGGTGAATGGACAACGAGACTGACTCAATCGACCCTGACGACACGTTGGTGACTTGTTAAACTAATGTGTTTGCTTGTTTCATTAAACTTTCCAATTCTGAAGAGTTTATATTTTTACAAAAGTTTAGATATAGCATGTTTTTCATAAATAACAAGCAACAAGTAAGCACACTTTATACATTTCTAGCATGTATCCTAAATTGATTAAGAAGCGATAAATAAGAAACACATACGGTTTCACAGTTTAAATATCATGGCACAAGGTTTCCTACAATAGTCATGCGAGCCAAGTACACACGTTAACAACTTCAAATCACACCAATCATGTATTTCATGCAATAATTTCCCTAATGATTTAACTAAATTAACACGATTTCTAAACTCATGGAATTACATCCTCTTTTAACATGTTAGGTACGTCGTGGAATCTATAGATTTTTTTTTGCAAAATAAGTACACAAGTTAAATATCTAAAAGTGTAGTTATAAAATTTGTGTGTCATGTTTTGTATCAAAAAGTACATCTCTCATGAAAATATAAAACCTATCTATCATCAACACCATGTAACACATGCATTAATCACTTCATGGGAGGGTTTAAGGGATTTATTAAATCAGGAGCAAAAATAAAGAAGACTGCAGTGCACAGGGTTCGAAATCACCAGTCCCCATACCCGAGTATTACCAACCAGGCTAGTTTCAATTTGATGAATCAATCCAGTTTCTAATTTATTTAACTACTTGTATTCTGGTGGCAACTCCTTAATAATAACACAAATTTTAAAAAGAATTAAAGACAGCAGTGCATAGGGTTCGAAATCACGACCCCCAGTTTCCAGAGACACGCCTTAACCATTCAGCCAACACTTTGTTTAGTTCCTAACCCAGCTCGCATCGTATTTAGCCAGTACCTTGTGGT
Source organism: Deinandra increscens subsp. villosa (assembly GCA_039602395.1). Classification (NCBI taxonomy): domain Eukaryota; kingdom Viridiplantae; phylum Streptophyta; class Magnoliopsida; order Asterales; family Asteraceae; genus Deinandra; species Deinandra increscens. Next base: position 61,537,683 of record JBCNJP010000027.1, read on the forward strand.
TGTCTTCTTCTTCACACCGAAACCCTACATCACGGCTGCCATTATTGAACCAGGTTTTGAACCACCCCATACAGTATTCAAATCAACGTTTCATGGTCCAAAGAAATAGAGGGTGACATCCCGAACTCAAAAAAAAAGAATTGTAACAAGGACACGTTGAGGAAAGAAGAAAAAAATGGGTTTTCGAAACTAGCGGGTTATGTGATTTAAACGTGAGCCTTAAGAGTCTTAACTGTACATTATTCTAATAACATGTAGTGCACATAAACACATACAACACAGTATCGTGTATCACACACTGATTCATAGATGAACCCCCAATATAGTTTTTGAAAAAACGGAGAAGGAGCCTAGAGATGAGTGGATGAATACCTTCGATGATTAAACTCTGATTGCTAGGAGGCTGCTGTGATTTTTTTTACTAGGCTATTGATACTCTTTGTGTCTCTTCACTCGCGTAGGCCAAGGATGTTGCAGGCGGGTTTTGCGAAGTTGAAAGAGATAGGGGAGAGAGATAGGAGGACATAATAAAGGGGAGAGGAAGAGGGTTTACGTAACCTTAAGAAAATGGGGGGGGGGGAGGGGATATCGGCTCCAGATTTGGTAGAGATGAGGCCTATCTCAATTCAAAGTTTGAATTGAGATTTTAACACTACACACCCCCCAAGTCCTACAAGTTTTTGGGTTAAGTCCCTTCACTCTCCTAACCAAAGTTTTACATGTGTACGATTTATGCTAAGTTCGACGTATACATAAGTGCCGAGTTCATGTAGTTCTCATAGCATATAGCTCCACATGAAATAATAATCATCTAAAAAAATAACAATTAGCACACTTGTACACGTAACATCATAGAGTTATATGTGATGCACATTATGCTCTTTCGATAGCATTTTAGTAATTTAGTCACCAACGATTAGGACCGACTCAACTCGTGTGTGATTGTTTGTGGAATCGGTAGCGCATCTAACACTCATATTAGATGTATGAATGCATGCGTGTTTGATATTAATAATTGTTCGTGTTCGTCTAGAAAATTACCTGAATCCGCCGGGTGTCACATCATCCCCTTGTTGAAGGAATTTCCGTCCCGAAAATCAAGATCGTTGCTTGCTCGCTAGACACAAAGATAATAAAATTTTCAGTTGTCACAATGGGCTACCACGAATTTCTTCGTGCCAGAATCCTCCGTTCTATACTTCTTGTCTAAAGACTCTCAAAATTCTTTGGAAGTCTTAAACACCGAATAGACATTATACAATGAGTCCACTAGGCCATTTAACACATAGTTGCGGCACAAGTAGTCCGAATGCTTCCAAGCTTCCACCGCGCTAACGGTTTCAACGTTGGATTCCCCTTCACCGAGTTGGGGAGCGGACTTCGTGAAACAATTCGCAAGGTTTAAGTTGGTCAAATAGAACAACATATTTTGTTGCCACCTCTTGAAGTGCAAACCCGAGAACTTCTCTGGTTTTTCGGCATGACTGGCGATCGTGTTAGCCGTTATACCACTTTGGGTACCAACCGATGGTGTTCCCTTAGGCTTTTCGGCTATCTTTTCAACTTCGTTAGACATTTTTCTAAAATAGAAAACTACACAAGTGAATATTCAGAATTATTATTTAAACGCGCACGTTTAAAACGTAAGAAAAACCTCCAACTAATGGATGGTTTTCGAGGAGTAGAAGAGAGTTTTTAATCTCTAAACGCGCATGTTTTAAAGAGATTAAAGTCCAACAAATGGATGGATTTAGAATGTATTAAAAGTTTATAACTTCCAACTTATGGACGTTAAATGATTTAAAAAAATATATAACGTCCAACTAATGGATGTAAAATTTTATTTGTCGTAACCGACAACTTAACCTCAATGGGCAACATCAAACAAATGATGGTTAGTGCGTTCAACAATGCCATTTTATTGATATACGCAATAGGACTTATGAACAATGCCATGTAGTTTCAAATATGTAGAAAATTCAGTGGATGAATATTCTTTGTGTTATCAGTGTGTAACATTTTGATGGTTGTATTAAACTAATTTTGCACATAAAGAGTGAAACTCATGTAAGATGGAACTAACCTTACTATGAGATTTCATCAAATAAACTCAAGTGGCATGAGGATAATCATCAATAATGTAAGGATCAAATCTAACCCTCACGTGATACTAAGCCTATTGATTGCGTGCGGAATCCGTAATCAATAAGTGATTCGAGATTATAAAAGATAAAACAAGAAAAATGAATTTAATAAACACAAACCGAATTAATGAAGAACACTTGATTAATCCTTGAAAAGCACCAAGATTCGTAACTCTAAAGGAGAATTACGAATTACACACCTTTTCCTTTGTTTCCAACAACCCTAACATGAAAGGAGAGGGTTCTATTTATAGGTAAGGTTGAGCTTGGAGAACAAGCTAACCTAGAAACCCTAATCTCCTCATAATTCCCGTATTTGACCATTAAGGCCCATAAAAACCCATCTAAACTCAATTAAACTAAGCCCAAACGTATCTAAACAAGCCCAGTGACTTAATATAATGATAACCTAACTATTTTTCACCTATTCTGACACATAGGCCTTCAAAATAGTCCGCCAAATAATCATTTAATACACAAGCCACAAATCTTGGTCCTTACAATCTTCCCCTTGGCTTGTGATATTAAATGTCTTCCATTTTCAGTCTTCTCCTTGGCTTGAGCTTGGGTTGATGAAGATTCTTTGAATAATCTTCATTGGGCAGCAACGGGAATTGTCAATGGCTTTTCTCTTTATCAGCAACAGCTTGAACTTCTTGAATTGAACAAGTAATGAGAGGAGGATTCTCATAAACTTGTCAAAGCACAGGGTAAGTCCTTTTCCGGCTGGTTATTCAACTTGCTCAGCAGCAGCAAAATTCTTGCTTGATCTGTGTCCTTGACTTTTCTTTTCCATGAGTTGTTTCTTTTTCACTTAACCTGTTAAGCACAACAAGGAACAAACACTAACCAGATACATGATAACTGGTTATCGGATTAGCAGGAGACATATCATTATTTAACATAAACCCTAACATTGATTACGGGTTTCCTTTAAATACTTCCCCTGAACCCTAGGACACTTCTCACTCCCCCTGAGACATTACATATCTCCCCCTGATATACTGCATATCTCACAATTACTCTCCTTCTCCCCCTAAAAAAGGGGTCACTTTTGAGAGGGGGCATAAGTTCTTGCACAAACCCATAAAAACTTATTTAAAACTTGTCAAATCAACCTGGCCAAATCATAAACTCAAGAAAGAAAATTAAAACACTCACTCCAGACAAATTAAGATAAAACAACTATCTAATAATTCACACATGAGAAGGTAAATTAGGGATGATACCATGACTTTGGGACTGAGGAACCCTTTTCAGTTTCAGCTACTCCACACGCTCTGGAGATTGCCGGTATAGATGTCCACTTTAAACTCATGCCGCTTTCTCTTACTCGAGCAGACTGTCACTTTATTTATCTTTTGGGTTCAATTATTTATGAGTACCATTAAATCCACACACATACGTCCTAGGTATATTTTGTATGTTTCATCAAGTTTATCAGGTTTCCCATGACATTTTTTCACGACACCTTTCCTAAGCCTAACACCATGCTCCAGACTGGATTGAGAAAAGAAAGAATAGATCACGGGGATTTTTGGGGATAATATACAGCGTCAACTGAGTTTTTGAGACATTTTCATTAACGCTCTCATCAGTGACAGGGCTTTCAGGGTTTTGGACACTTGAGGGTCTCTTTTGATTTGTGCGCTTTGGCATCTTTTTGGTTTTAATATATTATACAATGTGATCTAAGAGGTACGTGGATCAGGGAGTCTCCAGGTCTCAGCCATCGCCGAACAAAGGAGGCCTGACTCACGTACAACATCCCCAGGTCATTGCTCACGCGAAGCAGAGGGGATGGGATTTTTGAGCATAGCATCAGTACCCAGTACTCGGGCGTGTGTCTCAGGACTCCTAACAAACAGTCAAATGAAAACAGTACTAACCTAAGTGTGTGCTTCCTATCAGGCATCATACGTTATCTTCAACTGTAGTGACTAGACATACCTTTTTATCAATTGCAGCTGAGCCTACCGAGCACATCAACCAAGAGGCGTTGCTTTTCGCATCCACCTTACACGTGTCAGCCACCAAACACCTGGAAATTTATTTCATTTCCCACCTTCACAAACAATGATTAAAAATTGAAAAGCACAATATTTTTGAGGGGTCAACATTTTCATCTTTTCTATTCTTCCCCTTGCTTTTTGATTTTTAATAATAACACACACATTTTTTTATTATTTTTTTATTTTTATTTTTATTTTTTACTTTAATAAACACACTATAAGCCAAAATTGGCCAAGCTAACTTTCAAAGTTTTCCTTTTGAAAAATTTTCAGAACAGGGTTTTGTTTTATGCAGAACCGTATCTCACAAACATCTAGTCAAGAAACAATCAATCCAGACAGTACCTTGCTGATATAAAACATTTTTACCTCTCACAAGGAGAACATCCTTACTATTAAGATTTTGCATGCCATGTAATGGAGAGATGCCTCCTTTATGTGCCTGGAACAATCACTATCACAAACATAAATGTTAATGAATATCCTCCTTGACTGTTCCTACACACAATGAGAGATTAGTTTGCCATTGGAACCCAGGCCATTGTGGTTCTGGGTAGACCTGATGAATCAATAAAGGTCACTTCTTTAAGGCACATTCCCTTTGTAAAATCAGGGATTGAGGGTGTGGGAACCTTTGTTTTGGGTTTCTTGCTTTTGTTGGGCATTGGTGTGGGCTTTGTGGGTTGGTGGTTCTCTTTCCCTTTAGCTTGAACCCTTTTAGGTGGAATTTGATAAACATTAGCATTTTTACTTTTAACTTCATCAAACTGTTTGGAATGTTTTTTATACACCCCTTTAGGCTGAAAACACTCGTTTACCACCTTCTGCACATTCCACTTCTCTTGATTATTTTCTAAGAGACCACCATGTTTGGGAACCCAAGTGGGTTTTAAAACAGAAACTGATTTGTTAACAGAATTATTCAATTTAGGATTTTTTAAATCAGTTTTGGTTGGTTGTTGAGGTGACTTAGGCTTTTGGTCAAATTTCTGTACCTTTGGTTGCAGGGGTACAGACTTCTGCACCTTAGGGATTGAAGGTGCAGGCTTTTTGGTCACCTTGTGTACCTTTGGTTGTGAAGGTACATGTCTCTGCACCTTAGGGTGTGAAGGTGCAGACTCTTTGGTCACTTTAGGTACCTTTGGGTATGTAGGTACCTTTGGCTTAGAACTTACCTTTCTGGGGACAGGTTTGCTATTTGTGCCACCATATGATTGCCCTTGATTGTTTTTCAAATGAGTTTTAGGGTAGTAGGGTTCATATGGCCTGTATAAGCAATTTCTTGCTACGTGTCCAGGATTCCCACACACATGGCAAGACTGCTTCTTTGGGTACGCGGGAGCCTGGGAATATCTCTTCCCTGTGGATATCCAAGATGGTTTATTGTTTTTATGTACCCACACAACTTTGCCATTTGGCCTAGTTGTCAGCACATACTCCCGTTGTACTGGCACAAACTGGTCATAAACTGAATTTACCTCAGGATATGGGATAAAATCAGCTCGTGGTCCAGCCTCCTGCACATTCTGCCCATTTTGCACGTTCTGCACATTACTAGCATTATAAAAAACATTCACATTATCATGCACATCAGAACACACAGAAGCATTAGATGAATCATCAGTCACAATAGACAAAGTGGGTTCGGGACCAGCAACCTGTGGTCCTTTACCCCTTCTCAAAATCCTAACCTTTCTCAAGGGTTTAGACTCAGTCTTATCACCACTACCAAAACTAAAATTACTGTTCAACGAAAGCTTATCAAAACTGTCAGATTCAGCAAAACCAAGTTTAGAATCATTAATAGAAAAACCACATTTATTCCAATCAAAGTTTTCAAAAGACTCTTGACTCTTTAGACTTGAAGTTTCAGCCTTTTCACTTCCATTAATGCTACCTATATCTGCACAAGGAGTAGAAGAGTTAGTATCTGAGTTAGTAGAGGGGTATGAGATCTTAATTGGGCACTCAGCTAATCTCCTATCAATTTCTTTCAACCTATCACTAATTCCTTCTTTCATCTCTGGATCAGAGATCATCTTGTGCATAGGAGGCGTGGGAACCGTGTGAAGAGATGAAGCATCTTTAGGTTCAGGTTCATCATCATAAGTTACCCCATAACCCAGACCCCCATTGTTTTTTATGTGCTTTATTCTGGAGTCGGTGTTATAAAATTTGAGGCTTGCATCCAGCATTTTCTTATTGGTCAAATTAGTTTTATCTAATGTTTGGTTAGTGGAAGCAAGTTGGGTTCTAAGGCTCTCAAGTTCTTTGGTTTGTTCCTCAACCTTTTCATTAGCTACTCTTAGATAGGTCTGAGAATCACTAAGTTTTCTTTCTAGGTTAGAAACATCAATTTTGGCAGCCTCATATTTGTCTTTCCAGGTTTTTGCTTTATCTTTAAAATTATTCAATTCTAGATAAGTTCGTGAATGATAAAGTGTTTCACTCTGAAGTTTAGATTCCAAGTCTTTCATGTAGTTATAAATATCAACACAGTGAGAGTTTGAACAACTACTAGATGGAAGAGAAGCCATATCGAAAGCCATAGCAGGATTTCGATCAGGGAGGCTAGGTTTTCGATCAGGAGAACAAGGTTTTCGATCAGGTGGATCGAAATGGAAACCGAAAATCAGGTCAAAAACCTGCTGACAAAAGGTATTCGATCAGTCAAATGGTTTTCGGTCGAAACCGAAATCAATGACCAGTCGAAAATGTAAGTCCCAAAATGATCCTTACGCGATATCTAGTCCAATCAAGACCGTGCGGAATCCGGTTTGATTGGTGATTCAAGATTAATTGAAAAAATAAGATGAATACGCAATTAAGAACGAGAATAACACACAAACCACAAGAAGTAGAACACTTGAATAACCTCCTTTGATTGCAATACACAATCGAAATTCTCTTTAGAGAATTTCATAAACCACCAATTGAGATCAACACCAAAACAGCAACCTCATAATGAGGGGAGGTCTTCCCTTATATAGGGATTCTCCAACTTGGAAAACAAGACAACCTAAAAACCCTAATTAATAGTCAATTCCCGTATTTGACTTTCCAGGCCCACTAAAACCCATCTAAACTCTTTTAAACTGAGCCTAAACCTATCTAAAATGGCCCAATGACCCAATATACCCATAACCCAGCTTATTTTCACCTATTCTAACACATAGGCCTTCAGAATACTCCGCCAAGCGATGATTTAATACACAAGCCACAAATCTTGGTCCTTACAATCTTCCCCTTGGCTTGTGCTATTAAATATCTTCTACTTTCAATCTTCAGACTTCAGTCTTCTCCTTGGCTTGAACATGGGTTGGTGAAGATTCTTTTCTTGAACGATCTTCATTGGGCAGCAACGGTCGAGATCTGGGAGTTTTCTCTCAATCAGCATCAGCTTGGACTTCAAATGACAAACAAATAATGAGAGGAGGATTCTCAAATACTTGCTTCTTCTTGAAACATGACGAGTCCTTGCTAAACCATTAGTAACTGTCTTGACTTGTATGAGACTTCAGAGGATAAATTTTGAAAACCTCTGTCTTGGCATTTGTGACTACTCTGCATCTTTTCTTCAATTAGCTTCCCCTAAACCTGAGAACAGTGTCTTTGGACGCTTTACTTGAACAACCAACAAACTTCCCCTGAGCATAGGGTAAGTCCTTTTCCGGCTGGTTCTTCAACACAAACAGTAGCAACACTCATTAACTTTTCTTCTCCATGACATCTCATTTAACCTGTTATGCACAACATGGAACAAACACTAACCAGACATGATGACTGGTTATCGGGTTAGCATTATTTAACCAAACAACTTCCCCTGAACCCGAGGGGGAGGTCACACCTTCTTGCACAAAACCCAAAAAGAACTTATTAAAACCTTTAAATTAACCTGGCCATGGTTGAAAAATAAACAATAAAAACTTAAGATAGTACAAAAGAAAAAAATAAAAATAAAAACAAACATACCAAATTACTAAACGAGAAGGTTTCTATGGGATCAAACCGTATGAATCTGACTGAGGAACCCTTTTCAGCTTCTGTTACTCGAACATGTCTAGGTGATTGCCAATATACTGATCCACTTTAAACTCAAACCCTTTTCTTAATCAGGCTGTTTGTCACTTTATTATCTTTTATTGGTGCATTAATTATGAACAGCAAGTGGGTTTCAACAAATCCTAGGTACATGTTATTACACACTATCAAGCACATAAATTCCCTACCACATATTTTCACAACCTGATCCAGAAGTTTGAAACTGAGCTCGAGACTTGGTTGAGAAGAGAAAGAATAGATCACATAGATTTTTGGGTATAATATACAAGTCAACTGAATTTTTGAAACATTTTTGATAATGCTCTCATCAGTGACAAAGGCTGAGGGATTTGGACTCTTGAGGGTCTCTTTTCTTGTGCTCTTTGGCATCTTTTGAGGTGTGTACATGCATTTTATTTTTATTTTTTATTTTTTTATTTGCATATATTATTTATGATGATCTGTAAGCACGTATGTATGGACAACTCCAGGTCATTGCTCACGCAAAGCAGAGGAGAGCCTTACATACACTCGAAGCATCCCCAGGTCATTGCTCACGCAAAGCAGAGGGGACACCGACTTTTTGAGCTCAATTTCACACTCTTGGAGACAAGCGTGTGTATCGGGAACTTGAACATGCAGTCAAATAGAAATGCAATTAACCTAAGTGCTGTTACCCATCAAACTGCCATACGTTATCTTTAAGTGTGTAACTCATACCTTTTCAGATTTAAGAGCTGAGCCTACCAGCATATCACCATGGATCATGCCTTTCACATCTGCCTTACGCGTGTCAGTCATCTCCATGACGGAAGTTTATTTCACTTCCCACCTTCTAAAGGAAACAAAAGATTAAAAATTAAAAAGCACAATTTTTGAGGGGTCTACTATTTCATCTTTTCTATTCTTCCCCTTGCTTTTTGATTTTTAAAATCAACACACGTTTTCTTTTTTTCTTCTTTTTTTTTTTTCATGCACACACAGACACATCACTAAATATCAATTAAATCTGGCCAAGCTAACCTTCAAAGTTTATCTTTTGAGAATTTTTTCAGATTTGGGTTTTGTTTCATGCACAACCATACTTCACATCAGATTTGCCAAGACACAAACAATTCAGACATTGTTACCTTTATTGCTGATTTTCTCAGATTTACCTCTCACAAGGAAACATACCCTCCATTGAAATCTTCATGTCATGTGGTAGAGAGATGCCTCCTATCCTGTGCCTGGAACAATCACTATCACAAACAAACAAGGTTAATGAAAGTCCTCCTTGACTGTTCCTGCACAAGGTGAGAGATTAGTTAGCCATAAGTACCCAGGCCATTGTGGTTCTGGGTATGCCTGAAGAGTCGGTGAAAGAAATTTCTTTTAAGAACATTCCCTTTGAAACATCAGGGGTTGAAGGTGTAGCGGCCTTGGTTGGACTGAGAATGTCCTTTTTGTTGACATCTCTGGGTTTGTGATTTTCTTTCCCAAAAACCTGTGGTTTTCTTGGTGGATTCTTATTAGAATTTTGAACTCTTATTTCTTGAAATTGTTTGGAATGTTTCTTGTACACTCCAGTAGGCTTGAAAGATAAGTTCACAACTTTTGAAACATTCCACCTGTCATCCTTCCTCCAACCATTTGATTTAGCTGAACCAACTGGATTTGGATGGATGGGTGATTTTGAAACAGTTTTGAAAACAGGTTTTGGGGATTCAACAGATTTTGGTCTCCAAGCTGTTTTGACAGATTTCTGAGAAGTTTTGTTTTCTTTAAACATGGTCTTTGGCCGTTGCTTAGGAGCCTTGGGTTTCTGCTGAACTTTGTGACTCTGAGGTGCTTGTTTCTGCACCTTGGATTTTGATGGACCGGGCCTTGGAGTTGGGTCACTTTGTTTCTGGGTCCTTGGACTGGGTCTCTGATGAACCCTTTTGGGATAATAGGGTTCATAAGGCCGGTATAAACAGTTTCTTGCCACGTGTCCTGGTCTACCACAGACATGGCAAGATTGTTTCTTTGGGTAAGCGGGAGCCTGTGGTTGGTTACGCCCAGTGGAAATCCAAGTTGGTTTTGAACAATTTTTGTGGATCCAATGGGTTTTACCGTGGGGCTTTGTGGTTAAAATGTACTCCCGCTGAACCGGCTTAAACTGGTCATATGCAGAATTGATCTCTGGGTACGGGACAAAATCATGAGGTCTAAGGTCCCGCACTTTCTGCACATTTTGGTCATGACAGTCATTCTTATTTTCAGTAGGTTTCACACCGAACACCCCACCATTTGTGAGTTTGGGACCAGCAACCTGTGGTCCCTTATCCCTTCTTAAAATTTTAACAGTTCTTATGGGTTTCACAGCTTTAGCATCACATTTACCAAAAGTAAACACACTACTAGTAACAGATTCATCAAACATAGTTGACTTGGGAAATGCTGACTCAGACTCAAAACTTTTTGAAGCAAAATTATCAGTTTTAAAAACTGGAAACTTTTGACTCTCAGCGCAAACACTTTTTCCCTTTGAACCTGCTTCTTCATTTACTTTATCTGCACAAGAAGTAAAAGGGTTAGTCTGGTTGGAAACAGGAGCAGAAATTTTAATGGGACAAGCTGCCAATTTCTTTTCAATCTCAGCTTTAGCATCCAAGTTGGTCTTAGAACACTCATAATCTGAGATCATTTCATGCATCAGGGGCATCGGTACTGTATGAGTGGATTTTTTATCTTTTATTTCAGTACCGAGTCCCAAACCAGAGTTGGCTTTTAGATGACGCATATGAGCGTCCGTGTTGTAGAAAAGTGAGCTAGCCTTCATCATTTCAGACACAATCTTATCATTTCGCTCAACTTTGGTTTGTGATGTTTCTAATTGCCCTTTAAGTTGCTCAAGTTCAGTTTTTAATGTGGCAATTTCTTCATTAGCAACTGTCAGATATGTGTTTTTGTTACTCAAGTCCCTTTGAAGATTTTTTATGTCAATTTTAGCAGCTTCAAGTTTCTCACTCAAGTTTTTACTTCTACCCTTATATTCCCTCAACTCTCTATCAACAAATTCACGATTTAGGGTTTCATTGAAAAACTTAGTTTGCCATTCTTTAGATTCAGTAAGAATAGTTTGACATTTAGGGTTAAGACATACCTCAGAGCTGCTGGCAGATACAGAATTACCTGGAAGAGAGGATGCCATGAATGTCTTTGATTGAACTTCTGGATTATTGAAAAGTGGGTTTTTGATCGGAAAGTGGGTTTTCGGTTGAAAGTGGCTTGATCGAAAAGTACTTTTCGATCGGAGTAGATGAGGATCGAAAAGTGTGTTGCGATCGAAAAGTGTAGGCTGGATCGAAAAGTCTCGAAGGGGACTTTTCGATCACGAGGCACAATGGATCGAAAAGTCACAGGGGACTTTTCGATCAATGGAGACTGATCGAGAAGTCACAAGGGGACTTCTCGATTGAGAGGGTTGGATCGAAAAGTCTCTGAGGGGACTTTTCGATCGGTGAAACTGATCGAGAAGTCACAAAAGGGGACTTCTCGATTGGGCAGGCTGGTCGAAAAGTCACTTAGGGGACTTTTCGAGCAGGATCAATGGATCGAAAAGCCACAAAGGGGGGCTTCTCGATCGATTTAGGCGGCTGAGGAGGGCTTTTCGACCAGAAAACCTGATCGAAAAGTACTTAGTAGGATCGAAAAGTTCCAAAAACACACGCACAGCCTTCCGAACCTTCTGTCACGTGTTGTAACCTGCACAAAACACCTCCGAAAGTGCTAAAAGCTGAAAATCACCAGAAAACTCAAATCGTTAGTACTCAAAACCTTGAATCTGATATCGCGAGAGCCTCGAAACTTGCGTTTCTTGGCTCTGATACCAATTGTAAGTCCCAAAATGATCCTTACGCGATAACTAGTCCAATCAAGACCGTGCGGAATCCGGTTTGATTGGTGATTCAAGATTAATTGAAAAAATAAGATGAATACGCAATTAAGAACGAGAATAACACACAAACCACAAGAAGTAGAACACTTGAATAACCTCCTTTGATTGCAATACACAATCGAAATTCTCTTTAGAGAATTTCATAAACCACCAATTGAGATCAACACCAAAACAGCAACCTCATAATGAGGGGAGGTCTTCCCTTATATGGGGATTCTCCAACTTGGAAAACAAGACAACCTAAAAACCCTAATTAATAGTCAATTCCCGTATTTGACTTTCCAGGCCCACTAAAACCCATCTAAACTCTTTTAAACTGAGCCTAAACCTATCTAAAATGGCCCAATGACCCAATATACCCATAACCCAGCTTATTTTCACCTATTCTAACACATAGGCCTTCAGAATACTCCGCCAAGCGATGATTTAATACACAAGCCACAAATCTTGGTCCTTACAGAAAACCACAGGAATCAACCGAAATGGGGTTTTCGATCAGGCAGAACCCGACCGAAAAGCAATCGATGACTCGAAAACGAGTGTTTTCGATTGAACCGCGGGCCGAAAAGGTAATGACTCGAAACCTAGGCTCGAAAACCCGAAGAATGAGTCGAAAACCTACTCGAAAACCCACAGAATGGATCGAAAACTAGGTACTTTGAACGCTGACTGAAAAATCAGTCAACGAGCACCCTTTTTCTTGGCAGAAAACCAGAAACTTGGACCGAAAAGTGTCAGGAAACCCTAGAAAACCTCCTGAGCACGCACGAAAACCCTCTGTAATGCTCGAAAACCTCCTGAAACTCAGAAGGCAGCCGTCGAATGCTTGAACACCTGCAAAACACGAAAGAATACCGAACGAAAACCACACAAAACATAGAAACACAGCCCGTTAGTCAATGAAATCTCGAATCTAGTACCACGAGAGCCGCGAAACACGTGTTTCTTGGCTCTGATACCAATTGTAAGGATCAAATCTAACCCTCACGTGATACTAAGCCTATTGATTGCGTGCAGAATCCGTAATCAATAAGTGATTCGAGATTATAAAAGATAAAACAAGAAAAATGAATTTAATAAACACAAACCGAATTAATGAAGAACACTTGATTAATCCTTGAAAAGCACCAAGATTCGTAACTCTAAAGGAGAATTACGAATTACACACCTTTTCCTTTGTTTCCAACAACCCTAACATGAAAGGAGAGGGTTCTATTTATAGGTAAGGTTGAGCTTGGAGAACAAGCTAACCTAGAAACCCTAATCTCCTCATAATTCCCGTATTTGACCATTAAGGCCCATAAAAACCCATCTAAACTCAATTAAACTAAGCCCAAACGTATCTAAACAAGCCCAGTGACTTAATATAATGATAACCTAACTATTTTTCACCTATTCTGACACATAGGCCTTCAAAATAGTCCGCCAAATAATCATTTAATACACAAGCCACAAATCTTGGTCCTTACAAATAAACATAATAAAATACTGAAAACTCAAAACAAAATTGGTAGGGCAAGGACCCCATATATCAAAATGCAAAAGTTCAAACATGGTAATGACACGACTAGACACTTTTGAGGGATAAGGACGCCAAGTATGTTTACCAAGATGACATGACTCATAATGAAGATCAGAAGAAATAGAAATATTCGGTCTCATTTTTCAGACCACTACGGATGAATGACCTAGTCGGCATTGAGTCTTCCTGATGTTAGAATCACATATATTTGCTTGAGGGTTCGACAATAAGGATAGATGGTATACGCCTTTTGATTCAAAATCGGTGCCAATCAGCCGGTTCATCCCAAGCTCCTGAAAAAAACACAATAAGAAGAATAAATGTTATTGAATAATTATTTTTTTGGTGATTTGACTTACTAAACAAAGGCTATCAGGAAATTTGGGAACTAACATAACCGAGGAAATGTCAAGGTTGTTCGAATGATGAATGGATCCAATGTTACGGACCGGGCATGAGGATCCATCAGCAAGACAAATGGGTGGATGAGAAATATCATGTAGGCTTGAAATATTATCTTGGTTCCCGGTTATGTGAAAAGTGGCTCATGAACCAATAACCCAAGATGAGTCAAGACTAGAAAGTGTACCTGAATGAAAACAGTTATTGGGTGCCCAGTGGCTGGCTTGTGCACTCTGATAGTTGGTTTGTGCACTCTTGTCCTGTGCAGTGTGTGTCACACCCCAACCAATGACGGAATACTTCGGGGTGCAGTTGTTAGATCATAATCTGGTTCGTCGTGTGAAGTATTTGAACAAGACGAAGATTGCAAGTTTGCTGCTAACGAAGTCAGTCACGAACTGGGAGTTCGTGACCAACGAACTATGGGTTCGTTGGACTCCAGTTCGTGACCAGCAGCTATAGTATAAATACATGGTTCTTTGTATTTGCAAGTAGACTTTGAGTGAACTTTGAGAGAGACCAGATCTTAACTATGTGTTTTTCAGAGTGTGTCTCTGTTATGTTTCATTGAGAGTTTGTAATTGAGTCTAAGTGTTTTTAATAAACAAACCAATTTATTTAGATCTTGTTTCTCATTCATATGATCAAGCAAACATGTAGTAAAATCCGTTCCAGGTCTTTTCAAGTGGTATCAGAGCAAATCCAGGTTGCTCTACTGCGTTTGACTTGATCTTGTTCGTTTTCGTGGCAAAAACGTGTGTTTTTCATTAAAAACGAGTCAAAAATTTGAGCTTTTTGAGTCTAATTCCCTCATAATATTCCTTTTACTAAACTCTCTTTGACTACTGCAAATCTCGATAAGAAACCTTCAAAATCGCGGAAAGCTGGTCAAAATGGGTCTGGTTCGTGCATAACCGTTTTTCAGTTCATTAGTCACGAACTATCACTTCGTGAACCACTCCTTAAAAATGAACTGTCACTTCTTGATCCACTTTGTTGGAACGAACTAGGACACGTTGTGGTTCACTTCGTAAGTCACTTCACTTCGCTAACCAGTTCGTGAGTGAGTTCTTGATCCAGTTCTCAACTCACTTCGCAAGTTAGTTCGTGGCTCACTTCACAAGCCAGTTTAATTTTTTATAGTCAGGTTTCAGTCCAGTGTGTGAGCCAGCTCTCAACTCAGTTCGTGAGTCAATTTGTAAACCATTACTTGATAGAGTTCATCTAGTTATTCGTGCATCACTTCGTGTTTCGGTTCATGGTCTGGTTCGTTTCTCATTTCGTTGGAAGTTAAATTCACTTTGTTGGACAAATTTTTCATAAATTATTTGAAAATGAGTGTATCACAAGTTAGTCCTGTTATACCTAAACTGATGAAATGGGAAGACTATCATGAATGGAAAGGTGATTTTGAGATTTATATCAATGAACATTTCGAAGATTTTTGGGAGGTGAGTGATAAACAATTCAAATGGCCTACTGATGGAAGTGGAAATGTAAAGTTACATCGGCATCTTTCTCAAGAAGAAAGGACTTATACTAATAATGAACAAAAAGCCGTAGACTTTCTCACTACTGCTCTTTCAAGAGAATTGCTCATTCAATTCACAGTTTACTACACGGCTAAAGATAAATGTAATGCGTTGAAAGAAAAACTTGAGATGGGTACATTGTCTGATGATATGGCAAATATCCAGAATGTTGCTCCAACACGATGTAAACATTGTAATAATACCTCAACAGTCAATGAGACATTGATGAAAGAAAATGCAAAGTTGGAAAGTAAATATCAAGCAATAAAGTTTGATCGGGATTTATTCAAACAGAAATATAAACAGATCATTGAGGAGCTTTTGGCAGAATGTGTTATAATGAGACTCCAGAAATATGAAAATAATCAGCTATCACTCAAGAACAATGATCTACAAAAGGAATTGCTAGATGCTCAAACAAAGATTTCTGAGTTGTACATAGAAATTACAGATTTGAAGCAACAAGTTGAAAACTACAATTTTTCTGAAACATTTACCAATTATGTGTATCAAATAACAAGTGGTTCTGAAAGTGACAAGAAAGCTGAATTTCTTCACGTTCCCATTCTCCTACAAATATAATCAGTTCTAATTTACTGAGCAGTTGTCTGAAGAAATATTTGATTATTAAGAGTTTGCTATTTCAACTTTAGATAAGAATCAAAGGAAGAAGGTCGATAAAAAGGTGGAAAAGGTTAAAGAAATGTTTGATCCAAGGAAGGTTCCAAAGTTTGCTTCTAAATCTACATTTTTGGATCAAGAAAAGGTGTTTGATGGAAGTGGAGGCAAAATAAGTATGAACAGTTTTTCAACAATTGATGCTGATGAAACTTTACTTAACAAAAAGAAGGGTCTGAAAGCTATCAAATCCGATTTTCTAAGCTAGACAAATTTTATGAAAGATAAATTCAAGCGAAAACAAGGTGTCTTAGTATTTGAAAGCAAAGAGATCCTAATGAAAAATATCAAAAGGACAGTCACAAATGTTAAGCAGAAGGTGTTGCTGAAAAAGAAGTCGTTCCATAACAATTTCAATAAAGGTTAGAAAAAGGAAACTTCTTCTTCCGATATGATTTCTACAGAAAACCCTTCGTGCATGCTTGATGCTACTCCAAAAGGCGGTTACAGTTTAAATTTATTTTATTTTGCTAAATCTTATAGGTTTTACTGTCAAGATCAATTCTGTGATTTTAGAGATGATTCTGGCTTTTATGATTCTCCAAAATGTTTTCAAAAATCTCAGAAACCATAGAAACCTAAACCTATGTTTCCAAGAGTTTATGATGAATGGTTGACTGATCAGTTTGGAAAACCGATTTCAATCACTTTAACTAATCCTCGACGTTGTTATATATGTCATAAGCAAGATCATTATACTTAAAATTTTCCTACGACTACTAACAATTCATCATCATTTGCCAAAAATACAAAGTGTGTTGACTTGATGGCATTATTTTTAGTGAACTAATGCCCAACACTAATTTTTTCTGGAAAAAGAAGCCTAATTCGAAAAAGTTGGGTAGTAGTTTTGATTGTCACTCATCAATTGACAATGGTTCACTATAAATTTTAAAACCAAAACAAGAATGGAGACCAAAAGTTGTATATACGGCCAACAGTGACTTTGTTGAAGACACTGGTCGACCCACAACTGTGGAGGGGGCTCGGGTTTAAAAGACTTATTTTTTTCCTAGTGTATGCAGGTATTTCATGAAGACATGTTAGTAATTGAAAGATTGCTGACGACGGAATACTTGAGCTTGTGTAAGTTAAATTGCACTGCCCCTATCTTTGAAATTTTGATTATCAAAAATATCTTATTCAAAAATGTGTCAAGTGTTGATCGATCATTTTCATTTTTGTTATTCATTTTCTTTCGTTCATATTTTAGGGGGAGAAAATTTGGAAAATTCAAAATATAGAGTTTGTTGAATTTTAGGGGGAGAAATTATGGAAAATATAAAGATATAAAAAATTAAGAAATTGATCCAACAAAAGAGAGAAATTATAAGTACATCAGCATATACGTTTATCTTCCATGGATTGATTAAGTCTAAAGGTTGTAGGTACTTGCAAATCTGTGAATGTGCATGACTAATCTGATATCTGTACGTAACATATAAACATAAAGTTTTCCTGATTATATTTGGTTGTTTGCTTCTTGATGAATGATGTGTGACAATTCTGACAAAAAAAGAATGAGATATTTTGATGAATGCATGTTTTCATTTTGAAATATTTAAACTTGTTTGATTTTCTTTATTTTCTCAAACGATCGGACTTTTTTTGCGTATCGAAAGATCGACCCGATTCTTGTTCGTTTGAGGTTCAGCTTTATTTTTCTTGATGTTTCGTGTAATTCGTCAGACTTGTAGGTCCAGAAAATATCCAGAAACACGATATCGATATCACAAACGAGTGCGGAATCCTCGTAGGTGATTGTTTCAAGAAGAAAGATGAAGAGAACAACAAGAAAACGATGTTTAAAACAATAAAACACCTGATCTTGCACACAAGTAAACTTGTCGGGTACAAAACACAAATCGTAAACCTCCTTGGCTCTTCACTTAATCGTAAACCAGCAACCCCTACAATGGTAAACACACGGGGTTTATATAGGATCCCTAATGGACCTTAAACCCTAATAGTAAACCCAATGGTAAACCCCAAGCCCAATAGTAAACCCAACCAAACTAGTCTACTAATCTAAATGAACCCTCTAAGCCCAGCCCAACTAATTTAATATTACAAGCCTCATAATCTAGCCTCTACAATCTTCCCCTAGGCTTGTGATATTAAATGTCTTCAATCTTTGAAGTTCTTCTTCTTGAGTGGCTGGCATAGATGCTGATGACGATTCTTTCCGCAGAAATCTTCAATGGGTTTCTTGACGGGCACTTGGGACTACCTCTTGATCAGCATGAGCTTGAACTTCTTGAAATGAACAAGTTAATGAGATGGAGGACTCTCATTGACTTGCTTCTCATGAAGGAATTGGTTCTTGCTGAATCTTCAGTAACTGTCTTGAATCTTCATAAATTAGAGGGTTGAAATTTTGAAAACCCCTAACTTTGAAGAATTTGATTGTTGAACTTGGATCTTCATGATCTCTGACTGCTCTCTGCATCACTTTCTTCAACGAAACTTGAAGTCTTCTGCTTCCCCTAAGCTTGTGAACATCTTCTTTGAAAATCTTTTAGAAGCATGTAAAGAAACCAACAAATTCCCCTGAACAGTTGCTTTTCCAGATGGAAGTCTTGTCCGGCTGGTTCTTTAACTTTGAGCAGCAACAGCATCATCTTTCTATCATCAACCTGTCTGACACACATTTGAAAAAATATACTCCACCAGACATTTGATGACTGGTCTTTGGGTTAGAAGGTAATTATCATCTGTTCAGTTGATCCAAATTAACATAATTTTAACCAAAAACCCTAATATAGATTACGGGTTTTCTATAAAACTTCCCCTAAACCCAAGACCTCTAAAGACTTCCCCTTAGCTGATTACTTCCCCTCAGCTAAGGACTTCCCCTGAGATAATTCATATTATCTTCGAGTTCCCTTCAGATACTATGTATTATGGAAGTCTTTTCGGATAATACTTATTATCCTCCCTCCTTCCCCTAAAAATTTGTCAAGATCTGACGGAGGAAGTCTTTTCCATTAGATAATAAGTATCATCCTCGAGTTCCCTTAAAAATTTGGCAAGATCTGTCGGGGGCGTATTGTCATGCATTAAAACCCATGAAAAACACATTTTGACTTCTCAAATCGACCTGGCCAAGACGAAAACACACCAAAAAGAACTTAACGACTCACACACGAAAGATATAAACTAAACAAATACTTACCAAACCAAACATGAGAAAGTTTACAAGGGATCAAACCGTATGAATCTGACTGAGGAACCCTTTTCAGCTTCAGTTACTCAACTAGTCCAGGTGATTGCCGGTATGTTTGTCCGCTTTAAACTCAAACCCGTTTAATCCCAACCGAATGCGTCATGTTTAATATAGTACAATATTACCATCATGTTTAATTGTCCCCACACCCAAGCGTACACAGCAAAACCTACCCAACCTCAGAGTTTATTGAGGATTCACAAACCCCCAACTTGAGGAACCATGCACCACGGCTATGACTACCACTTATTTTCATTAACCATCAGTTGGTGATCAGGTCGGCCGCTAAGCACACAAAGAAGACCAACTGAATGATTATTTTTCATTTTCTTTTCTTTTTCATTTCTTTTTCATTTCTTTTTCATTTCTTTTTCTTTTCTTTTCCTTTTTATTTTTCTTATGTGGTGTAGTCATGACAGTAGAAACATGGCGTGTGAGAGAGTGAATACTAGGTATAATTACCACTCTCAACCCATTTTTGCCGGGACTCAGTCTTTTAAACCATGCAACCTGGGATGGGAAACTAAACATATATATCTTTTAAGTTCACTGCACTTTCATTGGAGGTCATAAGTTTTAGGTCGAGCCTACCGAGCATATCACCGTGGAGCTTGCCTTTCACTTCCGCCTTACGCGTGTCAGCCATCTCCAGCCCGTGCATTCAATTTACTTCCCCTAAACTTCTCAAAAACAAGACACAAACAATTAAAATTTGAAAAGCACACTATTTTTGAGGGGTCAACATTTTCATATTCTTTACATTTCTTCCCCTTGCTTTTTTATTTTTAATGTCACAATCTTGTGAACATCATTTTTCAGTTTTTTTTTAATAAATAAAAAATAAAACACACTAACACACTTAATAAGAACAAAACACAAAATTTTGAAGATATCTGGCCAAGCTAACTTTCAAAGTATTGATTTGAAAATTTTAGAAAATTGGGCTTCATGACATGCACACTTCATTTCATTTGAAGTCAAACACATAATCAATCAACAGCTTAATTGAAACTTTAATGTAATAGGTTTGACTCAAAAGACCCTTTGATGCCTCATCATTCAAACAACCAAATTAAGAACAGTACCTTTCATGCTGATATTGACATTTTACCTCTAAAAGAGACATACCTTCCATTGTATAGATATCTTGACATAACATAAAGATACATCTCCTAAACTGTGCCTGGAACAATCACTTACCAACAAACAACTTAATAAAAAAATGTTAGTGATAATCCTCCTTGATCGTTCCTGCACACAGTGGGAGATTAGTTAGCCATTGGTACCCAGGCCATTGTTTTTCTGGGTACACCTGAGGAATCAATAAAAGATACTTCTTGTAAGAACATCCCCTTTGAGAAATCAGGAAGTTGGGATGGAGCTGTCTTGATTTTTGGTTTCCAAGTTCCAGGTGATTTAACATTTGTTTTAGTCACTTTTGAAGTTGTGACTTTAGGTATTTCAACCTTCTTCGTTTTAGATTCATTTTTCAAAACAGTTTTTATTTTAGTCACCTTTGGAGTTGTGACTTTAGGTATTTCAACCTTCTTCATTTTAGAATCAATTTTCAAAACAGTTTTAGTTACCTTAGGAGGGGTAACTTTGGGTTTTTCAATTTTTGATTGCTTTGAAAATGGTTTCATCACCTTTTTCTGAAAATTTTGGTAACTTGGAAAACTGTTGTTTTGATTTAAAGATCTTCTTTCAGCTTTGGCAGCGCCCCAATGTTGATCAGAGGGTTTAACCTTAGGAGTAACAGTCTTCATTGCCTTAGGTTTCTGCACCATCATCGGCTTAGACTTCACAGACTCCTGAGATGAAATCCTTTGAGTTTTCGGATAATAGGGTTCATAGGGGCGATACAGACAGTTCCTAGCAATATGACCAGCAATGCCACAATTAAAGCAAGTCTGCTTCTTTAGATAGAAGTCAGACGTGTACCCATTTGACTTTGGTGGCTGATATGGAGCTGGTTTGCCTTGTGATTGCATCCTTGCCTTGTCTGCAGCTCCATATTTGACTTTCTGCGGGTTCCTTGAAGCTTGAGTAGAACCTGTCCTCATCGTCTTTGTGCTCTCTGGATTTCCTGATGAAGAAGCACCATTCTTGCAACTACACTTACAACTGCATGAACCAACTGAAGAAATGGGAGACACAGCCACACTTTTCATCTTATCATTCTTCACCACAGTTGTTTGCTTCACACTCGGATGCTTGATGGTGATCTTTGGCCTCTCAACTTTAGCTTCACCGATCACTCCATCAATTATTCCCTTGAACTTGGAGGAGAAGGATGGTAAGTCATACCCAATATCTGGTTCTTGGTCAAACATGGATCCAGATGTCATAAAGATCTTCCCCTCAGGCCGTGTCGTCAAGATCATTTTTTCCCTTTTGACTTCGTCGATTACTTTGAAGCATGGGGTTTCAATTTTAGGGTATGGTTTCAACTCTATCCCAGCATCATCAGACTTGGAGCCATGACATCTGTTATACTCCTGGCACTCAACATCATCTCTTGATACATCCTCTATTCTCCCTTCACCATATGTCATGTTTGCCTTGTTGTCTATTTCCTCTTGGGTCAATGGTGTAGTTCCAACCAAGACACTATCAATAGGAGGAGCATCTTCTTTATAATCAAATTTGGTTCGTTCAACTTGATCCTCACTAAGAAGTATTCCTATAATGTCTATGGGAACTGGTGGAGGAATGATGTTGTTTGCAGACAGAGACTTATCAGACTTTTCTGACCCAAACCCCGTTTTATCTTTCCCAACTTGGCCAGTTACAACAGGAAGTGACAATTCTTTTCCAGCATCGAGCATTCTTTTGCTTCTCATTTGATTCATATCTAGTTTCACTTGCAACTCATTGTTTTTATGCTTAAGGTCATCTATCTGCTTACTAAGCTCAGCTATTTCTAACTTAGCGTTGTCATACAAATAAGCGTTTTCAGTTGCTAGCTTCCGATATTTCACAATGTCTAGTTTCTGAGCTTTTACCTTCTCTTCATTCTTTTGCCATCTACCCTTGAATGAACTCCTCTCGCATTTTGTCTCAAACAATTCTGACTGATAATTTTTACAAATTTGTCTAAGTCCAGGAATTAAACGAGCACATGTAGGATTCGGGCATGTCTTAGTTTCATCAACTTCATCTGCGAAAGCATCCATGTCATCAACCATATTCTTTTCTTCAACCATTGAACTCATTTTCTTAATTAGATATGCAGCTTCTGAAAATTTTGAAAAATCGGCAAAATCGGCAAAAGTACTATTCAAAGAATAGTGTCAAAAACTTAAAACTGAAAAACGGAGGCCTTCGGAGTGGAATTTGGGGGTCCAAACGAGCTCCCCTGGACGTTAGTCTGGGGTAATTCTGGGGCTCAGTGTCACAAACGTCGTGTTCAAATTTGAGCTTCTAACTCCAAACGAGTCAAATGTTACGTCTGTTTCCGTGAAGGTGTGAAATAGTGACTATTTGTCGCAAAACCTGATTCCGATCGTAAACACTGTTCCCGATCGTAAACACTGATTACGATCCAAGCAAAATCGTAAACACCAATCCCGACTGAGAAAATCGTAAACTCTGATTACGATTACCGATTACGACACCAAAAGTCGTAAACACCTGATTCCGATCAAAAGGAATCGTAAACACCAATTATGATCAGAAAAACTCGTAAACTCCGATTACGATCACAGTTTCCGGTAACAAAATGTCGTAAACACCAATTACGATCAAGTACAATCGTAAACTCAAATCTCCGGATCGTAAACACGATAAAAATGGGATCTTGAACTCGTAAACCTGAATCTGATGAAGATCTTCAAATCAGGCAGTCGTAAACACCAAAGAAACCCAGAAAATCACTCGTAAACTCGATTAAAAGCAGCAGCAGCGATCGTAAACCCCAAAACACCCTCAAATCTTCAAAAACCAAGACTTATAACCCAGAAAACAGTTGAATCAATATCGTGAGAACCTCGAAACACTTGTTTCTTGGCTCTGATACCAATTGTAGGTCCAGAAAATCTCCAGAAACACGATATCGATATCACAAACGAGTGCGGAATCCTCGTAGGTGATTGATTCAAGAAGAAAGATGAAAAAACACAAGAAAACGATGTTTAAAACAATAAAACACTTGATCTTGCACACAAGTAAACTTGTCGGGTACAAAACACAAATCGTAAACCTCCTTGGCTCTTCACTTAATCGTAAACCAGCAACCCCTACAATGGTAAACACATGGGGTTTATATAGGATCCCTAATGGACCTTAAACCCTAATAGTAAACCCAATGGTAAACCCCAAGCCCAATAGTAAACCCAACCAAACTAGTCTACTAATCTAAATGAACCCTCTAAGCCCAGCCCAACTAATTTAATATTACAAGCCTCATAATCTAGCCTCTACAAGACTTTCTCTACGTATCGAAAGGTCGACCTGATCTTTGTTGAATTATACAACTTTAACTTTTTTTCTTTCTTATTTTCTCAAATACTTGGGCTTTCTCTGCATGTCCACAAGACGGACCTGATTGCAAGGTATTTGAGGTTCTGCTTTATTTATGCATGACTCATCAAGGATGATTAAATCTCTAAGAAAATTTGCTTCTATATGAAAAATATGATGATTTTTTGGTATTTCCGATAGAGTAGAGACCGAGTTATCAGTGCATGATAATTAAATATTTTTGAAAATGATAAAAGTGATTGGTTAAGGCTGAAATAAACATAAATATTGTATTTGCGATTATCTTGGCTTGCATGCTGATTAAGACCAAAATTGAAATGTGCTAGATGCATTATGTCTGATATAATCTCGCGTCGTGATCTTTCTCGCAAAATAACAAAAATATAGTTTGTTTCTGTATTGCATTATATATTTTGTTTGAGAAAAATCAAAAAAAAAAATTTGGTGTGTTTTAGCATAAGCTTTATAATAGCCAACAATATTTTATTTCTTGGTTGTTTTCGATTGATCGACACAAGATAGGAAAAACATTTTCATAACATATCTTAAAGTCTCAAAGAGATGTTTTGCGTCAAGATTAACTTATGTTCGCCAGGTTAAAAAAAATATGATCACAACTTCAAGTCTTCTGAAGCTGTTGATAAGGAGGCAACACAATTTGCATCATCAAGTATTCAAGATTAGACTAATTATCAAGTTGAGGGGGTGTTTGAATGAAGATACGATATTATGGCATGAACCAGACACTGCACACGTCAAGAGGGAGTTTGTTAGAGCATAATCTGGTTCGTCGTGTGAAGTATCTGAACGAGAAGAAGATTGCAAGTTTGCTGATAACGAAATTAGTCATGAACTGGGAGTCGTGACCAATGAACCATGGGTTCGTTAGACTCCAGTTCATGACCAGCAGCTATAGTATAAATACATGTTTCTTTGTATTTTCAAGTAGACTTTAAGTGAACTTTGAGAGTGACCAGATCTTAACTGTATGTTTTTCAGAGTGTGTCTCTGTTATGTTTCATTGAGAGTTTGTAATTGAGTCTAAGTGATTTCAATAAACAAACCGATTTATTTAGATCTTGTTTCTCATTCATACATTCCAGCAAACCTGTAGTAAGTTCCGTTCGAGGTCTTTTCAGCAATGATTTTCCAGATGCACACACCACTAAAGTAAATATTGTCATATTCTTAATCAACCCATTTCGTTACATAAAAAGGACATAACATAATTCAAGAAAAAATAAACAATATAATAGTCCAATTGTCATTTAAGATCTCAACTAAGTATACATGCGCCCTAAATATCATAAACAAATCTTTATCGTCAAACAACATATCCTGCAACATGTATAACATAAAGGTCAACTCGAATAGTTGGTGAGTAAACATAGGTATAGTATAGCGTAAGTGAAAAAACAATGCGGTCCATAAGTTAGTACAAGTTCACATATGATAAACAAGTAATGAAATAAAGCACAATAAGTGAGTGTAATCCAACCCTTGACAATTAGGCTTCCAATCACCCGGCGCCAAATACCAGGCAGGCTAGGTGGGTTTTGAAAGCCAATAGATCTATCACTGTAACCCTGATCTTTTTAGTGTTAATAATTACGCTTAGAGGTCGTTCTAGAGGTCGTACAATCAACAACAATAGTTCACACAAGTTTAACATACTATAATCACACATAACAATCATAAAGTCGCATATTGTTCGATATAGAGTAAAGTGTAAAGAGACTGAGTTTGACATAGCATACACGTTGCACCCCAAAACGATCAAAGAAAAATGGGCTATGAATACTCACCTGGTATGGAGACACACACAAAAGAATGACATCACGAAAATGAGAAGGCAAAACCCCGAAGATGACCTTGACGACTAAACGAGATAGATAAATAAATAATAATTAATTAATTTCCATGACTCAAAGTGACACCATTGACTCGACGACCCGTTGGTAAATTGTTATAGTTATAGCGTACGATTAAAAAAAAGGGGGTCCTTCCTAATACTAAAACATGTGATGGAAATAATTATTAATACCATTATTCACTTCGCGATGTTATATATATATATATATATATATATATATATATATATATATATAGTCGAGTTATCCTACATCAAGCAAAAACGCTACATCCATTGCGGATTGATCTGGGGCGTCCATCAAGATCATCCAACAGCCAAGATCTATGGTGTTTCCGCCTATGGCGTTTTCGGTGGGTAAAAAAAACACCATAGGCGGAAACACCATAGATCATGGCTGTTGGATGATCTTGATGGACGTCCCAGATCAATCCGCAATTGATGTAGCGTTTTTGCTTGATGTATTTTACCCTAAACCTATATATATATTATATATATATTATATATATATATATTCAGAAATTTCAAATAGGTCCAATAATGATCATCATGAATATTCTATCATGCCTAATCAAATAATGATCATGATTAACAATATACATGCGAGATCACTCATGGTTTCGTCATATAATTATATTTTAGTAAAAATTAATTATTGTCATGTTAAACCTAATTTAACTAAATTATCATATAAGATAATATCACATGCTCATTCATAACATCAAAATTATTCAAATATGCAATTTTAACATGATCAACCCTAGAAAAATCTAATCTTGATAATATCACAAACTCATTCACCATAAGAATCTAATCTTGATCATGAACCCACTAGATCTAACATTTAGAAGCATGCATGACACATATTTATTCTAAAATCATCACAAAAATATAATCTTGATCATGAGATCACTAAATGCATGGCATAGTCTAACCTAAATACATCATAAAGATCCAGTCTTGATCATGGAATCAATAGAGATAGCAATTAGCAACACACATGGCATAGATCTAACCTAATTACATCATAAAGATCAAATCTTGATCATGGAATCAATAGATCTAGCAATTAATAACATGCATGGCATAGATCTAACCTAATTACATCATAAAGATCATATCTTGATGATGGAAAATCATGGAACAAGAAGGAAAACTCACAAGAATCGGAAGGTGATGAACAAGGCTTGAATATTGCTAGTTTTAGCTCCAATCCAAGGTCTTGATGAAGAAAGGATGATAATCAGTAGATTACAGCCGTTCTTGGGGGTTAAGGGTTAGTGGAATGAGGCTACAATGGTTTAAGGTGCTTAAATAGGGAGTTTCTAGGGTTTTGATGGAATACTAATGATGGTGTATTGCTAAGAACTATGGTTAGTTCTGGTTGATACGCCATGAACCTCCTGTTCGGCTCTCTTTGTCCGGTTTCTAAGTTTTTGCTCATGCTTCTTCATTTTTTGTTTTTACTATGGTTTTCTACATTTTCACCATTTTTCATCCACCATAATATCACCCACATTCAAGCCGATAAAATTTAACATAAACATGCCATATATCCAATTACAATCAAACACATAAATTCACGTAACACGTTTTCAGTTGGTTTGACGTACGTATCACCTTTGGGTAATCACCAACGTTTCGTGACTCGACTTTCTACATGATGACTTGATGTGAATTGAGACTTATAAAACAACCAAATTGACATACTAGAATTTAATACGTGACTTCCTGATAAACGGAAAATCGCGTACCGAAATCGCGTAATAACCATAAACTGCTTTATTTTCGTTTTGATGAACCCAATTGGTTCCAAAAGCTTTTAGTTAAAAAGTTTTTTTTTAAAAGATGATTGTAGATCATTTAAAAAGATTATTTGGAGGTATACATACGAGAAACTTCTTCCGGTTCATATTAATTCGTAAATTGGGAAAAAGATGAATTTTCAAAATGGGTAGGGTTTCGCAACCAGGTAAAATGAAAATGTTACAGTGTCCCCTACTTTAGGGCATTTCGTCCAGAAATTAATAGAGACTTAGTAATTTAGAGAAAAGTAGTATAAGAGTTTTATCAGTATCCAACACATTTAAACTTCTGAGACAAAATACCGAAGACACATAAAGATTTCACCGATGATAAAAATATATACTCGTTTAATGAATCAATTACATCGGTGCCAGTCTTCACCTGACCGCAAGGGTTAGGTTACGAACGGCCACAAATAATGGATTTGTGATATAACAAACAACCAAGGACACAGACACACACACACACACACACCGTTCTCGATCCGACTCCACGTTCACACTAAAAGCACCATTGATGTTTATATATAGGGTGTACCGCAACTAACCCACCACACCTTTGATACTCTGAGAGAGCATTGGTTGCTTACAGAGAACATCCTATTTCACACATTAGTCAACAGACGATTGAGCTTTTAGTACATGCATTGGATAATGTGACGCCGAGACATAGACACTAGGTAGATTGAAACAACAAAACTGAGGGGTTTTCAACACAAGGTGAGTAATTAGATTTGATGATCACACGATGACTGACCAAAAGACCAACCGAAGATGGAGGACCACGGTCTTCCCTACTTTAGGAGCGAGACTGGGGAAAAATAGAATACGAATGGGCAATGGGTGCAACATGTGTATCTTCAAACTATCCTATTTAGTAGCATAACATAGATTCACATAGATCATCACATAAGATAAAACAAACTAAACAATGATAAACAAAGATTTAGAGTTTCGGACTTCTTATCAAGGCAAAGTGTCAAGTTCTGATGAACTAGATGGGTAGCGACCCGCATCCGGTTTACCTTACGAGACATGATACCTGGACAGAATCCAAATCAGCCCTTGCTTAAACTTTAGACCTATATCCATGACCAAGATCGATCGTATGTTGAGCTAGCATCACACACAATCACAGGAAGTAGCACGTATGAGTCCCTGGTTTAGCAAGACTAGAATAATGATTAACGCTCGAATTAACGATATATAATTATAAATTCAAAGCGATAAAGATCAACGCGTGCACACATATATTTCAACCAAAAAACAGATGATACCAAACAAGATCGAGTACCGCGAATTGAACGTAATACACCGTATTGGATGCCATGAGTTGAATAGCATTGTTTGAGTGTCAGGACTAGCATAAACCGGACAACACGTTTTGAACTAAATGAATTCGCTGACATGGAATGAACCGCGTGATTCGTGATATATGAATCCGGTGACATGTATCGAGCAACATGATTCGAAGTACACAAATCCGATGACATGAATCGAGTAACATTATTCGAAATACATGGATCCGATGACATGAACCAAATGATATGATTCGAAATACACAAACCCGATAGCATGACTCGAAGTACATGAACCCGATAACATGCATTGAATATCATGACTCGAAATACATGAACCCTGTAACAAGATGTCACACCCTATAAAAATATGTGTTAGGCGTGAGCGAGATGGAATCACAGTCAAGGTTACACGAAATGACCTCTGGATGGATAAACAGTTAGAGTTGTTTAAGGAGTCGAAAAGCATTTCATTTGTTTCATTGTTTACAAAACAAGTATCAAAAAGATTTGAAGACATGACACCGTTAGGTGTTATGTAGTGAAATCTCCAAAATGGCTAGTATGACCATGACTCCAGAAAGATACGACAGGTCCTAATGATATGCACAAAAGAAAGTTCCATACAAGCAATCGTCCGATCAAGTACCTGAGAATTCACATACTAAAAGGTCAACATAACGTTAGTGAGTTCACATGTTTAAGTAAAATCAGAACTATGATTGACAACAAAGTTAGGCATAAGTTTATCACCCATTTGACAATTTGTTGAGATACTGTAAGTTATTATTACCATGAACCTTGAATTCCAAAACTAATTGATTACCCACTCATGGTATTCTGTCCGGGATTACCACATGGCGATTATAACTATATGTACCCTATTGACTACAATAACGGGAGTCAGGATTGGAGCGACCAATCAGGACAGGGGCGTTAACCCAATAGATCTATTCATGAGTCATCGTTTCTTTTGAAATTAATCAGATTCAAATAATAGTGCGGTTTTCAGCGTAACATGAATCAACATGAATACGACAGGATGGATGAATAGCTCATGTAATTAATAATGGTAACAAATTATCTACTTGTCAGACATGATATGTATTATATGAATTCTTTCCTAAAAGCATTTAAAACAGTTTAAAAGAGGGGTCGTGAGACTCACCTGAGTTCAGTGGTTTCCCGATAATACAGACAACGGTGATCAGATAAACCTAGCAGTCCTAAATCAAGTATAAGACAGCTTAAGGTATATGGATTGGATTGAAAATTAAGTCACTCCCAATTAGATTGTCAATTCCGAACATCATGGTGACCCAATAGTTCAGTTAATAATTGATTGACTTAAGGAATTATTTATTTACAATAAATAATTGAGTTTGCGATAACATTCCGGAAAATAAGGATTTATATATTATCAAAATATATAAGGGTTTCCTATGTTATATAAATGATTATGGCCAATATTTAGTCCAATAAATATTACTTCAAGTTATAGGCTCAAACAGGTTTATAGAAACTGTTAACGGTAAAAAGCCCGAACCGCATGGTTTTATCGGTATTTACGAATACACATTATTTTGCATTATTTTTAGAAAATAATTATTGTACAAATAAAAGAATATTTATTCTCATCAAATGATCTCAGTAAAATAAAAGTTCAAGTACTTAAAATCTTAGGTCGTCGGTTTTGTCGGTACGCTCCTCGTTTTGACAGTTTTGTCCCTACGACTCATTTTATGACACGAAAAGTTAACAAAACACTTTGTAAACATATCTTAAGTCATTTTAGGTCCAAAAAAGTGTTCCAAATCAGGTTTGACCATATTTGACCTCTTTAACAAAAATTGGGTTTCCAGGTTCGTTCAATACCCGTTTTTAAGCGGGGTTTTCCCTACGTTTAATACTTTTCTAGAGGGATCAATCTAGCAAGGTTTTAACTCAACTTTGTATGCCAAAGTTCACTATTGGAGGTCCTAATGGGCTGTCCAAAATTTAGGCTCTTTTCGAGGTGTCAACTTTTCAGGTTTTAACACTTTATTTTGGGGTTTGGGGGGGGGGGGGGGGGTTCTAAACCCATTTCTAGCAAAAATTTCCTTCACCAAAGTTTTTTCAAACATGTAAAAAACAGTCCCTATGGATATGTTAAATTCTGACTTTGAGATTTTGGTCAAAATCTACTATGATTATGGGACTTTAAACATATCCATGTGTTCATGCAATATATCATTTCTTACATAATCTAGCAACATAACACATCATAAAAAACGTGGATCTATGTTCTCATGGCAAAACTAGTTAGTTAACTAAGCATGATTAACAAAGATTAATGTTTTCTTAGACTTTTAACCACCACTGATCATCATAAGTTCAAGACTTGTCAAGGGAGTGTTAGGATCATGAAAATAGACATGGATAAGTGATCTAAAAAGATCATCATGGAAGAAAGTTCATAAAACTTACTTATTCTTACGAGAAATCAAAAATGGAAGGAAAGAGATGATGGTGATGCTTCCTTGATGATCCTAGAGGGCTTAAATCACTATAATGAAGCTTGATCTTGAGCAAAATGTAGCGAGAGAGAAAGAGAGAGAGAGTAGAAAGAGAGTCGTAGATGGGAGAAAAGGGAGAGAGTGGTCGGAGATGTTTTTCTCTAGGATTTGAAATGAGGGGAAAATGAGATAAATATGTTTATATATGGAACAAGAAGAGAACTAGGGGGTGTTTAGGGTGCTTGTTCGACCGGTTTGTGGGGGGGGGGGGGTTCATGTTACGGGTTTGGTAAAGAGGGAGCAAGGGAGTAGGGTGTTTAAGTGATCATGGGAACAAAGTGTTTTATGTGTTGTGTGATCTGTCGTGAACCGAAAGCAAGTGGGGGAGGGGATGTTCGGTTGGGTCTAATCAACGGACAAGAGGGAGGGGGGGTTCAGTTGGTGGTTGACAAGACAAGGGAGGGAGTGTTGAATGTAGAAGGAGTGATTGAAGAAGAAATGATGGAGGTAAGGTGGTGGTTGATGTGCCTGAGGGTGGGACCGGATGGTGGTGGTAGTGTTGTACGGTGGTGGTGGTGATTGACGGTGGCGGGTGGTTTTCATGCAACATGCAATGGTGGCGGGTTCTGGTTCAAAGAAATAAAAAACGGTTCGGTTCGGTTTTTGTCGGGATTGAACGCGATTAACGAGTCAAAATAATTCGTGAGTTTTGGTTTCAAAAATTAACACGAGTGATAATCGGCGATAAAGTATAGATAAAAATGTTCCATTTTTATTAAAAACTTTATTCGTTACGTTAAATAAATATTTAACGAAATTAGTTTAAATAGTGGAGGTTACGATTAGTATTTACTATGCGTTGGGTTTTATAAAATATTAGACGTCCAAGTCAACGAGTTCGTACTTAATTAAATACTAGAAGGTGACGGGAATGATAATTAATTTTTTTTCTTGTTATTAAAGTTTCACCGATAAAAAATATACTATTTCACAATTTAGTGTGGACGGTTATCGTTTCTATCGGGGGGTTGCGTCAAGACTAAATATAGGTAGCATAATACGTTATCTAAGTTAAGAAACATAGATTATATGCACAATTAACAGTTAAACAGGCAGTTAAACGAGATTATTGACTTGAGAAACGTACGGGTTGTCACACATGACTCGAAATACATGATCCCAATAACATAAATCGAATAACATGAGATGTAAAAGTAATCGAATAATGAGTATCACCGATAGCAACCACAAACAGAACAACATAAATGAAATCATAGATTAAGAATTAAACAACACAAACTAGATTTATAGACAAAATAGTTTGATAACTAAATAACAAGTGATAAACCAAAGATATGGTAATGAAAGCTTATCCATGACTTGAACATAATCAAGGTCACAAAACAACTAGGAGTCAAAACCAAGGATCAAGTTCATGACCTGAAAGACAAAAATCGAGTCCATAGCCAGAGTCATGATTCAATTTCTGAAATCACATCAGAGGAGTCCGGGAATTAGATGGCATGAAACTATTTCATGATCCAACTATTGTATCAACCAAACCGGGTCACGAGTTGCCAACTTTCATAAATTCATTGGTTGGATAAAAATGAGTTCTAACCTTTAAAATCGAGGGTTGTTTTAAGACAAATTTGTATATCGCCAATGAAGGAGATCACAAGTTTGAAGATTGAAGACGGAGCTCGCGAAGAACCTGTTGAACCAAGGAGATCGAAACCAATCACAATCGCGCATTTGAGTAAAGATATTTGACATAATATACACCAAAATATCCTTACTACTTGCAAAACACGGTTTGGGAGCATCACCACAAAAAGGGAGGTAAAACCCAAGAGTGAGAATCGATCTCGCGGGGTGAGCGGTTCTTGGGGATTGAAACAAGGAGGTAAAAGACTCTAAGCATGGAGGTTTATAGATCATAGGTTTTCCGAGAGCTTCGAGACGATAAGGTGATTTAAAATCGGATTTGCTCAGGGCATGAGGTCGATGTGAAAGTTGATTTGATGAATGGGAGGAAGACCTGTTCCGTCATCAGGAAAAACTTTTTAGGGTAATCCCAAGAGACTAGGATGTCCTCAATTCCTTTTTTTAATACTGAATCCCACAATTTGGACCAAGAATACATGAGCTCCATACACAAGTATTTATGGGCTTGGTGCATGGCATGAGCTTGTGCCCACAAACTAAATCTCGTCGAGGATTGCCGACACCTGATCGTCTGGGCGGGGTACAAATGCGTTTCTTGAAGCGCACAGTTTTAGTAATAACTGTGATAAAGATCTTGAGACAACGCTGAGATGAGGGGAAAAGGGTTTGGAGGTGCCAAATATTAGTAAAGCCGAGGTGCAGAAGTCAATGCGTTGTGTCACAAAGCAGACATTACTCAAGGATCACAAAAATATAACTTTGAGTGGATACTTTTGAAATTGGTACGTGTGTAGATTTATCTACTCGAGAGGTCATAAAGTCGTAGACTTGTACACATGCAATTCCGTAAACATGTAAAGTTGTAAACTCTTAAATTTCCAAATTAGTACAGTTTTAGACACGCATACCTAGAAGATACGCAAGCGAGTTTAAAACGAGAATGTGTAAATCGGACTATTTGAAACTTTTATTAAAACAAATAGTCATGTGTACGTAGGTTTGTAAACTCGCTAAAGTGCCCATTTGTTTCCACGTATGCATGTAAACACGTAACCATGTATTTGTAAACTCGTGAATCCATCAACGAGAACTCACCCAATATACACATGACGTTAGAGATGGCATGAAAGGGAAACAATTCGAAATTTAAAGAGACAAAAACACACGACCTGCAACATAAAAGCATGATCAACATACACTGATAAGGTTTTAAACATTAACATAAGGAAGGAAAATGTATGATGTAAGTTTTAACAAAAAAATCCCAACAATCAATAGATGTCAACAAAAGGTTTTTCAAATAGCATATGGGTTAAAAGCTCTAGCAAAGGCCCCCCCGGTTAGCATAGCCGTTTGATAGAGGTGTTAACGGTGGGCTAACAGGGGCATGTGTGAGGAAGATGACCGAGGTTTCCACAATGATAACAAAAAAACACATAGACAAAAGCAAACAGGTGAACAAGAGCAAATTGAACAGGCGTTGGTGCCACATGTTGGACCATTTGAGGCTGAGCTCGAGCTGGTTGGTGACAATTGCTCACAAGATGGCTGATGCGGCCACGATTGTGAACCGACACATAAAACAAGAATCAGGTTCATAATCAATTTAGAACACGAGAGATCAAGTGTAAAACATGTGTATTAGTGAACCGCGGGGTAAAATATGAAATCGAACAATTTTTGTAAAACACAACGGGATGGCCTCATTTCCTGATTGAGAAACTACAACCGCGACTAATTAAAGATATTTACTATTCTAACGGTAATTGACATGCTTTGGCCTAATAGGTGTTGGCACTCTCATCAGGGCGTCCCAGGTGAGCGTCTAGGTCCGTCAGAAGATTGGGATTTATGTGCAACGCTTTTCTAGACAGAGATCTCGACTACTGGTGCTTCCACCCTTCCAGTTACTAAATGTCTACCGCCAAAACCCTAACTCCGACAAAATCATAAAATCGAGTAAATCAATTTTCCCAAATGGTACGTAAGGCACCATTTTTAAGGAAATAG
The DNA here is from genome assembly GCA_039602395.1 of Deinandra increscens subsp. villosa. NCBI lineage: Eukaryota > Viridiplantae > Streptophyta > Magnoliopsida > Asterales > Asteraceae > Deinandra > Deinandra increscens. The sequence goes on from JBCNJP010000027.1 coordinate 61,572,790, forward strand.
GCTAGGAAGCTTGAAGTGATTCGTGTACAAGTACGTGCTAAACATCAAGGATCAAGGCAAGGGTTAAAATAGGCGGATTAAAAAGCATTTAATGGACATAGCAATAATATAGGAATACTACGCACGAGGCACTCATGCAGGAAACCTAAGGCATAAGTCTAGGTCTAACCGTTTCTAATAATCTAGATCCCTATAGCTGTGGCTCTGATACCAATCTGTCACACCCCAACCAATGATAGAATACGTCGGGGTGCGATGATTGTCCAGATGCACACAACACTAAAGTAAATGTTATGATATTTTTAATCAACCCATTTCATTACATAAAAAGAAAATAACATAATTCAAGGAAATAAATAGCATAATAGTCCATTTGTTATTTAAGGTCTCAACTAAGTCCACATGCGTCCTAAGTGTCATCAACAGATCATTATCATATACATCATATCCTGCAACATGTATAACATAAAGGTCAACTACAAAGAGTTGATTAGTAAACATAGGTTTAGTATAGCGTAAGTGAAACACAATGCGATCCATAAGTTATTGTAAGTTCACATATGATAAATGAGTAATGAAATAAAGCAGAATAAGTGAGCATAATCCAACCCTTGACAATTAGGCTTCCAATCACCCGACGCCAAATAACAGGCAGGCTAGGTGGGCTTGTCAATCCAATAGATCTATCATTGTAACCCCGACCTTTTTAGTGTTAATAATTATGCTTCGAGTTCATTCAATCAACATAAATAGTTCACACAAGTTTAACATACTAGATCACACATAAAAATCATAGAGTCGCACATTGTTTGATCTAGAGCAAAGTGTAAAGATATTGAGTTTGATATAGCGTACACGTTGCATGGTGTGCGTGTGATGTGTATCAAAAATATAGCAATATCGATGAAACAATTTTTACATAAGATTTTAAATTTATAAACACGTAATCTTAAGACAATACTATTTCACCACATTCACGGGCAAGTACACCCATCGTGGAGCAGTATAGTATGCGTAAGAATCCGAGGTCGTCCATGGATACAAGGGAAAGGAGGTCTTTTTAAATAGAAGTTTTCAGAGATAACCTGACCAAGATACATTTTTCCTTTGGAGGAATAGGTAGGTTAGTATAATAATACAACTATAAAATTAAAGATATAATGGGATTGTAGCATATTCAGTCAAAGATAATGTTTCTTAGGGGACTGGCCAATGGTGATATTGATAAGATGTTAGATACCCCCTTTCTTAAGATTATTCCTAATTTGATGAGGATGACCGCTTTTCAGCCAGGAATCCTTTCTCACGTTCCTCTCGTTTCCCATAAGGAACTCGAGAGGACCGTTCTAATTAGGAATAAATGAAGTAAGTATACAAGTAATAGTTGTAGGGCCCGATGGGTCGTCGGCGCTGTTACAATCGAATATGTTGTCATGAACCAGCAGAGGAATAACCCACGCATCGGATTATTTTATATATGAAAAGCATCTTTATAAGGGATTATGGTTTGTTTCTTCCATGCACCGCTTTCGCGCAAACATGGAAGTCATAACCATAACCAAGTTAGCAAACATGTATCTCATCGGCTTCCATGAAGTGACAAAGTATTACTAACCCTTATCCTAACCAATACATTCAGGCCGTAGTTAGTGTGAAAGCCGTGTTTGTTTATATAGACATAAAGCTCACGAACGTATTACTTTGCATGGGGTGCGAGTCACCGTTAGGATCATGCAGCGTCCCCTAGTTTGGTGTCACAAGTTCGACTGATGAGCGTTCGACTCCTTAAATGGTCTATATTACGCAAGGCACGTTTGTTCAAAAGAGTTAGAAAATACACTTTCAATAGAAAGAGTTTGCATAAAATCAAGTATACTTACCTTAAGATAAGTTTGTAAAAACATCATTACCAATCCACCAATGACTCGTTTATCCCCAAGTAAGTGTAAGAATTTGGCCTAGCATAAGCATGGCTTAAAGATGTGCTTAGAAGATGATGGAGAGATTCATAAACAAATACATAATCATATTCTACTAAGATAAGGTTCTTACAATCTTGAAAAATAGCTATAACACTGAAAAAAAAGATCAAAAGATGGTATAAGAATGTGGAAACGAGAGTGAAGCTTGAGAAAAGCTTGAGAAATGAATGAAAAGAAGGGCTCTATTTATAGGCGGAAATTCGTACTGGCACGGGCCATGCCTGGCAGAGGCACGACCCGTGTGGCTTCAGACAATCTTCAAGAATCTTCTATGGGCAAAGGCACGGGCCGCGTTGGATCAGTGGCACGGGCCGTGTGGTGCAGAGGTCAGTGGCACGGGCCGTGTTGGATCGGTGGCATGGGTTGTGTTGTGTTAGGTAGCAAAAGTCAACTCTTCCAGGGTTTGTTGGAACAGGCACGGTTCGTGCCTAGCTAGGCACGGGCCGTACCTCAGGCCGATTTCTTGGAACTCTGTGATTTCTTTGTGTTTTCCTTGTTTTTTTCGTTCCGTTTGTGATCCCGAACCTGGACAACACTAAAAACTACAAAAGAAACGTTATTTAGATATTTAAATAATAGTTAGTTAGTTTTTGTCTATTTATCGAGGGATATTTGTGTATAAAATATGTATATGTGATTGTACATCAAACACCCCCACACTTAGATTTTTGCTTGTCCTCGAGCAACACTCTAATAAGGTTTTAGCAAATCCAAGGAGTAAATATAAAGCTTTTATCTTTTGTCTTGTGTCAAGAAACTTGTTCTCCACCTACTTCGACCCTTTCTCTTTTTTCCATGCTTATTCTATATTCATTGAAATATTAAAAGCTATATGTATAGTTACTGGAAAGTTTAGATTTATTCAACCAATCACATCTCACAAGAGATCACTCGACTCTCGGGGTTAGTATATATACAGACTCTTTGAGTGGTCACTCATACCAAAGTATGATCAAGCAAGGGTCATAGGCTTGGTATGAGATCAAACCTCCACAGATCTCGCCTGTGACATCCGAGAATTTCAAGGTTTACTTCCGTTAGACAAATCCGTTAGTTACGTTATAAGTGTTAACTTAGTAACTAATGCTTAATTAGGCCGAATACGTCCACGTCCTTTGGTTGATCACCGAACCCGTCCATATGTGTTATGTGATTATTTATGTATTGTCATTATGTGCAACGTGATGAAAACGCATGATTTAGTATTAGGAATAAAATGAAAATTTGTCTTTCTTGGTTGCCAGCGAAACTAACGGGCGAAACTATAGTGTCGCCCGGTAGTCGGTTAAACTATTGGATCTCATGAAATCAGAGACAGTTTCGCCTGGCCAGCGAAACTAGCCAGCGAAACTAGCCTCTGATATAAAATGGCATAAAACCCTAGTTGTCTCATTTGTTGCACCATTTCTCTCAAACACACACACTCACTCTCCTGGAATCTGGTCAGCCGAGAAAACCACCAAAGAAACACCAACTCAGCCTCGAGACAACATCTATTTGGATCCTAGATCGAATCGTGAGTCTCAAAAACCTTTATTTATGCTTTTCTATGTGTTTTTCTTAAAAAGCATGCCTAAACCTCTATGGAATCACTTGATCTTCTGATATGTTGTTTAAGAATGATAGATCTACAATAAAGTTTGTAACTTTACGTGTGAAATCCATGCTAGATTAGGTCATTTAGGGTTTTAAATGTATTTTGGTGATTTGATGATGAAAACCCATGTTTAAGGTGTTAAAGCTTACTGATTTATGTTGGTAAATGATTATGCATGCTAGATATTGAATTACATGAAATATGAAAGCTGTTAGATTGATTTTTAGGCTGATTTGTGAGTTTTTCGCGACCAGCGAAACTGTACTGTTCTCTGGGTGAAACTATGTAGCGAAACTATGTATATCTTCATCCAGCGACACTATGAAGCGAAACTGTAGTGTCGCCGGGTAAACCAACCAGACCTGTACGAACGAAACTACCGAGCGAAATTCCCTGAACGAAAGTTCAAACCAGTTTCGGGCGAAACTAGGCTAGCGAAACTGTGCCAACAGTTTCGAGCGAAACTAGCCTAGCGAAACTGTGTCATCGGGTATTGCCTAGCGAAAGTGCTGCCCGTGCACACAGCGAAACTGCCTAGCGAAACTGCTAGCGAAACTGAGACCAGAATCCAAACTTGTGCAATTTACTTGAACATTATGCCATGACTTACATGATTATGCTATGATGATACATGCTTTGATTTCTGATGTATATGAACCCTTGTTTATGATCAACCATCGGTGTCGTGTGTCGGTATGTCGAGTCATAGTTCCAACGTGCTATGTTATGGGCCATAGTGACGTTAAGTAAAGATTAGACACCAAACTAATACTTAAGACCTAAACGTGTTCATACGTCTTCGTTAAGCAAACTTGGATTATATAGCAAGTGTAGCAGTGCAACCCAAGGTGAGTGTCACTAACCCGATTACCGTGAACCCGTTTGGGTCACACCGAATAACTAAATGAAAAACAATGCTGACAACCTCGAGAGTGTTATGCACCTCCCTGATGAACTTGAAAACTTGGAGTGCTCGGCACCCACTTGATGAACTTGAAGTGCTTTATGGGAAGCACTTGTGAATTACTTAAACAACTATTTCTGAAACGAAACTGAAAACACTTTTGAGATTCATGAGAATCCGGTAAACCTTTTTAATATGGCTAGCGTAGGTTAAAGTCTAAACCACATGATATCACATGATTTCTAAGGATGCCGTGAAACTTAAAAGTCCTCAACTAAATTGTACCATTAATTGTAAAGCGAGGGGATGTTGGGTAGATCTACTGGAGTTTGACAAACTCCGCCCCGTGGCACGGGGAGTGCACGGAGGTACAATATCAGCCTATCTGACCGTGATCCCGAGAGGACACGGGGGAGGCAAATCCGCGATGACGTAGGTCCGCAAATCCTGATGGCACGACCACTACAATAATAGTCAGCTTTGGTACAAACTTCCTTAGTGCATGGAACAACGGATTAGCTACCCGCGATATCGGTTGAGCACTTTAACTATACAAAACTAGTTCATATCCGATAACGTATGTTACGGATAATACTCTTACTAAACCACAGAACTATGATTATGGATATCACTAAGCATTGCTTTTCCCAAACAAATATTACATAAGTATATGTTGACACGACTATGATTATTAGACCGGGCCACTGCGTGACAAGCCCACTGTGAACTCACCAACCGTTAGGTTGACACTTGCGTGGTTTTCACTTTTGCAGATCGCTGAAGAGTATCCGGAGCAGGTTGACATGGCACAAGAAGATGTTTATTTTTATTTAAACTAAACTTGGGAAATTAAAACAATGTTTATGTAAAGCACGTGGTTAGTGCTAAAGATAATGTTTTCCGCTGCGTACTGTTAAACGGTTTTTATTATTGATGTTTGGACTTTACTCTGATTTGTTTAGTATTTGTAACTAATGGTTGTGGTCCTGGTCTGGTCGCACCCCTTAACGGTATAAACTCCGTTAGTGGTTGATTTAGGGGTGTGACAGATTGGTATCAGAGCCATAAGTTGCAGAGAACTGGAATCATTTTTTTTGAAAACGATTTGGAAACTGCAACTTGAAACCTTAGTTACAAACGGACAAACAAATTCCCAAAACAAAATTTTTACGTGCCAACCTGGGATACTCGCTCTGCTGTGTAAGTAAAAGCTTAGTACGTATGTATATATATATATATAAATATATATATAGACCGTGTCTAGGTAGTCTAACGGAAAGCCTTAGGAAATTTTCACACACGAATACGAAACGCGAACGCTAATACGTACACTGTTCTGGGGGAAAGCGATGACGAAACGATGCTACGCGTTACGTCCTGATTTCTACTACGATGACTACGCCGACGGTGACTTTTATGTGAAAGCCGACTTTCGACGATAGTACTTACGATGTACGATGTTCTTCGACGACGCCTCCTTTTTGCACGAAAATTTTTCTGGACTAATAGTGGGATAACGGGAAATCGTTAATATACATATTATGGGATATGTATAGAATATAACTGTGACTGAACACTGGCTACTTTAACTGTCCAGCAAGATGTCTGGAAGAGGACACGGAAGGAGCAACGTTAACATGACGCCTGCACAACTACAAGCTATGATTAATGAGCACGTGCAAGCCGCGGTGGCAGCCGTCCAAGTTGCATACGCCGCACAGGGTAATTATTATGCCGGTTAAGGCACAAAGCGAATTATATTTTGACCTGTTTAAATTTAAAACCCGAACTATTTATGCATCAGGAAACCACCACCACTGCACGTTCAAGTCCTTCATGGACTGCAAGCCGATGACGTTTTCCGGCGAAGAAGGAGCGGTGGGACTCCCAGGTGGATTGAGAAATCTGAGAAGGTCTTCTCTATGTGCAACTGCCCTGCTGGAGACAAAGTGAAATATGCTACTGGTACCTTTGAGGGAGCTGCTCTCTCCTGGTGGAACGCTGAAATTCAGATGATTGGGGTAAATGCGGCTAACAACATGCAATGGGAAGCGTTTAAGGAATTGATTATGGAGGAGTACTGTCCCCGCGACCAAGTAAAGAAGCTAGAAGGTGAATTCTTGAATCTGAAAATGATTGGGTCTGAAGTTGAGCAGTATACTGCGCGTTACCATGAGTACGCGGTCTTATGCCCCACAATGGTTGATGCTGAGTTCAAACGCATTGAGCGTTATCTGGAAGGCCTCGCGCCTTAAATCAAAGGACTAGTAACTGCCAGCAACCCCGCAACCGTGCAGCAAGCCATCCGTTTGGCTCACAAACTTACTGATCAGGAGGTTGAGAAGGGTACACTTCCTGCAAAAGCCACAGAGAAGACTGCCTTAAGTGGCAAGAGAAAAGCTGATGATGAAGCTCCTGAGAACTCAATGAACAATCAGAGTGTCGGAAACAGCACTGGGAGGTCTTATAATTCTCAAGGTCAAAGTAAGAGGTCTAGAAACAACAGTGGAAACAACCGCCAGGGCGGAAATGGTCAAAGCAACTACAGGGGTAACCTGCCTCTATGCAACAAGTGTGGGAAACATCATGCTGGTGTTTGTAGAAAGAACCTGAGCTGTGAAAGGTGTGGAAAGAAAGGCCACGAAGCAAAAGACTGTTGGGCAACTCTACCTGAGCAACAAAACCGCCTAAGGCAAAACAACAACAATCATGGCAACAACAACTATGGGAACAACCGTAACGGGCAAGGAAACAATCAGAACAACAATGGTGGAGCCCGTGGCTGTTTTGAATGTGGTGCTCAAGGCCACATTAAAAGGGACTGCCCGCAGTTAAGAAGACAGGGTAATGGTAATCAAGGAAACAATGGTGGGAACGGTAATGGCGGAGGAAATGGTAATGGGAATGGCAACGGGATTGGTGGAAATGGCAGAGGAAGAGCTTTTGTCATGGGCCAAGGTGAAGCTCGCAACGATGCCAACGTGATTAACGGTAAATTCATCCTTAACGGTTTCTTTGCTACTGTATTGTTTGATTCTGGTGCTGAAAGAAGCTTTATTTCTACAAAATTTGCTAAATTGATTAATGTTAAACCAATTGCCTTAGATGCTAAGTATGTGGTAGAGCTAGCAAATGGTAAACTTCATGATACGACTCAGATAGTTAAGGACTGTAAGTTAGAACTAGCTGGCCATACATTAGGAATCGATCTCATGCCTTTCCCGATTGGTAGTTTTGATGTCATAATAGGAATGGATTGGTTATCTGAAAACCGAGCTAAAATTTTATGTCAAGAAAAAGTGGTTCGCATCCCACTCAAGGACGGTGAAGTGTTAACAATTCAAGGTGAAAAAGGTGGAACAGTCACCGGTATTATCTCGTTTCTCAAAGCTCAAAAGTGCCTTCGTAAAGGTCACTTCGCGATTCTTGCAAACCTCACCGATTCGACACTTTCCGAGCGCAGAATTGACGACTACCCGATAGTCCGCGACTTCCAAGATGTATTTCCTGATGATCTGTCTGGTTTGCCTCCATTTCGACAAGTCGAGTTTGGAATCGATTTAACTCCTGGAGCCGCTCAGATTGCACGCGCACCTTACCGTTTGGCAGTAAGTGAACTCAACGAACTCTCCTCACAACTTCAAGAGCTACTCGACAAAGGATTTATTCGTCCAAGTTCATCTCCATGGGGAGCACCGGTGTTGTTTGTTAAGAAGAAAGATGGAACGTTCCGCATGTGTATCGACTATAGAGAGCTTAACAAGGTTACGATCAAGAATCGGTATCCACTTCCTCGAATCGACGATCTCTTCGACCAACTACAAGGTTCGAGCTACTTTTCAAAGATTGATCTACGGTCTGGATACCACCAGCTTCGCGTTCGAGATGAGGATGTCCCCAAGACTGCTTTCAGAACTCGCTATGGTCACTACGAATTCCTGGTTATGCCGTTTGGGCTAACCAATGCACCTGCCGTATTTATGGATCTGATGAATCGAGTGTGCAAGCCGTACCTCGATAAGTTTGTGATAGTTTTCATTGATGATATTTTGATCTACTCCAAGACAAAGGAGGAACACGAGGAGCACCTGCGACTTATCTTGGAAGTGCTCCGCAAGGAACAGCTTTACGCCAAGTTTTCGAAGTGCGATTTTTGGATTCGCGAAGTCCAGTTTCTTGGACACATTGTTGATCAGAATGGAATTCATGTCGACCCAGCTAAAGTGGAAGCTATCAAGAATTGGCCTACTCCAAGAGCGCCGACCGAAATCCGACAATTTTTGGGACTAGCCGGGTATAACCGAAGATTCATCAAGGGTTTCTCGCAATTGGCTCAACCCTTGACGGCTTTGATGCACAAAGGAGTGCAATATAGATGGGGTGAAAAAGAAGAACGCGCGTTTCAAACTCTTAAAGATATGTTATGTTCAGCTCCAATTCTCGCGTTACCCGACGGAATTGACGACTTTGTAGTTTACTGTGACGCCTCCATCCAAGGACTCGGTTGCGTGTTGATGCAACGGGACAAAGTGATTGCCTACGGGTCCAGGCAACTGAAGGATACTGAGAAGAATTATACAACGCATGACTTGGAATTGGGAGCTGTTGTTCATGCACTCAAGATTTGGAGACACTACCTCTACGGAACAAAGTGCACAATATTTACCGACCACAAGAGTTTACAACACATCTATGATCAGAAGGATCTCAACATGCGACAACGACGGTGGGTCGAGCTACTGAATGATTATGACCTAGCAATTAAGTATCACCCGGGAAAAGCCAATGTTGTGGCTGATGCCTTAAGCCGAAAGGAGTATGAAAATCCTCGACGAGTACGAGCGCTGCAACTTACCATCCACACGGGATTGCCGGATCGGATCCGCGATGCCCAACAAGAAGCTTTAAAAGAGGAAAATTTCGCGGCTAAGGCACTGCGTGGTGTAGATGGCAACTCCGAAATTAAGTCCGACGGACTCAGGTATTATAATGACAGAATTTGGGTTCCTCTACTTGGAAATCTCCGTGAACTCGTGATGGACGAGGCTCACAAGTCAAGGTATTTGGTGCACCCTGGATCGGATAAAATGTACCAAGATTTAAAAGGTTTGTATTGGTGGCCGAATATGAAAGCCGACATCGCGCGATATGTGGCTAAGTGTTTAACATGCTCAAGGGTTAAGATCGAGTACCAAAAGCCTTCTGGGCTATTACAGCAACCAAAGATCCCAGAATGGAAATGGGAGGATATCTCCATGGATTTTGTAACGGGATTACCTCATCGATCGAATCGACCGGATGCGATTTGGGTTATCATTGATCGTCTAACCAAATCCGCACACTTTATCCCGATGAAGGAAAACGACAATATGGATAAGTTAACTAAGCTGTACATTGACCAAATTGTGGCACGTCATGGAGTGCCTAAGACCATCATCTCTGACCGAGATCCTCGATTTACTTCCAGACTGTGGCAATCTATGCAAGAATCACTAGGAACCAGACTGGATATGAGTACAGCTTATCACCCGCAGACCGATGGTCAGACGGAACGAACTATTCAAACTTTAGAAGACATGCTCCGAGCTTGCGTTCTCGACTTCGGTAAAGACTGGGAGGCTCATCTTCCGTTGGTGGAGTTCTCCTACAACAACAATTATCATTCGAGCATCGGTGCAGCACCTTTTGAAGCCCTTTATGGCAGAAAATGTAGATCGCCCGTGTGTTGGGCCGAAACGGGTGAGAAGGGACTCACCGAACCAGAACTCATTCATGATACAACCGAACGGATCATTCAAATCAGAAAGCGGATAGCCGCAGCACGTGACAGACAAAAGAGCTATGCCGACAAACGCCGTAAACCTTTGAAGTTCGAGGTAGGCGACAAGGTACTATTGAAGGTATCTCCCTGGAAAGGAGTGATACGCTTCGGAAAGCGTGGAAAGTTGAATCCTCGCTACATCGGTCCTTTTGAAATCATTGGGGAAGTAGGCCCGGTGGCCTACCGATTAAAACTCCCCGCTGAACTTGATGGAGTTCACAACGTGTTTCACGTATCTAATCTAAAGAAATGTCTGGCTGAAGACATCGAAATAATTTCTTTGGAGGAATTGGAATTTGATGAACATCTGAGATTCATTGAGCAACCGGTAGAAATCATGGGACGCGAGGAGAAAGCCCTCAAACGTAGCAAGATTCCGATCGTCAAGGTTCGATGGAACTCAAAGCGTGGACCTGAATATACTTGGGAACGAGAGGATCAAATGAAGAAAAAGTATCCTCACTTGTTCGAGCAAACGTCCGCGGAAACTCAAGGTATGATTTAATTTTGGGGACCAAAATTCCTTTAACAGGAGGAGGATGTGACGACCCTAAAACTTTTGCTTTCTTTCCCCAGCAACAACGACAGCCGAGGCTGCGAACGCTACGACGCAAGAATAATTTTCGGGACGAAAATTCCAATTACAAGGGGATGATGTGACATCCGAGAATTTCAAGGTTTACTTCCGTTAGACAAATCCGTTAGTTACGTTATAAGTGTTAACTTAGTAACTAATGCTTAATTAGGCCGAATACGTCCACGTCCTATGGTTGATCACCGAACCCGTCCATATGTGTTATGTGATTATTTATGTATTGTCATTATGTGCAACGTGATGAACACGCATGATTTAGTATTAGGAATAAAATGAAAATTTGTCTTTCTTGGTTGCCAGCGAAACTAACGGGCGAAACTATAGTGTCGCCCGGTAGTCGGTTAAACTATTGGATCTCATGAAATCAGAGACAGTTTCGCCTGGCCAGCGAAACTAGCCTCTGATATAAAATGGCATAAAACCCTAGTTGTCTCATTTGTTGCACCATTTCTCTCAAACACACACACTCACTCTCCTGGAATCTGGTCAGCCGAGAAAACCACCAAAGAAACACCAACTCAGCCTCGAGACAACATCTATTTGGATCCTAGATCGAATCGTGAGTCTCAAAAACCTTTATTTATGCTTTTCTATGTGTTTTTCTTAAAAAGCATGCCTAAACCTCTATGGAATCACTTGATCTTCTGATATGTTGTTTAAGAATGATAGATCTACAATAAAGTTTGTAACTTTACGTGTGAAATCCATCCATAATGAAAATCCATGCTAGATTAGGTCATTTAGGGTTTTAAATGTATTTTGGTGATTTGATGATGAAAACCCATGTTTAAGGTGTTAAAGCTTACTGATTTATGTTGGTAAATGATTATGCATGCTAGATATTGAATTACATGAAATATGAAAGCTGTTAGATTGATTTTTAGGCTGATTTGTGAGTTTTTCGCGACCAGCGAAACTGTACTGTTCTCTGGGCGAAACTATGTAGCGAAACTATGTATATCTTCATCCAGCGACACTATGAAGCGAAACTGTAGTGTCGCCGGGTAAACCAACCAGACCTGTCCGAACGAAACTACCGAGCGAAATTCCCTGAACGAAAGTTCAAACCAGTTTCGGGCGAAACTAGGCTAGCGAAACTGTGCCAACAGTTTCGAGCGAAACTAGCCTAGCGAAACTGTGTCATCGGGTATTGCCTAGCGAAAGTGCTGCCCGTGCACACAGCGAAACTGCCTAGCGAAACTGAGACCAGAATCCAAACTTGTGCAATTTACTTGAACATTATGCCATGACTTACATGATTATGCTATGATGATACATGCTTTGATTTCTGATGTATATGAACCCTTGTTTATGATCAACCATCGGTGTCGTGTGTCGGTATGTCGAGTCATAGTTCCAACGTGCTATGTTATGGGCCATAGTGACGTTAAGTAAAGATTAGACACCAAACTAATACTTAAGACCTAAACGTGTTCATACGTCTTCGTTAAGCAAACTTGGATTATATAGCAAGTGTAGCAGTGCAACCCAAGGTGAGTGTCACTAACCCGATTACCGTGAACCCGTTTGGGTCACACCGAATAACTAAATGAAAAACAATGCTGACAACCTCGAGAGTGCTATGCACCTCCCTGCACTTGATGAACTTGAAGTGCTTTATGGGAAGCACTTGTGAATTACTTAAACAACTATTTCTGAAACGAAACTGAAAACACTTTTGAGATTCATGAGAATCCGGTAAACCTTTTTAATATGGCTAGCGTAGGTTAAAGTCTAAACCACATGATATCACATGATTTCTAAGGATGCCGTGAAACTTAAAAGTCCTCAACTAAATTGTACCATTAATTGTAAAGCGAGGGGATGTTGGGTAGATCTACTGGAGTTTGACAAACTCCGCCCCGTGGCACGGGGAGTGCACGGAGGTACAATATCAGCCTATCTGACCGTGATCCCGAGAGGACACGGGGGAGGCAAATCCGCGATGACGTAGGTCCGCAAATCCTGATGGCACGGCCACTACAATAATAGTCAGCTTTGGTACAAACTTCCTTAGTGCATGGAACAACGGATTAGCTACCCGCGATATCGGTTGAGCACTTTAACTATACAAAACTAGTTCATACCCGATAACGTATGTTACGGATAATACTCTTACTAAACCACAGAACTATGATTATGGATATCACTAAGCATTGCTTTTCCCAAACAAATATTACATAAGTATATGTTGACACGACTATGATTATTAGACCGGGCCACTGCGTGACAAGCCCACTGTGAACTCACCAACCGTTAGGTTGACACTTGCGTGGTTTTCACTTTTGCAGATCGCTGAAGAGTATCCGGAGCAGGTTGACATGGCACAAGAAGATGTTTATTTTTATTTAAACAAAACTTGGGAAATTAAAACAATGTTTATGTAAAGCACGTGGTTAGTGCTAAAGATAATGTTTTCCGCTGCGTACTGTTAAACGGTTTTTATTATTGATGTTTGGACTTTACTCTGATTTGTTTAGTATTTGTAACTAATGGTTGTGGTCCTGGTCTGGTCGCACCCCTTAACGGTATAAACTCCGTTAGTGGTTGATTTGGGGGTGTGACATCGCCGGATCACACATAGACATCATGAGGGCTTGTTAAAAAGGGTAGGCTATGGCTTAAGGGTTTGGAAGTGTTTTTTTGTAGAAGGCTAAAATTGCAAGCTTATGATCTTTCGGAAGCTTTATGTGACTCAAATGCCCCTTTCTCTCTCTTCTTTTTCATAAATACATAATTCAAAAGGTAAAGGGATAATATGGATAGAGTGGTTGTCACTTATTTTTTAAATCTTTTGGTTACGATCATAGGTTTGCAAAAATAAGGGGTTAAAAGTAAAAAGGTTGTATGGCTTTGGGGTGTGTTTTTGCAAATGGATTGCGAGTTTAAGAGTTCAAAGCGTTTAGGCTCGACAAGGTTATGTAGAGGGTGTTTATGGGTAGGTAAAGAATATAGGTAGAGGAGAGAAATGTGAAATTTCGTGAGCGGTGGTTCGTCTACTCGGTCGTATGAAATCAATGTCAAATAAGGAACATGAGAGGTAAATACAATGAAACTTGTATTAAGACCACAGAGAAATACACACACATTTTCACACAGTAGATTGGACAAGAAGTTCTATTTCTAAACAAGACTAAGCTATTTATAGTTGAACATCACTATGAAAAAACTCGATCAGCCGAACTGCCAGTTCAGACAAGTTTGTGTGCATCCGAACTGGCAGTTCATGTCAGTTCGGACAGGCATAATCATGTAGCTCTTTCTCTTGTTTTTGATACTTCACATGACGACCAAGAACCATGCATCAACAAACTCCCCCTCGACATGTGCAATATCAATCTCCATAGAATCTTGTATCTTCAATCAAACTCTCCTTCAACTTTGACGATTAGTCTGATCTTGAATACTTATCATTATAGCGCGTGTAATCTCTTTATCAGCAGCTTCAGAAGACTAGAAGTTGTGATGTTCTCTTTCCACTTAGAAACATGTCAACATAAATAATCATGGCGCAAAACGTCTCTTCAAGACTCCAAGATATTTTGATTCTGAAATTTGATTTCGTATCACGTGTTGATCAATCGAAAAGAAATTAAGAAACAAAATCTTTTTGATTTTTTTAAACTTTATATCAAAACACACCTAAAATCATTTTGGTATATTCTAATATGGAAAAGTAAATACAATACAGAATCAGACACTATTTTTGTATTTTGCGAGAAAGATCACGACTTGGGATCATATTGGACATAACATGCTGAACTACACTTCAATTTCGATTAGTGTATCACATAAGCCATGTCGATTGCAAATATAATTTGCCCAAATTTAAACTCAGGCATAACCATACTCATAACATCTCGATATGTTAAGGTATTGATTAATTTTCTTTGACTAGTGTACCCCACACTATCAGACATACTCATATATGCTTTTGCTAATCACACTTTGTGATTTCACTTGTGATTTAACACATAGTGATTGAATTCATGATATAGTCACTGTGTTCCATGCAAAAAGAAATAAGAACGTTAAATCGTCTACCTTGAGGTCGATCTTTCAATACGCAGATAAGGCCTTGGATTTAACAAAATAAGAAAATAAAAAAC
The DNA here is from genome assembly GCA_039602395.1 of Deinandra increscens subsp. villosa. NCBI lineage: Eukaryota > Viridiplantae > Streptophyta > Magnoliopsida > Asterales > Asteraceae > Deinandra > Deinandra increscens. Next base: position 61,587,798 of record JBCNJP010000027.1, read on the forward strand.
AAGTTGAAATTGTATAACTCAACAACAATCAGGTCGGTACTCCCATACACGCAGAGAAAGTCCGATGAGTTATACGAAACACCAAAGAAAATAAAGTATAACCTTAAATGAACAACTATCATGTCTGTCTTGTGGACACGCAGAGATAGTCCGATCATTTAAGAAAATAAAGAAAACCAAACAAGTTTAAATCTTTGCAAAATAAACACATGTATACACAGTGACTTCTCATTTTATTTTCACATATCTTTTTCTTGATATATCGTGAGATATGCATCAAGATGTTGTCCACTAGGTCAAGCATCAGATTTAGTCTATATCTGTATACTTTCTGATTTGTCGAGCCTACCTAGCACATCGATCAATGGTCCTATGGCTTTTTCATCTAGCCTATCCATGAGTCAGACATTGTTAGCTAATGTACCATCATTTCCCAATCATGTCGGATACAATATCTCATTTTTTAATGTTTTTGAATTTTTTGAATATTTCAATTTTTTTAATTTTTTAATTTTGTCCCTCTAAAAATGACAAACTCTATTTTTAGATTTCCATTTTTACCAATTGAAAAACAACACACTAGTTTTGAATTTTTCAAAGAAACAAACTCCCCCTCAAAAGGAGACAGAGTGAAAAACAAAGAAAATTAATCAACCAACACGGATACTAATAGTTAAGCATTTTGAAAACACAGAATTTTAAAAATGATTTGGAAATTCATTTTAAGTTATCACAGATATTTCACCACCATCAAACTTTCAATTACCGATAGGTCTTCCTGAAATACTTGTTGAAACCAAATAAACATTAGTCGCTCTAAGATCGACCCGATTCAACAGCGTCGGGTCGCCCGGTGTCTTCAACATAGTTATTGTTGGCCTTGGAAATAACCTTTGGTTTCCATATCGGTGATGATTTTAATGTTTGATTAGAACCCGAATCAATGTCAACTAGCGTAGTTGGTTTGAACCAAAACGGCTTACGAGTTGATTTGACCATTGGAGACCATCGTTCATAAAAAATTTGACCATTATTATCCACATATTCGGCAGTGTTGTGGATATATGCAGTCATTGGATAATCAACAGCAAGATGTCTAGGTTGACGATATGATAAATTTGTTCGCGAAGTTGAAAAATATTTGAAAATTCTTTGATTTGTTAGAACAAGAAGAGTGATCAGAACCAAAATTATCCAAGAAATCATCATAGGAATCATACCTCGGAGATTGACTCCACGAAGAAGCCTTAGATTCAGATGAAGAACCTTCAGAAGAATAAAAGATTTGTTTTGTCTGAGGTTGTCATTTCTTTGGTGTCTTGATCTTCAAAACCTTTTCTTGCTTCTTGGATTGATGAACTTGAACATGTACTTCTTGAACTTCAAATCCCAAACCTTTGTGCTTGTAACCCGGAGTCTTTGAAGATCCAGATTGAAAACCGGAAGCATCTCTCCCTTTTGATTCTCTAGTAAATTTATCTTTAATTTCCTTCAACTTGTTCTCACGCACCAAAGATTTAATAACTTCTTTTTCAGATGAGGACTTAAAGATATTTTAACTTTACCAAAAATATTTTCATCTTCCAAAAATGATGAACTTGAATCAAACTTTGGAGCTTCACCAAATGTGACTTTCTTCTTTGATTTATTTTTCTTTTTCGTCGCTGGTTTTGCAAATTCCGAATAATCAAGCAATTCAGCTTTAGGATCATGAGGAGCAGAAATAAACTCAGATAAATCCACCGGTTGAGGTACCTTGTGAATATCATCTTCTTTTTAACTATTATCAATCCTATCCTTCTTATACAAGAAATTCAGCAACGTTGGTAATAAGTTGAAATTCTCGACTTGCCTTTGCAACTCTAGAATTTCCAGCTTTAATTCAGAATTTTTTTGTTGAGCAGCAAATACTTCTTTTTGTGACTTAATAAATTCTTCATTTAGATCATTGTACTCATATGTTTGCTGGTTTCTGATTTCCCATTCAGACAAGACTTCTTCGGTAACTTTCTCCCTTTTCTTTTTGAATACCTCCACATCCTTCGTCAACACTTCATTCTTATCTCTGAGAAGAACATTTGCGTCACAAAGTGTAGATAATTCTTCTTGAAGTTTCAGAATTGTATCAACAGATTCAACAGCAAGTGCATTTGCCTGTTCATACTTCTCTTGAACTAGATAACTCTTTTCAAATAACACCTCAAATCTTCAGCAACTTCCTTAGCTTCAGCTTTGGCCTTTTCACGCTCTTCAACCAACCTACTCTTCACTCTTACAAAATCTTCATTTACATGAACCAAATCATAATATTTCCTTTGAAACTCTTCCAATTCTTGCTTTAAAACAACAATTTCTTCAGTGGATAACTGAGAATCTCTTTCTAAATTTGTAGTTTTGTTGCGTAGACTCACACAAAAAAGACATTTAGATTCTTCAGCCGTTGAACTATTATTCAGCTTTGTCTGAACCTCTTCGACCAAAGAAACTTTGGAACTTGAATCAGAATCAGTTAGAATGCTATCATTAAATGATGAGTTGTTAAAGCAACCTTAATATCAGCATGTGGCATTTTGTAATTTCAGAATCTACATTCGAAGCAAATTCATTTGGATGCTAAAATATTTTTGTCATTCTGTTATCATCAGGAACAGATGCTTTTAGATCTTGATTTGGTGAATGTATAACCAGATGAGCATGTTGACCAGTATTCAATTTATTGTCAGTTGACTTTGGGCAAAATGTCCCCGATCTTTCCATCTTGATTCAACCTCTTCTTCCCGGTTCTGTTAAAGAATTTCTTCATTCTTCGAACCAAAATAGCATACTGCCAATTCAAATCCATCTCTTCCAAATGATCAAAATCTATCTGATCATCTATCTGATCATAACTTCATTTGTTAATTCTACATTACTCACTGAACCAGTAATAACTCCAAAATATGAAGATACCAATGCAAACTTAAAGCCATATAATCATCAGTTGTTTGAATAGATAAATCATTTTGTGTCAATGAACTAGGAATTGAATCAGTACAACCAGAAGAATAACTAGAATTTTCAGATTTACCGGCGATGAATGCTGTAGGAGGTGCGGAATTTACAACATTTGCATTGAGGGTAGAATCATTTTCACCATGATACACAGCAGGATTCTGGATTTGTGCAGGAAGTGACTTATTCACAGTTAACTCCATATCCCTTGCTTGTATTCTATAAATCAAATCAATGAAAGACAAACCTGAATATTCTTTATCATGGGTTCATGACATAATTTTCCCATTTCTCGGGTAATGCCTCAAAAATCTTTTCTTTCAAATCAGCATCTTCCTTTGTAAGTGTCACTAAACTTATTTCACTCATCAAATGTGCAAATTTTGCAATCAAATTCGAAATTGATTCATTCTAATAATGCTTGAAACTATCGAATTCCTTTTTCAAAACCTTTTGTCGACTTTTCTTGTAATGGTCATTATGCTTACATCTCTTCTGCAAAGCATCCCATAAACTTTTTGATGTATAGTCAGGAGAAAATTAATGTAGCAACTCTTTTGGTAATGCCGTGGTCAAAGTACCATATGCCTTTTTCTCGGCTTGATACACTTTCTTTTATTCAGAAGTGAATTTTCTTTGAAGAATCGGCTCTCCAGAAGCATCCTTAGGATAGATGCATTGTTTAGTAAAAGCCAACCACATATCAACATCATTCGTATCAATATACGCTTCAAACCATTTAACCCAACTATGATAGTCTTACAATTTCAACAATTTGGGAACTTTCTAACTTCTAATTTCATTATCATAGTTCATCATTGTTTGCATCGTAGCTTGCATCGAATTTTGAATTGCAGTAAACGCTTGAAAATGTGACATCTTGAATGAATCTGGTTGAAAATGCGTGAGCATCGGATTGTCTACTCGATCTAGCTAATCAGACATAGAAACGTAATTAACCGATTGATTTATTGATCACAATGAACAATTACAATCAGTGAAACACTTAGAAATGACACAGAAAAAACACTCTTAGAAACACACACTTAGCTGTAATCTCGCACGCTCAAAACTGAAAATTACAAAGACCAAATGCCTATTTATACTAGCTGGCCGAGCTTCGGCCGAACCTCAGGTTCGGCCAGTCTGAACTCCAGGTTCGGACCTAGATCGGCCAGACCTAAATTGACTTGATCTTGTACTTTGTCTGATACTTCACACGACGCACAAATCAGGTATCAACAAACTCCCCCTCTTCGTGTGCAGTATCTCTTCAACATCATCAACTTTGTATCTTCAATCAAGCTCCCCCTCAAGTATAGAATCTGTGCATTCAATGAAATGAATCTTCAAACAAACTCCTCCTCAACTTGATCGTAGCTTGAGCTTGAATACTTGATGACATATTAGTGTATCTCTGGTTTTTCATCAACAACTTCAGAAGACTTGAAGTTGTGATATCTTGCACATAGCAACCTGCTCAAACATTTAAATAATCTTGGCGCAAAACGTCTCTTCGAGACTCCAAGATATGTTTTTGAAAATTGATTTGTATCACGTGTTGATCAAATCGAAAATAAAGCAGAAACAAAATCTTTTTGATTTTTTTTAAAGTTTATGCTAAAACACACCAAAAATCTTTTTGTTCTTTTCTGAGATGAAATGAAATCATAATACAGAATCAAACACTATTTTTGGTATGAGAAAGATCACTATATGGGATCATATTGAACATAATGCACTGAACTGTACTTCAATTTCAATTAATCGAAGCACATAAATCATGTTGATTGCTGGTATAATTTGTCCAACTTAAACTCAGGCAGAATCATACTCATAACATTTGGATATGTTAAGGTATTGATTAGATTTTTTTGACCAGTGTATCCCACACTATCAGACATAATCAGACATTTTCAGTTTTTCTTTTTCTTTTTCCTTTTGTGTGACAGCACTTGTGATTTTTCACAATGCGTAGTATTTTCACGATATAGTCAACTGTGTTCCATGCAAAAAGAAATAAGAACGTTAAATCGTCTACCTAAAGGTCGATCTTTCGATACGCAGATAAGGCCTCGGATTTAACAAAAAAAGAAAATAAAACAAGTTGAAATTGTATAACCCAAAAACAATCAGGTCGGTACTTCCGTACATGCAGAGAAAGTCCGATGAGTTATACGAAACACCAAAGAAAATAAAGCAGAACGTCAAACGAACAACGATCAGGTCGATCTTTCGATACGCAGAGAAAGTCCGATCGTTTGACAAAATAAAGAAAATCAAACAAGTTTAAATCTTTGCAAAATGAACACATGTATACACAGTGACTTCTTATTTTGAATTTCACACTTATTTTTCTTTTTGTGTCATGAAATATGCATCAAGATGTTATCCACATGGTCAAGCATTAGTATTTAGTGTATATTACATCTGAATACTTTCTAATTTTCCAAGCCTACCAAGCACATCAAACAATGATCTTATGGCTCTTTCATCTACTCTATTCATGAGTCAGATATGTAAGCCAATGTACCATCATTTTCCAATGATCAATTTCTCACAATTTTATATTTTGCATGTATTCACCTTCCTTCATTATATATTTGGCATGTATTCACTTTCTCCCCATAACATGCATTTACTCAATTACTCCCCCTTACTTACAATTCTACCCCTTAAAATGAAAACTCTATTTTTGGATTTTCATTTTACACAAAAACAAAACTCTATTTTTTGGTTTGTTGAGAAAACTTGTAAGCAAAGAAAAATGATCAATCAACACGGATAGTTTGCAGATTTAGAACTAAGAAAATTTGCAGATTAGAAAGATTTATCATGAAATTTAAATTAAGCAGAATACTCCTCCATCAACAACTTGGCAATCGTCGCTAGGTTTTCGAGAAGTACCTGCACACTGGTCAAACTAATTAGTCCAAAAATGACCCGAAGCGAATCGCTTCTGGTCGACCAGTGTCCTTTTTTTGCTTAGAAACCACCTTAAGTTTCCATTGTTGTTGTATTGGTAAATCAGTTTTTGATGAAACAATCACATGTGACTGTAATGATGAACCTACATTTTGAACCCTTGAAAACTTTGGAACAAAACGTTTTTGTTTATGAAAGAATGTAGGTTCAGCGTCATCAAAAACTCTGCTTTGTTCATCAAAGAACTTTGTGTTGGCAGGTTTACCAAAAACTGGTTTCTTATGAAATCCTTGGGGTGAATCAGCAGGTGATGGACAATCCTTTGCCATATGCCCTCGTCGGCAGAAAATAAAACAAATTCTTTTCGTTTTGTCCCATCTTTGATGTACCTGCGAAGAACACACATGAATATCTCGAACATGATCAGAATGAGAATCATATACCTGATGCCTGTGATCATGTACCCATTTGGATGTAGGGCTTCGAGATTGAGAACTTTCAGACGAAATGTTAGCTTTTACAAAGACTTCAGCAATCTTCCGAGTATCAACACAATGAAGTGGAAATTCTTTGTCAGAAAATAATTGATCCGAACCCTTGAGTTTGTAAAACCGCTCGGGTTGAACTTTATCAGCTTGAAAAACTTCCTTCTTCACTTGCTTCAGCTTCAATTTCTTCAAATCTTGAGATGATGATTCTGGAATCTTTTCAGCTTTGTCTTTCATCCTTGTGAAAACCCAAACCTGCATGCTTTCCAGAAATCTTCTCCTCAGGTGTAACATGTCCATTCTTCGCTAAACGGGAGAATTCAGCTTTTACTTCAGTTACATTCTTTTGATCATAAAAGATCTTTTCATCAAACTTAGGTTGAGACTGAATCTTGTCACTCGAAGTAGCCGACTTCTCATTATCAGCAGAAGATGAACCAGATACAAACTTTGGAGCAGGAGAAACTGTAGATTTCTTTTCCTTCTTTTTCTTATTCTTTCTGTTCTTCTTCTTCGGCACAACTTTTTCATTCTCAACAGTAGATGCTGAAACCTTTGAATAATCAAAATCATCAACTTGTTCCTTCACATCTTTGAAAGCTTCTTTGATATGAACAGGGGTGATGCAGTCTTATCAAACATTTTCTCAAAATTTTCATCGTTAGCTAAGAAGCTTGTGAAGACTTGAGAATTTGAAACATTATTGAGCAATCGATTAGCATCAAGAACTTGAATTTTCAGATCAGAAATTTTCTGTTGAGCCTCAGCAAATTCCTTTTCTTTAGCAATCAATCGCTTCACAACTTTGTGAGTTTCAAATTTTTACAAGCGAAGATTATCAAGTCCTTCGAATAATTCCTTCTTCAATTTATCTTCATTACGCTTTTGAATCTCCAAATTTGCTGCTTGAACTTTATTTACACGAACCAACTCCCGCATCTCATCCAACAACTTTCCCATGTCAACTTGATATGCTTCAATCTTAGCAGTTGATTCAGCCACATTCTTTGTAAGTAGATAAAGTTTGACCTTTTATTTGTCAAACAAATTCATGAAATCAGAAGCAGTATCCTCAGTTTCATCCTTCCATTATCTTTTACCAATTCATCCCTTTCTTCACAGATCTTAGCTTTTGCAGCTTAAACATCCCTTTTATCTTGTTTTGAAATTTCGAACACTTCATTAAGCAATTTGATCTCTTTAAGCAAACATTAATTCTTCAAACCCAATTCCTTCTCATTTTCTTTAGAAATTCCCAACTATGAACTAATCATTTTGAAATCAGCACTAACTCTTTTAACTTCTTCAATCAGAAATTCTTTTTCTGTCATCAAAGCCTCAATCTTAGACTCAAATTTAGCATTCTCAACAGCGTCATATGAGCTCGAATCAGAATAATAATCATCTTGTTCTCGAGTGACAATTAATGCTGATGTATCATATCCAAAATGTTAACTCCAATCATAAACACCATCATTTTGAACCATCAAAGCTGTTGTCTTGCTTGCGTTACTAGTAGATGGTTGAGTAAAACTAGGCTTGGGTGATTGAGTAAAACCAGGCTTGCTTGCATGAGCCTGTTGACAATCTTTGGCAAAATGTCCAAGCTACGAACATTTATAACATTTCAGCTTAGACTTGTCAAAACCCAATTTATCACCAGATAGATTTCTTCCATGTTTCTTGAAGAATCTCTTTGATCTTTGACATAACATAGCATACTGCCAAGATATATCCAATTCAGTTAGTTGATCATCATCAAGAGCATCAAGATCATCACTGGTTAACTTTGCATCAGCAACATTCTTAATAATCGGACTAAAAGATGATGAAATCGAGGAAGAAATCATTTTAGCACAATCCTCTGTTGATTCAGCAGAAAAAGCATTCTGATTTGAAAAATTTGGAATTGTAAAGCTACAACCCGTGAAGACTTGTTATCAGGATTATCAGAAATTCCAGTCAAGGAAGCTGTACTTGGTGCAGAACTCAGACTTGGTTTAGCTTTAGCATTCATGCTTGCCGTATTCTCACCATGATACAATTCAGGATTTTGCAAAGTAGCAGTTGATTTCATTGAATTTAACATTTCCATTTCTCGAGCATGAAGTTTTCCAGTAAGCTCGTGAAACGTCATTGTAGAAAAATCCTTGTCATGAGTGAGCAGCAAAACATAATTCTCCCACTTTTCAGGTAAAGCTTCCATAATCTTTTCCTTCAAATCAGCATCAGATTTCTCAATACCAACTACCTTTAATTCACTCATTAGATGTGAAAACCGTGAAACGAGAGCGGTAATGTTCTCATTATCATAGTTTTGAAAATTATCAAATTTTTTGTTCAATACTTTCTTCCGACTCTTCTTGTAACCATCATTACCCTCACATCTTGCTGAGAGAGTATCCCACAATTGCTTTGATTTCTTACAAGTGCTGAATTGATGTAACAATTCGGTAGGTAATGCCATGGTAAGATAACCATAAACTTTCTTTTCAAGCTCATAACTTTTTCTTTCAGCAGCATCAAAATCTTGAAGTTCCTTATAATCTCCTTCTTCAGTTGGTCGTTCATACAACTTTCGAATTGGAATCCATAAATCAATATCATTTATGCTTATGTATGCAGAAAACCGTTTCTTCCAATTTTGATAATCTTCAAGCTTCAACAATTTGGGAACTTTCTGACTTGTTCCAATTTCATTATCAAAATTCAACATAGTTTGTATCGCACTTTGCATTGCAGCAAATACTTGAAATTCCGACATCGTTTAAAAAAATTTAAAATTCTGGTCGCCGAACTTGCTCCGATCCTAACACTGACCTCCGAACTCTGTCCGAACCTAAAATCAAAGTTCGAACTTCGTCCGAACTTGCTCCGAATCAAAATCAACAGTCCGAACTCCTAAGAGACTCCGATCTAGCTCCAAACCTTGAACCACTCCGAACCTTGACCGAGACAACTCCGAACTCCCACCGAACGTTCACCGAACTCGAAGTTCGGAGCAGTTACTCCGAACCTGACCAGGTACCTCTGAACCTCGACTTCATTTTTTAAAAAGCTCGAAAATGGACTGATTTTGACGAAACTTGATACTGTGATTCAGAAAAAAACAATAGAAAATGGTTTAGGAGCAGATTTGACACCAAATACTCGATAGAATTTATGAAAAACACGAAAACAAAACCCGAGAAACACGAAAAACGCTTCAAAAATCCGAAAATAGCAACCACAGATCAGTAGAGTGAACCAGATGGCTTTGATACCACTTGAAAATGTGTGAGCATCGTATCGTCTACTCGATCTAGCTAATCGGACATAGAAACGTAATTAACCGATTGATTTATTGATCACAATGAACAATTACAATCAGTGAAACACTTAGAAATGACACAGAGAAAACACTCTCAGAAACACACACTTAGCTGTAATCTCGCACGCTCAGAACTGAAAATTACAAAGACCAAATGCCTATTTATACTAGTTGGCCGAGCTTCGGCCGAACCTCAGGTTCGGCCAGTCCGAACTCCAGGTTCGACCTAGATCGGCCAGACCTAAATTGACTTGATCTTGTACTTTGTCTGATACTTCACACGACGCACAAATCAGGTATCAACACTGGTTACTGTTCACCCGAATCTAAATCGAACTCAAATCTGCGTAACCGAACTGAACCGAACTTGAGATGAACTGTAACGAACTAAGAAGATCTAAACCGAATTCAAACGAACTCAGCCAAACCTTGACTTTGGTAAACGAAATGAACTCCGAACCAGAATGTAGCCAAAATAAAGCCGAACAGAATCAAACTAACCGAACTCAATCCGAACTGGGGACAAACTATCAACCGAACACACCCGAATCAACACTTCTTTTGAAAGAAAGTATTCGAACCATGAGTTCGGAGTGGTTATTTTGACGAACTCTCATATCTCACTCGCACTTAGACGAACCGAACCATTTCCGACTTAAATTTCACAATTTTCAGTGTTTTTAAAAGAGATTTTTAAAGTTAACATAGATAAACTGAGAATGAATGATTTAGGAGAAGATTTGTCACAAAAAGCACACTCGAGATAATCAAACGAACACAAAAATGAGTAGAATTTTCAAAAACTCCCATTTTTGACTTGAAACCCCGAAAAACACAGATTTTCAGACTAGTAGAATGAACCAAATGCTCTGATACCACTTGAAAGTACGTGAGCTTTGGATCGTCTACTTGGTCGTATAGAAATCAATGTCAAATGAGGAACATGAGAGGAAAATACAATGAAATTTGTATTAAGACCACAGAGAAATACACACACACTTTCACACAGTAGATTGGACAAGAAGTTCTATTTATAACCAAGACTAAGCTATTTATAGTTGAACATGACTATGCAAAAACATGATCAACCGAAATGCCAGTTCGGACAAGTTCGTGTGCATCCGAACTGGCAGTTTATGTCAGTTCGGATAGGCACAATCTTGTAGCTCTTTGTCTTGTTATTAATACATCACATAAGGACCAAGAGCCATGCATCAACGAAATGGGTTAATCCTAGGTGCCTCAATCCTGTGAAAATGTGTTCCCGACTTTGTCTATTTTGGGATGTATACTCACAACAAGTTCCGGCTTGTTGATTTACCTAGTTTCTTTCATTTTTACAAGAAACGAGCATGTTAGTTTTGTACATGCGGTTAGGCTCAAGTTCTTAGCAAAAATGTGGAAAAAGGGTTTAAGTACTGGTTGAATAAATGTAAGCTTTGTGTTCGGTCTTTGTACCCAAAAATATCTCAATGTATACTCGAATAAGGCAAAAAGATTTTGGTCTTTTCCTTTTGGAGAACATTGTTCTTTTCACGAAGACTGGCATATTTTTTACTTATTTTTATTTGAAAATGTTTTTTATGGCTTTGCTAGACCAAATAGTTTTGTATAAGGCTATGTTGGACATGAAAAATCTATGTGTTCAGCAAACTGACCAGATTCCTAACCCTCCCCCCCCCCCCCCCACACACACACACACACTTAAATCGCACATTCCCCTCAATGTGCAAAAGCTGCAAAAAGAAAGCATTATAAAACATAAAACAAGTTTGAGGATAGAAATGGTCACAAAGAGAGGACTTTTCTGGCTCTGACTTGCTCTGCTATATGAGTAGTTGTCTTATCTGGGTCCTGTACTTTATATAGTTCCTAATCCTTTTTTATTGCGGTGGTAGTCCTCAATCCTACATACTGAAATGAAAGCATAAAACTCTACCAAATACTTGGTAAATCTGCCCGTGTTCCGTGCAGGGGTATGCTAAGTCATGCAAGTCCGATGTTACGGAATTACATCGAGCGAACCGCGGTATCCGGATATAATAGTAAAAATTAATAAAACTACTTTTCCTAATATAATATTTTTCTAAGACTGAAAGTATAATTGAAAAGGTGAGACACGTTACCGTCCTTTAGATGTGACTTTGATGAGCAGCCGATTCAGTTATTCCTTCATCTTAGAGGTTCATGATAAGCTGTCATAAAAACGCGCCAAGTTTATTTATGGGTCCACTGGCTGGACCCGCAGAGCTGGCTCTAGAATACGAGAAGTGGAGGTGAGGCTCCCTTTATGCGTTGGTATGCAAACTCTAAGCCTTATTCGATGTAGTCCACCACTTGTGTGTTTCCATCTGTCTTCTTACCGACGTCGAAATGCATTTCCTTGTTGCCAAACTTAATCTTTATTGTCCCGCTACTCATATCCACTACTGCTTGAGAGGTTGGATGGAAAGGTCTTTCTAATATTAGGGGTACCTCTGTATCTTCCTCCATATCCAGAATTAGGAAGTCAGTGGGATAGAGGAATTCTTCTACTTTGACTAGGAGGTTTTCAGTGATTGCTAAAGGAATTTTCACTGAGCCATCCGCAAGCTGGATGCTCATCCGGGTAGGTATAGGAGTTCCGAGGTTCAGTCTTTTATGCATGGAGGCTGGCATGAGATTGATGCTAGCATTAAGGTCCGCAAGTGCATTTTGGACAAAGATTCCTCCGATGGAACATGAAATGGTAAAGCTACCTGGATCCAAAAAAATTTTGGGTAGCCTACTCGAGAGAATGGCGAAGCATTCCTCGCTCAGGCTAACCAAATTGAGTTCAACATTTTTCTTTTTGTTGGAGAGAAAATTCGTCATAAATTTGGTGTATTTTGGCATCTAGGATAAGACTTAAATGAATGGTAGATTAATGTGTAGCTGCTTCAGAAGGTTCATGAATTTACAAACTGCTCGTCAGATTTTGCATTGGCAGGTCTGTTGGGGTAGGGAACTGATGCGTAGCATCTTTTGCATAAATAAATAAATAAAAATTCCTCATTTAAATAGATATTTAATTAAAAAGTATTAAATTTGGTGCTTATTTGAGTTTTTAATTTAAAAGTTTTTAAATTAGGCGCTTAATTGTTTAATATTTGAATTATAGGTTATTTGGTGAGTATTTGGTTTAAATTGTATAAATTCTTCATTTTAATTGGTTTTTAATATTGTGTTATGGTGAATTGGTGATTTATATGAATTTGGTGTTTAATGGTATTTATATATGAATTCTAGGTGTTCGGTGGATCCGTGATGAATTTAGAAGAAGAAGAATGTAATTTACGGAAGTGAAATCGGAATCCGGATGCAAAAGTTATAAAGAAAAGAAAAAGAAAAAAAATAAATAAATAATAACAACCAGCAGCAGCCCAGCTCTTCCTTCTCGGCCCAGATGTAGTCAGCAGCCCAGCAAGCTATTAAGAGCATTCCAGGCCCAGTCCAGTTCGCCCAAGCCCAAGCCCAAGCTTTAGAGTTAACCAGCGCCAAAAAAAAAACAGAGGTCACAGGAATCGAACTTGTGACCTCTAGATAGTGACAGCGAGATACTTACCACCAGGCCAACTGCTATTTCTTGTTCTATTCATGGTTTGAGACCATTTATTCTCTTCTGCGCACCCCAAATTCAAGCCCAAACGAACTGAAATTGCACCAGACCCTATTTTTCACATATAAATTCGATTGTAGCCGCATTTTCTCGACTCAAAACCCCCCGAAAAACCCTAGAAAAACCCCAAATATAATTCTGGAAACATGAAGGAAGATTAAGGGAGCAAGATCAAGGCTTTTTTGGATAAAAGTTAGAGATTTTTGAAGCTTTCGGTTTGAATCTTAAATAGATTTTTAATTTTTAATCCTTTAAACCTTGTTGTTGATCATGTTTGATGTCAAGATTAGATTTTTATTAGTTTTCACCATGTATCTTGGCTGATTTCATATTGCTTCACCTAGATTAGACAAATTTGGACCCGTTTGATCCGTTTCTTGGTGACTTTTTACCATGACTTTGTGTTAAATTGCTTTCGATGATGATTTTGAATGTTTATGATGATAAAGTTTACTGATTTGGTTTTGGTAATGATGGATCATGTGGATTAATTGCCATATTTAGTAGAACTACTAGTATGTGTTGATTTATTTATTGTTAAATGGTTGACTTTTATTGGTAAAACGTTTGATGTTTGATAGGAGAACTCCTACTTGATGGTTTATCATTGATTTGGGGCTTATTAGTTAATATCCTTATGAGATAGGTTTGACCGAATCGTTTCATAGGCTAGAAGCTTGTTTCACATTGTTTAATAGGATAGATTGCTTGTTTCACGTTTTTGGCGAGGATCACCATGAGGTGATTCTTGCTTTACCCGCACCACCAAGGCCAATGTTTGAGCCCTCGCGTGCCGCCACGGTCGAATCGGGTGAAAACCCTAAGTGGCCGGTGCCATTGTATGCCACCGCCGTTACGCCACTTCCTCTGCCGCCTCCACCCGCGACGAACGAAATCGTTTCTACAACGGTTTTGTCGTCAAGCATGGCGGAACCATTCGATTGGAATGCTATGTTGCATAGCATGGTTTCGTTACCGCCACCATCGCCAGTTCATGAAAACCCTAAGTGCCTGAGGCCCCGTCTTCAAAGTCGGTTGAAGACTTGACTCCTCGGTTCGAGTTTGGCGTTACCGTTTACCCTAGGGCCAGTTCGTCGAACCCTGGTGTCTCGATCGGTTATTCGGACTCCGCCAAGGTATATCTAACTTGCTTAGATATTTAATTATTTATTTTCTATATTTACACGTATACGGTGATCAAATCCTGTCTACGGTTTTACTAAATTCGCGTTGTAAAACTTATTTCCGCTGCGTAATTAATTCTGATTAATTAACCCGTATATTTAGTCGGTAAATAATTAAAACGGAAAACCCGGATATCCACTGTAAAATCCAATAGATAGCGTTACATTGGGCTTTAGGGTTTGGTTCAGTGTTGCTAGGGAGAGTACCAGGTGGTCTCTCGCTTAGTGCTCTGGCAAGTTGGATTACTTGCTTTTCGAGATGCTTGACGAATGCTTATTGGTTGCGTAGCTCCAATTCATGCTAGCTGAATCGTTCGTCAATCTTCTTGTTGGACTCAGTGAACATTCGACTGATCGATTCCTTAAGACAGGTTAGACCTGACGAATCTCCTTCTTGAGAAGGACCCTTCAGCTGCTGCTGGTCTCCCTGGTTACTTTCTTTGTTTCTCCACCTGAAACGGGGGTGGTTTCTCCAATCAGGGTTATAAGTGTTACTGTAGGCACCTCTTTGTTAATTGTTAACAAATTTTACCTCCTCTGGACTTCCTTCGGGTTTCGTCATGCATGTCCAGTCTTCATGGGGGCCTCCACATCCGCTGCAAGCTAAGACGGCGGTGGCTGACTTGCTGGTCTCGAGCTTCTTAATTTTTGAGGTGAGTGCCTCAATCTGAGCTTAAGTGCAGTAGACTTATTGAATTTGAATAGTCCAGGTGCCTTTGCTTTAGAGCCGCACGAGCTCTGCCACTAAAAACTGGTTTAGGCAATCTCCTCGATTTTCTCGAAGACTTCTTCAGGGATCCAATTTCCAATGCTGCCTCCGAAGTTGGAGTTGAGAACCTGGCGTGTTTGCGGGAGCAAATCATTATAGAATATGGAAAATAGTTTCCAGATCTCTAATCCATGGTGAGGACATTTCCTCAAAAGTTCCTTGAAACGCTCTCACATGTCGTACAGACTCAGGATCTTCTTGAGAGTAGGTGTTGATTTCGGTCATGAGTTTAGCAGTTTTGACAGGTGGGAAGTATTTGTAGAGGAATTCCTGAAAAAGATCGTCCTAAGTGGTTATAGAACCATTTGGTAGAGCGTTCAGCCACGCCTTAGCATGGTTCTTGAGGGAAAAGGCAAACATATGGAGTCTCACGGTGTTAGAGGATCTTCGTCAGCGAGGCCACTAAATGTTGTAGTGTTTTGGATTATCTGCACCAATTGGGGTCGAATCTCGAATGTGTCTGCCTCATTGGCGGGAGGGGTAATGGCAGTGCCCAAATGAAAAGCATTAGGTTGGAGGAAATCCATGATGGTACGTTGGTCAGCCATGGGTGCATTTCGGGTGGTTAAGGTGGTAGGTGGTTGTTGGATGGTTTGCGCTACAATTCTGGATCTGTTTCGAATTCTTCGTCAGAGAAAACGTTCTAGTTCAGGAAGTGGTGGTTGAATTTCGCCAGGTGGGGTAGAGCTCATGCACGTCCTGAAATCAAAACAGTAGAAACTCAGAAGTAAACAGATTCAAATTTACAAGGAAAGGAAAATCAACATAAGTTATGTATGATCAATACACTTCCTAGGTTGATGTACATTGTATATAGAAAGGAAAAAAAAAGTATGTGTAAATAGTAAGAAAAGCAAAGTAGAGGTTAGGCCTTCAACTCAGACTTGTTTTAAAAAATCCTCGTTTTATATCCTGGCAACAGCGTCAAAAAGCTTGGTAAGCATGTGGTGTATATTAAAAATATAGCAATAGCGATGACACCTTTTGTACATAAGCTTTTAAATTTTATAAACACGTAATCTTAAGACAATACTATTTCACCACATTCACGGGCAAGTGCACCCATCGTGGAGCAGTATAGAATGGGTAAATTCCGAGGTC
Organism: Deinandra increscens subsp. villosa; assembly: GCA_039602395.1. Classification (NCBI taxonomy): domain Eukaryota; kingdom Viridiplantae; phylum Streptophyta; class Magnoliopsida; order Asterales; family Asteraceae; genus Deinandra; species Deinandra increscens. Next base: position 61,604,203 of record JBCNJP010000027.1, read on the forward strand.
GTCCATGGATACAAGGGAAAGGGAGTCTGTTTTGAAAAAAAAGTCTTCAGAGATAACTTGACCAAGATACATTTATACTTTGGAGGAATAGGTAGGTTAGTATAATAATACAACTATAAAAGTAAAGATATAATGGGATTGTAGCATATTCAGTCAAAGATAGTGTTACTTGGGGGACTGGCCAATGGTGATACTGATAAGATGTTAGATACCCCCTTTCTTAAGATTATTCCTAATTAGGTGAGGATGACCGCTTTTTAGCCTGAAATCCTTTTTCACGTTGCTCTCGTTTCCCATAAGGAACTTGAGAGGACCGTTCTAATTAGTAATAAATGAAGTAAGTATACAAGTAATAGTTGTAGGGCCCGGCGGGTCGTCGGCGCCGTTACACTCGAATTCGTTTTCGTGAACCAGCAGAGGAATAACCCACGCATCGGATTATTTATATATGAAAAGCATCTTTATAAGGGATTATGGTCTATTTTTCCATGCACCGCTTTCGCGCAAACATGGAAGTCATAACCATAACCAAGTTCGCAAACATGTATCTCATCGGCTTCCATGAAGTGACAAAGTATTACTAACCCTTATCCTAACCAATACCTTCAGGTCGTAGTTAGTGTGAAATCCGTGTTTGTTTATATAGACATAAAAGTCACAAACGTATTACTTTGCATAGGGTGCGATTCACCGTTAGGATCATGCAGCGTCCCCAAGTCGGGTGTCACAAGTCCGACTGCTGAACTTTCGACTCCTTAAATGGTCCATAATACGCAAGGCATGTTTGTTCAAAAGAGTTAGAAAATACACATCAATTAGACAAAGTTTGCATAAAATCGAGTATACTTACCTTAAGATAAGTTTGTAAAAACATCATTACCAACCCAATAATGACTCGTTTATCCCCAAGTAAGTGTAAGAATTTGGCCGAGCATAAGCATGGCTTAAAGATGTGCTTAGAAGAAGATGAAGAGATTCATAGACAAATAGATAATCATATTCTACTAAGATAAGGTTCTTACAATCTTGACGAATAGCTACAACACCGAAAACAAAAGCTCAAAAGATGGTATAAGAATGTGGAAACGAGAGTGAAGCTTGAGCAAAGCTTGAGCAAAGCTTGAGAAATGAATGAGGAGTATTGATGTTGGTACTCCTAAGGTATATTTTTAATTTTATCGTTTCACCATTCTTTTTCCTTTTCTAAAAGCACATTTGCACAACACTATTTGGTTTTGCAAGGGGTTAGGGGAGGAGAGCCCGTGAAAGGGCTTTATTTATAGGCAGAAATCCAGACTGGCACGGACCGTGTGGCTTCAGATAATCTTCAAGAACCTTCTATGGGCAGAGGCACGGGCCGTATTGGATCAATGGCACAGGCCGTATGGCGTAGAGGTCAGAGGCACGGGCCGTGTTGTTTCAGGTAGCAAAAGTCAACTCTTCAGGATTTGGTGGTACAGGCACGGGCCATGCCTGGCTAGGCACGGGTCGTGTCTTAGGCCGATTTCTTGGAACTTTGTGATTTCTTCGTGTTTTCCTTGTTTTTTCATTCCTTTTGTGATTCCGGACCTGGACAACATTAAAAACTACAAAAGAAACATTATTTAGTTGTTTCAATAACAGTTAGTTAGTTTTGTCTATTTTTCGGGGGATATTTGTGTATAAAATATGTATATTTGATTGTACATCATTGCACCCCAAAACGATCAAAGAAAAATGGGTTATGAATACTCACCTGATATGGGGACACAAACGAAAGAATGACATAACGTAAATGAGAAGGCAAAACCCTAAAGTTGACCTTGACGACTAAATGAGATAGAGAAATAAATAAATAAATAAATAAAGCTATTGTATAAAGGACGTTTTCCATACGAAGTGTGCGAAGGGATCTCCGCCACTCATATGTGGGTTTTTTTGATCTGACGGCGCTAAAATAAAACACGCTTAATTAATTTAAAAAAAAAGAACGCGGTTCATTAAAAAATGTATTAAAGTCTTTTCAACATTAAATGAAAACACGCATACGCAAAAAATATTTACGCATAAACACAAAAAAACAACGCAAACCTTTAACCTTTAAACAATTAACGCATACTTGAAATAAAAATCACGCATACACTTTTAAAAACTCACAAAAACACAAACCTAACTAAAAATGTATTACACTTAATAAAAAACGTATGTATTCCAATAAATAATGCACACTTACGTTTTATAGATAAAAATAACGCATATTTAATATGAAAATAACGCATACACTCTAAAAACTCACAAAAACACACCCTACATGTCTTACACTTTAAAAAACGCATGTTGTTAATAAAAATAACGCAAACACACAGAACATAATCGCACCTGTTAAAAAATCACACATTAATAGCCTAAGATACTTAAAAATTCACGCATTATATTTAAAAAATCACGCACGTTGTTCTAAAAATCACGCATACACTCCAGAAAACTCACAAAAACCACCTAATTTCACACTTATTAAAATAACGCATGATGTTAAAATTAAATAACGCAAACAATATAATTCAAAAGCATATAATAGATTAAAAAGAAAACAGTGTCATATATTAATATTTATAAAAATTTAGAAGTGAAAAAGATCAAAAAACATCATAAAAACGTCAAATAAAACCCAAAAAAATGGGTGCCTAAATCTTCTTAAATATTTCAGCAGCCTCCACCCTGTCCTTACCCTTCTTAATGGTGCTGTCGACAACACCACTAAGGAGGGTATGCACCTCCTCCTTCAGCTCCAGTTGCTGAGTAATATACTCCGTAGCAGCCTCTTTCTTTGCGGACTCCGGCTCATCCACAAGCTCCTGAAGCATCCTGATGTGGCCTTGGATGCTGTTGACAGTAAGACCCCTGATCATGGCGAAAGAATTACGCATTATGCGATCATCCTTCGATTCTTTCGCATGCATTTGTTCAACAATTTGCATGACTGCGTTTTTAGACGCATAGTTAGGGTTAGATGAAGAAGACGCCAGTTTTTATGTTAAAAGGATGAGAAGAATGAATTTAGGTCTAGGATATATGGGGGATTTGAGGAGTTTGTGTGTCGAATAAGGAATGTGCATGAAGAAAGACAGAATATATATATAGAGAAACAGAAAAATGAAGGGAAATGAAACGTCGGATAAGAAAAAAGTTAAAAATCGCTCCCATTTCACATCCCCCACCCGTCCCCATTAATACGGTAATAAATAAAAATACAGGTGACGCATTTAATACCACACGAATCTCATCATCCATCGTCTATAAAACTAGACACTCGATTGTATTTTAAAATCACTCAAACACAGTTCATTAAATTACACATCAAATCACAAAAACAAAGATAAGCGAAAAAGTTTCTTCATCTTCCTCCAACACCACAGAAGCCAACAACAACGCTCTCAAGGAGAAACTAACTCGGAAAATAATGCTGGAGTACAACAAGGAGAAACTGTTGATAGACGTCCTCGAACAAAGTTTCGAAAGCCTCCAAGAAACCACGCAAGCCAGAGAAGAAATCGCACAGAAGATAAGCAGTCTGCCAAAGAATTCACTTCAAGATATTGTCTGTTTGTTCAAAATATAGCATGAAAAAAAAGATATGAAGCAGATGGAAACAATAAACAAAATACTCGAGGCTATGGGTGCCTCTCTTGAGTTAAAAAAAAGTCTTTTTTACAAGCCTATCAGTAGAGTGTGTATCCCTGTTATCATATAATAATAATACTATTTTTTGTATTTCTTCATTTTATTCTTCATTTATGTTGGTTTATGTTTACTTTAATTTATGCAAATTATTAAAAATCAAAAACACATATAAAATGATTATTCAAAAAAAAAAAAACTAACCAGTAATATATAAAAAAACAATTAGAACTTAGAAATTACGCAAACTACAACTAATCACGCAAACGATAAAATTAAGCAGATATTAAAATAAATCACGCAAACATAGAAAACTCTAGTAAAACTAAAACAAAACTACTTACCATTTATCAATGATTCTGCAAAAAAAAAAAAAACAAAAAAACAAAATCAACTTTAAAAAATAGGCAAGTGTAACAATAAAATACAACATTATTACGCACACAATAATTGTGTATGACACCAGCTGAAAATACATGAACATATGTTCGAAAATTTTGAGATTCTATTATCACGCATTTTACTTGTAATTTCTCGCATGAAGTAACTCATAAAATTAAGGTCACAACAAACCATGCAACGACATATAATTAAAACACAAAAAAATAATATTCACGCAAAACAATAAAAACAAAAAAAACAACAAAATTAAAATTACGCAATTATTAAATAAAAACGCAAACAGAAAAACTCTTAGAAAAGAATAAAAACATGAACATAAGTTAAAAAAATTAATTAATTTACTCTCTATAATCACGCATGTTGTTTTTATTTTGACGCATGAAGAAACTCGATATAAACACCTTACAACAAATCACGCAGCCGGATGAAAGAAACGCTGTGACGTAATCTCCGTATATTTTAATTAAAAACTTCAAATTGACAAAAATGCCCCTTCGCGTCTAGAAAGAAAACGCCACGCGTCGGCCTCCCTTCCTTCGCATGCTTCGCACGGAAAAAAGCATTTGTATTCGAACTTTCACCTATATATATATATATATATATATATATATATATATATATATATATATATATATATAAATCTCAACCATAAATTTCAAGGGGGGGGGGACTATAATTCATGGGAGGGGGAATACATGTAAATAAACTTGTGGCTCAACTTAGTTCTTTTTAGTTCTCAAATCAAATTTGTTCTCAAATGATCCTCTTCGTATATATATATATATATATATATATATATATATATATATATATATATATATATATATATATATATTCAGAAAGTTCAAATAGGGCCAATAATGATCATCATGAATATTTTATCATGCCTAATCATATATTGATCATGATTAACAACATACATGTGAGATCACATCATGATTTCATCATATAATTAAATATATATATATTTTGGTAAAATTTATTTATTGTCGTGTTAACCCTAATTTAACTAGATTATCATACAAGATAATATCACAAACTCATTCATAACATCAAACATTGTCCAAACATGCAATTTTAACATGATTAACCCTAGATCTAATATCAAATTGCAACTTTTCATGATCAAACCCTAGATATAACATTTAGAAGCATGCATGACATAGATCTAGTCCAATTACAACATATAAATCATATCTTGTTCATGAAATCACTAGATCTAACATTTAGAAACATGCATTATATCTATTCTAAAATCATCATAAAAATCTAATCTAGATCATGAAATCACTAGATCTAACATTTAGAAGCATGCATGACATAGATCTACTCTAAAATCATCATATAAATCTAATCTTGATCATGAAATCACTAGATCTAACATTCAGAAACATGCATAGATCTATTCTAAAATCATTATAAAAGTCTAACCTTGATCATGATATTACTAGATCTATCAAGTAGGAACATGCATGGCATAGATCTAACCTAAATACATCTTACAGACCAAATCTTTATCATGGAATCAATAAATCTAGGAATGAACAACATGCATGACATAAATCTAACCTAATTACATCATAAAGATCAAATCTTGAATATGGAATCAATAAATCTAGCAATTAACAACATGCATGGCATAGATGTAACCTAATTAAATCATAAACATCAAATCTTGATCATGAAAAATCATGGAACAAGAAGGAAAAATCATATGAATCGAAAGGGGATGAAGAAAAGTGATGAACAAGGCTTGAGTCTTCCGAATTTTAGCTCCAATTCTTGTCTTGATGAAGAAAGGGTGATAATCAGTAGTTTCCAGCCGTTTTTTGGGGTTTAGGGTTAGTGGAATGAGTCTACAATGGTTTAAGGTGCTTAAATAGGGAGTTTCTAGGATTTTGTGGGATATACTGATCCTAGCGTATCACTAAGAACTTTATTTAGGGTTAGTGGAATGAGGCTCCCTTTGTCCAGTTTCTCCCTTTTTGCTCTAGTTTCTTCGTTATTCGTCGTTTTCTACTATAGTTTTCTATGTTTTTCACCATTTTTTATCCACCATCATATCAACCACATTCAAGCCAATAAAATTGAATAGAAACATGCCATATATCCAATTACAATCAAACACATAAATTCACGCAACATGTTTTTGGTCGGTTTGACGTATGTATCACCTTTGGATTAATCACCAACGTTTCGTGACTTGAATTTGTACGTAATGACTTGATGTGAATTAATACTTAGAAAACAACCAAATTGACATACTAGAATTAAATACGTGACTTCCCGATAAACGATAAACCGCGTTACGAAATCGAGTAAAGACCACAAATTTCTTTATTTTCGTTTTGAGAAGCATAATTGATTCCAAAAGATTTTAATTAAATATTTTTCTTTGAAAAATGATAATGGATAATTTGAAGGCATTATTTGGAGGTATAAGTAGCCAAAAATTCTTCCGGTTCATATTGATCTGTAAATCGGGAAAACGCGAAATTTCAAAATGGGCCGGGTTTCACAATCGGGAAAAATGCAAATATTACAGTGTGACTAACTTGTGCACTATAACTCACTTGTGCATTATGATAGATGACTTGTGCACTGTGATCGGTTGTCAGTGAGATTAGTAACTATTAGAGCTGATTATACTCTTAGCTGAGTGTGTAAGTCAGGGCGGCTTGCTCAAGAGGCTCATTAGTAATAGCTATTTTGGCTCTAGGATGGGGATATGGTTGAGATCTAAGGGGACGATTTGGAAAACTGTACTCCATGTGTCCATCATGTTTGAAATAATAAAAAGTAATAATATTACCTTAGCCAATCCCCTTTCTTTGTGCAGTGTGAGAACCTCGACCAAAATTTTTATCAACAGAGGATGTAGTGGCGGTGTACATGGCTGAAGTGTCAGGAGATCCAGGAATTATTTTGTTTGAGCCATACATCTCTCGCAGGAGATGATATGTGGATGCTACATATGTGATAATAGTAGATTTTCTAAACAATAGGTGTCGATCCCATCCATCTTAGTGTTCCTCTTGAATATTCAAGTCAGTAGTAGGCAGGAACAATGGATGTAACTCATCCTAAAGTTTTGAGAACCGAGTAAAGTAATTTTTAAAGGACGAATCTCCTTGCTCGACTCTTGTATATGCCTGAACCACAAAATAAGCATGAGACAATGATTCATTTGGTGAGAAGGATGAAGAAAGATGGTTCCACATCAGTTTTTTAGTAGAAAATTTTTTCACGATTGCAAGTATTTGTGGCTCCATTACATTCCACAAAGCCATTTGAATACCGCTATCATCTACGCGCCATTCACGGGTAATAGGATCTGGAGGGTCTTTAGTTAGATGATCATCTTTGTCCAAACTTGTGAGACCCTTTTGGACAAACAGACACCAATAGTTCAAGTTATTGGAATCAAGTTTTACTAGTATATGAAGAACCGAGGTATAGTTGATTATACTCGGGGCAATAGTGTTCCCCTGAACTTTTTCATCTCCCATTTTTGTTAGAGCATATCCCTATGCTACAACGTGTCTCGTGTATTGTATCTAGATTAGAGCGAGTCTGTGAGTTATAGTGGCAATATCAATGGTGTCGTACCAACTGGTACGCCGTACCAATTGGTACGTCCGTACCAGTTGGTTCACCAATTGGTACGCAGGCCAGATTGTCACTAACTATAAATACCGTGTGTTAGAATGATAGCTAAGAACTTCTGTCATTTCTACACCTTCACTGTGTGTGTTCTATAGAGAAACCAGAGAGACTTCTTTTTAATCTTCAAGTGATTCAATAAGATTTCTCTTATTTACTTCTCGTGTTCACTAGATTGATCAAAGCATGCAGTAGTAAGATCGTATCTCTGTTTTACAATTTTAAACAAAATAAATAGTAGTTGAAGTAATATGAAGAAACTTAGTTAACAAAATACTCAAAACTGAAAGAACAATGGTACCTTGACTGATGTTGAACATAAAAAGTAGTCTAATCGAGAATTGAACTTACAGATATGATCGAAAGCGAGTTCCGATGTAGTTGGAAGAAGTCTGGTAGGCGGAGGCGGTGTCATGCTTTGTCACATGTCCACGCGTGGGTGATATTGGTGGAGTTTAGGTGGTGCATCGTGTCACACCCTAACTGACAGCGGAATATGTCGGGGCGCGATGATTGTGAAGATGCACACAACACTAATTAAATGTTGCGATATCCTTAATCAATCCATTTAACAAAGCATCAAATAATACAATTAACTTGTTTAATTTAGGTCTCACTAAGTCCACATTCATCCCAAAGTGTCATCAACGAGATCATCAACATCAAACAGTAAAGCCTATAACATGTATAAAATAAGGGTCAACTACGAGTAATTGGTGAGTAAACATAGGTTTAGCGTACATAATAAGTGTAAAACATGCGATCCATGAATTAAGTGCAATAGAGTACAATAAACTTGATATGAAATAGAAAAAATAAGTATGTATGATCCAACCCTGACAATAAGGCTTCCAATCACCCGGTGCTCAAGCCAAGGCAGGCCAAGTGGGATTGTCAAGCCAATAAATCTATTATCGTAACCTCGGCTTTTACAGTTAATGCCACACGAGGCCGTTCAAGCATTCACATCGTTCAATCGTTCACAGCAATAATCCACACAAGTTCAACATACAAGAACACGCATAGCACATAGAGTTCGCATGTAGTTTTTTAGTAAAGTATAACGAGCATGAGTTTTGAATATGGTACATGTTGCACCCAAAAGCGTTCAGAAGAAAGAGGGGCTATGAATACTCACCTGGCGAAGGAGACACGAATTGACAACGACGCCACGTAATGGAAGGATTAGACCTGAACGCGACCTTGATGACTAAACGAGATGGGGGAATAAATAAATAAATGAATAATTAAATAAATAATTTGAAATTCACGTCATAATCGACTCGACGACTCATTGGTATTTAATTATAGTGATAACGTACGATCATGGTTATGAGGTAGTTCTTTCCTAAGAGTAAACATGCGACGCCAATGTAAGGATCAAACTAACCCTCACGCGATATCTAGACTAGTGAAACCGTGCGGAATCCGGTTTAACTAGTTGATTCAAGAAAACAGTGAAAGAATGTAATCAAAAAGTATAATCAAACAAGTAAAACAAACCGATTAGAAGACAAACTGATTGTATTGATCACCGTTCACTGCTCACACCTTGATCGAAATTCTTGGAGAATTTCGATGACACCTTAATACCACAAAAGACTAGCCACCCTAACTAGACAATATGAGATCCTATATATAGTTGAGATTGACTTGGTAAACAAGTCAATCTCATTAGGAAATTTCGAAAACCCTTAGGCCCACACTAACAAAATCGGACCTAAACCCCACAATAGCCTACCCAAGTTAGCCCAATTACATTTACAAGCTAGCCCAAAAACACTAAACAAACCCAAATCCATCTAATGCAAAAGCCTCAATTTTCAGGTCTCTACAATCTTCCCCTAGGCTTTAGCATTAGACTGTCTTCACATCCTGAATTTCTTTGACAAATTCACAGTTGCTGGATCATACCATAGCTCCTTGGCTACAATCTCAGCTACTGCCCGAGTGTAACACTTTGCATATTCTTCAGTGTCTGGGTTACACTCAATCTGATGTTTAGCTAAGACCAGGATGTCTTTCTTGTGGAACCGCATCAGATCATGAACTTCCATGACATCAATAGTTTTTGACTTGCAAAGAATCTTTGCTTCACCGGAGTAATCACTATAAGCCCAGGTCTGGAAATCATGCAGGCAGTCTTCAGGATGTCTCAAAGGAAGAGGTATCGTCTTTGTCTTGTCAGTCGGTGGATACAAGACATTTGTGAATTTCTTGAGCTTTTCATCCTCCGTCCCTGGGATACTTTTCTTACCATCCCACTTGAAAACACTCCTGTATTTCTTCACATAGGACTTCTTGTGAGGAAACTCCTCAAACCTCTTGAACTTGCTCCTCACAGCCTTTTCCAGTTTCTTATAGAAGTATGTGGCTTGATCATTGTTGGGCGGATTTGAAAATGGAGCCTGATATAACATAGTCAAATCCACATTCGTCCAGGAGTAGAATTGAGTCCAGCTTTTGTAATACTCTAATGGATACTGACCCCTTCTTCTTACTACAAACATGTTCTTTTCACCATCAAACATCCATGTCTTCACTGGTGCAGTAATGCCTTGTTTATCATGGTAGTGTTCTCCCAGCTGGATTAGATACCTCTCAGGTGGATAGGCAAATGTTTGTGACTCCCAACCTCCATCAAAGTCAGAAGCTGGAACTGTCATGTAATCTCTATCCCTGGTATCTTTATCTTCACTTGAGACATCAGGTAAACTCGGTTGAGTTTCATCAGGAATATCAGCTTCAAAGTCAAATACTGTAAGGATCGAAATAACCCGAACACGATATCACAACCACTAGTGAATGTGCGGAATCCAAACACTAGAGTGATTCAAGAAGAAATGAGAACAATATTGAAAAGCAATAACAATAAACGTAAAAAGCACAAACCGATTGAGAAGAAACACTTTACTATTGATCTTGCTTGCCACACACTTGTCGAAATTCTCAAAGAGAATTTTGAGATCACAAAATCGCCAAACACCTTTAGAATCACCCACACCTGATCCTCTTTCAACTCTATCTGCTTGCCTTGATTTTTCTGAATTCAGCTGCCTGATCAGCTTGTGAAGTTCTCTAAACTGCCTTGAGAATTCTCTGTTTACCTTCTTTTGATTCTCCAATTCAGTATTGTGAACCTTCTGAATATCAATCAAATCAACAATAATCTCACTTTGAGTTGCATTTTGGGCTTTCAACTCTGCAATCTCAGCTCTGAGTTCCTTCTCTAATCTGAACTCCGGGGTTTCTACTGCTTTCCCTTTGTTTTGGGCTGTGGGCTGAGAAGAAGACGGACCAGCACTTGAACTTGTGACTGGTGGCACATAAGAATCAAGTCTTCTTCTCCTTGGGTTACTGGGGCCTTCTGTGTGGTGTGGTGTAGCACCTGACTCAGTCTCAGTCTCATCAGTCTCATCAATTGTAACAGAAGCACCGAGGGGAGGATCCTCTGTGGCTTTCCGTTTTCTTATCAATGGAGTCTCTGTTGTCTCAGTCTCAACTTCCTCAAAGTCAACATCATCCAGATAAGTATCATAGTTTATTGACTCGTCACCTTCAAAATTAAGTGCTCCAATCCGCACATCATTCAAATCAAACTCTTCCCAATCTGAATCATCAGGAAGATCAACCACCTTCTGTTGAGGGGGAGGCATATTATGTTCTTCTTCAACTGATGCATTTCGGTTAATAGGCACCTCTTCTCTCACAATCTCTGCAAACTCTCCAAACTTATCACCGAATGGCATCTGATCCGACAACTTCTTCTTCGGATTTATCATAGGAAACACTTCAATACCCATCGGCTTTGTGTCATGGGTGTTATTGGTCTTTCTCAGGTTTGGGTATCTTGAATCCAGAACAGACTGGATAAACCTGGGAACAGCAGCAAACTTCTTATCTCTTGACACAACAGCTTTCACATCTTCAAAAATCATCTTAGACCAGTTGAACCGAACACCTCTGATTAGTGACACCATTGCATGGGTGTGCACTTGGTTTAGCTGATCCGTAGAACTCTTCTTGGCAATGACACATTTCTGTAAATAATGTGCCAGCATTCTCCAGTACGGCGGAATGAGAGCTTTCATGGTGGGAGGAGAGATTGTGATGTATCCCATTTCCTTTAAACATTGGGATACCATCTCTTTATCAAGCAACGTGGAATCAGCAGCTACATCCTTTAGTCTGAGCGCCTGTCTGAAATTCTCTTCAGTTAAGGTTACTTCAGTGTGTTGAATCTCAGCAATAATCTTCTTTCCATCTTCAGACACTTCTGCTGTCTTCCAGAATTCTTGCATCATTCGTTTGCAAATCACCGGATTTGTCGTGAGAGCAAAATGTAAACAGCATTTCTTCAAACCAGTTATCATCGATAGATACTTCTCTTTGTATTCTGCAGGCGGGTCCAGCAAATACGCTACCTGGTTATGATCCTTTACAAACTCCAAGTCCCTGCGCTCACAAACACAGATAAACAACCAAAACACACCAAACATTCATTAGATTAAGGATTTCTTGAAAAACGGACAGCATAACGACTTAAAATTGAATGAAAACCATCGAAAAATATCATCAGGTACCTTTCCGATCGAAAAACAGGGTTTTCGATCGAAAAGCATCCGTCCGATCGGAATGCTACTTGGTTACCGAGAATACTGGTCGAAAAGTATAAATCTTGATCGAAAAGTGTCACTCTCGATCGAAAAGTCTGCTCCCTAATCGAAAAGTCAAACTCCTGATCGGAAAGCATAAGCTTCTGATCGAGAAGCCTAGCCTCCTGATCGAGAAGCCTAGAGGCTGATCGAAAAACACAAGGTCTGATCGAAAAGCCTCAAGGCCGATCGAAAAGCACTAGGGCTGATCGAAAAGCCAAAGGTTGTTGACAATCAGTGATCGAAGAGTATCAATCCCGATCGAGAAGCCTAAACTTCTGATCAAGAAGCCTATCTCATCGATTGAAAGGTGTCAGGGTTGATCGAAAAGCACGAGGGGCTGATCGAAAAGCCCCTAACCCGATCGAAAAGCATCATCTTCATCATCCCAAACCTGCAACACTATAGATCATGCAATTGTTGATGGATTTAACAGCTAAAAACTATCCCAAACTCTTCCCACATCAGAATTTTACCCTCCCCAACACATATTCACAAGAAAAATTTAAAAGAAAACACATACTCGAGTCGGTCCTTTGGGGGTTTAGCTACGCGCTTCAAACGGGGTGCCATTGCACAAATCGAGCACAGGGGTGTGTTCAGTGGAGAATTCCGACCAGAGAGTTAGTGTTGGACGATATCAGCGGCGGCGGAGGAGGGTGAATCGGAGGGGGTCAGCGACGGCGATGGCAGTGGGTGGTGGCGCTGTGGTGGCGGATGATGACGGGAATGATGGTAGTTGGGTCACAGGTGAGTGGCGATGGTGGTGGTGGTGCTCGATGGCGATGGCAGGGGAAGGTGGTGGAGAATGGCGGTGGAGGGTGGAATTAGGGTTTGGAGAGAGGAAGAGGTAGGGAGACGGGAAAGGGAGGTCTCCGACCCCTCCCTTCCTCTTTTGTTTCAAAATTTTTTTTTTTAAAATTTACCTCTTCACCCCCTCATCTTTGAGATTGAACAACTCATATCCAAAACTTATTTTCACTTAACCAACGTTATAAACGTTAACAAATTACCACCCAACCCTTAAAAAAACACTTGATTGTAAACACCTTCAAAAAATTACTCCTGATTATTTAAAAGACTTCCCCTGAAATCAAGCCCGAGAGATTTAATATCTGGCAACAGGTACTAAAAAAATATAAACAAATCAGAAGTTAAGCTAAAAATTAAATTAAATTAAAAAACATAATCAAAAAAAACTTAACCACTGACTTTTGAGTGAAAAGGCGTTGTCAGGGATCATACCAGATTGTCTGTGACTGAGGAACCCTTTTCAGCTTCGATTACTTCGCGTGTTCAGGCGATTGCCGGTATTTTGGTCCAACTTTAAACTCATGCCGCTTTCGCTTACTCAAGCAGTTTCATCACATTATTTATCTTTTAATGGTTTATTAATTATGAAAATCTATCCAGTTCACACACATAAGTCCTAGGTATAGTTTGTACATTCTATCAAGCGCATCTGGTTTCCGTACAATATTTTTCACGACACCTTTCCTTAAGCCCAACGTCATGCTCCAGAGGGGTTGAGAAAAGAAAAGAATAGATCACGAAGGTTTTGTTGGATAATATACAAAGTCAACTGAATTTTTGAAACATTTTTAACAACGTTCTCATCAGTGACAGAGGCTTGAAACGTACGTGGATCAGGGTGGTTCCAGGTCTCCCCTTTCGCAGAACAGAGGAGTCCTGACTCACGTACAACATTCCCAGGTCATTGCTTACGCAAAGCAGAGGGAATGGGATTTTTGAGCATGACATCAATACTCAGAACCGGGCGTGTGTCTCAGGATACTTGATGCACAGTCAAATAGAAATTGTACTAACCTAAGTGTGTGTTCCCTTTCAAGCATCATATGTTATCTTCAAGTGTTGTGACAAAACATACCTTTTGATTGATTGTCAGCCGAGCCTACCAAGCATATCGACCATGAATCACTGCTTTTCACTTCCGCCTTACACGTGTCAGTCAGCAAACACCTGGAAATTTATATCACGTCCCGCCTGGTCACCCAGAACCAGAAAAAAAATTTAAAAGCACACACTTTAGAGAAAATACTTGACATTTTCTTATATCTTCCCCTTGCTTTTAGATTTTTCCTTTAAATAACTAAAAAGGACATTATTTTTGTATTTTTAATTTTTTTTAAATTTTTTAAATTTTTTTTTTTTAAAGTTTTTAAGAAGAAAGAAACAAATAAAATAAAAAATGATAATGCTGCCAGACTACTCATCAAAGGCTATCATCCGAAGGCCCTTGAGACATATTTCAAAATTTGCACTTGGAAGGGGTTTCGTGAACATGTCCGCCACATTGTCATCCGATGCCACCCTCTCCAAGTGAATGAGTCGTCGGTCATAGCAATCCCGAATGAAGTGCGTTTTGATGTCTATGTGTTTGGTTTTAGAGTGCTGCACGGGATGTTTCACAATTTGCAAAGCAGCATTATTGTCACAATAAATTGGAGTATCGAAAAAATTCAAACCGTAATCTCCCAGCTGATGCTGCAACCAAACCACCTGAGAGCAACAGGCAGATGCAGCAACATACTCCGCCTCGGCTGTCGACTGGGACACCGTGTGTTGTTTCTTACTCTGCCAAGACACCAGCCTGTCACCTAAAAATTGCGCTCCAGCAGACGTGGATTTTCTGTCAAGCTCATTGCCACCATAGTCACTGTCAGAAAAAGCATACAAGTTAAATCCATACTCTTTAGGGTACCAGAGGCCTAGACGAGGCCGACCCTTCAAATATTTAAAAATACGTTTCACAGCAGAGAGATGAGAGAGTTTCGGATTAGCCTGATAGCGTGCGCATTGGCACACAGCGAGCATGATATCTGGACGGCTGGCAGTCAAATACATCAGAGATCCAATCATGGACCGGTACATGTGCTCGCTTACTGGTTGCCCATCTGGATCCCTGGTAAGTGCCGGTCGTGCTGCCATGGGTGTGGAAACTGGCTTTGCATCCATCATCTTGTACTTTTCCAAGATCTCAGTGACGTATTTAGCTTGATGAATCAGTATCCCACTGTCACTCTGCTTCACTTGCAATGCGAGGAAAAACTCCATCTCGCCCATCTGACTCATCTCAAACTTTGTGCGCATCACCTTCTCAAATTCTTTGCACAAATCTTCATTGGTCGAGCCGAAGATGATGTCATCAACATAGACTTGCACCATGATAATGTCATGCTCAACCTCCTTTCTGAAAAGTGTCTGATCAACAATGCCTCTTGTGTATCCATGAGCAAGAAGATGATCAGTCAGAGTCTTGTACCACGAGCGAGGAGCCTGGTGCAGTCCATATAATGCCTTATCAAGCTTGTACACATGATACGGGTGCTCCTCATCAATAAACCCTGGAGGTTGAGTGACATAAACTTCCTCATCCATCTCAGCATATAGGAAAGCGGTTTTCACGTCCAACTGGTAGACGGTGAAATTCATATAAGAAGCATATGCCAAGAAGACTCGTATTGCCTCTAAGCGGGCCACCGGTGCGTACACTTCATCATAATCCACACCTTGAATTTGCTTGTGGCCTTGAACCACCAATCTGGCCTTGTTTCTGACAATCACACCATTATCATCCTTTTTGTTCTTATACAGCCACCGGGTGGTGATGACCTTTTTGTCAGCTGGCCTTTCTACTAACCTCCAAACCTGAAGCCGTGAAAATTGATTGAGTTCTTCATGCATGGCCTCCACCCAACTGGGATCAGTCAAGGCAATTGTGATGTTAGGAGGCTCAATCTGTGAGATGAAACAGGAGTACATGCAATGATTGATGTCTCCTGACCGGCTTCTTGTGACCACCCCAGATGCTAGCGGACCAATGATGTTATCCAGGGGGTGGTACTTCTGAATTCTGGTCTCTGCAACAGCTTGAACTGGAAATTCAGGAGGCAGATTTGATAGAACGGGTTCTTCATGTGTGTCTGCCTCATCTTCTGGATCAGCTCCGAGTGTCTGAGGAGAGTCGGAAGCTGAGTCAATTTCTACATCTGTTTCCTGTGTTTGAGTCTCCACAGGATCAACAGTCTCCTGAACTGGTGTAGTGTCTATTACAGGAGCAGGGACAGGAGCCTTCGAGATGGAGTGTGAGACAGATGGTCTTGGAATAGTTTCTTCATACAATTCCTCAGCGAAAACAGGGTCTAAACCCAATGGACGGAAGAATTGATTGTAGTCAAAAGCTTGAGGGGGACCGACTCCCCCATCTGATGGATTCTCTTCTAGCCAATCCACATTTGTGGACTCCATCACAATTCCAGTAGTTTTGTTGAAAACTCTGTAAGCGGAGCTGACAGAGTAACCTATAAAATAGCATTCATCAGCCTTAGCAGCAAATTTAGGAACATCAGTATTAACTAAGACTGTGCATAAACACCCAAACGCCCGAAGGTGACCAATCCTGGGCTTATCATTGTAGATTAGCTCATATGGCGTTTTCTGATGTCGCTTATTGATGAGCACCCTATTCTGGACATAACAAGCAGTGTTAACTGCTTCCGCCCAAAACATGGTTGGTAACTTTGAATCACACAACATGGTGCGAGCGGCTTCAATCAGGGTTCTGTTTCTTCTTTCTGCGACGCCATTCTGCTGGGGTGTATAGGGAGCACTGAATTGATGCTCAATTCCCTTATCAGCACAAAAATTATCGATTGTCTGATTCTTAAACTTTGTGCCATTATCACTCCTAATGGTCTTCACTTTGTGCTTTAATTTATTTTCAATAAGCTTGATGAAGGCGATAAGAATACCTGCAACATCACTTTTCTTGGACAAGAAAAACACCCAAGTGAAACGAGAAAAATCATCAGTAATAACTAAACAGAAAGCACATCGGTTAAGGCTTAACATACTGACGGGACCAAACAGGTCCATGTGAAGTAGCTCCAGCGGTGTTGAGATTCTGCTGTAGATCTTCGGTTTATGTGGGCGTTTGTGCTGCTTCCCCTTAGCACAAGCCACACATTTCTCCTTCAGAATGAATTCATTAATGGGAAGATCTTTGACAAGCCCTCCTCTGGCAAGTCGATTCAGGTTTTTCAAATTCATGTGCCCCAATCTTCGGTGCCACAGCTGTGCATGGTTCTCAGCTGTCTTAGAAATGAGGCAGGCCACCTCAGATGTGGGGGGCTTCTGCATGTTCAGCACATAAGAGTTACCATATCTGGGTGTTCTCATCAGCACCCAGTCATCGGGAATGGAGTATCCAGGTTTAAGAATGAGACATTCTTTGTTGTTGAACAAAACTGGATAATCCCGATCACATATCTGTGAAACACTCGGCAGACTGTGCTTCAATTCCTCTACGTAATTGACATCGTGGAAGCTGAGACAACCATTGCGAACCGTTCCTTTTTGACTGATATAACCACCAACTCCTCCGGCGAACGACACATAACCTCCATCAAATTTCTCCAAGTCATGTAGAAGGGATATGTCGCCCGTCATATGCCTGGAACAACCACTGTCAACATACCATAGGTTGTTGACAGGCCTCCTTGGCTGTTCCTGCATTCAGAGAAAATCAGTTAGTTTTTGGTACCCAGGACTTAACTGGTCTGGGTGAGACTGGTCTGTCCTTGATTGGACTGTGAATGTTTTTAATGTTGACATTACTGTGGTGATTTTCTTTCCCAAGCCCCTTTTTATTATTGTTGGTTAATTTAGACCTTTTGACCTCTTGAAAAGACATGGAGTGTTTCTTGTACACTCCTGTAGGTTTGAAGGACAAATTGACAACTTTCGGGACATTCCATCTTTCATCATTTCTCTTATTGATTGAAACAGGTTTTGAGAAAAATGATGTATCAGAAAACCTTTTGACAACCCGTTGAGGTGGAACAGGTGTTTTTTGAAAATTGTTCTGCTTAGGGCGAGAGACTTGTTTTGAAGGTTTAGAAGCCCTGGCAGGTTTAGTGAACATCTTTGAAGATTTCACAGCATTGTTATTCACCTTATTCTTCACAGTTTGTGGTTTCTGATTAGGTGACTTGGGCTTTGGCCTCTGTTTATGGACATGTTGTGAGCCTGGCTGCACCTTTTGGTTTGACGGTGCAGCCTTTGCCTTTGGCCTAGAATGAATTTCTGCCTGTGATGGTGGAAATATGAACTTCTGCACCTTAGGATTTGAAGGTCCAACTTTGGGCTTTGGGCCAACATGTGTTTGGCCCAAAGGGACAGTCGTTTGTTGGACTTTCGTGGGATAGTAGGGCTCATAGAGGCGGTGCAGACAGTTTCTTGCCATGTGTCCTGGTTGGCCACACACATGGCAGGACTGTTTCTTTGGATACACGGGAGCCTGTGGTTGGTTTCGCCCAGTGGATATCCAAGTTGGCTTTGAAGCGTTTTTATGGATCCACAGGGCTTTACCATGGGGCTTAGTGGTCAGAACATACTCCCGTTGTATCGGTTTGAATTGGTCATATGCAGAATTGATCTCTGGGTACGGGACAAAATCATGAGGTCTAAGGTCCCGCACTTTCTGCACATTTTGGTCATGACAGTCATTCTTATTTTCAGTAGGTTTCACACCGAACACCCCACCATTTGTGAGTTTAGGACCAGCAACCTGTGGTCCCTTATCCCTTCTTAAAATTTTAACAGTTCTTAAGGGTTTCACCGCTTTAGCATCACATTTACCAAAAGTAAACACACCACAATCAGACGATTTTGCAAACAAAACAGACTCAGAAGTTGTGGACTCAGACTGAACAGACGATTCAGGTTTTCCAAAATTAAATTTTTGTGAAGATCATTAGAACTGGAACTCTCAGAAGACTCCTTGCTATCCACAACCCCTGCTTCTTTATTGCCTTTATCTGCACAACAAGTAGAACTGTTAGTAAGGTTAGAAACAGGAGCAGAAATTTTAATGGGACAAGCTGCCAGTTTCTTTTCAATCTCAGCTTTAGCTTCCAAGGAGGTCTTAGAACACTCATAATCTGAGATCATTTCATGCATCAGGGGCATCGGTACTGTGTGACTGGACTTTTCATCTTTTTCTTCAGTGCCGAGGCCCAAACCAGAGTTGGCTTTTAGATGACGCATTCGAGCGTCTGTATTGTAGAAAAGTGAACTAGCTTTCATCATTTCTGAGACAATTTTATCGTTTCGCTCAACTTTGGTTTGAGATGTTTCTAATTGACCTTTAAGTTGATCAAGTTCAGTTTTTAATGTGACAGTCTCTTCATTAGCAACTCTTAGATATGTGGTTTTGTTACTCAAGTCCCTTTGAAGATTTTTTATGTCAATTTTGGCAGCTTCTAATTTCTCACTTAATGTTTTAGTCCTACCTTTGTATTCTCTCAAGTCTCTATCAGAATATTCACGATTTAATGTTTCATTGAAAAACTTATTTTGCCATTCTTGAGACTCATTAAATATAGTTTGACATTTAGGGTTAAGACATACCTCAGAGCTGCTGGCAGATACAGAATTACCTGGAAGAAAGGATGCCATGAATGTCTTTGATTGAACTTCTGGATCAAATACGAACTGAAAGACTTGAACGGATTGAAAAGCGGATGGATCGAAAAGTGGGTTTTCGGTCGGAAAAGGGTTGGATCGAAAAGTCTCAGTGGGGACTTTCCGATCGAGAAGAGAAGCTGATCGAAAAGTCACAGGGGGACTTTCCGATCGAAATGCTCTGATCGAAAAGTCACAGGGGGACTTTCCGATCGAAATGGGCTGATCGAAAAGTCACAAGGGGACTTTCCGATCGAAACGGGCTGATCGAAAAGTCACAAGGGGGACTTTTCGATCGACAGATGGCTGATCGAAAAGTCACAAGGGGACTTTCCGATCGAAATGGGCTGATCGAAAAGTCACAAGGAGACTTTTCGATCGAAATGGGTTGATTGAAAAGTCACAAGGGGACTTTCCGATCGAAATGGGCTGATCGAAAAGTCACAAGAGGGACTTTTCGATCGACAAATGGCTGATCGAAAAGTCACAAGGGGACTTTCCGATCGAAATGACGCGACAGAAAAGGGTTTTCGATCAGCTTGGCTGATCGAAAAGTCACAGGCTGGGTCGAAAAGTCACTAAATCTCGAGCAATTGGTCACGACCACTTCTGATTTTTTTCGAAACCTGCAAAAAACAATTTTCCGAACCTTGCTACTGCGAAAAACACCACAAAACTCAAACGGTTAGTTGACAAAAACTTGAATCGGATATCGCGAGAGCCTCGAAACTTGCGTTTCTTGGCTCTGATACCAATTGTAAGGATCAAACTAACCCTCACGCGATATCTAGACTAGTGAAACCGTGCGGAATCCGGTTTAACTAGTTGATTCAAGAAAACAGTGAAAGAATGTAATCAAAAAGTATAATCAAACAAGTAAAACAAACCGATTAGAAGACAAACTGATTGTATTGATCACCGTTCACTGCTCACACCTTGATCGAAATTCTTGGAGAATTTCGATGACACCTTAATACCACAAAAGACTAGCCACCCTAACTAGACAATATGAGATCCTATATATAGTTGAGATTGACTTGGTAAACATGTCAATCTCATTAGGAAATTTCGAAAACCCTTAGGCCCACACTAACAAAATCGGACCTAAACCCCACAATAGCCTACCCAAGTTAGCCCAATTACATTTACAAGCTAGCCCAAAAACACTAAACAAACCCAAATCCATCTAATGCAAAAGCCTCAATTTTCAGGTCTCTACAGCCAACAATTTTAGATAAACTATTTATTTCTACGACGCCACCAAAATATATATATATATATATATATATATATATATATATATATATATATAGGGAAAGTATAGAGTGAAAACTCACTTGAGTTGTGAAATCTTTGAAAACCCATCTAAGGGTTGTGAGCTTATCCACCTCACTCTATTTTGTCTTATACAAAAGGGTAAGATTGTATTTTACTCTTTCTTCCATTAATTATGAATTTTGTTTTTCCAATGTCCCATCACATCACCTTTTCCTCCAAGATAACCCTCATTCCTATCTTTTTCTTTTCTTCATTTTCATTTACACTTATCATTTAATTCTTCTTCTTCTTCTTCTTCATATCAAGAACACTCATTAACTCCATTAATGCACTTCAAGAAACCTTAAAAATCCAAAAAATGCAACCTCCAAATTTAATGTCATCTCCTCAACATCAGTTTCCTCACAATTTGGAAGACCATTTGCATCATACGGAATCATCCAATGATTTTAATATCAACAATGGACAATCTTATGAAGGTATGTTAAGAGTTTTTTTCTTTTTAACCTTTCTTTGTTCTTAATTCCCCCCCCCCCCCCCCCCAACAGTTTTATATTTACTTACATATGTTTTATTTATAAGCTTTCAATGGAGATCCTAATATTCAAGACAATGTCAACAATGAGGGTTCTTCATTTAGTAATGTTGTCATGTTTGAACAAACTGAAGCATTTTCTTGTTACATATGTAAATTTACGTTTGTTTCATTTTACATCTAATCATGTATTTAAATTTACTATGTAACTTGCGCTACATATGTAAATTACTTGAATTTACATATGTAACATACTATGATGTTTACGTATATGAATTGATGAACTTGTTTTCTTTGTAGGTTACGAGATTTTGTGTCAAAGTTGAAGATGATTATCAAGAACAATTAACTTTTATATATTGTTGTTACCTTTTATATAGTTTTTTATGTTTTTTAAATGGTGTTGTAATGGATACTTATAAGTTAATAAAATATATTTGTAATAGCACTAATACTTTTTTTTACATATGTTAAATCTCCATATATATTAAATTTATATATGTAAATTACTTGTGCTACGTTACGTAAACTTAGACGAAAATCTACGTATGTAAATTACTTGGATTTACATATGTAAGTTATCTGAATTTACATATGCAACATGTTGTGATGTTTACGTATATAAACTGATTTAAGTTTTTTTTTCTTGAATTTACATATGTAAATTATTTGAATTTACATATGTTAATTATTTGAATTTACATATGTAGACTATTTGAATTTACATATGTAGACTATTCGAATATACATATGTTAATTATTTGAATTTACATTTGTAAATTATTTGAATTTACATATGTAAATTATTTGAATTTACATATGTTAATTATTTGAATTTACATTTGTAAATTACTTGAATTTTACATATGTAAATTATTTGAATTTACATATGTAACATACAGATGAAGATGATTATTAAGAACTCAAGAATAATTAGTTTTTATATACTTTTGTTAGCTTTTATATATTTTTGTTACGTAACATGTTATATCTCATTATCTATTTTAAATTTACATATGTAAATTTATGTTTGTAACATGTTATCTCTTATTATCTATTTAAATTTCATATGTAAATTACGTTACATATGTAATTTTTCATTTGTTTAATGTTAAATCTCCACATATTATTTGAATTTTCATATGTAAATTACATATGTTATATACGTAAATTTAGATGAAAATTACATACGTAAATTACTTGAATTTACATATGTAAAATGTTATGATGTTTACGTATATGAACTAGTGATTTTTTTCCTTCGCATGTTACGAGATTTTTTTTTCAAAGATGAAGCTGATTATCAAAAACTCAAGAACAATTAGCTTTTATATATTTTTGTTAACTTGTTATTTTTTTTAATCATTTCATATAAAACATGTTTATGTTTATTCTTACAAATTAATAAAATATATTTGTCATTTTTTTTGTTTCATATATCCAGATAATTTACATATGTAAAATGATGTCAGCAGAATACTTAATAGTAGTATCATTACATATGTAATATGCTGTTAGCAGAATGTTTAATAGCAGTAACACTTTTTACATATGTAAATTCAGCTAATATATGGAGATTTATCATTTTTTACATATGTAACACCCAGTGTCTTGCATTGAAAAAGCAAGAGAGAGAAAGTAAAAAAGAAAGAGAAAGAGAGAGAAAGAGAAAAAAAAAGTAGGGGATAAGTAGCAATGATGAGTGTCTTGGTAAGTGAAAAAGTATGAGAGAGATGACAATGATTAGTGTCTTGGAAGTGAAAAAGTAGGAGAGAGAAAATAGATACAAGATTACTATAATACCCTTTTGGGTATTAAAGCCTTTATAAAAAAGGTAAAAGAAAAAGAAAAGATTCTCTTTCAACCACAACCATTGATCATGAAGATCTATGGCTCTAAGAGGGTTTTCAAAGTATTCACAACTCAAGAAGGTTTTCATTATATCCATTCCCTATATATATATATATATATATATATATATATATATATATATATATATATATATATATTTCATTGAAACACATAGGCCACAAATATCATCAAAAAATTTAATTTAACACTAATCTAATCGTAAACATACTATTTATACATAATCTACCATGAATCAACTAGTATATATATTTATTTTTACAAAATTAATTATTTACAACCTATAACCCTAATTTAATTATATCTAAACAACAAGACCCGATCTTTATTCATGTAAACCATCCAATTCATTTTATTTGTGACAACTCATGCCTGAATAACATAGATTATCATCTATCACCATCAAGCCATCATTTTTACATGGATCTAAGCATGCATGTACAAAATATATATTTATTTTTCATAAAAATTCACCAAGATCACATCTTTTATTAACAAAGTCCAAGATCTATCAACAATATCACATTCACATGATGAATTAGGCGTAAAAAATTTATAAACTTTAACAAGTTTCATCAAGATCATTCAAGATCCATCAAGATCCTTTATAAAATAATCAATAAAATCCATAAAAAGGCTAATAACATCCAAACTTGAATTAATTTATCACAAGATCTAACATCTATGAACATGCATAGCCAAGATCTAGACATAAAAATCAGATTTTTTATCATGAGATAACAAAGACAAAGGAAGATAAAAGCAAGATTTGAAGAAACGCACCAAACAATCCCCTTTTGACTTCGGTTGACTATTAACGTATTTTGTTGTTTTGCCACCATAATTAAGGTTTTTGATCCCCGTTTTATGACCATTAGATTCATTTCATCGTGTCCACTAATATAGAGTACAAACATGATATATAACAATTTAAAAATGACATTTAATTTGATTAATGCATTAATGGTCGGTTTTATCATTTTCGCTCTAATTTCTTTGTTATTTATTGTTTTCGAGACCGTTTTCACCATTTTTCACCATCTTACATTCTCAATCATATGAAACACTGACTATAAATTTAATATAACATGCTAAAAGTTTAATTATGATCAAACACATAACGCATTTTCGGTCAAATTGACATACGTATCACTATTGGGTTAATCACCACTTTTTGGAGGCTCAACTTGTGCATGATGACTTGTGATGCGATTTAAGACTAATAAACTCATAAATATATCAATTTTGACATACGATTCACTAGGGATGGCAATGGACCGGGTATGAGACGGGTATTAGTAATCGTAGTCCGATACCCGAAACAATAAATGTGTCCCATACCCCGCCCATTACCCGTCGGGTATCTATCGGGTAATTACCCATCGGGTATCGGGTATACTCACTAGTTTATTAAAAAACACCCATTTAGATATTAATGTAGATAAATACATACATATATATATATACTAGTCGTGTACCCACGCGTTGCGGCGGCGACCGTGTATAGCGTGTTATTCATCATTTGTTTGCGCGTTATGATGGCGCCATAATTTATATCGCGGTATTCGTTTCTATTAGTATGGTGCGACCCGATGACAATTCATAATGCAGTACATGCACGTTCGGCGGCGGTAACAACTTACGCGACGCTTGTTTTTTGTTAGTTTATCAATACTCTCGTGAAATATATTTCATTGTACGTTTGTTAGCTTTCTCATTCGTATCATTGATTTACTTTATCGATGTCATGGGTTGTATATCTCAATCATCAAATAACAAGCACACGAATAAGCTTGGATAACTGGTCATAAATATAGTAGTTTAAAAATAAATATCCAAATACATGAAAAATAAAACATAACTCGTTAAGTAGTAAATTTTGTACTAAATGTATTATGCATAAAGGTTGTTCGTGATGCGGTTACTATGGTTGCGATAACTATTCTAATAAGTATATTTTATTGTGATCTTAGGAAACAACAAAATGTAAACAAAACTTTAAAAAATAATAGACATTTCGGATTACATAATTAATATGTTTAACACAAAGTTTAACATATAATTCCAAAGGGTGAAAATCATCTACTATAGCAAACTTACACAAACAAAGTCAACTTCGATAATATATAGGACTTCCATTAGAAATAAACTAATATGGATCAAAAATTTGACAGACATATACATAGAGAGATTCACTTTGAGATCGATACTGGACGGAGAATACATGTAGTGATTGTACTTTGACCCTTTTGGATAATCTTCCATTTAGTGAAGGCATGTTATGCAACACCAATGCGCAGATGTTATTCCAAAATTCCTCATTCGAGATCTACAGCTACTATGAATGTAGCTAGTTTAATGTATACCACACAAAAAATACCCATCAACAAAAAAGATATTGACTCAATCGAATCTCCTTGTGAAATGCTTAAAACCGAAGGCTGCAGAAATGAAAATTCAGTCAAACAACAACAATAAACCCAGGTACAAACACTTGCAAGCTTGTAGGCACAAAAATAAATAAAAACAAACCAAAATTACCTCTCACAAAGACAATGCAGAGGTACACCGCAATAAGAAAGATAAGAAATTCAATCCAAGGAACGGGGTATAGTGCAGACATGGCCATGCATTCTCTTTTGACATGTTAGTTGTTAGCCAACTAAGTTGATAGTACCATTTTGACCTGTTATGAAAAGACACAAATCCCATGTCAACCAATCCACAAGCATATGGGTCAAAATTGCTACCATGAATGAAACAGAGAGACAACATGGAACATAAGCTAATATCTAATACATGATCTTTTGATATATACCCATCAAGATTCTACCACTTCTTGGAGTCCAAACATTGATGCCTTTGGAGAAAATCACAGATTTAGAGGGTTAGTTTGAATCTCTAAAATTAAAGAAAAAAACCCCATAAAACTAAAGAAAAACTATGAACCTGCAACTAAAACTCTTCTTCGATCATAGAAATAGTGAACTAAACATACCTAGGGGTCGTTAAGGTTCCATATTTTAAGCATAAAATAAATAAACAACAGATTCACCAGCAAGAATATATATACAAACCTTTAATTCAAGTTTCTCTTTCTTTTAGATTCTTCAAATTCATTCTATGAAAAATAGATTTAGCTGCAAGATCATCATTTTCTTCCCTTTGGCCACACACTTGGTCCATCTGGTGCCATTATTGTTCCTTCAATCTTAATAAAACACAAAAAAATTAAAATAAAAAATAAATTAATTATTTAACTCAAAACCACCATATCATGCATTAACAACACAAAACATTGCATCTATTCACATCATTACCTCACACCCTTTAGCTCCATTCTTCATAATAAACATTAGGGCACCACAGTAAGCCCTGAAAACATGCCAACAAACCATTAGTTGATAGAATCTTATCGATGTCAATCATAATCATAGGTATATAATATTAACCAACATCATTAGTTATGACAGATTAGCAGCTGATTAGTAAATATAGTTATGATAATGATGCTCATCAAATTAATAAAAATTCAGAGCAAAGTTTTAGAGAATGGAAGTTAAAATAGATTGAAAATCACATACCTTTCAATACGTTTTTGTTGTGTTCAATTTCAGTGGCAGGTGTTGTTATGTTAGCCTGCTGGTTTCTATAAGGAATAAACAAGGGGGCAACAACAATATAATCTCATACTACAAAACTTCAGATTCTGGAAGTAAACTGATTGTAGTAAAATGGATGCTAACCATGATTTCATATGCCAATAGGATGATGTTAAGATGATTTATTTGCCTAAACAAAACTTGGTGCATCCAGTGGTGAATATTTAACTTTATAAACATGTGCTGGGACACCATGCTCCATCATCCATACACCATAACTTCGGTTATGTGTCGCTACTTCAAGTTAATTAGAAGTTAGTTTCCTTTTGTACCTAGAGACCTTAGATTCCATCCATTTGAATCCTACCGTCATAGTCTCTTGGACCTGCACCAACATGTTCAATTAAGTCATTCGAAATTATCAAAATAACACAAATTAGAGAAGGAAAAATTCAAATCATACATAAAAATAAGAGGTTCAAAACGATCTATGAATCATTTAAAATGGCCTAACCAAAGTCGACATTCAACCATGGAAAAAAGAGATTGCTTAAATATCTGTTTTAAGTATCAAATAAGCAGGTTCTTACCACAAAATCTAGGTAGTATGCATGATACTATTACAATTCAGATTTAGTGTGAAGTTAGTATATATGTCATGGACATAGTTTTTTATTTATTTTAGGAACTTGAAAATAAAAGTGAAGAGACATTACCTCCAAAAACATTACCTTTCATCTCCAGAAATAACATTGACTTGTATAGTAGTAACCTCCATTGCACCTTAAATAAATTTACTCAGTGCACGTCAAAATCAAATACGTGTTCAAATATCTTTATAATTAGCATCCAACTTACTTGAGGAAAAGATAAACTAACAGCTTGTTCATATTTATAAACAAAACAAGGAAACTAACCAAACCACATTTTAGAAGCTAAAATTTATTGATATAACATAGACATTTACATCCTTGGAGCTGATTGACTTCTATAAGGATATGTATATATTCTACTAAACTTAATAATTCATATATTACATCACACTCCATCAAAATTTAATGATATAACATAGAAATCTACATTCTTAGAGCTGTACCCAAAGAGAAGTCAACAGATCGGCCGTAAACAATCCATGGTACCTTTAAAAGACAAATATGGCGAACAAAAAACTCAAGTAACCCTAAAATTGTACAGTGTGTACTGTTCTGCATACAAAGAAAGTTAGGGCGTCAAATGATAATTTCCGCACAAGTTAAAGAAATAACCTATTTATCAATTCTCCATGACGGACACCTTTTGTCAACCATTGCTTAATCATCTCCACATTACCTACAAATAACTGGGCGATATTAACAAATAATACTAAAACAAAAATAACAACAGTACCTGCAGACCTGCTTCAACTTCAGCTATTCAGTGATAAAACAAACCTAAATCAAACCATCAAAAAGTGAATGGATCGTAATCGCCACCTTTATTTTTGGGTAGCTAGTCAATAAAAACTTATATGACTCAACACTTTTGGCTTTTACTACTAAATAAAACGTGTTTTGGGTAAACCCAAATAAACGAAACTTGCCTAACGTGCTGAAGTGTAACACTGCAGCCATCGGTGTCACCATTCCCCAAGTGGAACTAACACTGCAGCCACAAAATCACCATGGAAACCATAAGTGAACAGAAATGGAGTACGAAATCGGAAAAACAAAATCAAGAAAACCGATTCCTTACTGTGGATGTCGAAGAAGTCGGTGCACTTGCATAAACCATAGGATGCCCAAATCTGTCGTCACCGCCGCTCGGGGTGACTCGCAACGCCATCATCAATCGTAGGGTTTTTCTGTGTACATCTGGATGAAGTGGCGGGT
This sequence comes from Deinandra increscens subsp. villosa, assembly GCA_039602395.1. NCBI lineage: Eukaryota > Viridiplantae > Streptophyta > Magnoliopsida > Asterales > Asteraceae > Deinandra > Deinandra increscens. The sequence goes on from JBCNJP010000027.1 coordinate 61,633,217, forward strand.
GGAAGATTAGGGTTTAAGTGTAGATTTGGATCATGGGCGTTTTCGACACCGTAATTTTTTGCTTCGAGTCGCTGAAAAAATAAGATCAGTGAGTCCGTGAATGAAATCAAAACCAGAAACCTTTTGATGAAATCAAACCAAATCGGTTTCTTAAAAGCCTTGAAGAGAGAGAACATTGAGTAAGAGGGAGACATATTTTGAGAGGATGAAGATCTGAATATGTGTGGCGGACGGATTTGGTTTCAATTCAAATTTTCATTTCAAATCTAAAATCTCAAGCGTGAAAGGGCTTTCTGGGTTGCGTGGAAAGAACACTGAAATCATCCCCAAAGAGGAGATTTTTAGCTTTTTCAAATTCAAAAGGACGATCTTTTTCTGAAATTGAATCCCTACAATCTGTATTTCTCATCTGGATTTTGAATTAGGGCTGAAAGGAGTAATAGAGTTTGAAAAGTTAAACCGTAAGGTTGAATTGCTGCAAAAATACTGGAACGGGAAACAAAAGTGGGAGGAAGTATGCATCTTAATTTTAAGACGCTGTTAATTACAAAAATACCATTTTGATCAATATGCTTTATATAATAGTATATATATATATATACATATATATATATATATATATATATATATATAGGTTTAGGTTCAGCTAAAAAAACCATTTCACCTAAAAAGGCTAAGAAGCAACCACGTGCTGACATGTGTACATAACACACTAACACAATGCATAAAAAGTAAAATATGCTGACACACTAACACACTTAATACAGTGTGTTAGTGTGTTTTTGTCCACGTGTCAGCATGTGATTGCTTCCTAGCCTTCTTAGGTGAAAGTGTTTTTTTAGAATAACTTTACCCTATATATATATATATATATATATATATAGATTTGGGGTAAAATACATCAAGCAAAAACGCTACATCAATGCGGATTGATCTAGGGCGTCCATCAAGATCATCCAACAGCCAGGATCTATGGTGTTTTCCGCCTATGGTGTTTTTTTCCCCCGAAAACGCCATAGGCGAAAACACCATAGATCTTGGCTGTTGGATGATCTTGATGGACGCCCCAGATCAATCCGCATTGATGTAGCGTTTTTGCTTGATGTAGCGTAACTCGACTCTCTCTATATATATATATATATAATAAAATATATCAAATCCAACATATATAATATCTCAAACATATAATACCAAAATGAGTTATTGCTCGCTTTCATATATTCAAAATACATATAACTGAAATAAATTTATTTTTAAAACAATGACGTTAGTTGCTTCGACATTTCATTAATCAACAAGTTATGTTGATTTCTCATGTCATTCTTACAGTCAGAAAAAATAAACCATCGTTAAAATAAGAAACAATATAATATTTAGGACTTGGAATATATATTTACCTCATAATTATCTTCATAGTCACGCTCAATCGTTTTTTATTATACATCGGTTTCTTTTAATTAAGTTAGAACGCTTATAAAAAATGAAACATATTTAATATATAAAAGTAATGAAAAAACTTATATAAGAAAAATAAAACAATATAAATATATATATATATATATATATGAAATATTTAGGGTATTATTTTGGGTAATATATCGGTAATTCAGGCCGGGTATCGGGTGGGTATCAATTAATCCCATGTCCGTACCCGAACCCGAATATTTTTTCTTTATCAATCCCATACCCAGACTCACACCCGAATATTCGGACCTATACCTTGCCCGGATGACTCGGGTTTCAGATATATACCCGTCGGGTGTGGGCTTTTTTGCCATCCCTACGATTCACAAAAAAATGTGACTTCTCGGTTATCGACGAATCGCGTACGAATCACGATATGCTTTATTTTCAATTCGAGGAACCCAATTTGGATCCAAATTTTTTAACTAAATATTTTGTTTTGAAAAGCGATTATTAGTCATTTAAAAGCTTCGATTTAGGGTATTAATACCCAAAACTTCTCTTGATACATAATAATCCAAAAATCGGGAAATCATGAAATTTTCAAAATAGGTGAGGTTTCTTAACCGGATAATTTGCAAATATTACACGTCGGGTGGCTGTCGACGTTGATTTATTGACGAAATTCTAATTGGAGGTAAGAGAGACTACTGGTGGTGGCAATGTACTTTAATTCGTTGCCAAAAAAGAATCTCGAGACATGTAGTAGACTAAACAGTGACGGGTGGAGGAATTGAGTTGGAACAGGATTATGGTTTGTACTAAGAGGTAAGCCTTAATATATATATAAATACAGGGTAAGGATCCTGCAAAAACACTTTATATTGCAAAAACGCGAAAACCAATATTAAAACATACATAACTTCTTCGTAGGTTAATGTTTTTTCATAAATTTTGCTCCAAAAGTCTTAGAATTACGCTATCTCTGGACAAAAGCGAATTATCATGCGAAAAAAACACTCTTTATGTTAAAAACATATTGAAAACACTAAAACATTTATGCTACTAATGATAATGAAACATAGTGCACATGTGCAACATATAACTAAAAAGTTGTAAAATGTTATTTTTTTTTCTTTAGATCTAAAGATAACACAACTATAAGATTTAGGATGCAATTTCTTTTTAAAACTATTAATGTATACCACATATATGAGGTTTTTTTGGTGTGATGCACATGTGCATCATTCAAAAAAACACAAAAATAACGAAAATATAACACATATGGTGCGACTTACAAAAAACAATATTAACTCATACTAAAAATATGAGTTTTTTTTTTTGTTTTTTTTTGTGATGCACATGTGCATCACAAAGAAAAGAAAAAAAAAGAGTTGATTTTTTAAGTTTTTATAGAATTAAAGATAACATTAATATAAGACTTTTGGTGCAATTTTTTTTTTAAAATATTAACGTATGAAAAAGTTATGTAGGTTTTAAGATGATTTTCGCGTTTTCACAAAATAAACGTGTTTTCGCATGATCCTTCCCCTATATCCCCTGTATATATGTATATATGTATATATATATATATATATATATATATATATATATATATATATATATATATATTTGAGTTATTCTACATCCACCAAAAACTTTACATCCACTAGATCCACCTTTTTTCACAAAAACACCAAAAAACACTTTCTAACAATTTTTATTTTTTTTTTAAAAAATATACCTCTAATCGCTATATTAGCTTTATAGAACACTTTTTTTTCAAGTTTTGTGATGTTTTTTTTTCAAAAAAAAAAACACTTATTTTAATTAAATTTTTTTTTTCTAAAAACACCATTCTTCTAGACGCACTTTTTTTTAATTTTTTTTTTTTTGTATTTTTTAGCGTTTTTTTTAAATAATAAAAAACACCATAAAAATAAAAATAAAAGGTTTTCCAGAAAGCTAATATAGCGATTTGACTTATGATGTTTTTTTTTAAGTTAGAATGTGTTTTCTGATGTCTTTTTATGAAAAAAGGGGTGGATGTAGAGGATGTAGGGATTTTGATGGATGTATTCTACCCCAACTCTATATATCTATAATACTATAATATGTATATTAGAGAGAGAGTGTTGAAACTTTAAGAGTATAAAAGTGGAAGCATTATGTACAAGCATACTAAGCATCATGCTGAACTATCAATTCTTTTGAACAAATGGCATTTTCGTAATTTATAATTGTCTTAAAACTTAACACGCTTAGAGAATTTGAGGTACCAGATTTCGCCCTTCATCCTTCATCCGTTACAATTGGCTTAAAGAAGCCCTAATTTAGAGTCTTTTTGAAAACACAGACTTGCAGCGACCATGTTTTGGAAAGGGGTGTCTTTTTAATTCATATCGCATAGAAGACTTTTGAAATTTGAAATTCAAAATCTCTCTTCTTCACTCTCTCTGTCACACACAACACACTCACAGTTGAAAACCCTGTCATCAGGTAATCGATTTCTACTATTTGCACGATTGCACACACAAACCACACAAAAATATACATCTAATTTGAATTTGTTCAGTTCCTTGGGCTTGCATTCTGAATTAAGATGGAGAGCTCCAATGCAAAACGACGGTTGGATGAAATGCTGCTCGGTTCCTAGATTTGAATTTGTTCGGTTCCTTGATATGTAAGCTCCGATGTCTTCTTGTTTGGGTGGTTTAAGGGGATTTTTTTTTTCGTTTTTGAGATTGATTATGATAACCAGTCCTCATTCTATTATTTGACATTCATTCAGAGAACTCAAAATAACTAAATTCATCCTCTGATTCCTCGTGTTAATGAACCTGAAGATTTGTGTTTTGTTGTAGAAATTTCAAGGTCGCTGGGGGCTGCAACTCCTCCGTTCCAACCGGTCTTAGGGATTTTTTTTGGGGTGATTTGGGTCTCTATCCAAGCTGCTTCTTCGTCTCAGATGATTTTCCAATTTATTGGATCCACATCTGGTTTTCTAACAATTTTTTTCTCTTCATGTGATTTTAAATTCTAGCATCAACCTGTTTGGTAGAGTAAGTTTCTTTCCCTGAACTATTTCCTTACTTACTCAAATTTGAAATTCAAAATCTCTCTTCTTCACTCTCTCTGTCACACACAACACACTCACAGTTGAAAACCCTGTCATCAGGTAATCGATTTCTACTATTTGCACGATTGCACACACAAACCACACAAAAATCTACATCTAATTTGAATTTGTTCAGTTCCTTGGGCTTGCATTCTGAATTAAGATGGAGAGCTCCAATGCAAAACGACGGTTGGATGAAATGCTGCTCGGTTCCTAGATTTGAATTTGTTCGGTTCCTTGATATGTAAGCTCCGATGTCTTCTTGTTTGGGTGGTTTAAGGGGATTTTTTTTTTCGTTTTTGAGATTGATTATGATAACCAGTCCTCATTCTATTATTTGACATTCGTTCAGAGAACTCAAAATAACTAAATTCATCCTCTGATTCCTCGTGTTAATGAACCTGAAGATTTGTGTTTTGTTGTAGAAATTTCAAGGTCGCTGGGGGCTGCAACTCCTCCGTTCCAACCGGTCTTAGGGATTTTTTTTGGGGTGATTTGGGTCTCTATCCAAGCTGCTTCTTCGTCTCAGATGATTTTCCAATTTATTGGATCCACATCTGGTTTTCTAACAATTTTTTTCTCTTCATGTGATTTTAAATTCTAGCTTCAACCTGTTTGGTAGAGTAAGTTTCTTTCCCTGAACTATTTCCTTACTTACTCAAGGATTGATAGGATGACAAAAATGTAAGTGTCAATTTCAGACAGCTTGGGTTATGTTTCATCTATAAAGTGTTCAAATGGGTTGTGAGGATAAATCTGATTATGAAAAGACTAGTACTCAAATATTGTACTTCTGTAATATTTTTTAGTGGTTGTGAGGACAAATCTGATTATGTTTGATTGTGTATGGTCTAAGATAAGAATCTTGTGTAACTGATTTCATTCTTTCATTTCTTTTTATGTGCAATCTGTTATTACTTGTGATTTACAAAGCTGGTGTTGTTAGGGTAAAAGAAGAAGATTCAGCAGTGAACAACGCCAAAATTGAGTTAACTGCGAAAGGAATAGTAGACTGCATCTGCATGTGGTTTCATAACCTTTTTTTCTTTCTACATGTTTTCAAATTCATATTCAACTTTTTTAAGGTATAGAAAGTTTTTAAACCTTTTTTTTTTTTTTTTGCTTACTCATGGATTGTATTTGGATAAGTAAGTTTGTTAGGATCCATTTTCGTTTATAAATAGAGACTTACTAACTTCATTTTCACTGAAGATGTAGGTGTAGAAGAAGGGCCAGATGAAAAGATTAATACTTATATATTATTTGAAAATAACCTTCTAAATGAAATGAATAATACTTATATATTGTACTTCTGTAATAAATTTTAATGGTTGTCAGGACAAATCTAATTACATTTGAGCGTGTAGAGTATGTGGTTTCAATGGTGAATTACCCATCTTCTTGACCTTGAATGACATAACACGCTATTGTTCTTATTCTTTTGTTTTAGGCAGTGGATTATGTTGGTGAACAAGTGCAGTTTGGGATTGATGTTAAAGAATTGATCCGTTAATTAAAAGTTTCATGTTCATTTAACCTGTCGCTGCTAGGTCTCGATACACGACATGAATTTTCATTGGAGGTCTATTCTAAAAAGTTTGTCTCTGATTTCTTATATGCAAGTTAATGTGACCTCCATATGTGGGTTCTAATTATCTTATTTTTTTGTTATGATTTGCAGATAATTTCTTTTTCATTGGAGGATTAAAAGTTATTATGTGATTTCTTATATATTATTGCAACATCAAATTGAAATAGTCATCTTTGCTCAAATGGTTGCAGATTTGCTATTGGGTCATTGTTTGACTTTTAGAGGAAGTTGTCGACTTTTCTATATGTGCTAAGCTTCCTTTAGTCACCACCAATTCATTTATGTGCAGTGCCCTATCTCGATGACCGTGAATTTTATGTATTTTGAATTTTGAGAGGCTTTTTGTAGATTTATATAATAGTGAATTTACTTCTTTTTTGTTATCTAATTACTGTCATTACTGTCATTTTGTCTATGTGAATCTGTACTTGGACTTATAGGGCCTAAGAAAGAATATGTGGAGCTGGTTGGGTATTTGTTTAGGTAAACCTTCTTCATTTCACTTGAACTTTCTTTGATGAAAACTTGGAGTTCTCAAATAATAAAGAGTAGGTGATGTGTTTTTCTTGTTCTGTTTTTGCAAATCCATTGAACTACCAGACATTAACTTATATCGTACATGCTTTTATATCATTTTTGTAGTTATACTGATCAAATATTGATGACTAAAGCTATAGTTAGTTGTACTCTATGCTATGGATGTTGTACATTTGTTTCAGACTTGGTATTTTTCGACAGAAGTTTCTAGGTCATAACTTATGCTGCAACTACCACAGTTGTGTTTGAATCATGATTACTACATTTTGAATGTCACTACCTTTTTATCAGGAAAAAGGTATAAAGAACAAAAGATGCTTGATTTTTTTGGATTTGTTACTTTAGTAATAAGTCCATGCTTACTGCATTCTATGTGTTGTAATAATTAGGTAAGAGCCTAGAAGCCAGAAGCATTGAAAAGCAAGTTATGAATTGAACTTGAGTATTTAGTGTGTTACTACAATCTGTCATTTCCCTGAACCCGAATTTCAAAAGGTTTACCTACATACATACTGTGATTCTTTGTAATGTTTTGTTGTGAAATATTCAACAGTCTTTATTTCTCAGTTCTTTATTAGCAGATTAATTATTGTTAATAAAAATCTAAAATATGGATAAAATAGTGTTTGGACTACAACTTACGCACCTTCTCTATTTTAATATTTTATAGGAAAATTGGATTCAAATAATCCCAACTTTTAAGTGTTGGCCAACAATAATCCCACCTTCAAAAATCACTCTCACTGGTCCCAGGTTTCACCATATTTATTTATATTGGACCCGCCGTTAAAAAAGTTAACGCCGTTAACTTTTTAATGACGTGGCGTCTGACGTGGATAATTATGGATAATTATGTTAAATTTTTGATGACGTAGACAATTATGTTACATTTTTTTGACGTAGATGATTATTTTAATTTTTTTTACACCCAGGTTTCTCCATCAATTCCTCTGTTTTCTTCATGAGAATTACCCCATCCATTTTCTTTAAAGATCAACAAATCTAACACCACCACCATGATCAAGCAACCCAATCTAATCTTCTTCGGCATCTGCAGCAGCTAAAGGCACACTTCTCATATGTTTAAGGACTTCTTGACTCTTGAGTAGTGAGCAATCACCTCCCTGACCTTAAAACCCTAGCCCCGAAAACGCTAATGTTCTCCTTATCTCCACCGACGGCATCGACACCGGCACCGGTCTTACACTCCTCCGATGAGTTCCCAACCCCTCCGACGGTCGTTCTTTCCTAATTCTCCCTCAATAATCTAAAAATTATATATGTACATACACTTTTAGGCGAAAAAAATCAAAAATCAAAGCAAGAAAACACGATTATAAAGTCATATTAGATCCCGATTAGCCAATAAACGTTTAAAAAGCTAAAGTCTTTGATACGTTCCACATACATGTGTCTGATACGCACGCACCTGTTCACGGCGCGTGAAGTTTACAAATTGATAGAAATGTAATGGTGGCAGAGAGCGGAGGAAGAAACTGGTGTGTGGCGGCCGTTATTCACAGAGAGGGGTAAGTGAAGAGGCTGAAATTAGGTTAGATTAAACTAAAAAAATAAAAAAAATAATAATTATCCACATTAGACGCCACGTCATAAAAAATTTAACATAATTGTCCACATCAGACGCCACGTCATCGAAAAATTAACGGTGTTAACTTTTTTAACAGCGGGTCCAATATAAATAAATATGGTGAAACTTGGGACCAGTGGGAGTGATTTTTGAAGATGGGATTATTGCCGGCCAACCCTCAAAAGTTGGGATTAATAAAATCCAATTTTCCTATTTTATATGACTTCAAAGATGAAATCTATGTACTTGTCGGTCTTTGAATAATAAATGAAGTGAAGATTTAGGTTCTTAAAGAATTACTGCCAGGTGCTAAAAAAACTCACAGATGTCATCAATTTAACCAAAACAGTATTCCATGAAAGTTAAGACTATATGAAAAGAAAATAAATAATATTATGCATATGTACGCTTGTGGTTGATTTGAATCGGTTTTGAACGATACAACATGTCTCAAAATTTGTAATTACCGAAAATAAAAGTAGTGTTCTATTTATGACATTAGATTTTGATATTTTACTTGATTTAAGGAATTTTAAAATCGTGTGTAAATACACTGAAATGATGCAACACTTCACATATTTGATTGTAGACCACGTGTTTGTTTTTGTTCTTTATATACTTACTCGATTTTGTAGAGTTTCCATTAATCACACACCTTGAAGTGCTCTAAGAAAATGAAGGTAAACGAATCAGAGGTAGGGAAATATTAGGCTAAAGTACTTATTAGTTTAGGATTTTAATACATATAGTAGTAAAGAACCTGATTGAATAGTTATTTTCAATATGAAAATCTATATTGTGTAGTTGCTGTGAGGAAGGAGAATGCTGAAGTGACTGGTCGTACCAAACATATTTCATCTATTATATCTCAGTAGTGAGGAAGGAGATTGCTGAAGAGACTGGTCGTACCAAACAGATTTCATTTATTCCTATATATCTTAGTATTTATCCTCTTAACTGTGAGATATAATTATGTCTTTATGACCATAAAATATTTTTTCTGCAACACTTTGTTACAACACATACTAACTTATTTCTTATATTTGACTGTTGTAAACATGACACTGATTGACCTTCCTGAGTTCCCGGTTGTCACACCCCGGTCAACGGTGTCGGGTGTGAGCGAGAATGGAATCATAGTCGAGGATACATAGAACGACTTCTAATAATTTCAAATTTCATAAAACAACACATCATTTCATTTCATTGCAGTGGAAAGAGGAGTGGAAACGATAATGTCTACATTCGAAAATTCATAAGTCTTAATTTAATAATGAAAACATAAAACGGTTTATTGGGATAGTTGGGACTATGACTTCGTAAGCAGGTCCGATAGCATGATAAAGCTCCATTTGCATGTCTTCCGTCGTTTGCATCAATTACCTAAGAAATCATGAGTTTAAAAGGTCAACATAAAGTTTGTGAGGTTCATAGGTTTATGACTCTACGTTTAAGTTGGTAAAACAGTTTCGGTAAATATTACATTGGTTTACCGTTGTGGTTGTATGAACTCACCTGAACCTTGATTTCAAATACTAACGGTTTACCCACCCATAGCATCTCGCCCGAGAGATGCTGAACAGAGCAGAATAACTAACGTGTACCCCAGACAATCCGGAGTCAGAACTGGAGCTACCAGTTAGGGCAGGGTTGTCAACCCAAATAGATCCATTCACTAGCTATCATTTCGTACAGAACTAATTGAAATCAATTAATGGTAGGATACAGTTGTACAAACGTTTATAACGATAATGTACCAAATTTGTGACAATCTGTCTTTTCAGGTTTTTCCTGACTTTAACTGAACTCAAACTGTTATAAATGTTATGTGAACATTTATGTGTTGACTGTGTTGACATTAGCAAATTAGGGTTTTGTGTAATCATCACGATACGAGCATGCACTTAAGTCTGATATTTTATGATCCTTTTGTAAATCATATACTATGATTTCATGTGAACACTTTGTCATTTTATGTGACAATTATACTAATGATATTATGTGATATTTGTATACATATGCACATCATATTCTATGATTTTATGTGACAACGTGACATGTAATTATACATAACGTTTCTATTATTTTATGCGGGTACATATATACGTATCATCATGATTTTATATCTGTGATTTTATGTGAGCTTAAAGTAAATAGTTATGGGGTATTATTTATTATTTTATAAGCCTTATATTTTATAAAATTCTACACGCCAATCCTTATTGGGCAATCACATGTATATATATATATATATATATATAGGGGTAAACTCATCCTCCGTTAATCTTGTTATGAGTAGTTAACGCCCGTTAACTTTGAGGGACCGATTTTGTCATCTTCTAACTTTGTTTTTCTATTTAGCCAAACTCGGGGACTACTCCTGTCATAACCGAAACTCGAATCCCGTTTGCATAAAAACTGGAGGGACCATTTCCATCATTACCTTATAGTTGATTTGAGATTTGTTTGGTTGAAACCGTCCACTGTGCATCCGATTCCAATTCCTGCAACGACTCCGATCCACATTATTACGCCGGTTACGAACTCAACAGTTGCCTACAATTGATGAACCAAAAAAAAAAGAGATTGATCATTCTTAATCAGTAATAGACTCTCAACACTCTCTCCCTCTTGTTTCTCTCTGGTCGACACCGCAAGCCCCCACCTCCGATAGATTTTCTGACCGCTCACCACCATTACACTACTGCTACACCACCATACATCCACCGTTCGACCATCACACAGTGATCGCTGAGTCCGTGTCGAGCAACTGAGAGCAAGTGGGTTAGTGATTTAAGCCGGGTTCGTGTTCGAAGCGGGTTGTGTTCGGTTCCGTTACATCATCATTGCATAGAACTCTTGTCTTCATCATCCAGGTAAGAATCAACCCATGTTAAACGAATCGTTTCTGAGAATTATAGACGTGTTTTACGGTTTTCCGGTGACCGGAGTCGAACTCCGGCGACTCTAGGGTTGAAGGGGAAGAAGATGACCCGATGTCACACCCCGGTCAACGGTTTCGGGTGTGAGCAAGAATGGAATCATAGTCGAGGATACATAGAACACTTCTAATAATTTAAAAACTTCATAAAACATTAATTCGTTTCCTATTTTATAATCTGACCAGATCCTGGTCGTCGCTGTTGTTTATGAATTTTCTGGTCCATTTGAATTCCGATCAGAAGACTTGTAACAATGGTTTGAGCGCTAGCTTTGTAACCTAGAGGTCGCGGGTTCAAGCCCAGGCAACCTCTATCTTTTTTCCGATTTTTAGGTAATGGTGTTTTGGACTTGTGGTGACATAAAAATTGGTGTGAAACGTTTATTAGAAGATAATAAAACCTGTAAACTATTAAATTAGTTTAGGAAAATTATAAAAGTTGTCATTTTGATTTAAAACATAAACTAAACGGTTTTGATATGTTGATTAATATAAATTATAGTTTTATTTCACAATTCGTAATAATTATTCGTATCGTCGTTTAATATAAATTTATATATTTATTTGGTCTATTAAAACTCGCGGGAATATTTTATTGATTAAATATGTGAATCACGTTTATAAATTAGTTATTAACGTCGTTGCACGTTTGGGTTATACAATATACATATATATATATCTTGTATATATACGTTTGTTTTGAATCTTTGAACTTATATATAAATATATATATTATCAATACATAATATATTTTTTCCCGCGTCTTTTCGATGGTCACTCGGATTCAGCAAACGTGCCATCCTCGACTTGTTTTGGGCTTCACGATAATTCGTTTTCGTCGTTTACGTTAGACTTAGTTGTTTGTTGAACACACACTTATACTTGTATGCTCGTTAGGTGATTGATTGCTTTCGCAAGACCTGTTCTTGCTATCTGTTGCACTGTTTATCTGGAATTTTGCTGTGCAACCTAAGGTGAGTTTCACGGCCCCATTTTACTGTTTCAAATCCTGTTGGGGGAGATTAACATGCATGATTTACACAACTGAGATAATTAGACTTTTATATATCACTTGAAGTACTTGTAGCACACTGATACAACAAAGTCCTTCTTATGGTACCGTTAGTATTAATGACGATAGTGGGAGATATATTGTAGTACTACTGGGTCTGACAAACCCCACCCGGGTCAGTCGCGCTGACTCGATTGGATATCGAACGGGTGTTATATTCGTCCTAAACACAACAAGGCAAACTGCGCAAACTGTAAACAACTGTTAGCTTCGGTGACCATCAACGTGCGAAGTTTCATGTATGTAGCCTAGCTAGCTCTTTGATATATATTAGTGATTATGCTCTTACAACTTGACTGTTGTTAAACAGTCAATCTTAAACTCAACTTGACCGTTGTTGAATGGTCAATCTTAAACACAACTTGAACTGTTTTTGAACAGTGGCACTACTTTCAACTTTAACTGTTTTTGAACTGATAAACCTGTGAACTCACCAACCTTTGTGTTGACACTTTTTAGCATGTTATTTCTCAGGTTGCGGATGTTCGAGTATCACGAGTACGCATGCATGAGTCTTGAAACGCTTTTAATGTCCTTGAACAAGCCACGTCACTTTGGGTGACAAAGATTTTAATTAAGTACTTTTATTGTATATACGCTTCGCATTTGTAAAATTCTAATTTTATATTTTAATGAAATATGAAACATTTTTATTAATTATTTGTCGTTTGGTGTAACTAATGGACGGCGATCCTGGTTTGTCACGCTCCTTGCGGCGCGTTATCACGCGTGGGATTTTTGGGGGTGTGACAGATTGGTATCAGAGCCATTGGTTACAGCGAACTAAGATTCATCTTAGACTGTAACTGTTTTGCATTAGTTGCACTTAAACATTTCTCTCATGCATCGTGATACTCACTCCTACATGCACCTGGTATACGATTTGTCGTTTACATCATCGAATCCCCTTATACTCACGGTGAGGAGGCGGTTAGTCTTGAGTCATTTTTCTTAATCTCTCTAAGTCGTGTACCTCTTGGTTAACATTCATGTACGACGAGACGTCAAATCAGATCGAAGGATCACGTTTATAATTTTGACGAGCTGATTGCTACCCGGGATTATTCTGGATTGAACAACTGGGCGTAGTGCCCATACCATGGATGTATGCTGCATACGGAAGGTGGTGTAATACCTCTTCCTGTCCTTAAACTTTTCACATAACTTAGGAGGTTCTTGTGATACATGCCTTGCATATATTGCTCAACTCTCATGTTCATGGAACGTAATCATGACGTGCTAATAGCGCGATTATCCAACTTTCTGCCGTGGCAACAATGTTTGAATTCAAGTGGTTGCTCATGGGGCACTTGTATCCGCCTCTGTTACCCTGATCACTTTCATATTTGCTGTGATCTCTTAAGATCTTTCCCTTCTCGATTTTATCGCGTTATGCGTTGAAATAATACGACTTGAGTACAATTCTTATAACCCCAATGAAACCTGATGCGGATCGACTGAAATTCCCTCTTTGTGTATCGGATTGCAATCACGCCAGTATGTGTGATAATTATTCTCTGACTTTGAGCTAAGCTAGGGTCATTGTGATTAACCCTACTCAGATCCTATTGAGCTAAATTTCTGGCTGACTCGCTTTGGGTGGGTCATTTCAATCTGAGTGAGCATTCTATTCTCGAAGACTTGTCTCATTAACAAATTCTGGTCAAGATAACCATGGGTTAGTGACCACACCATACTTGGTAGCTGAAGTAAGAGGAACTAGGGTGACCATATAAAGTAAATCACAATTACGGGTGCACACGTAAATGTAATTTGCAGTATATGGAAATCCTTGAGAATCCTACTAGGCAAGCCAATGGCCGTATTGGGACCAAATTCCTGTAATTTTTTTTCTCCTCATGGCATTGAATATTGAACACGTTGAACTCAACCGGATGATCGACGTCATCTACCTTTGTAAACGTTATCGTGCATGATCTTATCTCTCCAATATATGGATTATAATCCCTTCGAGAACTCTTTTGAAACATATTATGAATGCTAGTCCTGAAGGGACATCCTTTCACTCGTGTACTTAAATGACAAGTTTTTCTGGACTACGAAAACTCTTGATGAAATCTTTGACTGCTTTAAATTCATATTGAATCACAATTCTACCTTCACGCCTTACCAACCATATCAATCCCTGGAACTTTAAATCATGGGACAACTTGGATATAAACTCACCGGACGAATACCCAGGCAACACTGGATAGACGAGTTATATAAAATCATGTATCGCAAGCACTGGAACATATTTCTTGGCTGAAAACTCTTGTGAAGTTACCCTCCGAAGATTTATACTCCCTGATTTTCTTATGCGAACCAAAACTTGCTTCCAGCAACATCGTTACAATTGTACGAACTGCCTACCTCACCGCAAGACACATTCTTCCTAATGGGGTAATGTTAGTGAAAAGTCTTCTTGATTTCCAAACTAATGACTCCTAGTTTTAACGTATGAACTATTCTGATTGATCTCTTGAGCCTGTACTATCAATTTTTGCCCGCATGACTCGAACCTTTTATGACTTAACAACCATCAATTTCTGATTCTTGCGCTTTTGTAATCCTTTATGTCCTGGATAAGCTTTTACGCTTTGATCCGGAAGGTGTTACACTTTTGGTTAGCTATTCTACTAGTTAACACCATTGATGATGAGACTACCTTGTGCCTCAATCATAGTAACAATACAAAGCTTTTTATGGAAACCCTATTTACACCCATCGAGCATGAACTTCTTGTTATTAATAGCTAATTGTACCATCGACCTGCATTTTCCCTTCTTACGCATTGAGTACACCAAGCTATCCATACAACTGTATTTTTTTTAACGCTTTTGTCATAGAAACAATAGACGAAATTCTGGTACACGTATCCTCATCGTCCTTTTCATAAAACTTTGATCGATGAACCCCCAGCTTGAACTTAAATCTTATGGCATGTTTAAAGTTTTGATCATCTTGAAATCTGAAGCGTTATGATATTCGCACTACACGTGCCAACCTCTCAATGATCTTTGCAAAAGTAGCAAACTTTACGCATCTTACTAGTATTATGAATGGAAACTGTTACACCTTTTGTTCGCGCGATGTAATGAGGTTTTAATCTCTCACCCCCCTTTAAATTTGATCGTAAGGGAGGAACTTGACGTCCTCTATTTCCGATAAAAAATACCCAATGTGGTTTGACTAATGACTAGTAATGGTAGGTAGCTGGTACGCCTTCAAGGTGCTAGTAGTGTGGTGGGTTGGCTGTGGTACACCCTTTATATAAGCATTAGTGGCATGTTGAGTGTGGGATCAGTAGTGGACTAATGATTGACTTTAGAGTCATACGCAAAAACCTCATCTAGAAAAACTCCATCTAACGGGACTATATCCTCGACAAAACTGTTTAATGCTACTTTTTCTGAGAACACATATATCTCTTACGTGTTCCTACCAAAAGAGACATACCCGAAATAATCAAACTGTTGGGATTTTGGCAGTGGTATTCGGGTCGCCCGGTGACATATTTAAATTTTACGTGACCGATAGATTAATAGTTTGTAAAAGAGTTTACCGAATTAATTTATAATTAATACTGTAACGCAGCGGAATAAAATAGATATATATATAACAAATTATATATATATTAAAACTAATTAATCAATTAACACAAATACCAGTACGCAACAGGATCCGATTACCGAACACGCAAACACAGAAATAAATAAATAAATAATCTAAACTAATAGTGAGTTTAGATATACCTTGGCGGTGTTGAACAAACGTTCGAGACACCGAGTTTCAACGAACGAGCGCTAGGTTGAAACGGAACGAACCACTTTCGGTCTCGAACGGTTGTCGCGTATCGCGATGATTCTCGTGGTCCTGTGTCGCGTACCCCTACGGGACGGCGTTTATGACACGTGGTCATTACGCATCGCGAGAGTACGTCTTGACAGGCGTCCCGTCTCGCGAGACTACGAGATCAACCAGATTTAGATCTGATTGCAACCGGAGACGGCGCACGACGAAAAGCGTCGGACTCACGTCGACGGGCGACGGTGACCGACGGCGTGCGATCCGCGGTGGTGGCGGCGGGTGACGATGGTGACGACGGCGAACGGCGGCGGCGGCGGCGTCGAGTATCACGGTGGTGATCGGCGGGTTTTGCGGCGGCGATTGGCGACGAACCGAGCGGCGGATCTGGGCGTACGAGGCGGCGATCTCTAGACCGCAAGGCGGTCTACGGGCGTTTACTGACCGAACACCTTAACTAGCAACCACCACCAAGTTATGGTGGTGCGAAGATGGCCACCGGAGGAGCGGTGGCGGCGATCGGCGCGGAACCGAAATCGGCGGCTGCCGATTTCCTTTTCTTTGGGTGTGCGTCGAGAGGAGAGAAAGAGGAGATTTCGATCTCCTCTTTTTTTTCTTTTCAGCCGTCGAGTATTATTTTGGTGGTTAGGGTTAATCCCCTAATCATCTAATATTTATTAGATGACCAATAATTCGCGACGGGCCCCTCTCGAATATAAAGCCCATCTCGTACGCGAGCCCACGAGCTAACGTTAGAAAATATTTCAATAACGAATAGCTCGACCGTGAATTTAAATAAACCACTTTTATTTAAATATCTTTCACCCATTATTATTAAGCCGGTAATAATAATATTATTGATTATTAATTATTTATAACTATTATAAAAAATATATATATTCAAACGTTTCCGTTTCTTTTACCGGTTAACTCTTAAGCGGGTTTAGAGTTCGTTGCACCCGGTGTAACTCTTACGGGTCATAACCGGGTCGGGTTCAAGATTTGTCGGGTCAGGACACATAATATCCAACACAAACTTCATGCTTTCAATTGTCCGAGTCTAGAAGAAAACTCTCATAAAGCCAATTTCCTGCCACAATTCAGACGTGAGTTTTGACTTAGATGAACATCAACGTTTTAGAAACCATAGATTTTTTTTTCTTCTTATTAACGACAAACCGCATGATCGAATGAACAACTCCAACTTTTAGAAGCATGCGTTAAGAAGTAGATCGAATTTCGTTTAAGGGACACTACTTTTGGGTCGACTGCTTTGTCTTTATAAACCCTTTGGCATTCACTGAGGTGATATCCCTGATCGTTTTCTGTGGAACACTCGATTAGATCTTTTGAACTGCGGTAAACCTGCATCAAACCCTAGCAAAACGCATATGTACAGGCAACCATTAAAAGCCAAAACCACTTTTGAACATCCCGATGCTTTGTGCTTCGCAGACACCCTTTTTATAACACTTTCATGGTTTATCTTACTTTTGAAGCCCATTTGAACCGATGCTTTGACAAGAAAGGAAGCATGACGCATTAAGCGCAAGAACACCAAGGAGGTTAGGCACACCGTCGAGCTTAAACAATAATGATTTCCTAACGAGTTGTTTACTCTATTGAATTGCGTAACCGTTGACACGCTCATTTTGATATTTATTTATGTGAATTCCTTGCCAAATCCTGTCAAGCACATTATATGTTTCGCTCTGAATTTTATATTATTTATCCATTACGTTATTTGCATCCTCCCTGCTGGTATTTTCATCAGTGTCAGTTTAAACTCACATGTCATCCTTGGAATGTGTAGTTGCGATTATCATAAGCTTGCTATCTCACCACTTACTCGAATTCACGAACTAGCCGTTGGCGCTTTTCCTCTATTTGCTATTCTTATGCTTGATGTCATGTGTATTCCTGCAGAGCACTTTTCGGTATTCGGCACCTCATAGTTTACACTTTTATTTTATTGGGTCTTTACTCTAAAATTTTGGATTCTTTAGCATATATCTTTAGCAAGGTAATATGCATGATGATATGTCGTATTTAACTCCAACTTGAATTTGAACCTAATTGTCTATGTGATTTCTTGAATAATTCTTAACAGAACTGAGTAATTCTTTTCTAAAAACAAACTGCTACGTGTTACCTTTAAAATGGCAATGGGCTTCTGATTGGATTTCCCTTAAGACCTCAGTCATTTTGTCGCAATATCAGTGTGTTACCGGTTTTATATTTTAGCATGTTAGCAACTATTGAACCATGTAACCCTGATAAATAGTTTGTTTGCGTCTGATCTTCTCATGAGAAATGTTTATAAAACATACGTGTTTATGCATGCTAAAATTTGAGAATCTAACCCTCTGTTTAGGGAATAGAAGCTGATTAATTATTGAAGTGTTGGTTTAAACATAAGCTGCATAAGAATTGCACGGGTAGTTATGGGTATAAAACGTGTTAGGAACCAGAAAATGACATGTTCTGAATGTATTAACTTGATTGAGTGTTTTTGCTCCCGGGCTCGGATTCACATCCCGTTTCCGCCATAAATCATCATAACTTATCCACCATCACCAGATTTCCTGAAATTTAATATATGAACAATTAAGTACCAAAATCTCATCAAAACTCGATAAAAGGCCGGTAAAAATGTGAGATTTGTAATTCCAAAACATATATAAGATGCGTTGCATCAAATATGAAAACCATACACCATACAAGGTCCTAAGTCTCCTACTTCGGTGGGAATGACAAGACTGTGTGAAGTTGCCCCGGCAACTTTGCACCGTATGGGTTGTGTTGGTTAAATTATGAACTTATATGCTAAGAGATATGTCAAGCTAGGGTTGTATGGTAGTATATAAGGTGTTAGGACGATTGTATGTGTTGTATGGTAAAACCTTCATGATAGATTGCATTCTAGTACGTTTTGACCGCATAAACCTTTAAAAGAAACCTTCGTATAGACTCGTATGCTATTTGAACCGTTATTGCATGAAATGTGAATTTCAATGTTATTATGAATCATGTGAAACTTAGTTGGTCATAAAAGTACTAAATCAATCAATGGGTCCTCATGTTAACTTGATCAGTCTTGTGTAATTCTATGCTAATTGCTAATTGGTAGGTAAGAGCAGACGTTTACGTTTTTGTTAGACAATGGGTTTATTAAACACTAATTGACTTGATGCACACACAATTTTTCTCATACCTAAATTTATTTCTCCTCGATTCACCTGGGTTATTGGTGAAGGAAAATTCCTTAACTGAAAACGAGACACGAACTGGGAATCTCACTCCCTGCATTAAGTACAATAGCTGGAGACTATTCTGATGTAGTATGATTCTTCTTCGTATTGAAATTTAGATTTCAGATACTTATGTTATCGTGTCACTATGTTCGACCTGGTCACACAACACAATTCCTGTATCACATTTGCTCCACTCTTCTCGTAGGAGAATGCTGGATAAAAAAATCATTCTTTTTATATACTTTCAATTTGAATTCCTTTCAAAATCCTTAAATGTTTGACATCTCCTCAACATCGGGTACACATTCTTGATCATAACATCCATCACTCCTTTTGGAGTGGCAACCTGGATTCTTTCGATACGTTACTGTTGATTCGACTTTTCAAACAATTGTCACTGATTTAAATTTCGGGACGAAATTCTTTCAACAATGGGATGATGTGACGACTGAGAAAATTTTTTGTTCTTTTGTGACCTACTTGTTAACCACGTTATTTAATTTTCGGGACGAAAATTCTTCAACAAGGGGATACTGTGACAATCCGTCTTTTCAGGTTTTTCCTGACTTTAACTGAACTCAAACTGTTATAAATGTTATGTGAACATTTATGTGTTGACTGTGTTGACATTAGCAAATTAGGGTTTTGTGTAATCATCACGATACGAGCATGCACTTAAGTCTGATATTTTATGATCCTTTTGTAAATCATATACTATGATTTCATGTGAACACTTTGTCATTTTATGTGACAATTATACTAATGATTTTATGTGATATTTGTATACATATGCACATCATATTCTATGATTTTATGTGACAACGTGACATGTAATTATACATAACGTTTCTATTATTTTATGCGGGTACATATATACGTATCATCATGATTTTATATCTGTGATTTTATGTGAGCTTAAAGTAAATAGTTATGGGGTATTATTTATTATTTTATAAGCTTTATATTTTATAAAATTCTACACGCCAATCCTTATTGGGCAATCACATGTATATATATATATATATATATATATATATATATATATATATAGGGGTAAACTCATCCTCCGTTAATCTTGTTATGAGTAGTTAACGCCCGTTAACTTTGAGGGACCGATTTTGTCATCTTCTAACTTTGTTTTTCTATTTAGCCAAACTCGGGGACTACTCCTGTCATAACCGAAACTCGAATCCCGTTTGCATAAAAACTGGAGGGACCATTTCCATCATTACCTTATAGTTGATTTGAGATTTGTTTGGTTGAAACCGTCCACTGTGCATCCGATTCCAATTCCTGCAACGACTCCGATCCACATTATTACGCCGGTTACGAACTCAACAGTTGCCTACAATTGATGAACCAAAAAAAAAAGAGATTGATCATTCTTAATCAGTAATAGACTCTCAACACTCTCTCCCTCTTGTTTCTCTCTGGTCGACACCGCAAGCCCCCACCTCCGATAGATTTTCTGACCGCTCACCACCATTACGCTACTGCTACACCACCATACATCCACCGTTCGACCATCACACAGTGATCGCTGAGTCCGTGTCGAGCAACTGAGAGCAAGTGGGTTAGTGATTTAAGCCGGGTTCGTGTTCGAAGCGGGTTGTGTTCGGTTCCGTTACATCATCATTGCATAGAACTCTTGTCTTCATCATCCAGGTAAGAATCAACCCATGTTAAACGAATCGTTTCTGAGAATTATAGACGTGTTTTACGGTTTTCCGGTGACCGGAGTCGAACTTCGGCGACTCTAGGGTTGAAGGGGAAGAAGATGACCCGACGGGATCGGGTTATAAACACTATATTCGGGTAATTAAACAAACCGCCCCTCTGGCGCAGTGGTTTAGTCACTGCAGTTCTCCGCCAGGGACGCGGGTTCGAATCCGGCCATCGCTTTTTCTTTCCTATTTTATAATTCTGACCAGATCCTGGTCGTCGCTGTTGTTTATGAATTTTCTGGTCCATTTGAATTCCAATCAGAAGACTTGTAACAATGGTTTGAGCGCTAGCTTTGTAACCTAGAGGTCGCGGGTTCAAGCCCAGGCAACCTCTATCTTTTTTCCGATTTTTAGGTAATGGTGTTTTGGACTTGTGGTGACATAAAAATTGGTGTGAAACGTTTATTAGAAGATAATAAAACCTGTAAACTATTAAATTAGTTTAGGAAAATTATAAAAGTTGTCATTTTGATTTAAAACATAAACTAAACGGTTTTGATATGTTGATTAATATAAATTATAGTTTTATTTCACAATTCGTAATAATTATTCGTATCGTCGTTTAATATAAATTTATATATTTATTTGGTCTATTAAAACTCGCGGGAATATTTTATTGATTAAATATGTGAATCACGTTTATAAATTAGTTATTAACGTCGTTGCACGTTTGGGTTATACAATATACATATATATATATCTTGTATATATACGTTTGTTTTGAATCTTTGAACTTATATATAAATATATATATTATCGATACATAATATATTTTTTCCCGCGTCTTTTCGATGGTCACTCGGATTCAGCAAACGTGCCATCCTCGACTTGTTTTGGGCTTCACGATAATTCGTTTTCGTCGTTTACGTTAGACTTAGTTGTTTGTTGAACACACACTTATACTTGTATGCTCGTTAGGTGATTGATTGCTTTCGCAAGACCTGTTCTTGCTATCTGTTGCACTGTTTATCTGGAATTTTGCTGTGCAACCTAAGGTGAGTTTCACGGCCCCATTTTACTGTTTCAAATCCTGTTGGGGGAGATTAACATGCATGATTTACACAACTGAGATAATTAGACTTTTATATATCACTTGAAGTACTTGTAGCACACTGATACAACAAAGTCCTTCTTATGGTACCGTTAGTATTAATGACGATAGCGGGAGATATATTGTAGTAATACTGGGTCTGACAAACCCCACCCGGGTCAGTTGCGCTGACTCGATTGGATATCGAACGGGTGTTATATTCGTCCTAAACACAACAAGGCAAACTGCGCAAACTGTAAACAACTGTTAGCTTCGGTGACCATCAACGTGCGAAGTTTCATGTATGTAGCCTAGCTAGCTATTTGATATATATTAATGATTATGCTCTTACAACTTGACTGTTGTTGAACAGTCAATCTTAAACTCAACTTGACCGTTGTTGAATGGTCAATCTTAAACACAACTTGAACTGTTTTTGAACAGTGGCACTACTTTCAGCTTTAACTGTTTTTGAACTGATAAACCTGTGAACTCACCAACCTTTGTGTTGACACTTTTTAGCATGTTATTTCTCAGGTTGCGGATGTTCGAGTATCACGAGTACGCATGCATGAGTCTTGAAACGCTTTTAATGTCCTTGAACAAGCCACGTCACTTTGGGTGACAAAGATTTTAAATAAGTACTTTTATTGTATATACGCTTCCGCATTTGTAAAATTCTAATTTTATATTTTAATGAAATATGAAACATTTTATTAATTATTTGTCGTTTGGTGTAACTAATGGACGGCGATCCTGGTTTGTCACGCTCCTTGCGGCGCGTTATCGCGCGTGGGATTTTTGGGGGTGTGACAAAATTGGGCAATCAGTAAGAGAACAAGTAGTCATACGGCTAACAGATAAACCATAATATTAAGTAAAAGCATTTATCAGATTTCATGATTTCTCCCCCAAAAGTATAAAACAGTTAAAAGAAAAGGGGCCGTGAAACTCACAGATTCAGCAGGTAGGTAGTAGGGAACGGTGTAGGCACGGTAACACGTAACGTCCTAAATAATTAAATAGGTACATGCATAAGGTCTACAATCATTTGAGTAACATAAGTCATCCAAGTGATACCGGTCAAGTCTTGACATTTTAATCCCGTTTGTATTCGTTTGAAAACCCGTTAGTTAGTATTTATTAAATAAATACTTTCATGATGGTTTATATTTATGTTCAACAAATATAAAAGGTTAGGCATTTAGTAGTTTAATCAAGTCCTGAATATTGAGTTAAAAATAATAATGTTTATTATTATTTTCATAAGTTCGTATAATTATTTTTAAGTAAATAATTATGTGTTTGACTTGTTAATCATACAAGTTATTATTATGGTGAATAAAGCCTAGTTTAAATCCTTTAGTAAATAATTATTAACAAAGAAGAAATATTTATTTCATTTTAGTCATGAGAGGATTTTAAGCTTCATTTTTTATTACAACATTTTATAATTTCAAAACCTTAATATTTCATGACTATTTATTTCCTTAAACATTTTTAAACAAAATCACGACGACACTTGGATTTATAAAATTTTATTTATTATAAACTTTTGGATTGTTTTTAATAAAACATGATAGGTAATGGTTTTGAGATTTCAAACATTTACGTTTTTGCGTATATCGCCGTAGGGTCCCAGTTTTATTACTATGCAACGTCTTTATGTTCTTGATTACTTTCATATCATCAAAGTAACAAAGAAAGTTCATAAAAATATTTAAAGTCATTTTCTTGTCTTTTGATTATTTTATAAAAATCTTTTATAAAATATTTACTTCTACATATGTCTTTTTATAGAAAACTTCCACTTTTATGACAAGTCTTTTAAATGGTTACAAATTTGTAATAAATCCAAGAATTTATGTCAAATTAATCATTTGACATAAATTTTATTTTTTCCATTTTTAGTAAAGAAAATCTATAAAATTCCGTTTGTCTTGAAACTTTTGTAACACATTTAATGTGTTATATTTTTACTAAAACAAGAAATATTCTTTTTGTTTCTTTTACTTGTCATAAATTGTTTAGTCATTTTTAGTCATAAATTACATGTGTAACATTTATATAATTCCCTTAATCTAGTTAGGAGATTTATTTGTTTAACATAATCTTAACATGTGGTATGTCCATTTATTAACATAATATGATTTATGAATAAATCAACTAACACATTTTGTGTTAGGACATAAATATAAGAAATCAACTAACACTTTTGTGTTAGGACAAGAATAAATAAATTGTAATCAACTAACATTTTTATGTTAGGACATTTTGATTAACAATCAACTAACATTTTCATGTTAGGACATTTAAATAAATTAACAATCAACTAACATTTTCATGTTAGGACATTTAAATAAATTAACAATCAACTAACATTTTCATGTTAAGACATTTTAAATATAAACATAAGCATCCATTTTGTCATTAGACCAAGAACATTTACTCATGTTATGAGTTTATGGATAATATCCATTTAAGGTTTGTTCTTGATCATCAAAGGATAAGTAAATGTATAACAATAATAGAGATGATCTTTAGGTGCACATGGATACTTTCATAAGATTTCTCCAAGTGTTTCACCCATTTCCTTGGCAACTTTAAGTCCCTAGAACACCAAAGGAAATGCTTGGATCATAGAAGAATGGGGATTAAAGAAGAGAGATTAGATGCTTTAAATCAAAGATGCAAGTGTTGGTTTATTATTGTCAAGACTTGTAGGCATTATTTGGGTGTAAAATTGTAAAGAGGAGTGAGTTAGAAGACTCACAAAGAAGAGAGGAAAAATTGGTTGGGGGTGGCGGTGGCCCGGCGGTGGTCCGACGGTGGTCTCCGGGTGAAAGGAGGGCGGCCAATGCTATTAACCAATGGTTAATAGCAACTAATCACATGTAGACTAGGTGTGTTGTCAAATTTATGTGGTTCCTAATTTCACTAACTAGACAACTTGTAGGTGATTTAATTCTTCCATGCATTTTATAAAATGATGAAGGTTTTATAAAATATAAGTTGGTTAGAGGTTATTAAAAATCATAACTTTTTAAAATATAAACCAAGTGTAATTAATCTAGCAAGGTGGTGGTTTTTAGTAGATTATTGGGCTAAAATTTTATAAAAGCTTAGTGGATTCTTTTTATAAAAATTTTCATGGGTTCAAGCCCATTGATTAAATGGTTTTGGGGTTGGGCCGAAACCCAAATGAGACCGGAAGGGGGACTGGGCCGAAGCCCATTTAAATCGGGTAGGGGATTGGGCCGGGTTCTCGGGTTGGGCTACGAAGAAGAAAGGATCGGGCCTGGTTATAGGTTCGGGCCGCGAGGGGTATCGGGTTTGGGCTTTTCCGAATGGGCCGAAGGGGTGGAGTGGATCAGTTTTGGCCCAAGGCCATCTGGGCCGCGGGTCGGGTTCCGGTTTGGGTCGGACACTCGGTTAGTCAAGCCGAGTCACTGGGTAAAGTTTCGGGTTCATTGGAATTGTTTTGAGCTGATTGGGCCTAATCGGGCCCAATAGGTTTATCGTTTGGCTAAGTCTTGACAACGTTATGTTTTTATCATATTTTAATTTCACTAAACGTTTTAAAGTGAAACAGTCTATGTCGGTTTTGATAAAATATAAAAAGTCAGATTTTTATATTTATATTTTTATTATTGAAGTTCCATATTTAAAATATGAAAACTTTCGTATTTTACGGGTATACAAACTTGGGATTTAAATCAGTTATCAGTAGGTTATCGAAACTAATTCAGTCGATCGTATAATTAAAACATACGAACATTTAAATCAAAAAGTCAACGGAGAGAGGTTTGACCTGTTTTGGACGAGGTGTCACACCGATCTTACAAAGTAGTTGTTGTGCAAGGCATTGAGAATTTGGTACGATCCTACATTGACCAGGTATATTGTTTTCAGATCATCATTTAAAAAAATGTAATTTAACTATGTTGGTGAGATATCATATTTTGGTGTTGTGGGTCTTCTTTCCTTGCAACTTAATTGCATCATTCTAGCAGTTTCTCCTGTGAACCAAGATCTTGCAACACCCGATGCTATCAAAATTTATCGTGGTGTCTTTCTAGATAATATCTTTTCAAATCTTTGGATTTTAATTAGATAATGATAATATACGGGGGATAGCACTTTTGGTGTTTTGACAAATTTAATGTAGTATTCTGATTATCTATCATTGGAGTGCAATTTTGTTAAGGTTAATATGCTAATATGTAATGTTAAACCAGTCATAAATAATACACATTTCATGTGTATTGTCAATATATGATTCATCAATATGTGTAAATTATTTCATTTTTGTTGGTGATTAAGTTTAGAATTCGTTTACACGTCATGAGCATAAGTTGATTTGTGTAGGAGCTTTTTTTTCAGATGTACCAATTAAGGACAGAGAACGGACATACAAATTTTCTGGTCATTGCAAGTTGAAAAATGTCAATGTCTTGTACAAGGTACAATCTCAGACCTAACTATTTCCTCTTTATCTATATTTTCGTGATTTGATATTTAATCAACATTTTAGATCATATATATACAATGTAAAAACATGTTGGAAACCCAAGGAACTATAATAGCTTATAAGAGACCATTGAACACATTCAGAAATTGCGTAAGAAGGGAGTTGTTGCTTGAAGGTATCGAATCAAGTATTTTTAAGTGCGGAACAGGTTGTTCTGGGTTGAGTTGACCGTAAACATTCTATGTCATGTTTTTAAAGTAGCTATTATTCACACATAATGTATCCTGTTAAATAAGATTACATAAACTATGTTATTACAATCAATAGTCTGCCTATTCTACTATGAACAATTTAGGAGGCAGTAACCATAATATTTTTCTTTTTATCGGAATTCTAGTTATCTGAATAATGGATCTAAGAGTAAGAATCCCCAACACGATCCTTACATGAATGATACTAGTTTGGATTCTGTTGGTCAAAATTGGCATGGGACTAACCATAAAATCTATTTTTTTAACGGATAACTATAAATCTATTGGCTGTTACAGATCCATTAGGGGTTCATAAGCGGTCTACCTATTCTTTTCTTCTCGCGGAAAAATTTATCAGAAGCTTGCTGTAAGGTGGGTATTCTACATTCTAACATTTTCCCTATATCTTTTTTTTATTTTGATTTTTTTAATAACCATACAACTAGGTGGTTCATTAGCACTTGTATAGTGAAAAAGGGTCAACTGAGACTATGACCTCCTTATGTTTAGCATAGTTCCCAAACGCCTGTAGCATTTGACTCAATAGATAGTGTATCGGAAACATTAAAATTCAAATGTCTAAGTCTCCAATATACAATTAAATACACTCACTACAGAAAACAAGAAGAATTTTGTGGACCAAAGTCGAATTAATGTAATAGTAAGTGCTAAAGTTGGGCACACGGGTATTAAGTTATGGGTTCG
>JBCNJP010000027.1:61661209-61748561 GCA_039602395.1 Deinandra increscens subsp. villosa
GCACATATGGGCGGGTTCGGTGATCAACCAAAGGACGTGGACGTATTCGGCCTAGTTAAGCATTAGTTACTAAGTTAACACTTATAACGTAACTAACGGAATTGTCTAACGGAAGTAAACCTTGAAATTCTCGGATGTCACACAAAATATCTGGATTGACTTCCTCAAAGTGAAGTGCGACATCGGTTGGTGGGAGATCAGATCCACTCGTGTGGGTAGAGAGCTGATCTTCCATCTTTTGGATTTCAGAAGCACTTGGAACCAACTCAGGATTAATGAATTTTAAGTGACTTTTTGAGTTAATCTTGGTTAACTCGGGAACTCTATAATAGTTATGGTTAAGCGGATGCTCTACCGCACTATCATTAATTTCCCTTGTCAAGCCAAGTCCAGTTTTAAGTCTAGCAAAAATATCACGGCCAACAGTATTGCCAAGAGTTGCCGGATTGAGTTTTATCAAATCAATGGTTTCTCGAGCCTGAGCATAGCTCGTCCTCAGAGAAGTTAGTTTTTTCAAAAGATCTGTTATTTGAATAGTTAGAGTTGTTTCCGTGTGCTTCATGACCTCAATGTCATCTTGTAAAGACTTGATCTTAATCAAAAAGTCTTTCTCATTTTCTTTCAATTTCTCAACTTGGCTCTCACTATCTTTCGCCTTACCAACCAACTCAAGGTTGTAAGCGCGATAGCGAGCTACAGCCTCAATACATTTATCAGAACATAAAGTAGATTTTACCTCATCAGGGATGGTTTCGCGTTGGAGTTCTACAAGCCTCTTACTTGCCTCAGATTCAACTTCGGATGAGCTCACTTCAGTAACAGTTCCATTTTCTTGAGCATTGTCTTCAGTCAGATCATCAATTCCAGCCATTAAGCAGAAGTTAGTTGGAAAGAGAGGGTCAATTATGTTAGACACATCTATCTTTCCATCATTTGCCTTCACTACAAGAGCATAGTTTGTCTGGCTAGAAGACGGATTCTGAGACGAGGAGGTCCAGTTGTAGTTGGAGTTTTCAAGCGATACCAACACCTTGTTGCTTTCTTCTGATCTTTGTGGTTGTTGAGAAGATGACGATCCTCATTGAGAGACATTTGAGCTAGTACCTTGTGGCTTCTGGAATGACAAACTGCCTTGTTTCTGATAAGATTGGGAAACACCACCACCCTGCTTTTGATGAGTTTGGATACTTCCACCAGAATTGGATTGCCCGTTCCACATCCTTGGCTTAGGAATTCACGTGCAAAATAACCCATTTCTTGACAGTTGTAACACTGCACTTTTGACTTTTCAAAGCCGATGTTGGTGTTTGATGGAGCTTGAAAAAGCTTTCTTCCAGTCTTCTTGAAGAACTTTCGAGTTCGGGCAGCTATCATACCCATTTGCCAATTAATGTCGATCTCTTCGAGATCATCAGCAGAAACTTGGTCAAGGTCTTCTTGACAGACGGTCATAGACTCAAGACTTCCGGACATCTGAGAATTCATGCAAGCCAGAAAAGCGTTGCAAAAGTCGGAATCCATGCTTGTGTTCGATTAAGATACAGGAGATGATTGCTGAACGAAGTAACCAGTTGGAGATTATTGCACAAAAGTCACATTTGGAGTCTGACCGGTGACGGGAGCAATGATAGCTTCAGTAGGAGGAGCAGCTGGAATAGAAGTAGTGACAGGTGGGGTTGGACTTGCAGGAACAGAGACCTGGAACTCATCATCTAGGTCTGGAGAAATGAACGCAGCATTGGGAGCAATAGAAGAACTCCTAACAGTCACAACACCCATGAGAGACTTTCCGTTGCGCTCAACGGCTCGAACTTCATACTCACGAACCTTGTCGATCATATCCATATAGTCGGCAGTAGAAAGATCATTTATGTCGATCAAGTAAGTCACATATGAAGCGAACTCTTGAGGAAAGGAGTGAAGGAACTTCTTGATGATGGCACTGTTTTCAGGTCGGATGTTCTTTGTCGTCATCTCAGTGATTATGCGGAAGAATCGATTAACATGTGTTTCAAATGATTCGCCTTTCTTATGAGAGAACGTGTTGAACGCCAACTTGATCGTATCCAATCTTCTTTCCTTAGTAGCCGGGTTGCCCTCATACTTCTTTTCCAACCCTTCCCAGATTTCATGAGCCGATGTGGCGGCACGAAATTGGTATTGCAACTCATCATTAATAGCCATCTTAATGCGTCCAAGTGCACACATGTCAGTTTTCAATTGAACCTTTTCAGCAGCATCCAACTTGTTTCTTGGTTTGGGAATCATCTTCTTAAGTGGAGGATCAGCACCAGCGACAACAGCAGCTGCAGTGCCAGCAGTAGTAGCCTCTTCCACTTCAAACACAGCAGGACCTTCGACTACAGAAGTTAACAGGTCAAAGTCAACGAATTCCAAGTAAGATAGGAATTTTTCCTTCCAATCATCGAAGTCACTTGCCCCCATGAGTTTAGGAGGCGTATTGTTGCCTTGTGTGGCAGGAGTGAAGTGATCCGACATGTTGAAATGATCAACACTTGTCAATTTCGAGACAAAGTAAGCGAACGGGTCAAACGAGTCGAAATCGGTTCACTTGCTTGCAAAGTAGTAAATTGCTTGAAAATACCCAAATCCTACAAGACCAACAAAAATAAACATCATTAGTCATTCATAAATGAGATTTCAGCAAAAAAATTTGAAAAGTCAAATTTTCAGACTTAGCCAAATTTTGAACAGCTTGTTCTTGAGCAAATTCAAACTCAAAAATCAATGTTGACAAAATCAATGTTTAAGATCATGAATAGTTTTGATATTCATGTAGGAATACATTACTCAACTGTCATGAACTCCAAAAATCACTCTAAATGACCTAAATCAATAGAATAGTGAGTTTATGTGAAGAACACCAAAAATCACCACTTTTAGCCTCTAAAATCTTCAATACTTGATATTTTTGAGAGACATCAGTGGCTATAGATTCGGTTTTAGTAGTCTTAAACTCGCCATTTATCATTTTTAACAAATAATCAACAGAAAAACAAGATTGAAAATTTTTCTCAAGAACATGACTTAAATAAGCGATGTTCATGGCTGAAATCTGAAAATCGGACCATTTTTCTTGAAATTTTCCGAAATCTGAGTATGGCATTGAGTTTATTGAGTGATTTCTACCAAGAATCAACTCAAACAACAAGCAAATCCATCCAAAATTGACAACTCATATGAGATCTTCTCCATTTTGAGAAAACCTTCAAAACTGAAGAACAAGGCTCTGATACCAATTGTCAGGACCAGATTTGAGCAACATTGTTCTCATATGATTCATCACACAAGTGCGGAAAAATCATGTGTGATGGTCGATTCCGGATGGATCAGCATCAATGCTCACCCATTGATGATTCCTAAAGCTCAAGAACACACACTAACACCAAGAACACACACACAAAGGCTCTCTGTAGGAATAATACTCCTTCAAGCGTTGCCAATAGGGTTTTCTTAATGGTATTTATACTACTAGAGAACCTGGGAGAAAAGGAATGTTTGACACAACACAATCATTACCTAGAATTCAGCAAAATATTCTAACAGGAGAACAAGTTCGCTAAGACTTAAATGAAGTTCGCTAGCACTTAACAAGTTCGCTAACAAGTACGCTAAGCATTATCAAGTCCGCTAACAAGTACGCTAAGCATTATCAAGTCCGCTAACAAGTACGCTAAGTAGCAACAAGTCCGCTAACAAGTACGCTAAGCTTTATGCAGTTCGCTAACATGAACAAGTACGCTAACATGAACAAGTACGCTAACAAGTTCGTTAAGAACAAATTAAGTACGCTAGGAACAAAACAAGTCTGCTAAGTAAACAAGTTCGCTAGGAATAAACAAGTCTGCTAAGATAACATTCAAACAAGTACGCTAAGAGTAAATCAAGTCCGCTAAGAGAATAAGTCACAAGTCCGCTAAGAAGCATAACAAGTACGCTAACATATACATAAAGTTTACCAAGTACATATCAAAAGACAATTACAAAATAAAGTATCAATTACAAGATAAGAAAACAATAAGTTTGTGTTGCTAACAAATAGGTTCTAACAGTATGAAAGAAATTAGGGTCAAAACAGGTTTATACGCAACGAGAAAACGCGATTTTGGTAAAGTAAATCCAAACTAATCAAACCAATGCTTTTATCTAAAGTGACTAATTTGTTAATATAAATAATTCTCAAAACATTTTGGATACTTCTGGTGTCTTAAAAACGAGGTGTATAAAAGAAATCGGATAAAAACACCCAATACCTGTTAAACTGGCAAATTTATTTCTAAAATGCAAAATCTATCTTTTTAGGAATATTGAAAGTGTTGGAATATTATTTAGAGGAATACTAAATTAGTATTTTTAGAAAACTATTTATACGTGTATAGATATCGTGTAATGAAAATATACATGCTATAAGCATTTAAATAATAAAAGCCTTGTTATTTAACAATGTTCAAGACTTGATTGTTATTATATATTGTCATGATCATAAGTCACACATATAATTATTTTTGCATAAATATTGTCCATGACTTATAAATAATTATTTGATTATAATTATAAATACAAACTTAATAATAATAAGACGTGTTATTATTTATCGCAATATTCAAAACTACATTGAATATATGTATATGCATTTTCATAACTTGAGTAATTAGTTAATTTAATTATTTTATAAGTGGTATATATTTATTTGGCTATAATATAATCTTTAACTTAAATATTTATTTGAACGATAAATATTTAATTCGGGTTTTCCAATAAATACAAACGGGAATATTACATCAAGACTTGACCGAGATCACTTGGGTGACTAAACATTACTCAAATGAACCAAGACCATTGAAACTGTCTTATTATTTATTATTAGGACGTTGCTTCGTCTCGTAGTACTTGCTCGACATAATCACTCTCTCACCTTGCTCAGGTGCGTCTCACGGTCCCTCTCTTTTAAACTATTTTAAATACTTTGGGGGAGAAATAATGAAACAAACAAATCTTTTTACTTGGTATTATGGCATAACTGTTCAAACTTATGATTACATGTTCTTTTCATACCCCACCTAGAGTGCATTTCGTTACATAACGTCTTGTTACAAAATCCCACTATTAGTTGATTTCAAATAGTTATGGTACGAAACGATAGCTAGTGAATAGATCTATTTGGGTTGACAAACCTTCTTACGATTAGTCGCTCCAATCCTGACTCCATTGTTTTAGTCAATAAGTACATGCCAGTTATTCTGTTCCATTCGGTATTCGTGGGGAAGATGCCATGAGTGGGTAAATATGTTAGTGTTTGAAATCAAGGTTCAAATGAGATCATTACAACAACGGTAATCATTATAAATATCATGTATGCCATAAACTGTTTACAAACTTATTTGTAGAGTCTTAAACCCGTGAAATCACCAACATTATGTTGACCTTTTAAACTCGTATATTTCTCAGGTAACTAGCCATGATCAACATGTAAATGGGACCACAAACTAAACGTACTTGCACTTGGAGTCGTAGTCCCAACTATCTTTTTAAATAAGTCTTGAAGTACTATCTTTATTAGACATTACTATCTTTTGTAAGACAATGTCATATCACCACATTTTCCGCTACAATTAAATGGCATGTGTCTTCTTATAATGGTTTAAATAAATTAGAAGTCATTCTATGTATCCATGACATCACACGCCTCCGTTATCAATAGTTCAGGGTGTGACACTTTTTCTTTTTAGGTTGTGATCATTGTGGTAATGACTTGGCTTAGACCTCGGTTTGTTGTTGTTGCTGCCTGGATCATCGCCTCATGTATGAGCCTTTTGGGTTGTGATGATTTGGTGTATCTGAACCTTCACATTAGATTATATTGCAAAAGGAGTTAAGTTCTTTGTGAGTGTAGAGGTTCACTCTTCTGATTTCTATTGTTCTGGTTTCTGTTCCTTTTGGAATTCATGTGTGTGGCTGGTGATGATAATATCAACCAAACCTGAGCCTTAAATGTCACACCATAACCGAAGACGGATATGTCAGAGCGCGATGATTGTCTAGATGCACACAACACTAAATTAATGTTGCGATATTCTTAATCAACCCATTTCATATAACTCAAATGATACATGATGCACACGAGTATATATATAATGAATGGAAATATGACCTTTAAATTTATAAGACCTAAATCAACTTATAACTGTGCATGCACATATAGGAAACCAAACCTATCGTATGGTAGCATTAAGAATAATTCAGGGTCGACCTAAGGAAGCAACGGTGTAATCATACTAAGGGGTTGTTTGGTTGAATCTGTTTCATTAGGTGCTGAATGAGAAAGTGTCTGGATGAATAAGAGATTCTGAACCAGTAAGTAATGAAGCTGTTAAGGACCTGTTTGGTTGGATCTCTGAATGAGATGTCTGATTCTATTTTTTTTATTTAACTTGTCCCACATTGGTGTGGGAACAAAAAAATGGGTTGTTTATATATGCAATCATTTATGACTTATTAAGTTCTAATGTTATGTTTTACTCCGGCATCTACCCGCGCGCAGGGGGGTGCAAATTTGGTTGAAATCCCATGAATTCAACGCGGTGCCCGCGCGACCTGCGGACACGAAAGCAACTCCGAAAACGTGGGTCTCGTGCAAGCAAGTTTTTGTTAGATTTTTTTTTCCGCTCAGCAAATGACCTGCTTTCGTTAGCGACCTGGTTTCGTTCGACGCTCAGGCTCAGCAATGACCTGGTTTCGTTCGTCTGGGAACAGCAACAGCTTCGTCTCGTGTCCCAGCGACCTGGTTTCGTTCTTTTCGTGTCCCAGCAACAACAGCACATGAGCCTCAGCCTCCCTCCAGACGTTTTCTGGTTCCTTCAGCCACTTTCAATCGCCTGGATCAGTCAGGCGGAAATCAATTTTTTGGTCAGATCTTTTTCCCTCTAGACGGCGAACCAAACACCTCTGAACCAGCACTTTATCTTAATCGGACAAATACAGATGCTGGTTCAGACCAACCAAACATCCCCTAAACCTAATTATTATCATTAGGATTCTGCCACAATTCCTAACAACTATTAGAAAGCAATTTCGAAAACAAGAAGTAGCAATAATGAAACAGATATGAAATCAGAATAAATAAATAGATATCATCTAAGACTGATCACTATTAATGTATTACCTAGACCTGACATTGAAATTTATATATTAACTATCAAAAAGAAACAAAGTCGCTAGACAATGAATCTCCAATTATAACCACATCCATAATGAAGTATCCACGAATTAATGACCTAGCTATGGGGCACCAAACACATGATCAAAGACCTAGCTATGGGGCACCAAACACATGATCAAAGACCTAGTCACTTCACTATTCCTTTTACCCAGGACATGGAAGCTAAAATTAATGACCAAAACATAAAGACATACTTCAATCAAGACAGACTATTGAACATGCATAATCACCATTTCCTATCTAGGCTCGCTAGAGTTCCTAACACACATATTGAAATCGCTAGATAACAACTAAGAAATAGCATTAATTCAATAAGCAGAATACGTCTATCCTACCAACCAAATCGAAAACTACTAGGAATGGATCAAACACATCATTCAACAATACATCTTTAATATGCAAGAGGAATCATAAATATTATACTCAAATCATTATCTCAAACATTGTCAATGTCAAATCACAGGTAAAACACTAAATAGATCACATTGTCTTTGACGATATCAAGAAAGTTAGCCTCGCATGACTAAACTAATGAAAACAACAATATCAAATGAAAACATTATTGTAAATGCAAACCGAAGTCGATCGATGGCCAAATCTTCTGGAATCTCTCTATAATCGTAGGTAACATGTTTGAACTGTCTAACCTTTTTGAACATCGAAATGATTGGGTATTTATAGTTTTTAGTTAGGGTTTCGGAAACAGGGCGTAATGACTCGTGACGGGGTAACGGGCCGTGAGCGCCGCCAAAAATTAACGGACAAGGGTTTCTAGAAATGCTCTTGTAACGGCCCGTGATGCTTGTAACGGGTCATGACGTGGAGAAAAAGCAAATCCTCCGAATCTTGAGCAATCTTCAAATCCTTGTAAAATCTTCAAATATCACTTTGGCCCCCTCTATTTACCTGTTTATGACATTTCATACCAAACAAAGGGTAAAATAGACCAAAATAATACATAAACCATCAACATTCGTGGGTGTTTAACTACTAATAAGATGTGTAATTTAAAGCACATCAATACATAACAATTTAGATATAAGACAACAATGATAACAGGTTAATCTCTTTTAGTTTAGGTAACACTAAGTCCGCATGCATCCTAAGGTGTCATCAACAATATAATCGTCATCAAGCAAAACCTGCAACATGTATAACATAAGGTCTACTACGAATAGTTGGTGAGTAATCTTAGGTTTAGTATACTATATAGATTAAAACATTGCGATTCAATGAGTCAAGTGTTTTATCTAATAATGATCAACAAGTCATATAGGTGATGTGCACCAAACCTAGATAGTAAGGGAGCAATCACTCGGTGCCAATTACGAAACAGGCTAGGTGGGTTGTCAGCCAATAGATCTATCATTGTTGCCAGGACTCGATGGGTAATGGTACACTTACGATTAGCGATTAGCGATTTCCACACATAGATACCCAACAAGTTTCACACAATAGAATATCACACATAAACAACATAGGATCGCATAGTAGTTTGAATAATAAAAAAATTAGGATTTTTAATAATGATACATGTTGCACCCCACATATTTAGAAGTAAGCTGGTCTATGAATACTCACCTGGTATAGAAGATATGAAGGAATAACGACACCAGTTAACGAGACAGTTAGACCCCAAAGATGACCTTGATGACTAGATGAGATAGAGAATAAATAAGTAAATAATTATTTTAATTTCATGACACAATCGACTCGATGACTCGTTGGTGATTGGTTATGGTGATACGTATGATCAAGGTTTAATGGAGGTAAATCCTAGAACTAAGATATACAATGGTAAATAACCTTATCACAATAATAACAACATATATATTTTTTTTCATAGAAGTCAAATAAAGCCAAATAAAGGGTATCCTAATTACTCTGTCTTGCTGACACATATATCCATCATGAATAACAACATACACATAAGATTTCATATTGGTTTCATAATAACAATATATATATTTTATGCAAAAATCAATTCATTGTCATGATAACCTAATTTGACTAACATCATGTATGACATCATCACAAAATTAATCAACAAGCAACTTAACATGATCAATCCTAAATCTAACATCAAAGCCAAAGTTTGTACATAAAAACCCTAATTTGATCATGGAGATTGCTAGATCTAACATTAACGAGCATGGATGACATAGATCTAGCCCTATACCAAATAAAAGTTACAAACTTGAATCATGAAATCCATAGATCTAAATTTTAGCAACATGCATGGTGAAGATCTAACCCTAATTCAGCATAAAGTCACAAACTTGATCATGAATTCTATAGATCTAGTGATAAACAACATGCATAGCATAGATCTAACCCTAATTCAACATAATAATCCAATATTAATCATGAATCACACAGATCTAGTGATTAACAACATGCATGGCATAGATCTAACCCTAATTCAACATAAAAATCCAATCTTGATCATGAATCACATAGATCTATCAAGTAGCAACATGCATGATGAAGATCTAACCCTAATTTGTCATAAAGATCCAATCTTGGTCATGAATCACATAGATCTATCAAGTAGAAACATGCATGATGAAGATATACCCTAATTTATTATAAAGTTGCAAGCTTGATCAAATAATCCACAGATCTATCAACATGCATCATACATGGCATATATCTAACCTAATTTCATGATAAATTTCAAATCTTGATCATCCAAAATCAAGGGATAACAAGGAAACTTACAAGAACAAAAAAATAAGGGATGAGAAGAGGTGAAAAAAACTTGGATATTCCAAATTTAAGCTCCAATCCAATTTCTTGGACAAGAATGGATGAAAACCATAGAATATCAGTCGTTTTGGGTGTTTACACTACGTCAAAATTCACTTTTGGCCACGAAAAAAAAACCGTGACCAAAGGTGTTTGGTCACGTTTTTTTTTCATTCCAATCGACACCAAAGGTCCCGTCACCTTATGTACCCTACGGCCACGTTACAATATCAGCGACTGAAGCCACCTAGAAGCGTGGCTAAAGGGTACCAATATTTGTTGTTATAATCAAACAATTCTTCCGAAAAGCGTGGCCAAAGGGTCCCAACGGCCAAATGTGTTTGTTTAACGTGGCCTTTGGTATTATATGGTCACGTATATTTGTTTTTAGCCACATATGTTATAGAAAACGCGGCCAAATGGGTAGCTGAAATTATAATTTTTGTCCCAATACGCGTGGCCAAAGGGTGGCAACCGCCACGTTAAAATATGAATAGCGTGGCCTTTAGTATTATATGGTTACGTATATTTATGTTTTAGCCACATATGATATGAAAAAACGTGGCCAAATGGGGTGCTGAATCATACATTTTGTCTCAATACGCGTGGTCAAAGGGTGGCAACGGCCACATTAAAATATAAAAAGCGTGGCCTTTGGTATTATATGGTCACGTATATTTGTGTTTTAGCCACATATATTTGTAAAAAAAAAAAGTGGCCAAAGGGTAGTTGAAATCAGATATTTTTTCCCAATACGCGTGGCCAAATGGTGGCAACAGCCACGTTAAAATATAAAAAGTGTGGCCTTTAGTATTATATGGTCACGTATATTTGTGTTTTAGCCACATATATTTGAAAAAAAAAATACATTTTGTCCCAATACGCGTGGCCAAAGGGTGGCAATGTCCACTTTAAAATATAAAAAGCGTGGCATTTGGTATTATATGGTCACGTATATTTGTGTTTTAGCCACATATATTTGAAAAAAAAAGTGACCATAGGGTAGTTGAAATCAGATATTTTGTCCTAATACGCATGGCCAAAGGGTGGCAACGGCCACGTTAAAATATAAAAAGTGTGGCCTTTAGTATTATATGGTCACGTATATTTATTTTTAGCCACATATATTTGGAAAACAAAATTGGCCAAAGGGTCGTTGAAATCAGATATTTTGCCCCACTACGCGTGGCCAAAGGGTGGCAATGGCCACGATAAAATATAAAAAGTGTGGCCTTTGGTATCATATGGTCACGTATATTTGTGTTTTAGCCACATATATTTGGGAAGAAGAAAAAGTGACCAAAAGGTTGTTGAAATCAGATAGGTCCTTGCTATATGCGTGGCCAATTTAAAAGCTATTACAAATTATTAATTACAAATCAAATAAAATTCAGTTACAAGTCAAATACAAATGAAATATGAATAAAAATTTAAAGAAAATTACGCTGCATACAAGCATTATTCTCAATTTAATTTTTAATCTGGGAGCCAACAACACTACCACGTGGTCTTCATCTTCAACTGTCCAGATTTGAGTTTAATTAGGACTATTTTTTCTTGTATTCCTTCCTATACCAAAACATATAACTGATAATTAGGTTATGGAAATTGATCATAATATATATAGCAATTTTGAAATACTTACCACCATGATAGATATGGACTAAGGAGTGCGATTTTATTGCAAGTAGTATGGGTCATCAGGTCCTACAATTCAATTGATTTCCAGATGAACATTAGAATCCAGATGTACTTAAAACATCCGGATGAACATCACATTAAGTTCCGGATCAACTTCAAAGTCAGTTGAACTTTATTTGGTACACATCTCACCATTTGTTCCAACAATCCCTAGGTAGCCCAAGTGTTTGAGGTACCAAATAACATTTAAAATGGGACTACATGACATTACCAAACAGATTACTGTGAAACTATAGAACAGAATGAAACTTGACTGGCAAATATTTACCTTTTTCTTTTCAACCGCTTTAGACGAGGTTGATCGACCACCGATTTCACGCCCTACAGTTCAATTAACTACTTTATGTAAATGAGCAATCAAACCGATAATGAGTTTGACAAATACTAACTGTTGTGTGTATGTCAGCATGATTAGTGCTGTTGCTAGATCCAACAAAAATCTCCTTAGAATTTACCTAAAACAATTATTTTTGAATTGGTAAAAAGTGAGAGCAAAATAATGACGCGGACTTATCATAAAAGTATTTATTCTGTTTTTTTTAATCTAACATAAGTTGTTCCAGTTTTATTTATACAGATTATGTATATACTCTATTTTTTTCATATTAACATACATTTTCAATGAATCATAGTAGAGCTCCATTTAACTCATAACTTTGTTCTTACATGAATTATATATTCTTATGTACCAGGAACTTGCATCTATTTGTGTTCTTCGGAACAAGAGTTAATCCGGATTGTGTTCTTCAGGAACAAGAGTGTATGTTATTATAAGGTACTTGAGAATAGTATGATTAACGTGTGATGTAAAGAATCTACCTCTGTAGATGCCGGAGCATTAAGTTGTTGTGGTAGCGGTGTTCCAAGTGCAAAATAGATGAGCTATAAGTAGATCATGTTTTTTATCTGATTCTTCAATCTTCCGGAAGAGGGCCTTAACTTGTTCATTTTTTTCACCCCTAAGAAGTCTCTCATCTTTAAGTTCGAACTCAAGTTTTTCCAATTGACCATCAGTGTTGTTGGATCGATCCTTGAATTTTGTACAATTAACAGAATGCAGTTAGATGCTTTTTAACAAAGTACATAAATAGGAAAGCATGCAGACCCTATTGATTCATTATCTCTTAATTAGTTCTTAATTATTAATATATCACATAAAGACCCTATTGATTAATTATTTGATATGTTATACACAAATTAAAGACATCTAAAGGGAAGAGTAGAACACATCATGTCTTCAGTGGATATAAACAAATTACCATTTCTAGCAAAGTAGCAGATGCATGATATCAACATTCTTCTACTCTTCTACAAGGGATTTAAACTACAATTTCTTTATTTTATACCCCTCTAACATGAACCTACAAAAAATGTTGGAAACATTCCTATATATGTCCTCTAGGATCATTTCCTAGCTAGTAATGACCAGAGTAACATAAATTAGTTCTTAGTTATTAATATATCACATAAAGACCATATTGATTAATTATTTGATATGTTATACACAAATTAAAGACATCTAAAGGGAAGAGCGGAACACATCATGTCTTCAGTTGATATAAACAAACAGTTCACCATTTCTAGCAGTGTACATAAAGAAGAAAGGAGGTTCACCAGTTCACTAATTTAGCATGCTCCCATAGTCATTTAAGAAGGTAAATAACTAATTTAGCATAAAATGAATGGGTTGAAATGAATGAGAGGATTTTTGCCATATATACCCCTTCCTAATTAATACTGTATGAAACGAAATTTTATCGATCTGTAACTCTAACTGTACACAAATACAGGGATCCCAAGTTAAACGTGTATCAATAATAAAAAAACAACAATTTTATGAAAACAGATTGTAATTAATGAAATGAAATAACTTGACAATTACCGTTTTCTGGACTGATTGGTCTCCCAAATCACATGGAACTTCTGAAGAATCACTAGCGCTGTCTGTTAAAGCTATTCGTTGTTGAAGCTCCATGGAAGATGTGAATGATATGGATGAGAAAGAATACCCGGTTATTCGCTGGAGCCGTTTAACTGGAAATTTTCTGATAAAGTGAGAGGGAAAAGTATATGATGAATCGATAATAAGTAAATTTAGTTCGAAATTTTGGGTGTAATTTGAACTAATGGTGGGGAATTAAAATTTTTTGGTGAAAATTTTTAATTAAAAGGGGGGGAATTGTTCAAACGGATAATAAAACCCAAAATTAATATAAACAATATGTATATTAAACTTAATTAAACCTAAAATTAAACATAAACATAATAATTAACTAATTACATGTCTCCACGTGACTCTTTCGGTGGGTTCTTCTTCAAGATGAACTTCATCATCCAGTTTGTAAAAGTCTTAAAGTCACTCTTCTTGTGGGTTTGCAGGTTATTCTTTAAGATGAGCTTCATCCTCTTGAGGTGTTGAAATAATGAGATTGTGAAATTGTATGAGTACATCAATTACGGTTGACATAACTGTGATCCTTTAAGCAGATCTGGACGACGATCGGAGTTAAAAGCCCTAACAAAATTATGTTTTAATATTAATTTTATTATTTTCTTTTAGATATAATAAACAAGATTTTAATAACACGTGCTTTGTGGCCGTGATAACGCAACTACAAAAAACGGTGACATTACTAAATACTGACAATTAGCGTCATTTAGGATACTTTAGTGAAGACTAGTTATGGTCAATTAATATGGTCAATGAATACGAATTAGGACCAATTCAATGAGAAGGTCGATTATGCTCATAGTACCGATAAGGACGGAGCATGAAGGAAGTGACTAATGAGGATCGATAATCAAGTATGACCAATTAGGACTAATTTGGGCCAATTAATTTGAATGAGGACCAATGATACCAATAAGGGTAAATCAGGGTTAGTGATGGTCGATTAAGACTAATTAGGTTCAATTAGGGTCAATGAGGACCCATTAGGACCAATGATGGTCGAATATGCTCGATTAGGACCAATAAGGATGAATTATGACTTATTAGGGCCAGTTGGGACCGATGAGGGCCAATTAGACAGAATAAGTACCAATATGGCTCAATTCGGGTTAATAAGGAGCAATTTGCACAATTTGGACCAATAAGGACCAATTAGTGTCGGTTAGCCTCAATAAGGACCAACTAGACTCATCGAGGACTATTTACTTTGAAGTACAACAAATTTGATTCAATTAGGCCTAATTGACCCCAATTGATTATAATTGGTCTTGA
Source organism: Deinandra increscens subsp. villosa (assembly GCA_039602395.1). NCBI lineage: Eukaryota > Viridiplantae > Streptophyta > Magnoliopsida > Asterales > Asteraceae > Deinandra > Deinandra increscens. The sequence goes on from JBCNJP010000027.1 coordinate 61,676,122, forward strand.
ATGAGCCTAATTGGTCGTAATTGACCGTAAGTGATCTTCATTGAACCTAACCGAGCCTAATAGACTATAATTGGCCTTCATTGGCCCTAATTCACCCTAACTGAGTGTTCACTGGCCCTCATTGGTACTCATTTGTCATAAATGACCATGATTAACCCTAATCCAGTCTACTAGTCCTCATTGAGCGTAATTGGCCCTGAATCGGCCTAATAGACCCTAATTGGTCATATTTGGTCCTCATAAGGCGTCATTGAGCAAAATCGACCCTCGTTAGTTATAACTGGTCTTCATCATTGACCCTTGTAGGTCCAGAAAATTGGTATCAATAACGGTGTTGCATGGTTCCTCAAGCTGGGGGTTTGCGAATCCTCAATAAACTCTGAGGTTGGGTAGGTTTTGCTGTGTACGCTTGGGTGTGGGGACAATTAAACATGATGGTAATATTGTACTATATTAAACATTACGCATTCGGTTGGGATTAAACGGGTTTGAGTTTAAAGCGGACAAACATACCGGCAATCACCTGGACTAGTCGAGTAACTGAAGCTGAAAAGGGTTCCTCAGTCAGATTCATACGGTTTGATCCCTTGTAAACTTTCTCATGTTTGGTTTGGTAAGTATTTTGTTTAGTTTATATCTTTCGTGTGTGAGTCGTTAAGTTCTTTTTGGTGTGTTTTCATCTTGGCCAGGTCGACTTGAGAAGTCAAAATTTCTTTTTCATGGGTTTTAATGCATGACAATATACCCCCGACAGATCTTGCCAAATTTTTAGGGGAAGGAGTATGGGATAATAAGTATTATCCGAAGGGAACTCGATGATGATACTTATTATCTAATGGAAAAGACTTCCTCCGTCAGATCTTGACAAATTTTTAGGGGAAGGAGGGAAGATAATAAGTATTATCCGAAAAGACTTCCATAATGAAAATGCGTGAGCATTGGATCGTCTACTCAATCTAGCTATCCGGACATCGAAACGTAATTAACCGATTGTTTTATTGATCAAAACGAACAATTACAACCAGTGTAAACACAGAGAATTGACACAGAGGTTACACTCAGAAACACACACTTAAGATTTGCTCACACGCTCCGAACTCCTAAACACAAAGACCAAACTACTATATATACCCGATCGGCCGAACTCCCACCGAACCCTAGGTTCGGCCGGTCCGAACTTCAGGTTCGGACCTAGTTCGGCCAACCCTATATTGGCTTGAACTTGGTCTTCGCTCGATACTTCACACGACGCACATTTCAGGTATCAACAAACTCCCCCTCGTCGTGTGCAGTATCTCTTTTCTTTTCTTCTCAACATCATCAAATATGTATCTTCAATCAAGCTCCCCCTCAAGTAAAGAATCCGTTTATCCAATGAAATGAATCTTCGAACAAACTCCTCCTCAACTCAATCGTAGCTTGATCTTGTATACTTGATGATATCTAGTATATCTCTGGTCTTTATCAACAGCTTCAGAAGACTTGAAGTTGTGATAGCTTGCACAACAGCATCCTGCATTAACACTTAAATAATCTTGGCGCAAAACGTCTCTTCGAGACTCCAAGATATGATTTTGAAAATTGATTTTATATCACGTGTTGATCAGATCGAAAATAAAGCAGAAACAAAATCTTTTTGGCTTTTTGAAAGTTTATATCAAAACACACCTAAAATCTTTTTGATCTTTTCTAAAATGAAATGAAATTGCAATACAGAATCAGACACTATTTTTGGTATGAGAAAGATCACTATATGGGATCATATTGATCATAACGCACTGAACTACACTTCAATTTCAATTAATTGAAACACATAAGTCATGTCGATTGCTGGTATAATTTGTCCATCTTAAGCTCAGACAGAATCATACTCATAACATCTGGATATGTTAAGGTATTGATTAAATTTGCTTTGACCAGTGTACCCCACAATATCAGACATATTCAGACATTTTCTGTTTTTCTTTCTTTTTCTTTTGTGTGATTGCATTTGTGAACTTTCACATTGCATACTATTTTTCATGATACAGTCAACTGTGTTCCATGCAAAAAGAAATAAGAACGTTAAATCGTCTACCTTAAGGTCGATCTTTCGATACGCAGATAAGGCCTCGGATTTAACAAAATAAGAAAAATAAAACAAGTTGAAGTTGTATAACTCAACAACAATCAGGTCGGTACTCCCGTACACGCAGAGAAAGTCCGATGAGTTATACGAAACACCCAAAGAAAATAAAGCAGAACGTCAAACGAACAACGATCAGGTCGATCTTCCGATACGCAGAGAAAGTCCGATCGTTTGACAAAATAAAGAAAATCAAACAAGATTAAATCTTTGCAAAATGAACACATGTATACACAGTGACTTCTCATTTTGAATTTCACACTTATTTTTCTTTTTGTGTCATGAAATATGCATCAAGATGTTATCCACATGGTCAAGCATTAGTATTTAGTGTATATCACATCTGAATACTTTCTGATTTGCCAAGCCTACCAAGCATATCAAACAATGATCTTATGGCCCTTTCATCTACTTTATCCATGAGTCAGATACGTATGCCAATGTACCATCATTTCCCAATGATCAATTTCTCACAATTTTATATTTTGCAAGTATTCACCTTCCTTCATTATATATTTTGCATGTATTCACCTTCTCCCCATACCATGCATTTTCTCAATTACTCCCCCTTACTTACAATTCTCCCCCTTAAAATGAAAACTCTATTTTTGGATTTTCATTTTACACAAAAATAAGACTCTATTTTTGGCTTTTTGAGAAAAAACGTAAGCAAAGAAAATTGATCAATCAACACGGATATGTTTCAGATTTTGAGAAAAATTTGTCATTAAATTTAAATTAAACAGAATACTCCTCCATCAACAATTTTTCAATCGTCGATAGGTCTTCTAGAAGTACCTGCACACTGGACAACCTGATTAGTTCACAAATGACCCGAAGCGAATCGCTTCTGGTCGACCAGTGTCCTCATTTTGCTTTGAAACCACCTTAGGTTTCCATTCCTGTTGTTTTGGTAATTCAGTTTTCGATGAAACAGTCACAGGTGACTGTGATGATGAACCTACATTTTGATCCTTTGAAAACTTTGGAACAAAACGTTTTTGTTTTTGAAAGAATGTAGGCTCAACTTCATCAAAAACTCTGCCTTGGTTATCAAAGAACTTTGTTGTGGCAGATTTACCAAAAACTGATTTCTTATGAAATCTTTGTGACGAATCAGCAGGTGAGGGACAATCTTTTGCCATATGCCCTGGGCGACGGCAAATATAACAAATTCTTGTCGTTTTATCCCATCTTTGATGTACCTGCGAAGAACACACATGAATATCTCTAACATGATCAGAATGAGAATCATATACCTGATGCCTGTGATCATGTACCCATTTAGAGGTAGGGCTTAGAGATTGAGAACGTTCAGAAGAAATGGTTGCTTTCACAAAGACCTCAGCAATCTTCCGAGCATCAACACAATGTAGTGGAAATTCTTTGTCTGAAAATAATTGATCCGAACCCTTGAGTTTGTAAAAACGTTCGGGTTGAATTTTATCAGCTTGAAAAACTTCCTTCTTCACTTGTTTCATCTTTAATTTCTTCAAATCTGGGGATGAAGATGCTTGAACCTCCACAGCTATATCCTTCTTCTCATGAAAACCCAGACCAACATTCTTGCCAGATCCTTTCACCTCCGATGTAGAATGTCCATGCTTGGCTAATCTTGTGAATTCAGCTTTCACATCAGGAAGTTTCTTTTGATCATAGAAAATTGACTCATCAATTTCAGGTTGAGACTGAATCTTGTCACTTGATGTAGCCGATTTCTCATTATCAGCAGACGACGAACCTGATACAAACTTTGGTGCTGGAAGAATCTCAGATTGCAAGACCTTTTTCTTGTTTTTCTTGTTTTTCTTTTTCTTTACAACCTTGACTTCTTCTGAAGTAGAAGATGATATCTTTGAATAATCAAAATCATCAACCTGTTCCTTCACTTGTTTGACAGCTTCCTTGATATGAGCAGGGGGTGATACAGTTTTATCAAACATCCTTTCAAAATTTGCATCATTTGCTAAGAAGCTTGTGAAAACCTGAGAATTAGAAACATTGTTGAGCAATCTTTTTGCATCAAGAACTTGAATTTTGAGATCAGAAATTTGCTGTTGAGCCTCTGCAAATTCTTTTTCTTTAGCAATCAATCGCTTGGCAACTTTGTGAGTTTCAAACTTTTGCAAGCGAAGATTGTCAAGTCCTTCATGTAGCTCCTTCTTCAGTTTATCCTCATTTCTCTTTTGAATTTCCAAATTTGCAGTTTGAACCTTGTGAACCCTAACCAACTCACGCTTCTCATCCAATAACTTTTCCATATCAATTTGATATGCTTTGATTTTAGTATCAGATTCTTCAACACGCTTAGTAAGCAAATCAAGCTTAATCTTGGATTTATCAAACAAATTCTGAAAATCATTTGCAGCATCTTCTGCCTCTTCCTTCCATTTCTTCACTTCTTTGACTAACTCACCCTTTTCTTCACAAATTTCAGCTTTCGAAGTTTCAGCATTCTTCTTATCTTGCTTCAAAACTTCCAAAACCTCATTCAATGTTTGGATTTCCATGGTCAAATACTCATTCTTTAAAGTCAACTTCTTGCCATGATCTTTAGAAATTTCCAACTCTGAATTAATCACATCAAACGCCTCAGACAGTTGTTGAACTTTATTCATCAATAAAGCATTTTCTTTCATCAAACTCTCCAAATTTTCAGCAGATTCATAAGAACTTGGAATTGAACTAGTATCGGAACTAGTTTCTGAACAAAAATCTTCTTGTTGATCATGCGTAACTATCAATGCAGATGAATCATACCCAAACTGTTGACCCCAATCATATACACCATCATTTTGAGCAATCAAAGCAGTGGTCTTGCTTGTGCTACTAGTAGATGGTTGAGTAAAACCAGGCTTTGGTGATATAGGAACAACAGACTTACTTGCATGTGCCTGATGACAATCTTTAGCAAAATGTCCAAGTTGTGAACATTTATAACACTTTAATTTGGACTTGTCAAAACCCAATTTATCACCAGAAATATTCCTTCCATGCTTCTTAAAGAATCTTTTAGATCTTTGACACAACATAGCATATTGCCAAGATACATCCAATTCGGTTAGTTGATCATCATCAAGAGCATCAAGATCCTCACTAGTTAGCTTTGCATCAGCAACATTTTTTAGAATCAATCCAAAGGATGATGAAATCAACGCAGAAATCATTTTGGCACAATCATCGGTTGATTCCGCTGAAAAAGCATTTTGACTTGAAAAATTTGGAATTGTAAAATTGCAACCTCTTGAAGAATTATTATCAGAATTTCCTAAAGCTCCAGCTATAAAAGCAACACTTGGTGCTGTATTCTGATTTGGTTTAGACTTTGCACTCATGCTTGCACTATTTTCACCATGATACAACTCAGGATGTTGCAAGGTAGCGGTTGACTTCTTTGAGTTTAACATTTCCATTTCTCGAGCATGAAGTTTTCCAGTAAGCTCGTGAAATGTCATTGCAGAATAATCCTTGTCATGAGTGAGTAACAAAACATAATTTTCCCACTTTTCAGGTAATGCTTCCATAATCTTTTCTTTTAAATCAGCATCAGATTTTTCTATTCCAACAACCTTCAATTCACTAATCAAATGTGAAAATCTTGAAACTAGAGCAGTAATGTTTTCGTTGTCATAATTCTGAAAGTTATCAAATTCTTTGTTCAAAACTTTCTTTCGACTCTTCTTATAATCAGCATTTCCTTCACATCGTGCGGATAAGGCATCCCATAATTGCTTAGATTTCTTGCAAGTGCTAAATTGATGAAGCAATTCAGTAGGTAATGCCATAGTAAGATAACCATAAACTTTCTGCTCAAGTTCATAACTTTTTCGTTCAGTAGCATCAAAATCTTGAACTTCCTTAAAATCTCCATCTTCAGTTGGTCGTTCATACAATTTTCGAATTGGAATCCATAAATCTATGTCATTTGTGCTAATATAAGCAGAAAACCGTTTCTTCCAATTCTGATAATCTTCCAATTTCAACAGTTTGGGAACTTTCTGACTTGTTCCAATTTCGTTGTCAAAATTTAACATGGTTTGCATTGCGCTTTGCATTGCGGCAAAAGCTTGAAATTCCGACATCGTTGAAAAATTGAAAAAATATGTCCTCCGAACTTGCTCCGAACCAACTCCGACCTTAGTCCGAACCTAAATCAGACTCCGAACGAGCTCCGAACCTTGTCCGAAACAACTACTAGCTCCGAACTTCCACCTAAGTAGCTCCGAACCTTCACCGAACGTACTCCGAACCTATGAAGACTCCAATCTACCTCCGAACCTCAAATCTCACCGAAACTAGACCGATACACCACCGAACTCTCGCCGAACTCTCTCCGAGTCACCTCCGAACCTCAAGTTCGGAGCGGTTACTCCGAGCTTGCCCAGTAACCTCCGAACCTCGAAGACATTTTTCGAAAACTCGTGAAAACGGACTGATTTTGATGAAACTTGATATGGTGAATCAGAAAAACCAATAGGAAATGGTTTAGAAATAGTTTTGACACAAAATGCACGTCAGAAATGATAGAAAACACGTAATGAAACACGAGAAAACTTCAAAAACGTTCAAACGTCTGAAAAATCGCAACCACAGATCAGTAGAATGAACCTGAAAGCTCTGATACCACTTGAAAATGCGTGAGCATTGGATCGTCTACTCAATCTAGCTATCCGGACATCGAAACGTAATTAACCAATTGTTTTATTGATCAAAACGAACAATTACAACCAGTGTAAACACAGAGAATTGACACAGAGATTACACTCAGAAACACATACTTAAGATTTGCTCACACGCTCCGAACTCCTAAACACAAAGACCAAACTACTATATATACCCGATCGGCCGAACTCCCACCGAACCTTAGGTTCGGCCGGTCCGAACTTCAGGTTCGGACCTAGTTCGGCCAACCCTATATTGGCTTGAACTTGGTCTTCGCTCGATACTTCACACGACGCACATATCAGGTATCAACACATAATACATAGTATCCGAAGGGAACTCGAGGATAATATGTATTATCTCAGGGGAAGTCCTTGGCTGAAGGGAAGTTATCAGCTAAGGGGAAGTCTTTAGAGGTCTTGGGTTCAGGGGAAGTTTTATAGAAAACCCGTATAGGGTTTTTGGTTAAAATTATGTTAATTTGAATCAACTGAACAGATGATAATTACCTTCTAACCCAAAGACCAGTCATCAAATGTCTGGTGGAGTATATTTTTTTTCAAATGTGTGTCAGACATGTTGATGATAGAAAGATGTTGCTGATGCTGCTGCTGCTCAAAGTTAAAGAACCAGCCGGACAAGACTTCCATCTGAAAAGCAACTGTTCAGGGGAAGTTGTTGGTGTCTTTACAAGTATCCAAAAGCTTCAAAAGTTTTTCAAAGAAAATGCTCACAAGTTTAGGGGAAGCTGAAGATTTCAAGTCAAGTCTTTGAAAAAGAAAATGATACAGAGAGCAGTCAGAGATCATGAAGTTTGAAGATCAACAATCAAGTTCTCCAAAGTTAGGAGGTTTTCAAAATTTACCCTCTAATTTTTGGAGATTCAAGACAGTTACCGAAGATTCAGCAAGAACCAGTTCTTTCAAAAGAAGCAAGTCATTGAGAATTCTCCATCTCATTAACTTGCTCATTTCATGAAGTTCAAGCTAATGCTGATCAAGCGGAAGTCCCAAGTGCCCGTTATGAAACCCTCTCGAGGATTTCTGCGGAAAGAATCTTCATCAACATCTTTGCCAGCCAGTCAACAAGAAGAATGTCAAAGATTGAAGAAATTTAATATCACAAGCCTAGGGGAAGATTGTAGAGGCTAGATTATGAGGCTTGTAATATTAAATAAGTTGGGCTGGGCTTAGAGGGTTTAACTAGATTAGTAGGCTAGTTTATGATTGGGCTTGGGTTTACTATTGGGTTTATGATCCAAAAAGGGCCCAATAGTAAACCCAATGGGGGTCTATATATAGACCACTTGACCTCCTCATTTAAGGGGCTTGAGTTTACGATTTTAGAGAGAGACAAGAGTGATTACGATTCTGTATTTGTACCCGACAAGGTTTCTTGTGTGCAAAGATCAAGTTTTTAACGTTTAAAAAAAATAAAAAAAAAATAAAATTTTTTTTTGTCAAGATCTGACGGAGGAAGTCTTTTCCATTAGATAATAAGTATCATCCTCGAGTTCCCTTCGGATAATACTTATTATCCCATACTCTGGTATCAATTGTTGGTCCTGAATCAACAACTAATCACGATATTTTAATCACAAACGAGTGCGGAATCCTCGTAGGTGATTGATTCAAGATAGAGAAGAGAAGAAACACGAAGAATACGATGATTAAACGCTAAAAGCTTGATCTTTGCACACAAGAAAACTTGTCGGGTACAATTACAAGAAATTGTAAACTTGAACTCTCTCTCTAGTAATCGTAAACAAGCATCCTTTGAATAGTAAACTCATGGGGTTTATATAGCCATCCCATGAGTTTACTATTGGGCTCTTAAACCCTAATCATAAACCCAAGCCCATGCCCATATCCAATAGTAAACTAGCCTAAACATAATAATAAAACTAGCCTACTAATCTAATGAAACCCACTAAGCCCAGCCCAAACTATTTAGTATTTCAAGCCTCATAATCTAGCCTCTACAATCTTCCCCTAGGCTTGTGATATTAAATGTCTTCGATCTTTGAAAATCTTCTTCTTGACTGGCTGGCAAAGATGCTGATGAAGATTCTTTCCGCAGAAATCTTCATTGGGTTTCATAACGGGCACTTGGGACTTCCTCTTGATCAGCATCAGCTTGAACTTCTTGAAATGAACAAGTTAATGAGATGGAGGATTCTCATTGACTTGCTTCTCATGAATGAATTGGTTCTTGCTGAATCTTCGGTAACTGTCTTGAATCTTCAAAAATTAGAGGGTTGAAATTTTGAAAACCCCTAACTTTGAAGAATTTGATTATTGAACTTGGATCTTCATGATCTCTGACTGCTCTCTGCATCACTTTCTTCAACGAGACTTGAAGTCTTCTGCTTCCCCTAAGCTTGTGAACATCTTCTTTGATAATCTTTTAGAAGCTTGTAAAGAAACCAAGAACTTCCCCTGAACACTTGCTTATTCAGATGGTAGTCTTGTCCGGCTGGTTCTTTAACTTTGAGCAGCAGCAGCAGCATCTTTCTATCATCAACCTGTCTGACACACATTTGAAAAAATATACCCCACCAGACATTTGATGACTGGTCTTTGGGTTAGAGGGTAATTATCATCTGTTCGATTGATTCAAATTAACATTATTTTAACCAAACACCCTAATATAGATTACGGGTTTTCTTTAAAACTTCCCCTGAACCCAAGACCTCTAAAGACTTCCTCTTAGCTGATAACTTCCCCTCAGCTAAGGACTTCCCCTGAGATAATACATATTATCTTCGAGTTCCCTTCTGATACTATGTATTATGGAAGTCTTTTCGGATAATACTTATTATCCTCCCTCCTTCCCCTAAAAATTTGTCAAGATCTGACGGAGGAAGTCTTTTCCATTAGATAAAAAGTATCATCCTCGAGTTCCCTTCGGATAATACTTATTATCCCATACTCCTTCCCCTAAAAATTTGGCAAGATCTGTCGGGGGCATATTGTCATGCATTAAAACCCATGAAAAACACATTTTGACTTCTCAAATCAACCTGGCCAAGACGAAAACACACCAAAAAGAAATTAACGACTCACACATGAAAGATATTAACTAAACAAATACTTACCAAACCAAATATGAGAAAGTTTACAAGGGATCAAACCGTATGAATCTGACTGAGGAACCCTTTTCAGCTTCAGTTACTCAATTAGTCCAGGTGATTGCCGGTATGTTTGTCCGCTTTAAACTCAAACCCGTTTAATCCCAACCGAATGCGTCATGTTTAATATAGTACAATATTACCATCATGTTTAATTGTCCCCACACCCAAGCGTACACAGCAAAACCTACCCAACCTCAGAGTTTATTGAGAATTCACAAACCCCCAGCTTGAGGAACCATGCAACACTGTTATGACTACCACTTATTTCATTAACCATCAGTTGGTGATCAGGTCGGCCGCTAAGCACGCAAAGAAGACCAACTGAGTGTTTATTTATTCTCTTTTATTTTTTTCATTTTTTTTTCATTTCTTTTTCTTTTCTTTTTCTTTTCTTTTTCTTTTCATTTTATTATGTGGTGTAGTCATGACAGTAGAGACATGGCGTGTGAGAGAGTGAATACTAGGTAATTACCACTCTCAACCCATTTTTGCCGGGACTCAGTCTTTTAAACCATGCAACTTGGGATGGGAAACTAAGCATATATATCTTTTAAGTTCACTGCACTTTCATTGGAGGTCATAAGTTTAGGTCGAGCCTACTGAGCATATCACCGTGGAGCTTGCCTTTCACTTCCGCCTTACGCGTGTCACCCATCTCCAACCCGGACATTCATTTCACTTCCCCTAAACTTCTCAAAAACAAGATACTAACAATTAAAAATTGAAAAGCACACTATTTTTTAGGGGTCAACTTTTTCTTTATCTTTACATTTCTTCCCCTTGCTTTTTGATTTTTAATGTCACAATTTTGTGAACATCATTTTTTTTAATATTTTTTAACAATAAAAATAAAACACACAAACACACTTAAAAGAACAAAACACAGAATTTTGAAGATATCTGGCCAAGCTAACTTTCAAAGTATTGATTTTGAGAATTTTAGAAAATTGGGTTTCATGACATGCACACTTCATTGCATTTGAAATCAAACACATAATCAATCAACGGCTTAATTGACACTTTAATGAAATAGGTTTGACTCAAAAGACCCTTTGCTGCCTCATCATTCAAATAACCAAATTAAGAATAGTACCTTTCATGCTGATTTTCACCTTTTACCTCTCAATGAGATATACCTTCCATTTATAGATTACTTGACATGACATGAAGATACGTCTCCTAAACTGTGCCTGGAACAATCACTTATCAACAAAAAAATTAGTAATAAAAACGTTAGAGATAATCCTCCTTGATCGTTCCTGCACAGAGTGAGAGATTAGTTAGCTAATAGTACCCAGGCCATTGTTTTTCTGGGTACCCCTGAGGAATCAATGAATGAAATTTCTTTTAAAAACATTCCTTTTGAATAATCAGGAAGTTGGGATGGAGCTGCCTTGATTTTTGGTTTCCAAATTCCAGGTGATTAACATTTGTTTTAGTCACTTTTGGAGTTGTGACTTTAGGTATTTTAACCTTCTTCATTTTAGAATCATATTTCAAAACAGTTTTAGTTACCTTGGGAGTGGTAACCTTGGGTTTTTCAGACTTTGTTTGTTTTGAAAATGGTTTCTTCACCTGTTTTTGGAAATTTTGGTAACTTGGAAAGCTGTTGTTTTGATTTAAAGATTTTCTTTCAGCTTTGGCAGCACCCCAATGTTAATCAGAGGGTTTAACCTTAGTAGTAACAGCCTTCATTGCCTTAGGTTTCTGCACCATCATCGGCTTAGACTCAACTGACTCCTGAGATGAAACCCTTTGACTTTGCGGATAGTAGGGTTCATAGTGGCGATAAAGACAGTTTCTAGCAATATGACCAGCAATGCTACAATTAAAACAAGTCTGCTTCTTTAAAATAGAAGTCAGACGTGTACCCATTTGTCTTTGGTGGCATATATGGAGCTGGTTTTCCTTGTGCCTGCTTCTTTGCTTTGTCTGCAACTCCAGATTTGACTTTCTGCTGGATCCTCGAAGCCTGTGTTGAACCTGTCCTCATCGTCTTTGTGCTCTCTGGATTTCCAGATGAAGAAGCACCATTCTTACAACTGCACTTACAACTGCATGAAGCAACTGAAGAAATGGGAGACACAGCTACTCCCTTGATTTTTTCATTCTTCACTCCAGCTGTTGGCTTCATACTCGGATGCTTGATGGTGATCTTTGGTGTCTCAACTTTAGGTTCACTTATCACTTCATCGGTTATTCCATTGAACTTGGAGGAGAAGGATGGTAATTCATATCCTACATCAGGTTCTTGGTCAAACATTGATCCAGATGTCATAAATATCTTCCCCTCAGGCCGTGTCGTCAAGATCACCTTTTCCCTTTTGACTTCGTCAATTACTTTGAAGCATGGGGTTTCAATTTTAGGGTATGGTTTCAACTCTATCCCAACTTCATCAGACTTAGTGTTGTGACACCTATCATATTTCTGGCACTCAGCATCATTGTCTGATATATCCTTTACTCTCCCTTCACCATAAGTCATTTTTGTCTCATTGTCAATTTCTTCTTGAGTCATTGGTGTAGTTCCAACCAAGACACTATCAATAGGAGGAGCAGCTTCTTTATAATCAAACTTGGTTCGTTCAACTTGATCCTCACTAAGAAGTATTCCTATAATGTCTCTGGGAACTGGTGGAGGAATGATGCTGTTTGCAGCCAAGGACTTATCAGTTTTCTCTGACCCAAATCCAGATGTGTCTTTCCCAACTTGACAAGTCACAACAGCATGTGACAATTCCTTTCCAGCATCGAGCATTCTTTTGTTTCTCCTGATTGCAATCATACTTGACCTGCAGCTCATCAAATTTCTGTTGCAGTTCAGTTAATTTCTGTGTAAGCTCAACTATCTCAATCCTAGCCCGATCGTATAAGATAGTCTTCTCCGTTGCTAGCTTCTGATATTTCTCAATGTCTCGTTTCTGAGATTTTACTTTCTCCTCATTCTTTTGCCATCTACCCTTGAATGAACTCCGTTCGCATTTTATCTCAAATAATTCTATCTGATAATTTTTACAAATTTGCCTAAGTCCAGGAATTATACGAGCACAAGTAGGATTGGGGCATATCTCAGTATTGTCAACTTCAGCTGCGAAATCATCCTTGTTCTCAACCAAATTATTTTCTTCAACCACTGAACTCATTTTCTTAATTAGATATGCAGCTTCTGAAAATTTAGAAAAATCGGCAAAAACGGCAAAATCGGCAAAAGTACTATTCAAAGAATAGTGTCAAAAACTTAAAACGCGAAAACGGAGGCCTTCGGAGTGGAATTTGGGGGTCCAAACGAGCTCCCCTGGACATTAGTCTGGTGTAATTCTGGGGCTCGGTGTCACGAACGTCGTGTTCAAATTTGAGCCTCTAACTCCAAACGAGTCAAAAGTTACGTCCGTTTCCGTGAAAGTGTGAAAAACTGACTTTTTGCCGCAAATCCTGTTTCCGATCGTAAACCCTGTTTACGATCGTAATCACCGTGGAACGTAAACTCCTGATCGTAAACTCCAGATTCCGATCAAACCAGAATCGTGAACACTTAAACTGCCTAAAAGAATCGTAAACACGATTACGATCCTCGATTACGACCAACACAATCGTAAACAGCCGTTTCCGATGAAAAATTGTCGTAAACACCAATTCCGATCCTGCAAAGTCGTAAACTCCGATTACGACAACAAGTACAGTCGTAAACTCACTTCTTCGGATCGTAAACACTATAAAAAACGAGTCTTGAACTCGCAAACACCCAAATGATGAAGATCTTCAACAGAAGCAGTCGTAAACACCCAGAAAACCCAGAAAACCTGATCGTGAACTCCCTGGAACAGCAGCAGCTGAACTCGTAAACACCAACACAACCTTCAAAACTTCAAAAACCAACTCTTTAACCCTAAAAACAGCTTGAATCAATATCGTGTGAGCCTTGAATCACTGATTCTTGGCTCTGATACCAATTTTAGGTCAAGAAAATCTCCCAAAACACGATATTTTAATCACAAACGAGTGCGGAATCCTCGTTTATGATTGATTCAAGATAGAGAAGAGAAGAAACACGAAGAATACGATGATTAAACGTTAAAAAATTGATCTTTGCACACAAGAAACCTTGTCGGGTACAAATACAGAATCGTAATCACTCTTGTCTCTCTCTAAAATCGTAAACTCAAGCCCCTTAAATGAGGAGGTCAAGTGGTCTATATATAGACCCCCATTGGGTTTACTATTGGGCCCCTTTTGGATCATAAACCCAATAGTAAACCCAAGCCCAATCATAAACTAGCCTACTAATCTAGTTAAACCCTCTAAGCCCAGCCCAACTTATTTAATATTACAAGCCTCATAATCTAGCCTCTACAACCCTAATTGATCCTCATTGACCCAAATTGACCCCAATTTACCCTAATTGGGCCTCGTGGCTTCCTTGGTCCTAATTGGTCCTACTTTATCTTCATTTTTCCTCATCGGTCCTAATCGACCTTAATTGATGTTGATTCAATTAAAATAAATTAATAATATTATTCTAAACCAAATTAAATTATCAAAAATGCCCCCCATCCCAATTTCAACTAAATGGGCAAACTCCAATAACTTTCCCTGTTTCAATTCTTAGGGTTCATTATGATCCAGAAGAACTGCCGTTAGTATAAAACTGGATTTTCGAAACACAGTTACCCTCTATTTTCTCTCTAGGTTTCTAATTGGCGATTTAAACCTAAAACTTACTCTCTAATTTCTCACAAATGTCACCCAAATTGGACCGAAAGGCTGCATCAAAGCCTACTCAACTGTTCTTCGCCGAACACAATGTTGTAGCGTACTTCGAGAAGTCTGATAAGTCAAAGCTATTTGATGAAATGAACGATTTCCTCGAAAAATCCAACACTCAATTTGCTTTAACTGTGAATCCTATAATGTGCAAGCAGAGGATTGCTGAATTTTGGGACTCGGCCAAAAAATCTGTTGATAGCAACGCGGTTAGTAAAGTTGACTCTAGAGTGAATGGGAATGAGATTAGTTTGACTGAAGAAATGATCCGGAAGCATCTAAAATTCAATGATGCGGGAGGTGATCCTGATTACAAGTCTGAAATGTACTTAAAGACGTAAGAAGCAATTAGGTATGGGGTGACTTAACTTGTGGGACCATCAATAAGGGACAACTACCCTATGTTTGGTGATATCTTGCTCATACCATTCTCCACTGCCTATCTCACAAGAAAACTACGTGGGATGAACTTGCTACACCTCAATCATCCGCTTTTCATGGATTGGTAAATGGGCTCAACTTTAACTTTTCAAAAATGATATTTGATGGAATGCTGGAAAATCTAAAACCTAAAAGGATATTTTACATGTACCCCAGATTCATCTAACACATTCTCAATTGTGAATTTCCAAATCTGCAAATCTCTGATCAACATCTTGAACTAAAATCTTTTACATGTAAAACATTTTCTAACATGCAAGTGAACAAAACTATTTTTCTTGGTAAAGACACATCACACCCTATGCCTAAGGCCAGGACTGCTCCTGAGCAAACTGCTCTTGGTGACAGCATTGTTACACCAACAAGTGTTGAGCCCACACCAGACCGACCATCCTCTTCCACTGATATACAAATTCCCACCAAAAGGAAGAGGATGTCCACAGGACTACCTCAATATGAGGGTGATATACAAATTCCCACCAAAAGGAAGAGGATGTCCACTGATATACAAATTCCCACCAAAAATACCACATGCACTCCACAGTCACCCAAAAGGAAGAGGACTAGGTCTCCTTTACCTAGACCATCCACAGGACTACCTCAGAATGAGGGTGATATATCACCTAGGCCACATGAAGTATATTCCCCAACCCTTATTGCAGGGAATATACTGCTGGACTTGGTTCAATCACCCAACCAACATTCTGCTGATAAGGTGACTTGTAGTAGTAGTGATGAAGCAAGTCAGGTGGAAAGGGCTGACACTACTCATGAGGTCCCACTGGACCCTGAGGACAGTGCCAACATCATTAAGACCCAATCCACGGCAACTGGTCTGTCAGGGAACCTATTCAGGAACCTTTGATTGACAACAGAAATCCCAGGTGCCAAGAAACCATGGGTGCTGAGCATGAACAAGGTCGACTTGTTTGCTCTTCTTTGCTCAAAGATACTGGAAACACACCAGTTGAGAGCAGCATGACACATACTGAATTGACGGTTCGATGTACAAAACTTGAAAATGAATTGACAGCTCTCCGTGCAATTGTGAGAGCTCAATGAGAATGTAGGTCCGAGATCAAACCACCTACACGATATCTAGCCAAATACAAGTGCGGAAACCTTGTATTTGCTTGATTCAAGAAGAAAAGTAGTAGAAGAGACTAGATCTTTAGTAAAGAAGAAGTCTTGAATGAAGAACACTACTCAAATGAAGCTGATCGTAAACAACAAGAATGCAGAAATCGTAAACCTTGAATGTTGTATATTGAAAAGCTTACCCTAATCGGTTACAATGAGGTGGTATATATACCACCTCATACAAAACTTGGGCCAATCATAAACACAATCTAGCCCAATCATAAACATACAAATGGCCCACATGGCCTATTAAATAAGCTAGACTAAGCCCAAAACAAAACAAAGTTAGCCCAAATACAAATGTTCATGCCTTAAATAAGCCTAGCCCAACAATCTTCCCCTAGGCATGAAGCATTTGAACTTCTCTTCTATGGCAGCAGGAGGTCAAACCTGAAGGTGTTCTGAACGTTGTTTGACCACCACCTGTTCGCCACAATCCGCTCTGCAGTCCCATGAAAAATTCCCACCCTCACAGCATTCTCCATGTCATTTTCATCACCAAGTATAGGCTGTGAGGCGAGTAGCTTTATGTCTCTTTCTCCAAAACGCAGCAGATCAACTGGATCATAGAAGCGAAACTGCCGGAGACCTTTGCATAGAACCACCACCTCGTGAGTTGTTGGATCATAGCACCAGCAGTCAAAGTTTTTGACCAATGTACCGTCTTCGATTTCATCCAACATATTGATCACTCGTGTACGCTTGGTAGGTGGTCTTCTAGCTTCACCAATTACATCCCCAGTCACAGGGTCAGTTCCTGTCTCAACCCATCTTACCTGCTTCAGTTCAAAGTCAGCAAAATTGTTTTCCAGATGGCTTAAAAGGTTGTTTCTGATAAGTTCCCCATCTGTGCTGTTCCACCTGTTGATGAAGGGAGCTCGGAGCAAACTCCTGATCTCAGGCTCAGTCCATGAGTGGAATTGAGTACGTGTTCTGTAATACTCAACTGGACTGAAACCGTCACGGATCACAGCAAACAATTTCTTTTCCGTATCATAGTGCCAGCACAGGATGGCTTCACGACTCCCCCTTTTGTCAATGGAGCTTTCACCAACATCGAGGGCGTATTTTGTGGGGGCTGGTCCTTGGTAGAATTCACGGAACCAGTTGTCATGCCCTTCAGGGGCCTTGGAGATGACTCTGCCACTTCGGGCGTAATCTGGCATCTCTATGTTTTCATCTCCATCATCTGCCTCCACAGCTTCTACAGCTTGAGATGAACTCTGACCTGAGGCACCTGTGTTGCTAGGCCCTGCACCACCTGTCAGCTCATTAACCTTCTTTCTCAGCCCCTTGATCATATTGAAGAGATATTCCATCCTTTCTTTGTCAGCTATCTCAAATCCTTTCATATAATCTCTGTTTGCTTCTTCCTTCTCTCTCAAAATTTTGATTTCATCCTTGAGAGTCTTTATCTCATTCTCTCTCATTCTGTTCTGAGAGATCAGGAAGTTAATCTGAGGATCAGAACTAATCCTCAGATCAACTGGAAGCTCAGCAGCCATTAACGGGCGGAAAGCTGGAGCAGCGAGAGGTTGGCTTGTCACGGTAGAGAGGCTAATTCTGACCGGACTAGGAACAACAAAGGTGCTGTCAACCTCCAGAAATTGCCTATCCTCACGTACAGGGCTATGCACGTTCAGAATCGGACTATCGAGCTGCACAGGGGCAGGTTGATCATTGCCACCTTCTTCTGTCTGAGTAGCAGAAGGTTGTTCTTGATTGGCTTCTTCATTTGTTTCTTCCCGTCCAGTGAGTCCCTCAGAAATTGGTTCAGTTGGTTCTATAAGCATTATACTGGAGCTCGTCTTGGTGAGTTTGAACCGAACGTTTCTAGGATCAGATTTTCTACGAGGGGAAGGCTCACGGACAGGGGCAGGTTCCTCAACAAGAACATCATCGACAGACAAATTTATCTCTGGAGGCGTATCATCACTTCCAGATGACCCAACCATATCGTCTCTTGACCTTTTGTGAATTAGAGGCTCCAAGTCTCTATAGATATCTTCTTCAGCAATGTCTTGTCCAGCGAGAATGTCATCCATTATATTTTCTTCGTCGGATGGAATGACCTCATCCTCCTGAACATTGACAGCAGTAATAGCTGTTACATCTTGTTCCTCAGCAATGAATGCATTAACAACAGGAACATCTGCCTCGGGCTCGGATTCATCCATAACTTGCTCCCGTGCTACTTCTGGAAAAGCACCTCTCTTCACCCACTCCAGTCTGCCTTCAAAAGACTTTTTACCTGGTCTATCTTGGGTTTGCAACCCAAACACCCCAATGTCCATAACTTTCACATCCAGCTTCTCAATCCTCTCCTCTATTGTTGGATACTTCTTCATCACCACCAGTTGGACAAACCTCGGTGTCATTAAAAATTGTTCTCTGGCACTTAGTTCTGCATTTCCTATCCAATCAATCATCATCATCTTTGAAAAGTTGAAGTTCCAATCTAAGGCCAAAGCAACCAAGGCAGTTCCATGAAGTTGATTTAATTGATCGAAGCTTGTTCTTTTCCCAAGGAAAGATTTCTGCATATAGTGTGCCAGACACCTCCAGTAGTGCGGCAAAAGCTTCTTGAAGATGGGCGGAAATTTTCCTTCATACCCCATTGATTGCGCCCCTGCCAGAACTACCTCCTTCGGATACTTGATAGGATGTGAAGCATCATCAGTAATGTTCAGTCCTTGCCGTATATCTTCTTCCTCAATAACAATTTGTCTGTTATTGACCGTTGCAGTAATCCTTGTTCTGTCAGAATTTGCCCTGGCAGTTCCCCAAAATTCTCTCACCAGCATCTCGTCGATCAAAACATTCGTCCTTAGAGCATAGTTGATCTTGCATGTGTTCATTCCAGCTACCAGTGAGTAGAACAGCTCCATGTGTTTTTCTGGTGGGTCCTCCAGAAAAGCTGGCATGCAGTGGTCTGGTTCATATTTTATGTCTTGAATCAGCATTTCTTCTGCCATCTGAGACAACCGAGGCAAATGCATCAGACATATTCAATCAATGCTATTTTGTTTGAAGACAATCTGTGATTCACTTGAATTAACTAATTTAATTTGATGAATTTCTGAAAAATTCCAACTGAAATATTCAAGTGAAATATTTGACTTTGAATCACACGTTTCACAAACATCATAAATTTTGTCTTAAACAATCACTTTTAACAAAATTCTCAAAATTTATTAAGTGTTTAAGGTATTAATTTTCAATTTATAAGGGTTTACGATTCATTGAGTGAGTTTATGATTCTTGAAGTGAGTTTACGACTTTTAATGTGGGTTTACGATCCAAGATTGGGTTTACGATTGGGTCATCATAATATCTTTCGTAAACAGCATGGTCCAATCGTAAACTCTCCGTTAAGCCCAAATTCTGATCGTAATCAGAATCATAAATCGTTGCTCGTAAACAATAATCGTAAACAGAGATCGTAATCTCCTGTCGTAATCTACGATCGTAATCAACGATCGTAGACACTCAAACGTCGTCTTCAACATCGAGTTTATCGTAAACGCTTAAATCCGCCATTGTTAAGACCTGCAACCACTCGAAAACTCGTTAAAACACCACAAAAATCACCACAAGCCAGTTTCAACTACCTTTGAAAGTTCTAACCACGAACCCGACTTGTAAACGCGCAAAAAGAACTCGAAATGATTCAAACTAGAAACAAGTCGAGACTTAGGGGTTCAAACACAAAAACCGTAAATATGCCTATGAAATCTCGTCAAGGCGGCTGATTGCGATAGGGCTTTTGGTCGGTAAGCACTCACGAGGACGGTGATGGGTTCCGATAGCAGAATGGACGAGCAAAGGAGACTAAACGAGGTTTTCCGGCGAGGTACGACGGTGGCGGTTAGGGTTTTCTCAGAGGGTCGTAATCGGAGAGGAAAGGTGAGTGTGAGGATCGTAAACTGATTTGGGGTTTTTATACCCACTTTTCAAATTTTTCAGTTGTACCCCCTTAACTTTAGAAACAATTTCAAAACTCTCCCAACCTTTTCATCTCTTAAAAAAAAATTGTTAAGTTTGTGATAAACCAGAGGATTTAACAAAGCTTCCCCTCAGATTTAGCCCCGAGAATCCGATCATGATCAAAAATAAATAAAACTTTAAATATTTAATGAAAAACAAATGCACAAACTTAAGATAATCTAAAAACTAGATAAAAACGTACTTACCTTGAGATTGATAATTTTCATGGATCAAACCAGACAGATCATTAACCGAAGAACCCTTTTCAGCTTTCCGTTACTTGACGCTCTAAACGATTGCTCAAAATTTTATATCATGTAAACTCACATCCAGTTAAAACATTTTAAGTGCTTAAAATTATGGTACATTGTTACCGTTATGTTTATCAGTCCCCACACCCAATCGTTCATAGCAAAACCTACCCAACCTCAGAGTTTATTGAGGATTCACAAACCCTCAACTTGAGGAACCATGCAATGCCACATTGACTACCACTTATTTTATAATTATCCGTTGATGATCAGGTCGGCCGCATAAGCACGCAGAGAAGACCAACAAAATAATTGACTTTATTTTCAACACTATTTTTTTGAATTTTCTTTTTCAATTTTCTTTTGAATTTTCATTTTTCTTTTTCTTTTGACTCTTTCTGTGGCGTTGTCATGTTAGCATAAACATGGTGTGTGAGAGAGTGAATACTAGGTAATACCACTCTCAACCCGTTTTTGCTGGGACTCAGTCTTTTAAACTATGTAAACTAGGATGGAAAGCTAAACACATATAGAGATTAAAATTATTGCACTTACATGGATGATCATAGTTTTTGATTTTTCTTACCGAACATCATCTTTGAGACGTCTTTCACTTCTGCCTTACGCGTGTCAGTCTCCGATCGTCATGGAAATTTATATCACTTCCTACCGACTCAAGGCAAAAACAAACAACATCATAAAAACCTCAAACAGATATTTTTGAATTTTCTGAGACATTTATATTTCTTCCCCTGTTTTTATGAGGTTTTTGAAAAGCAAACACTATTTTTTTTTTTGGAAATTTCCTGATTTTTCATATTTTTATATATATTTTTTTTAAAAAATATTTACAAACACAAAATGATCAGATCATTCCTCGAAGGCAATCATCCGAAGGCCTTCGACGCACATTTCAAAATTTGGTCGTGGGAGGGGTTTTGTGAAGATATCAGACACGTTTTGGTCTGAGCTTACCTTCTGAAGCTGAATCAACTCCCGATCAAAACAATCACGAATGAAATGTACCTTGATGTCTATGTGCTTTGTTTTAGAGTGATGAACGGGGTTTTTCACAATTTCCAGAGCAGCAGCATTATCACAGAAAATTGGAGTGTTAACGAATTCCATACCGTAATCCGTGAGCTGATTCTGGATCCACACTACCTGTGAAGTACCGGCAGATGCGGCCACGTACTCAGCTTCTGCAGTTGATTTGGATACGGTATGCTGCTTCTTGCTCTGCCATGAGATGAGTCGATCGCCCAAATATTGACATCCTCCCGTTGTTGACTTTCGATCCAAGTCACTGCCTCCATAGTCACTGTCAGTATAAGCATACAATTGAAAGTCAGTGTTCTTTGGGTACCAAAGACCAAGCCGAGGCCTGCCCTTTAGATACCGAAATATACGTTTAACAGCATTCAAATGAGAAAGTTTAGGGTTAGCCTGATAACGAGCACACAAGCAAACTGCATGCATAATATCTGGCCGACTTGCTGTTAGGTACATCAGAGAACCAATCATTGAGCGATACATGAACTCGCTTACTGACTCCCCGTCTGCATCTGCTGACAAAAGAGGTCGGGATGCCATTGGAGTTGAGATCGGCTTTGAGTCTTGCATCTTGAATTTCTCTAGTATCTCATTCACATACTTGGCTTGATGAATAAGAATCCCAGATTCATCTTGTTTAACCTGCAAGGCTAGGAAGAAACTCATTTCCCCCTGATCGCTCATCTCAAACTTCTTCCTCATAATCTCTTCAAATTCGGTGCATAGATCTTCATTCGTTGATCCATAAATGATGTCATCCACATATACTTGCACCATTATAATGTGATCGTCCACCCGTTTTCTGAACAACGTCTGATCCACCACCCCTCTAGTATACCCATTTTCCACCAGGTGTGCTGACAACGTCTCATACCACGTTCTTGGAGCTTGATGTAAACCATACAATGCCTTATCCAGCAGATACACATAATCTGGATGCTCCTCATCTATGAACCCAGGTGGTTGAGTCACGTACACCTCTTCATTCATCTCAGCATACAGGAATGCTGTCTTCACGTCCATCTGGTGCACCGTAAAATTCAGATAAGATGCAACCGCAAGAAATATCCGTATGGCTTCCAATCTTGCTACAGGGGCATACACCTCATCATAGTCAATTCCATGTATTTGACGGTGACCTTGGACAATTAACCTTGCCTTGTTTCGAACGATTATACCCGTTCATCTTTTTTGTTCTTGTACAACCAACGGGTGGGTATAACCTTCTTGTTATCTGGCCTCTTGACTAGTCGCCACACTCCCAGCTTTGAGAATTGATTCAATTCGTTGTGCATGGCCTCGATCCAGCTCGGATCTCTGAGAGCTACCATCACATTTGGAGGCTCAATCTGGGAGATAAAGCACGAGTACATGCAGACATTGATGTCTCCTGTGCGGCTTCTAGTTCTAACTCCTGACGTCACTGGTCCAAGAATATTGCTGACCGGATGGTCCTTGTTGATCCTTGAAACCTGAATATCTGGCACAGGCACTGAAACAGGCAGATTAGAATTCACAAGATTATCATTTAAATCACTAATACCTGAACCTTGTGGAATTTCTGAATCAACATCACACGTTCCTGAAGTTCCTGAAGCATCTGTGTTGACATCTGCGGTGACAGTTGTTGGAACTGGAACTGGGGCTTTATCACAGACTTTTTCAACAGAAGGTCTTGATTCAGAAGGCTGTGTGATAATCTCTTCTTCTTCCCCCAAATTATGAAGATCATTTGAAAACTTAAAACCCTCAAACAGAGACCCATAATTAAATATCCAATCTGGTCCAGTCCCTGCATCCGTCGGGTTGTCTTCAAGCCAGTCCACATTGAATGCTTCAATAATCAATCCGGTGGTCTTGTTATAGACTCGATAAGCACTATTTCCTGAGTAACCAACGAAATAACACTCATCTGCTTTCGCCTCGAATTTCCCTACGTCGGACTGAATCAGCACCGTGCACGGACACCCGAAAGTCTTGAAATAACCCACTGTCGGCTTCTCTTTGTAGATAATCTGATATGGAGTTTTCTCATGACGTTTGTTCAACAAAACCCGATTTTGTACATAGCATGCTGTGTTGACTGCTTCAGCCCAGAAGAAGATTGGTAGTTTTGCTTCACACATCATCGTCCTTGCAGCTTCAATGAGTGTCCTATTCCTTCTCTCGGCTACTCCATTCTGTTGTGGAGTGTAGGGAGCACTAAACTGTCTCTCTATGCCTTTAGCCCCACAAAACAAATTCAACTCAGCATTCTTGAACTCCGTTCCATTATCTGATCTGATAGCTTTGACCTTCTTGTTCAGCTGGTTCTCTATAAGTGTGACAAACTGCTTCACTAGGGCTGGAGTTTCATACTTGTTTGACAAAAAGTAGACCCAAGTGAATCGTGAGTAGTCATCTACAATCACGAGGCAGTAAGAGAACTTGCTGATGCTCTGAACTTGCATAGGTCCAAATAAATCCATGTGTAAGAGTTGTAGAACTGACGATACTGAATTAGCTATCTTTGGTCGATGTGGCAACTTGTGCTGCTTCCCCTTCGCACATGCCACACATTTTTCAATCGTTGAGAAGTCTTTAATCGGCAGCTTTCTGACATGCTCTCCCTTCGCGAGCTTGGTCAAATTCTTCATATTAGCATGCCCTAGTCGTCGATGCCACAACATAGCCAAATTTTCATTCTGCTTCGATATGAGGCATGCTTCTTCTGACGTTGGAGGTTTGCTCATGTTGAGAAGATATGAATTTGAACGTCTTGGAGTACGCATCAGTACGCACTCCTCGGGAATCTTCACACCAGGCTTCAAAATAATACATTCTTTTCGATTGAACATCACAGAATAGTCCTTGTCACAGATCTGAGACACACTCAGCAAACTGTGAGACAGTTCCTCCACATAGTGTACGTCAGAAAATGACAGATTTCCACTTCTCACCACTCCCTTCTTACTGATTCTACCACCAACACCACCTGCAAATGATACACCACCTCCATTGAAGTCCTCTACATCTTCCAAAAGTGACAGATCTCCGGTCATGTGTCGGGAGCAACCACTATCAACGTACCAGAGATTGTTGATAGACCGTCTTGGCTGTCCCTACAAAAATCAGAAATCATTGAGATCCAGGTACCCAGGCCATAACAGATCTGGGCACACCTTTAGCATCAATGTAATTAACTAGTTGGTGGATCATTTCAGATTTGGATTCAGACACATTTCCATTCTGAATGTTGACTTTTGGTTGCCAGGTGGTTGGTTTCTCTGGTTTCAACACAGTTGTTGATTTGTTCAAAAGTACAGGTTTCTTCTGTGGTGAAGTGATTTTTTTACCAGCAGGTTTTTTAACCGGTGTCCACTCAAGTTTTAACTTTGTATACACAAGATGTTTCGTTTGAGTGACATTGTTTTGTTTCAAAACCTGTTGCTCGGCTTTCGCTTTGCCATCAGGTTGATTAATTCTTTTCACTTTAGCCACTTGTTTTTCAACAAATTCTGGTTTTGTCTTTTGGTATACTCCTTTAGTTTGAAAAGTTTGTTTTGGAGTTCTGGTCACTTTCCACTTATCCACAACAGGCTTTGTCACAGGTGCCTTTGCGTTTGAAACCTTAGACTGTTCAGTCTTCATTGGTTCAACACGCTGCTTCCCCTGAAACACAGCTTGTTGCTTCTGCTTTTGTTTCTGTTTTTCACCTGACATCATCTTTTCCAACATACTAGTCCGTGGATTTTGTGGATAGTATGGTTGGTAAGGTCTGTTCACACAGTTAGCTGCAAAATGTCCTGGCTTTCCACATTGAAAGCAATTCATGAGTCTAGGCCCATTGACATGACTACAGAGGTATGAACGTCTTGGGTAAGACGACTTCCACTCTGGCTTATCATCCCATTTGTGTATGACACGTTGTTTTTCCTTATCAGATTGTGTAATTAAACAAAATTGATCCGATTTGGATTTGTTGGTTCTATTAAAAGCTGACACAACCTGGGGATAAGCAACGAAGTCTTTGGGCTTAGTCTCACGACCAGTTTTTGTGTTAGGCACACGAATTTTAAAACCAGACACTTTTTCATTAGATTCTGAAACATTTTTTAACATTGATACAGCTACTTGTTTTGACTTGGATGTTTCCAGTTCTGACACAAGTGCCATTACATCATCCTTAGGTAAACATAAACTAGAACTATTAGAACTACTAGACGCATGACTCTCATCTACTCTCTGACACTCTTCATCCTCCTCAGAAATGTCATTGATTTCTACTTCATCTGCACAAGAAACAGATACATCAGAAGTGTTCAGACAGTTATTCATTGAAGTATTGGATGGGCCTGCTTCACATGGGTCTGTCATCACTCTATTCATTTTACCCAACCCATAAGTCATGTGTTTTTCATTTTCAATTTCCTCCTCAGTTAAGGGCTTCACTCCAACCAAGACACTATCTAAGGGAGGTCCTTCTTCATGCATTTCCGATGCCGATCTATCTATCTGATCCTCCTCTAAGATCATTCCTATGACATCTCTAGTTTTGTCTTGAGAAACAACATTCTTGGTAGCAAAGCTGATTCCTATTCCACCTTTGTCCTTTCCCATTCTAACCTCAGTTATGCAATTGTCTAAGGATTTACTAGCCTGCAACATCCTTTTGCTTCTCATCAAGTTGATATCAAGTTTAACCTGCATCTCATTGTTCTTATGCTTAAGTTCTTCTATTTGTTTACTTAGCTCAGCTATTTCTAACTTAGCGTTGTCATACAAATAGGCATTTTCAGTTGCAAGGTTCTTATACTTAGCTATATCAAGTTTCTGGGCTTTAACCTTTTCTTCATTCTTATTCCATCTACCCTTGAAAGAACTCTTTTCACATTTGACTTCAAACAATTCAGATTCAAAGTTTTTGCAATATTCTCTAAGAGTAGTAATTATACGATCACAAACAGAATTAGAACATACCTTGGTGTGATCTGCAGTCATTGCTTCATTCTCCTCTGGTTCCTCTGGTTCATCATTAGTAACCACAAAAGCATGCTCTTGTTCATCATCATCATCATCCAAAGTTGTCATCATAGCATGCGTCAAACTCAGATCCTTCAGCTGTGGGGTCCAGTCATAGCCACCACCTTCTTGCACCACCAAGGCACTTGTCTCTGCCTTTCCCTTTCCATCAGCTGACTTCTTCAGCTCTGCTCTTTCCTTCCTTGGTTTGCTGCACTCCCTAGCAAAGTGCCCATATTCATCACAATTGTAGCACCTAAGCTTCGTCTTATCAAACCCCATCCTGATCTTATCTTGGTCCTTCCAAACATTTCGCCCCGTAGTAGCCATGAACTTTTTAGCCCTGAACACTGCCATAGCCATTTGCCAAGAGACGTCCAACATTTCCACGTCTTCTGGATTAATCTGATTAAGCTCCCCCGAAAGAATCTGTGACACCCAAGAATTTCAAGGTTAACTTCCGTTAGACAAACCCGTTAGTTACGTTATAAGTAGCTAATGCATAACTAGGCCGAATACGTCCACGACCTTTGGTTGATCACCGAACCCGTCCATATGTGTTATGTGTTCATCATTGATTATCTTTATGTGCAACGTGATTTAGATACATGACTTACTATTGTGAATAGCATGATTAATTGTAAATACTTGAATTATGTGAAAATTGCCTAAATTTGGTAGTCAGCGAAACTACCGAGCGAAACTACAGATTCGCCCGGTAGCAGGCTAGACTGATCAATGTACCCGAGATCAGAGCCAGTTTCGCCAGCCAGCGAAACTGCCAGCGAAACTAGCCTCTGATATAAATAAACTTAATGAACCCTAGTAGCCTCGTTTGCTCAACCACACAACAAACACACACACATACTCTCTGGAACCTGGTCAGCCGAGAATACCATCAAGAGACCAAGATCTCAGCCTCTAGACCATCATCTCTTCTCCTCTATCGATTCTGGGATCAACCGTGAGTCCCAAAATCTATGCTTTATGTGTTTTCTATATGTTTTCTTCTTAAAGCATGCTCAAACCTCCATAATATTGCTTGATCTTCTGTATGTATGCTTTAGGATGCTAGATCTGTAATAAAGTTGATAACTTTGCGTATGAAATCCAACCATGATAGAGATTTATGCCATTTTAGTCATTTTAGGGTTTTATATGTGTTCTTGGTGATTTGATGACAAAATGCATGTAAAACATGTTAAAGTTGCTTGATTTATGTTAGTAAATGCCCATAGATGCTAGATAATGAATTGCATGTATGATCAGAAGCTGTTAGGTTGATTTTTAGGCAAATCCGTATGTTTTTCGCGACCAGCGAAACTGTTGTTCTCTGGGCGAAACTAAGTAGCGAAATTGTGCATCCTTCCAGCGACACTGACCAGCGAAACTATAGTGTCGCCGGGAACCTGACCAGACCAGCTCGAGCGAAACTATCGAGCGAAATACCTGAACGAAAGTTCAAACCAGTTTCCCTGCGAAACTAGGCTAGCGAAACTGCGTCAGTAGTTTCGGGCGAAACTAGCCTAGCGAAACTGTGTCACCGGACATTGCCTAGCGAAAGTGCTGCCCGTGCACCTAGCGAAACTGCCTAGCGAAACTATGCTAGCGAAACTAAGACTTGACCTAAAAAAAAACCAAACTTGTGAAATTTGCTTAAGTGTTGTGCCATGACTTACATGATTATGCCATGATGAAACATGTTTGATTTCTGATTTATAAGAACCCTTATCTATGATCAACCATTGGTGTCGTGTGTCGGTATGTCGAGTCATAGTTGCAACGTGCTATGTTATGGGCCATAGTGACGTTAAGTAAAGATTAGACACGAAACTAATACTTAAGACCTAAACGTGTTCTAGGTCTTCATTAAACAACAATATTTGGACTTACTTGAAGTGTAGCAGTGCAACCAAAGGTGAGTGTCACTAACCCGCATACCGTGAGTCCGTTGGGCCACACAGAATAACTTAACGAAAAACAATGCTGACAAACTCGAGAGTGCTAGGCACCTCACTGATAAACGTAAGAATACGGGATGCTTGGCACCCACTTGATGAACTGAAGTGTTTTATGGGAACACTTGTGAATTTTGAATAATCGATTTCTGAAACGAAAACTGTTTTAATATGGCTAGTGTAGGTTAAAGTCTAAACCATATGATATCACATGTTTTCTAAGGATGCCTTATAACTTAAAAGTCCTCAACTTAATTGTGCCATTAATTTGTGAAAGCGAGGGGATGTTGGGTAGATCTACTGGAGTTTGACAAACTCCGCCCCGTGGCACGGGGAGTGCACGGAGGTACAATATCAGCCTATTTGCCCGTGGTCCCGAGAGGACTCGGGGGAGGCAGAAAACGCGATGACTTGGTCCGCACCGTACGGGATGGCTCGGCCCCCACAAAATAAGTCAGCTTTGGTACAAACTTCCTTAGAGCATGGAACAACGGATTAGCTACCCGCGATATCGGTTGAGTCCTTTAACTTTACGGAACTAGTACATACCCGATGACGTGGTCACGGACAAACCATTTATAAACTGAGAATTAAATACGAGCATTGCTTTTCACAAATAAACATTTTGTAAATATATCTTGACATGAATTATGATTATGAGACCGGGCCAATGCATGACAAGCCCACTGTGAACTCACCAACCGTTAGGTTGACACTTGCGTGGTTTAAACTTTTGCAGATCGCTAAGGAGTATCCGGAGCGGGTTGGCATGGCACTTGAAGATCCTTGTTTTGATTTAAACTAAATTGGGAATTTAAAACAATGTTTATGTAAAGCACGTGGTTAGTGCTAAGACAATACTTTATTCCGCTGCGTTGTGTTTAAAACTTTGATTTGTAATTTGTGTTTGAACTAACCCTGATTCGTTTAGTATTTGTAACTGTGGTTGTGGATCCTGGTCTAGTCGCGCCCCTTAACGGTATAAACTCCGTTAGTGGTATTTTGGGGGTGTGACAGATTGGTATCAGAGCCATAGGTTGCAGAGAACTGGAATCATTTTTGAAAACGATTTGGAAACTGCAACTTGAAAACCTTGGTTACAAAACAAACAAACAAATTCCCAAAGACAAAATTTTTACGTGCCAACCTGGGATACTCGCTCTGCTGTGTAAGTAAAAGCTTAGTACGTACAGATATATGTACATATATATATATAAGTATATATATAGACCGTGTCTAAGTAGTCTAACGGAAGGACCTTAGGAAATTTTCACACAAATACGAAATGCGACTGCGAATACGCACACTACTCTGGGGAAAGCGACAACGAAACGATGCTACACGCTACGTCCTGATTTCTACTACGACGACTACGCCGACGGTGACTTTATGAGAAGCCGACCTTCGACGATAGCATTTACGACGTTCTTCGACGACGCCTCGATTTTGCACAAAATTTTCTGGACTAATAGAGGGATAACGGGAACTGGCTAATATACATATTATGGGATATGTATAAGATATAACTGTGACTGAACACTGGCTACTTTAAACTGTTCAGCAAGATGTCTGGAAGAGGAAACGGAAGAGGTGGTATTCACATGACGCCTGCACAGCTGCAAGCGATGATTGCTGAGCATGTGCAAGCCGCGGTGGCAGCCGTCCAAGCTGCATATGCCGCACAGGGTAACTATTATGCCGGTTAAGGCGCAAAGCAATTATATCATGACCTGTTTAAATTTAAAATCCGAACTATTTATGCATCAGGAAACCAACACCACTGCACGTACAAGTCTTTCATGGACTGCAAGCCGATGACATTTTCCGGCGAAGAAGGAGCTGTAGGACTCCTCCGATGGATTGAGAAGTCCGAGAAGGTCTTCTCCATGTGTAATTGCCCAGCGGACAGCAAGGTTAAGTTTGCTACTGGTACTTTCGAAGGAGCTGCACTCTCCTGGTGGAACGCTGAAATTCAAATGGTTGGGCTAGAAGCGGCTGATAACATGCAGTGGGCAGCATTTAAGGAGTTGATCATGGAAGAATTCTGTCCACGTGACCAAGTGAAGAAGCTAGAAGGCGAATTCTTGAACCTGAAGATGGTTGGGTCTGAGGTTGAACAGTACACTGCACGATATCACGAGTATGAGGTTTTGTGCCCCTCAATGGTTGATGCTGAATTCAAACGCGTCGAGCGTTACCTGGAAGGCCTCGCGCCTCAAATCAAGGGACTGGTAACTGCCAGCAACCCCGCAAACGTGCAGCAAGCCATTCGTTTGGCTCACAAGCTTACCGATCAAGAGGTCGAGAAAGGTACCCTACCTGCAAAAGCTACTGAAAAGACTGCCTTGAGTGGCAAGAGAAAGGCTGAAGATGAAGCTCCTGAAAATTCGATGAATGTGCAAAGTGTGGGTAATAGTACTGGGAGGTCTTTCAACTCCCAAGGTCAAAGCAAGAGATCAGGGAACAACAGTAGCAACTACCGCCAGGGTGGCAATGGTCAGGGCAACTACAGGGGTAACCTGCCCTTGTGCAACAGATGTGGGAAGCATCATGCTGGTGCTTGTAGGAAGAATGTGAACTGTGAAAGGTGTGGCAAGGGAGGCCACGAGGCAAAGGACTGTTGGGCAACCTTACCCGAGCAACAAAATCGCCCCAGAAGAAACAATAACTATGGGAACAATCGGGGTAATGGGAACAACAACGGTCAGAACCAGAACAACAACAATGGGGGAGCCCGTGGCTGCTTTGAGTGTGGTGCTCAAGGCCACATTAAAAGAGACTGCCCTCAGTTAAGAAGACAAGGTAATGGTAATCAGGGAAATAACGGTGGGAATGGTAACGGTGGAGGAAATGGTAATGGGAATGGCAATGGAAATGGTGGAAACGGGAATGGTGGAAATGGAAGAGGCCGAGCTTTCGTCATGGGCCAGGGTGAAGCTCGCAATGATGCCAACGTGATCAACGGTAAATTTATTTTGAACGGTTTCTTTGCTACTGTTTTATTTGATTCTG
This sequence comes from Deinandra increscens subsp. villosa, assembly GCA_039602395.1. NCBI lineage: Eukaryota > Viridiplantae > Streptophyta > Magnoliopsida > Asterales > Asteraceae > Deinandra > Deinandra increscens. The sequence goes on from JBCNJP010000027.1 coordinate 61,707,646, forward strand.
GTGCTGAGAAAAGCTTTATTTCCACTAAATTTGCTAGAATAATTAATGCTAAACCGATTGCCCTAGACGCTAAATATGTGGTAGAACTAGCAAATGGTAAACTTCACGATACTACCCAGATAGTTAAGGATTGTAAGCTAGAACTAGCGGGCCATACCCTAGGAATCGACCTTATGCCTTTCCCAATTGGTAGTTTCGACGTTATAGTAGGAATGGATTGGTTATCCGAGAATCGGGCTGAAATCTTATGTAAAGAAAAAGTGGTTCGAATTCCACTCGAAGACGGCAAAGAATTAACGGTTCAAGGTGAAAAAGGTGGAGTAGTAACTGGTATTATTTCGTTTCTCAAAGCTCAGAAATGCCTCCGTAAGGGTCACTTCGCAATTCTTGCAAACGTCACTGACACGACACATCCCGAGCGCAAAATTTATGATTACCCGATAGTTCGCGACTTCCAAGACGTATTTCCTGAAGATCTGCCTGGTTTGCCTCCATTTCGACAAGTTGAGTTTGGGATTGATTTAGCTCCAGGTGCCGCTCCGATCGCACGCGCACCTTACCGATTGGCTGTAAGTGAACTCAACGAACTCTCCTCTCAACTACAAGAGCTACTCGACAAGGGGTTTATTCGTCCAAGTTCGTCTCCATGGGGAGCTCCGGTACTGTTCGTTAAGAAGAAGGATGGAACGTTCCGCATGTGCATTGACTACCGAGAACTTAACAAAGTTACGATCAAGAATCGGTATCCACTTCCTCGAATCGACGATCTCTTCGACCAACTACAAGGTTCAAGCTACTTTTCAAAGATTGATCTACGGTCTGGATATCACCAGCTTCGCGTTCGTGATGAAGATGTACCTAAGACTGCTTTCAGAACTCGGTATGGTCACTACGAGTTCCTGGTTATGCCATTTGGGCTAACCAATGCACCGGCTGTGTTTATGGATTTAATGAATCGAGTGTGCAAGCCGTACCTCGACAAGTTTGTGATAGTCTTCATCGACGATATTTTGATCTACTCAAAGTCAAAGGAAGAACATGAGGAGCATCTGCGACTTATACTGGACTTGCTCCGCAAGGAACAGCTTTATGCTAAGTTTTCGAAATGCGACTTTTGGATCCGCGAAGTCCAGTTTCTTGGACACATTGTAAATGAGGAAGGAATCCATGTAGATCCAGCCAAAGTGGAAGCAATTAAGAACTGGTCTACCCCAAGAGCGCCAACAGAGATCCGACAATTTTTAGGGCTTGCCGGATACTATCGAAGGTTTATTAAAGGTTTCTCTCAACTGGCTCAACCCTTAACGGCTTTAACGCACAAAGGAGTGCAATACAGATGGGGTGAAAAGGAAGAGCGCGCATTCCAAACGCTCAAGGATATGTTATGTTCGGCTCCAATTCTTGCGTTACCCGATGGAATAGACGACTTTGTGGTTTACTGCGATGCATCGATTCAAGGACTCGGTTGCGTGTTGATGCAACGAGACAAGGTAATTGCCTACGGGTCCAGGCAACTAAAGGATACTGAAAAGAATTATACAACGCATGATTTGGAAATGGGAGCCGTTGTTCATGCACTTAAGATTTGGAGACATTACCTATATGGAACAAAGTGCACGATATTCACCGATCATAAAAGTCTACAGCATATATTTGATCAGAAAGACCTCAACATGCGACAACGACGGTGGGTCGAGTTACTGAATGATTATGATTTGGCAATCAAGTATCATCCTGGAAAAGCCAACGTTGTGGCTGATGCCCTAAGCAGAAAAGAGTACGAAAAGCCTCGTCGGGTACGAGCACTTCAACTTACAATACATTCAGGATTACCGGATCGAATCCGTGACTGCCAACGAGAAGCTTTGAAAGCAGAAAACTTCGCAGCTGAAGCACTACGTGGTGTAGATGGCCATTCTGAAGTTAAGTCCGATGGACTCACGTATTATAATGACAGAATCTGGGTTCCTTTGTTTGGAAATCTCCGTGAGCTCGTAATGGACGAGGCTCACAAGTCAAGATACTCGGTGCACCCTGGATCGGATAAAATGTATCAGGACTTGAAGAATCTTTATTGGTGGCCGAATATGAAAGCCGACATTGCTCGATATGTGGCTAAGTGTTTAACATGTTCAAGGGTCAAGATTGAATACCAAAAGCCTTCTGGTTTACTACAACAACCAAAGATCCCAGAATGGAAATGGGAGGACATCTCCATGGATTTTGTAACGGGATTACCTCATCGATCAAATCAATCGGATGCGATTTGGGTTGTCATCGATCGACTAACCAAATCGGCACATTTCATTCTGATGAAGGAAAGTGATAATATGGATAAATTGACAAAACTGTACATCGACAAAATTGTGAAGCTTCACGGTGTGCCAAAGACTATAATTTCTGATCGAGATCCTCGATTCACTTCCCGGTTATGGCAATCAATGCAGGAAGCATTGGGAACCCGACTAGACATGAGTACAGCTTATCACCCGCAGACTGACGGTCAGACGGAACGAACGATTCAAACATTAGAAGATATGCTCCGAGCTTGTGTTCTGGATTTTGGAAAAGATTGGGAGACTCACCTTCCACTGGTGGAGTTCTCTTACAACAATAGTTATCATTCAAGCATCCGTGCAGCCCCTTTCGAAGCACTTTATGGCCGAAAATGTAGATCGCCCGTGTGTTGGGCCGAAACGGGTGAGAAGGGACTCACTGGACCGGAAGTTATCCATGATATGACCGAACGGATTATTCAAATCAGACAACGGCTAGCTGCAGCGCGTGATCGACAAAAGAGCTATGCCGACAAACGCCGAAAACCTCTAAAGTTCGAGGTGGGTGACAAAGTACTGTTGAAGGTATCTCCTTGGAAGGGAGTGATACGCTTCGGGAAGCGTGGAAAGTTAAATCCTCGCTACATCGGTCCGTTTGAAATTATTGGGGAGGTAGGCCCGGTGGCCTATCGATTGCAACTCCCTGCTGAACTCGATGGAGTTCACAACGTGTTTCACGTTTCCAATCTAAAGAAATGTCTAGCTGAAGACATCGAAATAATTCCCTTGGAGGAATTGGAAATTGACGAACATCTGAGATTTATTGAGCAACCAGTAGAAATCATGGGACGCGAGGAGAAAGCCCTCAAACGTAGCAAGATTCCGATCGTCAAGGTGCGATGGAACTCAAGACGTGGACCTGAATATACTTGGGAACGTGAGGATCAGATGAAGAAAAAGTATCCTCACCTGTTCGAGCAAACGTCCACGGAAACTCATGGTATGATTTAATTTTGGGGACCAAAATTCCTTAACGGGAGGAGGATGTGACAACCCTAAAACTTTTTCCTTTCTTTCCCCAGCGACGATAGCAACGACGACAGCTGATGCTGCGAACGCTACGACACAAGAATAATTTTCGGGACGAAAATTCCAATTTCAGGGGAATGATGTGACACCCAAGAATTTCAAGGTTAACTTCCGTTAGACAAACCCGTTAGTTACGTTATAAGTAGCTAATGCATAACTAGGCCGAATACGTCCACGACCTTTGGTTGATCACCGAACCCGTCCATATGTGTTATGTGTTCATCATTGATTATCTTTATGTGCAACGTGATTTAGATACATGACTTACTATTGTGAATAGCATGATTAATTGTAAATACTTGAATTATGTGAAAATTGCCTAAATTTGGTAGTCAGCGAAACTACCGAGCGAAACTACAGATTCGCCCGGTAGCAGGCTAGACTGATCAATGTACCCGAGATCAGAGCCAGTTTCGCCAGCCAGCGAAACTGCCAGCGAAACTAGCCTCTGATATAAATAAACTTAATGAACCCTAGTAGCCTCGTTTGCTCAACCACACAACAAACACACACACATACTCTCTGGAACCTGGTCAGCCGAGAATACCATCAAGAGACCAAGATCTCAGCCTCTAGACCATCATCTCTTCTCCTCTATCGATTCTGGGATCAACCGTGAGTCCCAAAATCTATGCTTTATGTGTTTTCTATATGTTTTCTTCTTAAAGCATGCTCAAACCTCCATAATATTGCTTGATCTTCTGTATGTATGCTTTAGGATGCTAGATCTGTAATAAAGTTGATAACTTTGCGTATGAAATCCAACCATGATAGAGATTTATGCCATTTTAGTCATTTTAGGGTTTTATATGTGTTCTTGGTGATTTGATGACAAAATGCATGTAAAACATGTTAAAGTTGCTTGATTTATGTTAGTAAATGCCCATAGATGCTAGATAATGAATTGCATGTATGATCAGAAGCTGTTAGGTTGATTTTTAGGCAAATCCGTATGTTTTTCGCGACCAGCGAAACTGTTGTTCTCTGGGCGAAACTAAGTAGCGAAATTGTGCATCCTTCCAGCGACACTGACCAGCGAAACTATAGTGTCGCCGGGAACCTGACCAGACCAGCTCGAGCGAAACTATCGAGCGAAATACCTGAACGAAAGTTCAAACCAGTTTCCCTGCGAAACTAGGCTAGCGAAACTGCGTCAGTAGTTTCGGGCGAAACTAGCCTAGCGAAACTGTGTCACCGGACATTGCCTAGCGAAAGTGCTGCCCGTGCACCTAGCGAAACTGCCTAGCGAAACTATGCTAGCGAAACTAAGACTTGACCTAAAAAAAAACCAAACTTGTGAAATTTGCTTAAGTGTTGTGCCATGACTTACATGATTATGCCATGATGAAACATGTTTGATTTCTGATTTATAAGAACCCTTATCTATGATCAACCATTGGTGTCGTGTGTCGGTATGTCGAGTCATAGTTGCAACGTGCTATGTTATGGGCCATAGTGACGTTAAGTAAAGATTAGACACGAAACTAATACTTAAGACCTAAACGTGTTCTAGGTCTTCATTAAACAACAATATTTGGACTTACTTGAAGTGTAGCAGTGCAACCAAAGGTGAGTGTCACTAACCCGCATACCGTGAGTCCGTTGGGCCACACAGAATAACTTAACGAAAAACAATGCTGACAAACTCGAGAGTGCTAGGCACCTCACTGATAAACGTAAGAATACGGGATGCTTGGCACCCACTTGATGAACTGAAGTGTTTTATGGGAACACTTGTGAATTTTGAATAATCGATTTCTGAAACGAAAACTGTTTTAATATGGCTAGTGTAGGTTAAAGTCTAAACCATATGATATCACATGTTTTCTAAGGATGCCTTATAACTTAAAAGTCCTCAACTTAATTGTGCCATTAATTTGTGAAAGCGAGGGGATGTTGGGTAGATCTACTGGAGTTTGACAAACTCCGCCCCGTGGCACGGGGAGTGCACGGAGGTACAATATCAGCCTATTTGCCCGTGGTCCCGAGAGGACTCGGGGGAGGCAGAAAACGCGATGACTTGGTCCGCACCGTACGGGATGGCTCGGCCCCCACAAAATAAGTCAGCTTTGGTACAAACTTCCTTAGAGCATGGAACAACGGATTAGCTACCCGCGATATCGGTTGAGTCCTTTAACTTTACGGAACTAGTACATACCCGATGACGTGGTCACGGACAAACCATTTATAAACTGAGAATTAAATACGAGCATTGCTTTTCACAAATAAACATTTTGTAAATATATCTTGACATGAATTATGATTATGAGACCGGGCCAATGCATGACAAGCCCACTGTGAACTCACCAACCGTTAGGTTGACACTTGCGTGGTTTAAACTTTTGCAGATCGCTAAGGAGTATCCGGAGCGGGTTGGCATGGCACTTGAAGATCCTTGTTTTGATTTAAACTAAATTGGGAATTTAAAACAATGTTTATGTAAAGCACGTGGTTAGTGCTAAGACAATACTTTATTCCGCTGCGTTGTGTTTAAAACTTTGATTTGTAATTTGTGTTTGAACTAACCCTGATTCGTTTAGTATTTGTAACTGTGGTTGTGGATCCTGGTCTAGTCGCGCCCCTTAACGGTATAAACTCCGTTAGTGGTATTTTGGGGGTGTGACAGAATCTCAGAAGGAATTAGTGTTCCAGCCATCAACGCATGATAACTATTCATGAATCCCATACCCAGAGCAAAATTGGGATCGTTGTTAGCTTCAGAAGTTTCGCCTCCACTTGAACCTGATTGGGGTTGTGCCACGAATGCCTTCGTTTGACTCATTGAACTTGATCCACCTGCTACAGCCTTTCCTTTCTGCTTCTCATCAACCTCTTCAGACAACAAAGCTTGATTCAACTTCCCTGCCAAACTTAGTGAACTTATATGATTCAACTCACGCTGCTTATCATCAATCATCTTGGACTTCAACTTGTTGATCATTTCATCCAAAGACAGTTCACTCAGTTTGTTGTTGTCCTTAATGATTGAAATGTTGGTGTTCCATGACTTAGGCAAACTGTTTAGGAGCTTCAAATTTTTATCTTCCAATTCCGGTTCCACTCCATAACTTGACATCTCAGCCATCAGAGAGACAAATCTTTGCACTTGAGCTTCGAAGGATTCACCCTGAATATGATTAAACAAATTGAACTTTTGCTTCAACATCTGCTTTCGACTTGCCTTGATGTCTGGGTTTCCTTCATAAGCCACTATCAATGCATTCCACAGTTCCTTTGCCGTTTTGCAATGCTTAAACCCTTGAGCAATGTCCGGTGTCAATGCCATGGTCATTATTGCAAAGGCCCTCTCTGCCTTGTTACATCTTTCCCAGTCTTCATCCTCAAACTCATCTTCAATCTTGGCCTTTCCTGCTTTAGCTCCCGCTCCATGCATAGGTATGTGTGGTCCATTCAGCACTGCTCTCCATAACCTTAAATCAACACTCTTCAAGTGGTTTTCGAACCTATACTTCCATTCCAAAAAATTATCTGCCGAAGTAAGTCTAGGTGGACGAGTTATAGATCCAATCTCAAAGTCCAATTTCTGGTACATACTTGGTTCAAAGTCCATCCCGATAGCTTAGGAAACTTAAAACTAAAGTCCGAAAGTTCACAGAGTCTTGATTACGATAAAACAGTCCCGATTACGATCGGAAACCCCTGATTACGATCCAAAGCAAATCGCAAACCCAATTCCGATTCAAACACTCGTAAACGCTGATTACGAGTTCCGATTACGATCCCGATGATCGTACACACCGTTTCCGATTGAAGACGATCGTAAACAACAATTACGATCAGACGTGATCGTAAACACCGATTCCGACTCCGCGTATCCGATAGGCACAATCGTAAACTCCGATTACGACAAGGAAATGTCGTAAACCCCAATTGTACGACTCGTAATCACCAAAAGAACTGATCTTGAAGTCGTAAACTCTCTAAATGATGAAGATCTTCAAATGGAACACTCGTAAACGTCAAGAAACCCAGAAATGATGATCGTAAACACCAAATCTTGAAGAACACAGCAGCTGCGATGATCGTAAACCCTTGAAACACCTTCAAAACTTCGAAAACAGCCCAGAAAACTTGAAAACCTGCTTGAATCTATATCGTGTGAGCCTCGAATCGATGATTCTTAGCTCTGATACCAATTGTAGGTCCGAGATCAAACCACCTACACGATATCTAGCCAAATACAAGTGCGGAAACCTTGTATTTGCTTGATTCAAGAAGAAAAGTAGTAGAAGAGACTAGATCTTTAGTAAAGAAGAAGTCTTGAATGAAGAACACTACTCAAATGAAGCTGATCGTAAACAACAAGAATGCAGAAATCGTAAACCTTGAATGTTGTATATTGAAAAGCTTACCCTAATCGGTTACAATGAGGTGGTATATATACCACCTCATACAAAACTTGGGCCAATCATAAACACAATCTAGCCCAATCATAAACATACAAATGGCCCACATGGCCTATTAAATAAGCTAGACTAAGCCCAAAACAAAACAAAGTTAGCCCAAATACAAATGTTCATGCCTTAAATAAGCCTAGCCCAACAGAGAAAAAACTGAACGGTTGAAGGCAGGACAATCTGTGAAAGCCACTGATAGGTAAGGTTGTCAACCATACGTTGAAATGAAATTCACATGTCAAACTAGATTTAATTCAACATAGGATCTTGCACGGGGTGTCTTCCTCAGATGTTGATGAAGTTAAACAAGTTGATCCGGTTAATCAAGTTGATCCGGTTAAACAACTTCATCCAGAGGAAGAAGGCCATGTTGATCCGGTTGAACAACTTCATCGGGTTGAACTAGTTGATCCTGTTGAACAACTTCATCGCGTTGAACTAATTTATCCGGTTGAACTAGTTGATCCGGTTGAACAACTTCATCAGGTGCAAGTGACTGCTGATAATCAGATTATCACAACTGTGATGAGTGATCTGCAAACCACAAATGTGGAGATAACTCCTAAAGCTCTATCTTTCATGAGAAAAATGATGATTAGGAATACTCTTAACTGCAATTGGTTAAGGAGTGCTCCATCTTTTCCCATCATTCCTGTTTTAAAGCCTAGTGCTCAATCTCTGCCCATCATTCCTCTTTTAAAGCCTAGTGCTCCATCTCTGCCCATCATTCCTGTTTTAAAGCCTTATTCTCCCCCTGATACTCCTGAAATAGAAAAGGTTGTTGAAGCTGATGTTGAAGAAGATGGAGTCAAAGACAAGGTGTTTGAAGTTGTTAAAGAGACAAAGCATGTGGAGCCAAAGACTGAACCTACTGATGAGAATGATTTTTCTATTGAAGCAATCAGATTCAGGAAAGGAAAAATGGTGATGCCCCAGTACTAATCAGATTCTGACAAGGTGTTTGCAGTTGTTAAGAAGACAAAGCCTCCAACATTCATTTATGATCAACAGGTATCTCTCCTAGAAGATGAGGTAATTATGATAAAACAGGCACTTGCAGATGCTGAGAAAGCTGAACAAATAAAAAGGGATGGAGACATGACCTTGGCATTCAAACTACAAGGAGACATGGTGCGTTATTCAAATGATAAAGTAATAATGGGTCTGATAAATGAAATCAGGAGAAGGTCTATTGATGAGAAGATGGCAACGATGGACTTTGACAAGGAGACAAGAAAAAGAAGAATGGCCACAGAATTTGACAAGGAGATCAAAGCTGAACAAGAAAAGATCAGACTGTCAGATAACCTTCAGAATGCCAAACTCCTTATAAAGTTCACAAATATTATCATAGCCAGGGGATGGGCGACTCTTGAATAAGAAAATTTAATGACTGCTAATCAGTTATGCGATATGATGTCCAGGGTTGTTCAAGAGGATGGTGAATTAAAACTGAAGGAAAAGATAGATGCTGATGAAAGGCAGAAGAAGATAAAAAGGGAAGAAGAGATACAGAAAATCCTAGATAACCCTATGACAGAGGAAGAAGAACTCAAGCTTCTCAAAAGCTATTTCATTAAGATAAGGGGGGAGGACCCAAAAAAGATCAATCCTTTTGGTATTAATAGCTTGAGAATCAAATATTCAAATACCATACATGAACAGAACAAAATCTCAAAGGTTACAGGTGAACCAATACCACCAGGTGCATTTTCTGATCCGAACAGAACCCTAGCCTCACAGCAACCCAGAAGAAACCCTCCTAGAACTAGTAGACCTGTAAAGCCTCCTAAACCTGTAACATTAAAGCCTCTTCCACCAAAGTTTAGAACAGACAACTTCACACCCTTTATACCATAACCTAGAAGTGGTCATACTCTTCCATCTCCATATCCTCACCTAAACAAACCCCCAAAACCCTCATCTCTACCCAAGGCACCAGAAAAACCCCCCACCAAGAGAATGAAGTCAGTAGCTAAGAAGGGAAAATGAAAAGTGATCAATGAGGAGGATGAATACAGAGATGTCCATGCTGAAAGGAGAAGAATCATCTCCTAGAGGTATGATGATCAAGACGAAGTATACCTGTTCATAACCAGTTCGGATGAGGTAATAAAGTTTACAACTAAAGAACCTATGAACAACCTCACTGACCATGAGTTGGGTGATGTTATACAGTTACGTGGTGATATGAAGGGTACGTGTTCACAAGAGGACTCCTTAATGATGAGGATAAAGATGTATTTGGATGACTTATACGGGGAAGTAGATGAAGCCACACAACGCAGCATTGATAATCCTGTTTCGAAGCTTGAAGTTGATAAGGATGGAAATTTGGTAGTCTATAGAGCTGATGGGTCATTCACAACGCATAGTACAGTTCCAGATCCAGAATGGAGCCAGGCTGACAAAGACCGAATCCATTTAATAATGATAACTAACAGGCTTCATGTGGTTAACAGAAAACAGGTGACCAACTAGGAGTATAAGAAAGAAACAGGCATGTATCACATTTTCACCAGTGAACATGGCGAGACAATCAGAAGCTTAGAAAATGCTCTAAATGGGCTTTCTGAAGCTGAGATACGAGATATTGTCAGGATTGGTGATACTGAGAGCAGAATAATGACACGGACCTTTCATGAAAGTCTCCTATTTCACAAGGCCAAATTTCGGTTACAAGCTATTGAAAAGGAGAACAAGATGGGAACCAGATGAACTTGGCTGGAAGAAGAGTTGATCCCTGTATATGTGTACAATTGCATAAGTTGTTCCAGTTTGTATATTAAAATGATAGTTGTTATACTTTTATTCATACACTTTTCATCTATAATAACATACACATTTACAATGAATCATAGCAGACCTCCATTTCACTCATAACTGTGATCTTACATGAAGTATATATTCATATGCTATGTTAGTATATGTTGGCATTTTGATATGGTGGGATGAGATGATTTATAAACATGATAAATTTTACTTCTTCAAAAAATTGGAAGAAGACAAAACCGGATGAACTACAATTCCTCAGGAAGAGGAATTCATGAGGATTGAGAGAAGATGAACTAGAGTTCTTCAGGATGAACCGGATAAACTAGAGTTCTAAAGTTCTTCAGGATGGTTAACCATTTTTCATCTATAATAACATACACATTTTCAATGAATCATAGCAGACTCCATTTTACTCATAACTGTGATCTTACATGAAGTATATATTCATATGTTATGTTAGTATATGTTGGCATTTTGATATGGTGGGTCGGATGAGATGATTTATAAACATGATAAATTTTACTTCTAAATTGGAAGAAGAACAAAACCGGATGAACTAGAATTCCTCAGGAAGAAGAGTTCATGAAGATTGAGAGAAGATGAACTAGAGTTCTTCAGGATGAACCGGATTAACTAGAGTTCTAAAGTTCTTCAGGAAGGTTAACCAGTTTTCTTCTAACATACACATTTTTCAATGAATCATAGCAGACCTCCATTTCACGCATAACTGTGATCCTACATGAAGTATATATTCATATGCTATTATTGATGCATGAACCTTGTGTGGTCGTTACTGTTCGAATTGTCAGAAAGACTGATTTGTCGGAAACATGAACTGAGGTCCGAACCTCAGCCGAACTCCAGATTCGGTGTTGTCCGAAGGTGGTCCGAACTCCAAGTTTGGAGGAAGTTCGGAGCAGGTTCGGAGGTTACCCAGTTCGGACAGAATGAAGAAGTATAAATAGTTTCGTCTTTGTATTTCTTTGCAAGTTTCTGTCTTGTGTCTGTGTGTTGAGAGGGGAGGTTCTGTCCGACCTCCCCCAGAGCTTAAACGTTTGTATACTCCTTCGTTATGTAATCATTCGACATAAATCAATGACAAAACTTCCGTCTCATCCATAGAATCGATGCGTATATGGTTTTTCAATTGGTATCAGAGCTGTTGGCTCTTTCTATGGTCGAAATCTATCGTTTTTCTTCATTTCGAGACGTTAAACCTTCGGTTAGGGATGATTGAAAGTGTTTCTGATTGGTTTTTGATCAATCGAGTCTTTCTGAGTCATGTTTTTACCTAACAGAAGCATCTGGATGTTCAAATTCTGAGTCTGGTTCGATTTCAAAAATTTCCAGTTCGAGTTCGGACAAGGTTCGGCCGAAGAACAGATCTAAAAAATAACCGCTCCAATCTCCAGCCAGGGGCTCTGCCCTTTGGACCCCGCCAGGGGCTCTGCCCCTTGGACCCCGCCAAGGGCTCTGCCCATTGGACCCCGCCAGGGGCTGCCGCCCCTTGGACCCCGCTTCTCAGGGGCGCTGCCCCCGAACCCCCGTTAGGTGGGAATTTTACAGAAGCGGACCAGTTATCGAGTTTACCCTTGATTTGGTAGCTGTGGGGTGTTATGTTAGACGAAAATCCAGATTCCAATACTTGTTACGAGTTAGTGATCGAATTTTAAGAAATGGGTTGTGGGTAGTCATTGTTCTTGATGATGGACAGAGATTCAAGAATACGTGTTTCTGATGATGGACAGAGATTCGGAGACATGGTTATGATTACTTGGGAACATTTGTCGGAGATTATGTTTCTACACAAACTGAAGATTGAATGAGATTAAAGATTCCGTTGTGGGCTACTTGAGTTTATCATTCCACTACAAGAATGCGAGGTTGGAATCAGAAGAATATTGAAGATTTGAATATGTCACTTATTTAGGGGGAAATTGGGGACCCTAAAACTTTCAAAGTTTTATAATTGAAAAAGTGAATATTCAAAAGCAATCAGTTCAGGGATGATGGTGGTTTTTGATCTTCATGGAAATGTGGTATATTCTGATGTTCGTGCGAACCGATATGTCAAAGTTTTCAATTATGGTTTGGAACTTTCTGTCATATGCCCGATACTTTCTTGAGTTGTCGAAAGACTTGGTCAGATTCCAGTATGCAACGAGATATACGTTTACCGGAGTAATATATTGGGATGGATTTGATGCTGAGGGGGAATTTCCGTGATTGAAGATGCTGATCGTGTCTGTTTTCATAAAGATCAGAATGTGTTACAATTCGGTGAAGATTGAAGATTATTATCAAGATGCAGTGATGTTCATGTGTCTTTACAATTTCCGGATACAACTTATGAAGTGAACCATTATCATACATGCCGGTTCCAATTGGATGGTTGTGCTTGAAGCTAGGGGGAATTTTATTGGTTGTGGAGATTGTACAAGATTCGAATTGTTTCCTGCATACCTGATGATTCGGTCAAGGGGAGTTTGCTAAAGATAGAGGTGTTTGCAGCAAGCTGACTGAAGATTGCTAGAATATCATTGTCTAGATTCGACAGTAACGTCCAAGGGGGAATTTGTTGATGCATGAACCTTGTGTGGCCGTTACTGTTCGAATTGTCAAACAGACTGATTTGTCGGAAACATGAACTGAGGTCCGAACCTCAGCCGAACTCCAGATTCGGTGTTGTTCGAAGGTGGTCCGAACTCCAAGTTCGGAGGAAGTTTGGAGCAGGTTCGGAGGTTACCCAGTTCGGACAGAATGAAGAAGTATAAATAGTTTCGTCTTTGTATTTCTTTGCAAGTTTCTGTCTTGTGTCTGTGTGTTGACAGGGGAGGTTCTGTCCGACCTCCCCCAGAGCTTAAACGTTTGTATACTCCTTCGTTATGTAATCATTCGACATAAATCAATGACAAAACAGGAATCGAAGAAATCGGTACCGCTTCTCTCGAGTCTTTCTCCCCCTGGGAAGATGATGCACCAGCACCCGAACCCGAAGTAGTTCCAGATGGGCCTGGTCCGCCACCAACATTCCCTTCAGGGTCATCTTGATCGGGATCATCGTTTAGAAAATGCATTGGGTCCTCATTACACCCCGAACCGTCTCCTATCTCCCCTGAGCTTTAAATTTTTCCATCAAGAATTTAATCTGCTCACCCATCTCAAGAAGCATTTTCGATTGAGTCTGACTATCCCTTTGTAATCTCGGAATTTCCTGATCTTTGGTTCTATCACGACTCTTAAGAGTTACAACTTGTCGAATCAAATCTTCTTTATCTAACGTCAGCACAGTAATGGTCTTTTCCTGTGCTTCAGACTTAGCCTTCAAAGCGTCAATCTGAGATTGATGATCTGATAAAGCACTCTGTATGAGACTAGCTTGTGAAAAAAAAAACGAACCTTTTTCAAAATTAAAAGTCACATATGGTGTAGAATGTGTAGACGCAGCTGCAGTAGCAGAAGTGAAAACCGGTGTTGTAGATCCTATCGGCTGATTAACAAACTGCGCACCAGCACTTGCTGAAGGTGCTGTGCCAGCAGTTATCGAACGACTTGCATTCATCAAGTTCTGCAAGAAATGAGCTTGAGTGTCAGACACTGAAGTCTGAACCGTTGTTGTAGCTTCAGTAGATGCAGAGACATTGGAACGAGGTTGCAAAACGAATTGCTGAACACCTATGCCTTTTCTCTTTCTAGTACGACCCCCAACCACTGACTTCTTTCTCCCTTTAGACAGAGTAACTGATGAACCAGTCACCGTCTGGTTTCCTTTACCAGAAACCACCTCAACTTCAGGATTATAATCTTCATCTGATTCGGATGAGGCCACTACATCATATACTCGATCTTTGTATCTATCAACACTCTTGTTCTGGCCGATTCTGTATGCAATGTGCTCATCGCTTCCCTTCCTCAACTTCACATACTTGGAATTAATCAGGACACGGACAAACGGATCGTTTGGTTCCGATAAGTCCTCAGAGCCAACTCCAATATCCAGAAAATCATCATTAGATTCGGATTCATCAATCAGGGTATTAACAGCTGGTGTCTCAGTCACAGTAGTAGGAGCTGAGACCACCGGTTCAGATATTGACGGTTGAGTAACTACTGGTTCTGGTTGTGGATCTTGATTAACTTGTTCCTGAACGATTGGAATCTGCCTCTTAGGCCTTTTAACCCTTCCCTGCTGAGGTATCTGATTCTGCTCTTCGATCCAACTATAATCCAGTTCTTCTGAGTCGCTTCCATCATCATGACGAGGCGCACCTGTGACTGGTGCCACATAATTGACATTGGCTAGATGGCCAATCAATCTCTTTAGTTTAGGCTGAAACTCTGGTGCCTTATTTTGATAAGACGCCAAATCCCCAACACTTGCCTCAGTCATATGCTTTAATTCCATTCGATGTGCTGCATTCTTTGTCAAATTCGGATATAAGTCATTCAGCACCATTTGGAGGAATCTGGGGTAGATAGCTAGCTGCCTTCTTCGGACGTTGTGTTAGAATGTCTCTCATATAATGGAAAATCATCCCAGACACGTTGTAAGGTCGATTCATCACCAGTGCATTCATCAAGGATAGAATTATCTGTTGGACTTCATCATGACCTGAAATTCGATGTCCCAAACAGACTAACAGCACATGGGCAAGATACTTGTACGGCACACTCAATGATGATTTGTACACCCATTCCTTACTTGGATCGTCGGTATACCAAATCCGCTTTAAGAAAGCCACATTATCCTCATGTGGGAATTCAATCCTTGCATTTGGTGAATCAGACTCTAACTGTAAAACCCTGCGAATATCTGCTTCTGTAACTTGAATTGGTCGGCCTTGAACAGTAGCAACAATTCTAATCGTTGGATCAGAAATCGTATGTGTCGTACTCCAGAATTCCAAAATAATATCTCTGTATACATCACACTGCTGAGTAATAGCGTAATGT
Source organism: Deinandra increscens subsp. villosa (assembly GCA_039602395.1). Taxonomy (NCBI): domain Eukaryota; kingdom Viridiplantae; phylum Streptophyta; class Magnoliopsida; order Asterales; family Asteraceae; genus Deinandra; species Deinandra increscens. Next base: position 61,723,157 of record JBCNJP010000027.1, read on the forward strand.
ATTCTTGAACGTCTCAGAAACTCAAATATTCCAGGTCCTCCAAATTTATCTAATTTGCCTCTTGCAACCCTGATGTGTGCACAAATGTTATGCTTGTCGCCAATCTTTAAATCGTTTTCCATTTCTGATAACACATAAAAGAAAACATTCATTAAATTCAATGTGATTAACATATATCATCATCGATTTTGTCAAATCATTATCGTTTGCATAAACGAACGACATTTGAGCAAAAATTGAAATCCGTCGAACTCTATCCGAGCCTCCTCCGAACCCCACATTCGGAGTCTCCGAACCCCAGGTTCGGAGCTTGAAGAACTCCGACAGGCCTGAATCTCAAACTCGATGAAAACGATCAAATTAAACACTGTAAATCCACACCTATAGTCGGAATATGACAAGCAACTCATAGGAACCAATTTTAATTGATAAAAACATGGTTTTCATAGCATATTTTCAGATCTAGAACTGAGTTATGTCCGAACGAGTTTTTCGAGTCAAAAACCTCACAACATGGGTAAAACCTAATCTAAAGCAACCAATACATTCGGAATATCAAGTTCTACCTAGAATCAGTTGTTAATTCGCCAAAAGTACATCAAAACGAATATTCAAAATTTGGGCAGAGGTTCGGTGCACGTTTGGAGAAAAACAGTAACAATGATCTCCGAACGTCAAGTTTGGCGCATTTATAGCTAACCACGTTCGGACCTCCGAACTCCAAGTTCGGCCGAACAGTAATACCGAACTTCCCAATCGGCCAACTCCAAAATATGTCCGATGGTGAGGTTCGGACCTCCGAACTTCCATCTTCGGACCTCCGAACTCCACGTTCGGCCCTCCGAACTTCAGGTTTGGAGATTTGAAATTTTTCACAATTAACCCCTGATTTCGATGAATTTTTCAAATTGAACATCCAAAGTTTAAAATTTATCAATTTTTCTCAAACTTCGTTCAATTTTACCGATGAAATTTCAGGAATCAAGTCCATTTGGTTGTTTCCGGAATAATTTGACATCTTTTACTAATCGGTTGATCGAAAATAACGCAGAATAAAATCTTTTTGATTTTTGTAAAATTTTCAAACACACCTAAAATCTTTTTGGAATTTTTCAAAATTATGCTAAAACAAACCTAAAATCTTTTTGTGATTTTTCAGACATTCACATAACAAACCAAACAGAATTGAAACAAAAATTACTCAGAATTGATATAACTTAAGTATTTTTGTGAGAAAGATCCAGACGCGAGATCATATCGGCCAATATGTATCAGACACACTTCAATTTCATTTTTAATCAGCATGCAAGTCAAGTTGGCAGCAAATACAATTTTTCAATTTATTTCAGCTTGGGTAGATCAATTTTTATAGCTTTCTGATATGTTAAGATATATTTAGCAAGCATTGATAATGTGAAAACCCACACAATCAGAAATACTGGTAATCTGGCTTATTCTTATTATTCTTGTACTTTTCACAGAATTTTATTCTCACAAAGATTTATCGTTCATGGTGTTTCATGCAAAAATAACGCAGAACCCTAAACAAACAACAATCAGGTCGGCTAGTAGGCACGCAGAGAAAGTCCGATTGTTTAGGAAAATAAAAAATGTAAAATAAAGCAGAAGTTATATAATCCAACAACAATCAGGTCGGTACTCACGTACACGCAGAGAAATTCCGATGGATTATACGAAACACCAAAGAAAATAAAGCAGAACGTCAAACGAACAACAATCAGGTCGATCTTTCGATACGCAGAGAAAGTCCGATCGTTTGACAAAATAAAGAAAATCAAACAAGTTTAAATCTTTGCAAAATGAAAACATGCGTACACCAGAACATCTCTTATTCTATTTTTGCTTTTTCATTTTATTTGATGCCAAGATCACACAGTAATCATCATGATGTGTCTCATAATTAATCAAGCAACATTTTTATGTTTATATCATACTAGCATATATCAGATTTACCCTTACGCATTTAACTAACCAAACAAGAACCTACAGCTTTTCTGTTTTACTTTATCCATGGTTGATAACACATGCCAATGTAATATCATTTCTCGCTTGGTCGGATCAATTTCTCAATTTTTCATTTTTCCATATTTTTATGCTTTTTGCATTTTTCCAATTTTTTTTCATATTTTCTGATATTTCTCCCCCTAAAATACACAACGCTATTTTTGTATTTTTAAAACAAGAAAGAAACCAACAACAGAAAAAACAATAAGCAAAAATGATCAACCGAAAGTTACTCGACCGGTAACTTTTGTATGTCGTTGATCTGCAAAAGATAACGAAAGCGGGTTTTGTCAAAAGCTTCCGTAAAAAGATACGCTTTTTTAAAATCAGTATGGATCTTTTGCAGATCAATCAGGTGTTTCTCAAAATAATCTCGGATGAAATGATAACGAATAACAATGTGTTTCGTTTTAGAGTGGTGAACGGGGTTTTTTGTTATGCAAATAGTGGCCGAATTATCTATGTAAATTGGAGTAGTAATGTCACACCCCCAAAATACCACTAACGGAGTTTATACCGTTAAGGGGCGCGACTAGACCAGGATCCACAACCATAGTTACAAATACTAAACGAATCAGGGTTAGTTCAAACACAAGTTATAAATCAAAGTCTTAAATTACATACGCAGCGGAAAAATAATTATCCTGGCACTAACCACGTGCCTTACAAATTCATTGTCTTATAAATCCCCAATTTAAGTTAAATCAAAAATAAGAGTCTTCACGTGCCGTGCCAACCTCCGGTGGATACTCCTTAGCGATCTGCAAAAGTTTAAACCACGCAAGTGTCAACCTAACGGTTGGTGAGTTCACAGTGGGCTTGTCATGCATTGGCCCGGTCTCATAATCATAATTCGTGTCAAGGTATACTTACAAGTTATTTATTTGTGAAAAGCAATGCTCGTAATTAAATCTCAGTTTATAAATGGTTTGTCCGTGACCTACGTCATCGGGTATGTACTAGTTCCGTAAAGTTAAAGGACTCAACCGATATCGCGGGTAGCTAATCCGTTGTTCCATGCTCTAAGGAAGTTTGTACCAAAGCTGACTTATTTTGTGGGGGCCGAGCCATCCCGTACGGTGCGGACCTACGTCATCGCGGTTTTTGCCTCCCCCGTGTCCTCTCGGGATCACGGTCAGATAGGCTGATATTGTACCTCCGTGCACTCCCCGTGCCACGGGCGGAGTTTGTCAAACTCCAGTAGATCTACCCAACATCCCCTCGCTTTACAATTAATGGCACAATTTTAGTTGAGGACTTTTAAGTTATAAGGCATCCTTAGAAAACATGTGATATCATGTGGTTTAGACTTTAACCTACACTAGCCATATTAAAACAGTTTTCGTTTCAGAAATAGTTTGTTAAGTTTCACCAGTGTTTCCCATAAAACACTTCAAGTTCATTCAATGGGTGCCGAGCACTCCGAGTTTTCATGTTCATCAGGGAGGTGCCTAGCACTCTCGAGTTTGTCAGCATTGTTTTTCTTTTAGTTGATCTGTGTGACCCAAACGGGTTCACGGTAATCGGTTTAGTGACACTCACCTTGGGTTGCACTGCTACACTTCAAGTAATCCAAATATTGTTTGTTTAACGAAGACCTATGAACACGTTTAGGTCTTAAGTATTAGTTTCGTGTCTAATCTTTACTTAACGTCGCTATGGCCCATAACATAGTACGTTGCAACTATGACTCGACATACCGACACACGACACCAATGGTTGATCATAAACAAGGGTTCATATAAATCAGATATCAAGCATGTTTCATCATGGTATAATCATGTAAGTCATGGCATAACACTTAAGCAAATTTCACAAGTTTGGTTTTTAGGTCAGGTCTTAGTTTCGCTAGCACAGTTTCGCTAGGCAGTTTCGCTAGGTGCACGGGCAGCACTTTCGCTAGGCAATGCCCGGTAACACAGTTTCGCTAGGCTAGTTTCGCCCGAAACTGCTGACGCAGTTTCGCTAGCCTAGTTTCGCAGGGAAACTGGTTTGAACTTTCGTTCAGGTATTTCGCTCGGTAGTTTCGTTCGAGCTGGTCTGGTCTGGTTACCCGGCGACACTATAGTTTCGCTGGTCAGTGTCGCTGGAAGGAGATATAATTTCGCTACTTAGTTTCGCCCAGAGAACACGCAGTTTCGCTGGTCGCGAAAAACATACGGATTTGCCTAAAAATCAACCTAACAGCTTCTGATCTTACATGCAATTCATTATTTAGCATCCCTAGGCATTTACCAACATAAATCAAGCAGCTTTATCATGTTTAACATGCATTTTAATCATTAAATCTCTAAAAACACTTCTAAACCCTAAAATGACCAAAATTGCATAAATCATCATCATGGTTTGTTTTTACACGTAAAGTTTCTGACTTTATGGTAGATCTAGCATTCCTAAGCAACATATTAAGAGATCAAGTGATTTCATGTAGATTTAGGCATGCTTTTAAGAGAAATACAAAGAAAACACATGAATGGTGGTTTTTGGAGACTCACGGTTTGATCTTAGGATCCGGATGAATGATCTTCAAGGCTAAGATCTTGGTAATCCTTGGTGATCCTCAGCTGACCAGAAATCTCGAGGTAGGAGAGTGTGTGTGTGTTTGTTGTATGGTTTAAGCAAATGAGGCTACTAGGGTTTATTAAGTTTATTTATATCAGGAGCCAGTTTCGCTGGCAGTTTCGCTGGCCAGACGAAACTAGCTCTGGTCTCGTGATATTGGATTGTCTTAGCTGGCTACCGGGCGACACTATAGTTTCGCCCAGTAGTTTCGCTGGCGACCAAAGAGGGCAAGTTTTCACATAATCAAGTATTTACAATTAATCATGCTATTCACAATAATAAGTCATGTATTTAAATCACATTGCACATAAAGACAATCAATGATGAACACATAACACATATGGGCGGGTTCGGTGATCAACCAAAGGTCATGGGCGTATTCGGCCTAGTTATGCATTAGTTACTAAGTTAACACTTATAACGTAACTAACGGGTTTGTCTAACGGAAGTTAACCTTGAAATTCTCGGGTGTCACAAGTAAGAAACTTCAAACCGTAATCCTGCATCTGCTGTTGAATCCATAAAACCTGAGAACATCAACTAGCAACTGCTATGTATTCAGCTTCAGCCGTGGATGTAGCAACAGAAGTCTGCTTCTTACACTGCCAAGATACCAACCTATCGCCAAGAAACTGACATCCGGCCGTGTTTGACTTGAAATTAATCTTGCAACCGCCGTAGTCTGAATCTGTATATGCCGATAAGTCGAACTTATCATCATGAGGATACCAGATCTCGAGATCTGAATTACCCTTCAGATAAGCAAGAATTCGCAAAACCGCATTCATATGAGAAACACGAGGAGCCGCCTGGTACCTGGCACACAAACAAACAGCAAACATTATATCAGGTCGACTAGATGTTAAATACATCAGTGAACCTATTATAGCCCGATAACGAGTGACTTCAACTTCTTCACCGTTCTCATCAGGACATAGGCCATGCGACAGCTGAATAGGAGTTCTAGGAATTCGAACGTCTTCCACCTTGAACCGATTCAGGACATCTCTCACATACTTCGTCTGATGTATGAAGATACCCTTATCAGATTGTTGAACTTGGAATCCTAAGAAGAAAGACATTTCTCCCATCGAACTCATCTCAAACCTTGTTTGCATTAAAGTCTCGAAATCCTTCGATAACTTCTCGTTTGAACAGCCAAAAATAATATCGTCGACATAAATCTATACCGAAAGCAAATCCTCCCCCGTTTTACGACAGAAAAGAGTAGGATCAACCAACCCACACTTAAACCCGTTGTCAAGTAAATAAGTAGACAACGTCTCATACCAAGCTCGAGGTGCCTGATGGAGACCATATAAAGCTTTGTCTAACTTATAAACCTTCTCCGGATAATCAGGATCGAAGAATCCCGGAGGTTGTTTGACATACACCTCTTCCTTAACTTTGCCGTACAGAAACGCACTCTTTACATCCATTTGAAAGACTTTAAACCCAGGATGTGCAGCAAACGCCAAAAATATTCTGATAGCTTCAATTCGGGCTACAGGTGCACACACTTCGTTAAAGTATATTCCTTCCTCTTGTGAAAAACCTTGAACAACCAAACGGGCTTTGTTTCGGACAATGACTCCATGATCATCCCGTTTACATTTGTACACCCACCGTGTACCACACGGTTCTTTGCTACCTTCAGGTAAATCTTCCAAATGCCACACACCCAATTTTTGAAATTGTAGTAATTCTTCTTGCATTGCTTCAACCCACGAACCGTCTAATAAAGCTTCTTTAACATTTGTCGGTTCGATCTGGGATATAAAGCATGAATGAAATACTTCCTCTTGAATACCAGATTCCAGAACAGATAGTAAAGCACCACTCTCAATTTGATGTCTTGTACGAACTCCTTCATTTAAATCACCAATGATATTTTCTTGTGGATGAATGGTGTTTATCCGGAGTGTTTGATGAATAGGAACAACCACCGCTTCAGGTAAATCAGGAACAGGATCTTCCTCAACCACCACATTCTCAGTTGCATTAACATCAGCTTCACTAGACGTAGATTCAACTTGTGGATCAGGTTGCTGAGAAGAAATTTCCACCTGATGTGTCACGGCTTCATGAAATTCACTATCATCTTCAGAGGACATATCATCAGCAGCAAAAGTCGTATCATTAGATGTCTCGGTCAAATACTCATCAGCAACAGGCACTATCGGAGTTGGCAGAGTTTGAATTTTTAACACCGGAGTATCATCTTGTAATTTAATGAAAACTCTAGTAAGTTGTTCATCGGATACTTCTGGCGTCAATTCAAAATTTTCAAACAAAGTTTTGTAATCGAACAACCAGTCCGGTCCAACGCCTCTGGGTGGTAAAGTATATGATTGGAAATCCACATGCAGATATTCACCCACCGTACCGGTCTGCTTATTGAAAACACGTTTCTTCCGATTCGAATAACCAACAAACAGTCCCTCAAAGACCTTGTCATCAAATTTTCCTGCAGCAGCCAATACAGTACAGGGACACCCAAACGGCTCTAGATAATCGAGATTCGGCTTACGATTCTTCAGAAGTTCATAGTATGTCTTTTCAAGACGCTTTACGGTAAGCACTCGATTTAGCACATAACACACAGTGTTGACAGCTTCTGTCCAAAAAGGAACAGGTAATTGAGCATCAGCCAACATTGTGCGTGCTGTTTCAATAATTGTGTGATTCTTTCTTTCTGCCACGCCGTTTTGCTGAGGTGTGTATGGTGTGCTGAATTCATGCACAATTCCTTTTTCCATACAAAATGTCCTCACGGTTAAATTCTTAAACTCCGTGCCGTTGTCACTCCGAATTCTCCTAACTTTCAATTTGTACAAAGATTCAAGTGTTGTGATCAAATTGATAAGAATTCTTGGCGTTTCATCCTTAGAGACCAGAAAATCAACCCACGAATATCTTAAAAATTCATCAGTAACCACCAAACAATACCAATTTCCCGAGATACTTTGTCGATTCACAGGACCAAAAAGATCCATATGAAGTAACTCTAATGGGACTTCAATAGAATGATATTTCTTCAGTGGATGGGATTTTCTTTTCTGTTTACCCTTCTTGCAGCTCACACACACATCATTAAATACAAACTGTTGCTTTGGAACCCCTTCAACAAGACCCCTCCGCACTAGTTCGTTCATCTTTCTGTAATGGATGTGGCCCATGCGACGATGCCACAGAACGGAATCTCTTTTGGATGCCTTTGACAAGAAACATTGACCTGCGACCGTTGCTTTTGCTGAATTCATGTCGAGCATGTACAAGTTTAAGAATCTCGGTGCTCGCATTACCACATATTCCTCAGGAATCTTGAATTCAGGTTTCAGTATTATACATTCACTCCCAGTGAAAGTAGTTGTGAAACGCTTATCACAAATCTGGGAGATACTCAAAAGATTGTACTCCAATTCTTGAACAAATTCAACTTTGTCAAATGTGACAGCACCGTTCGAAAGTTTACCAATACCGGTTACTTGACCTCCTTTGTTCCCAGCAAATGTTACTTTACCTCCGTCAAAGTATTTCACATCTTGCAACAAAGATATGCCTTCGGTCATGTGCCGAGATGCTCCGCTATCAACAACTCAGATGTTGTTCATCAGTTATCGCGAGGATCCCTGCATAAATTACGACAGAAGTTTAGTTTCGGGACGTACCCAAGCTTGAAGCTTTGGGTCGACCGTCATCTTCAACAAAATCTTTACCTACCATGGACGAACCCTTAGGTTTTTGTCCATCAGTTGCAGAACCCTTGGAGCTTGCAGCTGAATTTTTCAAAATTGATTTTGTCTTTGAAAATTCATTTTCTGATTTCTTTTCATTTTTATGAAAATATGATGATTTCTCATTAGAATGAATTCTGCCTTGCTCATCCACAAATCTGACCTTTTTCTTAGTATCAGTCTGATAGCCTTCAGACATATCGTCAGACTTTTCTGTGTCAGATTTGGTGGATTTGGGTTTCTTCAACGGACAAGTCCGATATGTATGATCACGAGTTTTGCATTTAAAACACTTTCTTTTATCAATTATGACTTTTTCACTCGCGTTGTCATCCACTTCGGACTCAACAGCCCGGTTTTGGAACTTGCGTTTTACACCTTGCTTTTTAGACACATAACGATGTCCAAACTCATCGTTACGTCCTGACTCATATCCAGACAAGTTTCCCTGAACAATCATCATAAAATCCAGCATAATTTCTAGCATAAGGATTCTCAGAAAAACGATGATCCCTAAAATTCTGAGATCTGTTTCTATACCCACCAAACCTTGAATCATATTCATTTTGACCTTCAAAATCAACCCATTTTGAACTTTTCCTAAAACCCATTTGATTTGGTCCACAACCAAACTCATCATAAAATCCTTCATCATTATAAAATTGAGATCTTTTGAAAAATGGACTAGATTTTCTAAAATTCGGTTGTTTTTTATCATAAAAAACCTTTCGGTGGTGTTTGAACAGTTGGTTTTGATGTTTTCTTATTTGACGATTTTTCAACAGAAATTTTCACTCTGTTCACTCTGTTCACCAACCCAGACTCAGATTCAGATTGAAATGTGTCCATTACATTAGCACTGCTGCTATTTCCCCTCTTAATGGGCACATTCCGCACATTGGGATCATATGCTGGATCATATTTACATGAGAAAATTTGATCGATTAAATTCGGGTTCACCATATCCAAAGGAAATTCTTTGTCACTATAAATCCGATTGGAACCCTTTAACCGATAAGTCACCCATGGTTCAACCTTGTCACAGTCAGTGTCCAAAGTAGGATTTCGAGCCTTAGCATTTGTAGGTTTCAAAATTTTTGAAGAAGAATCTTTTGCAACAGTTTTAGATTTAGCTGAGGACTCAAATCCGACTCCACCGTACTTAACCTTCTTACCTTCCACAGATTTGCTTCGAGCAATCTGCTTTTGTTCGTATGCACTCAGATTTGAAAGCTCAGATTTAATTGTCGGAAATCATGTTTGGAAATTAAATCATTATGATCTGGCTTACAAACTTTAGACTGAGTGTGCACCGAATTTTCAACATCAGTTTCTGACACTAAGTCATCAACTTTGTCAAAATCAGAAACGTCATAGAAAAGTTCATCAACTGTTGAATCCAAGATGGATTTTTCAGTTAAAACTTTATCAAATTTGTTTTGTTCAGCTTGATTAAAAACATTTACTTTCTCCTCAGATGAAGGACCAAGTGTGATATTCACCGGAGGTGGAACTTGACTCAGCTTGCCAGAAACATCTTCTTTTTCAGTTTTATAAAGAAAATTTGTAAAAGAAGATGACATTTGAACAGAATCCAATATTTTTTTCAACTCAAAAACCTCGATTTTCAAATCAGCGACAAGTTTCTGACTAGCAGCCAAATCCTTCTGTACAGACACGAGCAATTCAGACTGATTCGAAAAATCAAATTTTTGTAAACGCAATTGCTCATGTACTGACAGTAATTCCTGGGTTGTCCCTTCCCATCTTTCCTTATAAATGTTTTTATCAGCTTTTGCTACTGCCAGAAGATCATTTAACTTTGTCTTCTCATCTAAGAGCACACTCTTAGCAGTAGAAAATTCATCACACGATTTACACATCGAAGGATATGAGACTACCTTTGAAGAATCGGCCATCAGAGCAACTGTTTCAGTAAGATTGCTCCTTTTCAATGAACCGATCTCCTGTTTCAGACTTGAATTTTCATCAGTAATTTCTGCATATCCTTCTGCAATGCAAGCATCTTATCAGCAATTTCAACAGCATTTTGTTGTGCTTTCTCATATCTTTTTTTCAGTGGAAGACTCTTTTGATAAAGATTTTCAAAATCATTTGCTGCATTAACTGCTTCGGCTTTCGCTGCGTCACATTCTCGAATCAATGCCTCTTTCTCCTCAGTCAGAAGTTTAATTTGCTTTTCCAACAAGAGAATTGCATCGGACTCGATCTTTTCAGACACATCAGCCATAAATGCAAATTTTTCTTCAATCACAGAATTATGACCACTCCTTGAATTTGAGACTTCATCTTCATCATTAATTCCATCAAAAGTTCCATCAGTCGCTTCACCATGCACTTCGTCTTCATTTTCAGTAGATTCAGTCATAGTTTCTTCATCCTGCACGTGAGTAACAATTAAAGCAGATGAATCAGCGAACTGAATACCCCAATTATAAGTTTTGTCAACTTGAGAAACAAGAGCTTTTGTGGATTCAGATTTTGAGTTAGAAGTACTCCCTGAACTCGGAGGATTGTTGGATCCAGAAACATTTGACTTAGGAGTGAACTTCTGATATTCCTGCTTTTTCGGCTGCTGACACTCGCGAGCAAAATGACCAAAATTGGAACAATTGTAGCATCTAACTTTAGACTTATCAAATCTAATTCTGCCACCAGAATTCAAATATTTTCTTCCGGTCTTCTTTAAAAACCTTTTTACTCTTCTCGCCAGCATGGCAAACTGCCAATTGATGTCCATCAACTCCAAGTCATCAGGATCCACCTGATCATAGTCTTCTTCTGTCAATTCAGCATTACTGACATTCCTAGTGATCAATCCATAATAAGATAACACTAATGCAGAAACAAGAGCCATATAATCTTCAGTGGTAGATACTGACATAGCCATCTTTCCCGTGTTCACCAGATTACTTGCTAGGATTGACGTGCCACTTATTCCAGAACTATAATTGTAATCAGCACTTTGTGAGCCAGTTCCAGTTCCTGAACCTGAAACATATCCAGGTAAATTTCCAGCCACAAATGCCGTAGCAGGTGCAGAACTTGTTATCTTTCCTGACTTCCCTGAGATTGTTGCTGCATTTGACCCATAATAAACATCTGGATTCTGAACTGCTGCTGGAGTAGTGTTAACATTCTTCATTTCTAAATCACGAGCTTGCAGTTTACCCAAAAGTTTCACAAATGTTAAATCGGCATAGTCTTTATCATTCATGATCATCAAAACATAAGATTCCCATTTCGATGGCAGACCTTCCAACAACTTTTCCTTCAGCTCTTCGTCATCTTTCTTAATTTGGACATTATCCATTTCAGATAATAAATGACAATATCTTGAAATTAGCTCAGGAACGCCCTCGCCATCAAAATGTTTGAAGTTGTCAAATTCCTTGTTTAGCACCTTCTTCTTACTTTTCTTATATTGTTCGTTGCCCTCACATCTCTCTTTCAGTGTTGTCCATAACTCATGAGAGTGTTTGCAACTTTTGAATTGGTGTAATAATTCCTTTGGCAAAGCTTGAGTGATTAAACCATATGCTTTCTGTTCACGAACAAAATCAGCTTTTTGTGTAAGATCCAGATTCCGTTGCATAATGGGAACATTGTTAACGCCAACAGGATACACATATGGTGCATCCATAGCGATCCATATATCTGGATCCGTTGTTCCGATATAAGCCTCAAACCGTTTCTTCCAATTTGCATAGTCTTCAAATTTAAGCAACTTTGGAACTTTCTGTGTTGTTCCGATTTCATTGTCGTAATTGAGTAACGTTTGCATCTGCGTTTGAATAGCAGCAAATGCGTTATAATCCGACATTTTTGAAAAATTTGTATTCTGATATCGCCGAACTTGGTCCGAACTCAACACTAGCTCCGAACTATCTCCGAAGTAGCTCCAAACCTTCACCGAACTGAAAACAAAAGTCCGAACTCTCAACGAACGTATCACCGAACTCAGAAACACCGATCTATCTCCGATCCTAGTCCGAACTCCCTCCGAGACAAGATTCTCACCGAACTCTCTCTGATCGAACTCCGAACTCTCACCGAATCAGGAAAACTGACCGAACTTCACTCCGAACTCTGGCTTCGGAGCGGTTTTACCGAACTTGGAGTTCGGCCGAACGTAAAATTTGAAAAAAATTGGATCTCACCAGAAACCACTCAGAACTGACCTCTAACACTCAAACGAACACAGAGGAGCTAAGAAAGGCATCTGAAAAAGAACCTGAGAAATACGAAGAACCTGAGCCAGAGTCTGATGAAGACGTGGAAGGTATATTTGAAGAAGAAATTGAAGTGGAGGATATTACAGAGGAGGAATATCCAGATTTGTACTCCAACTTCAATAACAATCAAACTGGTGATGAGTTTGAAATATTTCCGAAAGAAAAAGATGTTGAGGCTGAAGAAGTGTTGAGAAAGAAAGAATCTGAGAAACCAGAAGACCCAGTGGTTAAGGAGGCTAAAGTTCAGAAACAGCGTCAGACATTTGACGAGTTTATGAAGGCTTTTCATGCAAATTATATTCCGCCTCCGAAACCTATCACGTATCGGGAGAAATTATTAGTTGGATGTATGCTTCGAGCTTGAGGTGCTATGGGATTAAACGTGAAAATGGGATCCAGTACTTCAAGCGTGCCAAGGATTTCAGCAGTCTGCCTGTTTGGGATGTTCGTGAACTGACAAGGAAACCTTTTTGTTGTTATGGCGATGATGCGATGGGTATGCATTTTAAGAAGATTCTCGAGAAAGAATGTCGTGAATGATTTCAATTTCTGGATCCTCAAAGGCCAAAGCGACGTCGATCTACAACAAGAGTTAATGAATTAACTGGAAAGAAGTTGATAATTTTGGTGTTTCCGAAGAAGCCTGATGTAATGAAGAAGATACCACTGATGACGATGCAACAAGATTTCATCAAAGATCTGAGGTGGTGGTATTATAATGAGAAGACAGGTGAAGTGGTTATTGTATTGAAGGAAGATAATCGGGTTGTGAAGATATATGATCCCATGTGGCTGATCAATTTGTCGAAGGCTGATATTGACGAGTTGTATTACAATCCAATTCTGTATCACCCAGATTATATGGATCAAGCGCTGAAGTTCCAGAGGGTGATAAGGGTTTGTTTTGCGTTCAACATTTCTGCTGGAAATAACCACGACTTGATTTGGAAAGGTGATGGGTCTGCTACAGATGCTCAAGGCTGATGAAGAAAGGTCCAGCTATTGCCAAGGGGGAGTTTGTTGTTACACGAAATGGCAATGAGCTGGATCTGACGAAGACACTAAGTTTTGGTATTTTGGTCTGGTGGCCGAACTCCGGCCGAACCTTGGCCGAGCCTTGGCCGAACCTGAGGTTCGGACAGGCAGAGGAGTTCGGACGTCCGTAGCTTATATATAAGTGTTTGTGTCTTTGTAATTCGCAAGTTTTGTGAGAGTGAGCGAACTTTGTCTGTGAGTTTTCTCTGTGTAACTCTGAGTCTCTGTTAAATACGAGATTGAGTTTTATTTACATTTGTGTGTTGATTTCTCACTTGTTTACGATTGTATTCGATCAATTTGACCAAACCGATCCACGATCAGTCACTTTCAGCTATGTTAGTATATGTTGCCATTTTGATATGGTGGGATGAGATGATTTATAAGCTGGATAAATTTTACTTCTTTAGTAAATTGGAAGAAGAATAAACCGGATGAACTACAATTCCTCAGGAAGAAGAGTTCATGAGTATTGAGAGAAGATGAACTAGAGTTCTTCAGGATGAACTGGGTAAAATAGATTTCTAAAGTTCTTCAGGATGGTTAACCAGTTCACAATAAAATAAAAATCACATCAGTTCACAATAAAATCTATTTGCAATAATCAACTTTAGAATAAAATCAACTTTAATGATTGAGATAAAATCTATTTATATAATTAATGGGGTTAACCAAAACAAAACAGGAGGAAGAGTACTTAACAAAAACTTATATATATATATATATATATATATATATATATATAAATTGATCTATATACAAAGATTTTCATCAGATCCTATACAAAGATCTATCTAACTAGCTAAGACCTAGCATCCGACATATAGTCTTCATCATCAAAGAAGCTGATGCTGCTGCTGTCATCAGGAAATAGCTTTTGACCAGGCGGCAATCTCGGTCCCAACTCGGAGGTGTAGGTGGAATCCATGTTCCGGATTAAATACACATCCAGCTCTCTCTCCCCATCTAGTCCCTGGAGATGAAGTTTCATATCCCCTACAACTTCGGCAGTGATGAAATCAACGTACTCAAGCCCGTATGTGATGGACAGAGGTGGGATCCTCCAGTAAATGAGGAAATAGCCAATCGATATGCGGTTTAGGTATTGCACCATTTGATTCAGATCATGACGATCAAATGTGCGAATGTCGACATAGTCGACATAATCTACCTTTCCCTTCAACACATCCTGGCCGGCTGCATTCCGGTGGAAATCGCCGCAGTGATGGATCTTGAGGGTGAACCTCCGACCACCTGTAAAAATCCCAAATGCAGAGTAGAGAGTAAGTAATTAAAAAACATAAAACCCTAAAAATAAAAACTTGCAGCCATTGTTGAGAGAAAATACACTTACGGGGAGTCTTACCGTAGTAGGGCGCTGGTTCATTAACACCCATAATCCTCCATTGTTTACCAAAGGCTGCCATTGATCGATCGAAGTTTTTTTCTTGATGATCAGGAGTTCGTACAAATGATTTTGGTGGCGAAAAAGTGAAAATTTAAAGGCAGACAGGTCACGCAACCAGCTATGGTGGGAAGAAGTGGAAAGGTCACGCCACGATAACCGTGTATATTTTTTACCTTTACCACGCAAATCCTGTTTTTACCGTGTCTATATATTACCTTTAGCGACACAAATTTTTTTGATCAATTATTGTTTATGTGATGGAAGTAATTAAATAAGTTCTGGTTAAAATATAAACAATTAACACTTCTGTCTCAATGGTTCTTCTTAATCTTGTAGTGCGTTCCTTTCTTTTGACTGGCCCACGTTCAAGCCTTGTGTGCTACAATTTATAATTTTTTGATTGTCTGATACGGGATGACATGATTTATAAACTGGATAGATTTTACTTCTTCGGTAAATTGGAACACGAACAAAACCGTATGAACTAACAAGAACAAAACCGTATGAACTAGAATTCCACCGGAAGAATAGTTCATCTGGAATGAGAGCAGATGAATAGAACCGGATGATATTTTTAGACAACTATTTCACTGCCTTGGCGGACTGAGATGATTTATAATTAAACGGGATCAATTTTAGTTATTCATTAGAGAAGAAGAAGAATATAACCGGATTGTGACACCTCGTCCAAAAGTCAGGTCAACGCTCTTTACTTTGACTTTAGATTAGACCTTATATGCTTATCTTATCTGTGATTAACTATCGGTAACTGTACGTAACCGATGAAAAACCGAACTTAAACTGATTCCCACGTTTGTATTGGAAAACGCGCCCTAATAAAAACGAAAGACCATTAAGGAATTAATGGAATTTTAACAATAAAAAAATAAATATAAAAATATACTTTTTATATTTTTCTTAAACATGTGTCACGGATATTCACCATCGACACAGGAACATTTTAAGCGATTACGCGACTAGTTACAATTGGGATTCTAATCACTCATGGTAGTCGAGCTTAAGACCGACGCGAGCAAACGAAACAGTCTTCGTTGCATTCACGCGTACCAAACTGGATCAACTTGAGAAAAACAAAAACAAATCATGTCAAGCAAAACTAAAACTGTTCATGCGAACCAAAAATAAATTCAAAAACTTGTCGTTGTCAAGACTTAGCCAAACGATATGACCGTTAACCATATTGGGCCCGGTTAGGCCCAACGAGCCCAAAATAATCCGAACAAACCCGTACGTTTCTCGGTAACCCGACTCCACCCACCGAGTGACCGACCCAACCCGGAGGCCCGACCCGCGGCCCAACGGCCTTGGGCCGAACCCGACCCTTTCCTCATTTGCGACCCACTCGAGAACCCGCCCAAACCGGTTTCTCTTCTCTCGCGGCCCAAACAGAAAACCCGGCCCGGCCCACTATTTTTCCATGGGCTTCGACCCGACCCCTTAACCAAATACGCATAGGCTTTGGCCCAAACCTCAAACCTTTTAATTTGATTGTTTTGGCCCAATGATTTTTATAAAATTTACCCACTCGATTCTATAAACTTTTGACCGAAATAATTATTTAAAACTCACCACCGTTGTAATAAATTGTGTTTGGGTTAAATTTATAAAAATCATAATTTTTATAAACTCCTAACTCCTCCATATTTTATAAAAGCTCTTAGATTTTTAAAAGTTTATAAAATTAGTCACCTACAAAGGTTGGGTGAATGTGGTGTTGACAACACACCAAAATCCATTGGTTTTTAATGAGCAATTACCATAGGATTTAAGCCTAAACCAAGAGCTAATAACCAATATTTTGACTATAAAAGAAAGCCACCCCACACCCAAAATCCTTGCACCAACACCACTCCTCCCTCCCTCCTTGTTTCGGCTGAGAACCACCACCCACCGCCCGACCACCGCCGGCCAGCCGCCCTCTGTCGCCGCCACACCGCCGTGCCGGACCGCCGGACCACCATCAACCACCACCGATTCTCCTCCTTCTCTTTTGTGAGGTTTCTAACTCACTTTTCTATCTATTTTTTTCACTCCAAGGAACCCTCAAGTCTTGGCAATAATCCACCAAGTTAACTAGAATGTTTGTGTTTGTTTGATCAACTAACAACAACTCCCTTCTTAACCCCCTTTCTTCTAAGATCAAGCACTCATCTTGGTGTCTTTGAGACTTAAAAATAGCCAAGGAGTGTGGTGAAACACATTTGTGAAATCAAAAGAAAGTAACAAGTGTGCACCATGAATCTTATGTATATGAAACCTTGGTCTCATAAGTTAGTTGATTTAAACAAAACCCAAGCCTCTTCATATGAATTAAATCATAAATGATAACTAACAATCTATACATGTTTATATTTCTTGTCCTAACACCAAAGTGTTAGTGATTGTTATTTTTATTTATTTGTCCTAACACAAATGTGTTAGTTGATTGTTAATTTATTTAAAAGTCCTAACACCAATGTATTAGTTGATTGTTATGATATATGTCCTAACACAATGTGTTAGTTGATTAATTACAAATCATATTATGTTACATATTAAAACTATGTTAAACAAATAAATCTCCTAAACAAGATCTAACGATTTAAACAAAGTTACATATGTAACTTATGACATAAATGGCTAAAACAAATAAAAGAGAACAAAAAGAATATTACTTGTTTTAGTAAATATAACACATTAAATGTATTATAAAAGTTCAAGACAAAAAAGAATTTTTATAGATTTTGTTACTAAAAATGGAAGGAATAAAATTTATGTCAAATGATTGGTTTGACATAAATCCTTAGAGTTATTACAAGTTTAACCATTTAAGTATTTAATATAAATGGAAGTTTTTCTATAAAAAGACTTAATAAAATTAAAATGATTTATAAAAGACTATTATAAATAATCAATCAAGCAATTAATTATTTTTATAAACTTTTATTGTTATTTTGATGAAATCAAAGTAATCAAAGATCAAAATACGTTGCGTCGTAATAAAACTGGGACCACACGGCGATATACGCGAAAACGTAACCGTTAGAGATTTTTAAATAAAATTTCTAATCAAGTTTCTATAAAGACAACTTTATATAAATCCAAGCGTCGTTACGATGTTTTGAAAATGTTTAAGAAAGAAATAAATATTTCATGTCAAAGAAATATTTTAAACGACTTCGAAATATTAAATGATTAGATGTTAAACGATTCATGTTTTAAGAATGAATAATTAATCTTGACGATTAATTATGTTTTATTCACCAAATACGGTTAATCATAATTATTTGGAAATAAGTATAACTTGTATAATTAACAAACCAAGCACGTAATGGTTTAATTAAAAATAATTATACAAACTTGTAAAAATAATAATAAACATTATTATTCATAAATTCAATATTCAGGACTTGATTGAACTAAATAATTGTTTAATTTTTTATTATATTTATTGAACATAAATATAAAACATCACAAATGTATTTATTTGATAAGTACTAACTAACGGGTTTTTAAACGTATAGAAACGGGATTAAAACGTCAAGACTTGACCGGTATCACTTGGGTGACTTATGTTACTCAAATGATCATAGACCTTATGCAAATGTCTTATTTATTTAAATTAGGACGTTACTTGCTATCGCTACTTCACGGTTCATTCATTCATCTGTTGATTCAGTGAGTTTCACGGCCCCTTTTCCTTTAACTGTTTTATACTTTGGGGGAGAAATCATGAAATCTGATAAATGTTTTTACTTAATATTATGGTTTATCTGTTAGCCGTATGACTACTTGTTCTCTTACTGATTGCCCAACTTGGTACATTATCGTTATAAACGTTTGTACAACTGTAATCCCACCATTAATTGATTTCAATTAGTTCTGTACGAAACGATAGCTAGTGAATAGATCTATTTGGGTTGACAACCCTGCCCAGTTCGGTAGCTCTGATCCTGACTCCGTACATTGTCAAGGGGCACATGTCAGTTATTCTGCTCTGTTTAACATCTCTGGGCAAGAGATGCTTGGGTGGGTAAACCGTTAGCATTTAATTAGTTGTTCAATGTATCCTCGACTATGATTCCATTCTCGCTCACACCCGACACCGTTGACCGGGGTGTGACAGATTGGTAGCAGAGTCGTGGTTATATCGAACTAGGTTAAACAAATAAACAAAAACCAAACCTGGACTATAACCTGCTCTGAAGCTACCATTTGTATGCAAGACCGCTTCTCCAACATATTGGCTTATGTTAACTTATGTTCTATACATGTTTACTATTTCCTTAGAAATTGTTCATTTAGTTTATATGCTGTTATATAGTTACTAAACTCTGTCTCTTTCTCTTGGAATATTATCGCAGAGATGACTTCCAAGGAAGTCATCTGCATTCCCGATTCCGGTGAAGACGACGATAGAGATGTATCTGACTATACTCCATCCCCGGACGAGCCAGTGCCCAAGCGGCATAACGCCTCCAAGTACCCCTATTTATCATTGATGCCTGGGCAACTCCATTTCTGGAGACTTCTTGAGAGACTGCCTTGCTCTTACCAGCGAGGCGAGCCCTTAATTAGAGGCGGTGACACGCGCCGTCCTCTGTCTGGCATCTCTGTGCTCACTGACAAGCCGATAGCGGACACTGTACCGCTACTGGTAGCACGTTTGCATCGTCATGAGCTGGCCTTTGAATTAGTTAAGAGAGACATTGCTCGACACCTTACTGTGACTGACCTTCGGGCCCTCGAGACCCGGATAGCCAGGATTGCTGGTCACATGAATGTCATCCAGGACTTCATGGACACTCTTCATGCTCACATGACTGGTGTCAACACAACCGTCACTAACCTCCTTCTGTCAAACGAGGCCCTCCATGCGAGGCTCGCAACCGTAGAGGATTTCATTGGACGTGTAATGACCTTCATGACCCGCATGTCACAGATCACGACCACCCTAGCCATACCCCCAGGACCTCCACCATTCTAGATAACTTTAAATCTAGCCTTTGTGGACCACCATTTTAGCATATCTATATCTTGTATGTGGTATTTCTGGGCTGCAAGCCCAAGACCAAACATGTCTCACTTTGATCATCGAATGTTTTGTAGTTAATATGGTGGGAATAGAAATTAGTAGTATGGTTATGCTAATGATCATGATTGTTTTTATCATTATCGATATTATTCTTATGGTTATCTCTATGGCATGTTAATCATTCACGTACGCTATATCCCTTTCTATCCCTTCTATCTTATATTTCTTGGTTGTGTTTGCGCGTATCACGGTATCATTGGTATATGTCGTGGCAGTTATTTCCGTACGTTAATAACCCCATTTACATATTATCTAAAATTTTTCTTTATGTTGACATACACAACTTAAAGCAAAATCATGCCGCCTAGACGCCAAACCACCATAAATGCTCCTCCTCCTCCTCCGATGAGCGCCGCCGAAATCGAGGAGATGATCGCTCAACGCGTTGCTGAAACAGTCGCCGCTTCCGAGACCCAACGTCACACTGACAGTAGGGCACGCGGCACTCGGGAATGTTCATACAAAGATTCTATGAATTGCAAACCCACCAACTTCAAGGGTTCCGAGGGCGCTGTCGGGTTAATCCGTTGGTTTGAGAAAATGGAATCAGTCTTCCGCATAAGCAACTGTCCCGAGCAGTACATGGTCAAATATTCCACGTGCACGTTCACTGACGGTGCACTAACCTGGTGGAACTCCCATGCCGATGCTATGGGAACTGACTTGGCATATGCCATGAAATGGGACGAACTCAAACGACTGTTGAGCGATGAGTACTGTCCTAGATAGGAACTACAGAAACTTGAAGCTGAATTCTGGAACCTATCCATGTGTGGAGCCGACGTTGCTGGCTAGTACAAATATGACATACGGTCACACTTTTCACATTTCGGCCCTGTGACACTTTCGATTACAAGTGTGACCGTAGGTCATTTTTAATTTTCTGGACATGTTTCGGTGACATTTTAGATTGTAAGGACCAAGATTTGTGGCTTGTGTATTAAATCATCGCTTGGCGGAGTATTCTGAAGGCCTATGTGTTAGAATAGGTGAAAATAAGCTGGGTTATGGGTATATTGGGTCATTGGGCCATTTTAGATAGGTTTGGGCTCAGTTTAAAAGAGTTTAGATGGGTTTTAGTGGGCCTGGAAAGTCAAATACGGGAATTGACTATTAATTAGGGTTTTTAGGTTGTCTTGTTCTCCAAGTTGGAGAATCCCTATATAAGGGAAGACCTCCCCTCATTATGAGGTTGCTGTTTTGGTGTTGATCTCAATTGGTGGTTTACGAAATTCTCTAAAGAGAATTTCGATTGTGTATTGCAATCAAAGGAGGTTATTCAAGTGTTCTACTTCTTGTGGTTTGTGTGTTATTCTCGTTCTTAATTGCTTATTCATCTTATTTTTCAATTAATCTTAAATCACCAATCAAACCGGATTCCGCACGGTCTTGATTGGACTAGATATCGCGTAAGGATCATTTTGGGACTTACAATTGGTATCAGAGCCAAGAAACACAAGTTTCGAGGCTCTCGCGATATCAGATTCAAGATTTTGAGTACTAACGATTTGGGTTTTTCTGGTGATTTTCAGCTATTAGCACGTTCGGAGGTGTTTTTGTGCAGGTTGTAACTCAAGTCAGAAGTTTCGGAAGCTGTGATTGTGTTTTCAACACTTTTCGACCCTGTTTTCTGCTTTTCGATCGGTCTGTCTGATCGAAAAGTCCCTCCTGTTGACCCTTTCCGATCGTGAAAGCCCCCTCAGTGGCTTTTCGATCCAATGATCCTGCTCGAAAAGTCCCCTAAGTGACTTTTCGACCAGCCTGCCCAATCGAGAAGTCCCCTTTTGTGACTTCTCGATCAGTTTCACCGATCGAAAAGTCCCCTCAGAGACTTTTCGATCCAACCCTCTCAATCGAGAAGTCCCCTTGTGACTTCTCGATCAGTCTCCATTGATCGAAAAGTCCCCTGTGACTTTTCGATCCATTGTGCCTCGTGATCGAAAAGTCCCCTTCGAGACTTTTCGATCCAGCCTTCACTTTTCGATCGCATCACACTTTTCGATCCGCATCTATTCCGATCGAAAAGTACTTTTCGATCAGCTACCTCCAACCGAAAACCCTTTTTGACCTACTTTTCGATCAAGCCACTTTCAACCGAAAACCCACTTTCCGATCAAAAACCCACTTTTCAATAAAAAGAAGTTCAATCAAAGACATTGATGGCATCCTTTCTTCCAGGTAATTCTGTATCTGCCAGCAGCTCTGAGGTATGTCTTAACCCTAAATGTCAAACTATACTTAATGAGTCTCAAGAATGGCAAACTAAGTTTTTCAATGAAACATTAAATCGTGAATTTATTGATAGAGAATTGAGAGAATACAAAGGTAGGAGTAAAAACTTGAGTGAGAAACTTGAAGCTGGTAAAATTGACATAAAAAATCTTCAAAGGGACTTGAGTAACAAAAACACATATCTGACAGTTGCTAATGAAGAAATTGTCACATTGAAAGCTGAACTTGAACAAATTAAAGGTCAATTAGAAACATCACAAACCAAAGTTGTGCGAAACGATAAAATTGTGTCAGAAATGATGAAGGCTAGCTCACTTTTCTACAACACAGACGCTCGTATGCGTCATCTAAAAGCCAACTCTGGTTTGGGTCTCGGTACTGAAATAAAAGATGAAAAATCCACCCATACCGTACCGATGCCCCTGATGCATGAAATGATCTCAGACTATGAGTGTTCCAAGACCAACTTGGATGCTAAAGCTGAGATTGAAAAGAAATTGGCAGCTTGTCCCATTAAAATTTCTGCTCCTGTTTCCAACCAGACTAACTCTTTTACTTCTTGTGCAGATACAGAAAACAAAGAAGCAGGTTCAAAGGGGGAAAGTGTTGGCATTGAGAGTCAAAAGTTTCCTGACGTCAAAACTGAAATTTTTGCGTCAAATAAATCTGAGTCTGAATTGAGCTTTGCTAAGTCTGATGTTTTTGACAAAACTTCTGTTTGTGGTACTTTTAATTTCGGTGTTTGTGATCCTAAACTTTCCAAACCTTTGAGGAAAGTCAGGATTTTGAGAAAGGTTAGGGGACCACAGGTTGCTGATCCTAAGCCTACTGATCCTAATTTGGTTGGTTTGAATGATTGTTTGAATGTGTGTGCTAATGTTTGTGATAATGCTAGTAATGTGCAGAATGTGCAGGAGGCCAGACCACATGACTTTATCCCATATCCTGAGGTAACTTCTGTATATGACCAATTTGTGCCAGTACAGCGGGAGTATGTGCTAACAACGAGGCCCAATGGCAAAGTTGTGTGGATCCACAAAAATTCCAAACCATCTTGGGTATCCACAGGGAAGAAATATTCCCAAGCTCCCGCGTACCCAAAGAAGCAGTCCTGCCATATGTGTGGGAATCCTGGACATGTGGCAAGAAATTGTTTATATAGGCCATATGAACCCTACTACCCTAAAACTCATTTGCAAAACTACCAAGGGCAATCATATGGTGGCACAAACCACAAACATGGCCACAAAAAGGTAAATTCTCAGCCAAAGGTACCTACAGGCTCAAAGGTATCTAAAGTGACCAAAGAGTCTGCACCTTCACACCCTAAGGTGCAGAGACATGTACCTTCACAACCAAAGTTGCATAAGGTGACCAAAAACCCTGCACCCTCAATCCCCAAGGTGCAGAAGTCTGTGCCCCTACAACCAAAGGTACAGAAAGTTAACCAAAAGCCTAAGTCACCTCAACATCCAACCAAAACTGATTTCAAAAGTCATAAATTGAATGATTCTGTTAACAAATCAGTTGTTGCTTTAAAACCTATTTGGGTTCCCAAACATGGTGGTCTTTCTGAGAATAATCAAGAGAGGTGGAATGTGAAAAAGGTGGTAAATCAGTGTTACCTACCTAAAGGGGTGTATAAGAAGCACTCCAAACAATTTGATGAAGTTAAAAATGATAAATCAAACATTTATCAAATTCCACCTAAAAGGCTACAAGGTAAAGGGAAAGAAAACAATCAGCCCACGAATACATTTCTGATGATGGTCGTGTGAATTCTAGTGAACCCACAAAGCCCACACCAAAGTCCACCAAAAACAACACCAAAAACAACACCAAGAAACCCAAATCAAAGGCACCCACAACCCCAAGTATCAATTTTTCAAAGAGAATGTGCTTAAAAGAAATAACTTTCAATGACTCTGCAGGTATACCCAGAACAACAATGGCCTGGGTACTTATGGTTAACTAATCTCTCACCTTGTGCAGGAACAGTCAAGGAGGACTTCCATTAACTTATTTGTATTTGAAAGTGATTGTTCCAGGCACAGGATAGAAGACATCTCTCAACTACATGACATGCAGATTCTCATTTGTAGGGATGTTCTTCTGGTAAGAGGTAAATCTAGCAAAATCAGCAAGGTACTGTCTTAATTGTTTGTTTCTTGGCAAATCTGATGAGAAGTTTGGTAGTGCTTGAAACAAAACCCAGTTCGGAAAAATGTTCAAAAGAAAAACTTTGAAGGTTAGCTTGGCCAGTTTTAGTAATTATTTAGTGATGTGTCAGTGCGTTCATTAAAAAAAAAAAAAAAAAAAAAAAAACTACAAAAATAGAGTTTTAGTTTTAGGTGTGTTGTTCTTAAAAAATCAAAAAGCAAGGGGAAGAATAGAAAAGATGAAATTGTTTGACCCCTCAAAAATTTGTGCTTTTTAATTTTTAATCTTTTGTTTGTGCGTTTGAGAAGGTGGGAAGTAAAATAAATTTCCGTCTTGAAGACGGCTGACACGCGTAAGGCAGATGTGAAAGGCATGATCCATGGTGATATGCTGGTAGGCTCGGCTCTAAAATCTGAAAAGGTATGCGTTACACACTTAAAGATAACGTATGGCAGTTTGTTGGGTAACAGCACTTAGGTTAATTGCATTTCTATTTGACTGCATGTTCAAGTTCCCGATACACACGCTTGTCTCCAAGAGTGTGAAATTGAGCTCAAAAAGTCAGTGTCCCCTCTGCTTTGCGTGAGCAATGACCTGGGGATGCTTCACATGTATGTAAGGCTCTCCTCTGCTTTGCGTGAGCAATGACCTGGAGTTGTCCATACATACGTACTTCTAGATCATCTAAAATCAAAAAAAAATAAAATAATAATATACACCCAAAAGATGCCAAAGAGCACATCAAAAGAGACCCTCAAGTGTCCAAAACCCTCAGCCTTTGTCACTGATGAGAGCATTACTAAAAATGTTTCAAAAAATTCAGTTGACTTTGTATATTATACCCAAAAAAATTCTATGTGATCTATTCTTTCTCTTCTCAATCCAGTCTGGAGCT
>JBCNJP010000027.1:61749061-61876642 GCA_039602395.1 Deinandra increscens subsp. villosa
TTGCGGCGGCGAAAGTTCATAGGGCGTTATTCGTCATTTGTTCGCTTGTTTATGGGGGCGCGACAATTTACATCGCGGTATTCGTTTTTTTAGCGTGATGCGCTCCGATGTCAACTTATAATGCGGTATATGCGCATTCATTGGTGACAACAACGTCTTATACTTGTTTTTTGTTAGTTTATCAATACTTTCGTCGTATATTTTTCATCATAAGTCTGTTTGTGTTATAATTTCAATCATCTATTTAAGTTTTCTACCCTTGTAGAACTCAGACAAATAACAACAAACACCCGAATTTAAATATATATTGGTCACAAACATAGTAATTTAAAACCAAAAGAGTTTTAAGATAGAAGTCATCAACATTGTTTTAGATATCATTAATAACATAGTAGTTTGAAATTAAAAATCCGGGTGTCAATGAATTCCATTGTGAGGAGGTCAATCTGCGTCGTACGCCATGCACATTTCAATGACCTCATCACCAAAGTTTGCCCACCACTCCTCATCAGACATAGTATCAGGTGTTACCTCAATTTCATCTAACGGATGAGCCACTGAAAAACAACATTAAGGGTTTACATTGGTTTTATCACAACAATGAATGTTATAAATTCAGTATAGGTAGATATAACAAACCACAATTTTAAATGATAAATTGATACCTGGAATATCGTAGATCTCGTCCATGTATAGCGACATTCTAATTAATGTAGGAAAAAGAAACAAACATGTCAGTATCACTGTTTTGTAATGAATGAATATTAAGACACATAACAATCTAGTAATCTATTAACTTACACATGTAGTTCAAAGCACGCAACGTCGACTAAATATTTGGGGAAAGAAGTGTCTCGTTGTATGCCGCTCCTTGCAGTATATTAAAGTACTCGGGAGGATAGAAGTAAATGACCTTATTCATACTAAAGTCTAACACATAAGCATCATCACAATTCGTCATAAGAAGCCATTTGTTCACATTCGTGACATACTTAACATAGAATTCCTCAGGAAATGTAATGGGCATTGCCTTGCATAGTGAAACCACCAAAGACCACTCATCACCCATCATCTTCCATACGTCAAAGGAATAATCATATTCATGCAGCCCATGTACAACAAACAGTCGAATGTCGTTATGGACATTAACAATGTGTATCTTATAATCACCATTGTAGCTAAACTTTGGTACGGATATATTCATAAATTGTTCAGAATTTACGTCAAAGCGTAGAATCGTTTGAAGATACGACCTCCAATTGTCGCTAACCAAGAAAAAGAGAGCGTCTCCGCATAATGTCGCACATGACAAACCAAATCTGCGAGAATGATACTCCATTTCCACAAAAAAGGGTATCTCTCTCCAGGAATCCAACGACACCGAGTAAACATAAGAAACAAATTTTTCTTGACAACGTGTTACATGTAAAAGCCTATAATCCTGAGAAGAGTTGGAATAAAACCCTAATATATCGCCACCAGGATCATAAAAAGACATGGTTTTGTTTTTTGACAACTTTTTGTAGGCAGTTGTAAGAGGATTCCACAGCACGATCTCACGTGTATCTACAACGCAAACACAAAGCAACCCATCTAAGACGCCTAAAACCCTCAAATCCCATGGTTGAATTCTGAACGGAAAGTAAACAAGGGCATCAGAATCCAACATCGACCCTCCGAAACCTAACGTTTGAAAGGCATTATCTCGGCATAAAGTGGCTAAAATTTTTAGTTCATGAGATTTGGAGATGTGAGCCTTAACAAAAGCTTCTGTTGAAATGATTGTGCACCAGTCCCTACACACAAGCTTACATTGACAAGCAAATTTTGCTGGAAGTCTTGATACCACCTCCAATATAAGTAGCGGTAATGGAATTTCTGCCATGATATACCTAATTTGAACCATGAAAGTTACAACAAAAAAAAATTATAGACAGGTTTAGTGGAACCATTTACAACTATCATCTTATATCTTGCATTATATTGCCATAAAAACAAGTTGCATTATGTGTTCTAAACATCCATGTCATGTATTGTTGTATTTAAATATTTATGGATTCTATCGTTTATAATGTACAACCCGATTGATCTCACAGGTCTATAATATTAGTTAATAATAATCATTTCGGACATGGAACATAAAAAAGAGTTGAGTTCAATCAAAGTGTGGGCGCTGAAGTAATAATAATCATATAGGACGTGAAACGTAAAAAAAAAGTAAGTTTATTGATCCTGTAATACTTCCCGATAGACCACATTGGAGGTGTATACCCCGTCTCGCTTAAAGTCTTTGGCCAAGTGAACTAATAACTTTGTATTTTCGCGCGATATCCCTCTTGACAATGCCACGTAGAGTTGCCCATGGGAAAATACAGAATCCGGTAGATAAACTCCAACGTGCGGAATTGTTTGACCTTGAGCTTTATTGATTGTCATGGCAAAACTAAGTCGAACTGGAAACTGTTTTCTTTTCAACTTGAACGGGAACATGTCTTCTTCGGAAAGAGACAAAGGGATTCTCGGCAAAAACACCCGTTTTCCAGTATGTTGTCCCACAGCTATTTCAGCATCAATAACATTGCGTTGGAATCCTTTGCATATCAGTCTTGTGCCATTGCATAGACCATGTGATGGATCTATATTCCGCAACAATATTATGGGGCATCCTACTTTAAGCCGAAGTTTATGAGGAGGCAAAGTTGGTTGTAGTAAACCAAACATAATAGTTTTTCAGTTTAGGCCATCTATATATTTCTCACGAATACACATAAAAATAATACAATTTGTTATAAAACTCTAGTACTGTCATAAAAATTCTCATAATAAATCCTGCATTTTTTGTAAGACATTTACAAAAGGCCTATTAGACCCAGACACATTCTGTAATATTCTTCTGTTTCATTACATACGAAAGTTACAAATTTCCTCAATGTAATTAGCATTATGTCTAACCATTACAAAGCTTTAATTTCCTAAATGTAATTATCATTATGTCTAACCATCTTTAGCACCAAACACCTATTAATGCAAATTTACCATAACATGTATAAAAAAACATGAGCTTTAAGTGTACCTTTGATGGAGAAGAACTGAATATCTTCGATGGAGAAAAACTGAAGTATCTTCAATCCACACTTTCAACTTGAACATTCACTTTTTAAAGTCAAACTAAACAAATTTCAAAATGACCAAATTTAAAGCTCAAATGACCAAAATTGCAAGAACATCAAAATAAAAAAAAAATAAAAAACTGGATGCCAAACAGGGACAAGATTGAGTAAACACTCCCAAATCATGCTTAGGGGCTGCAGTTTGATATGAACACCATAGATAAATAGGAATTCAGGTTCTAAAGCAGGTTCTAAACAAAAATCAAGTTCTAAAGCATGTTCAATTAATGCAGCCATCACCTTATTGATTGTAAGGGCACTATTGGCATATTAGTTAAACATCAAACTAAACAAATTTTAAAATGACCAAATTTAAAGCTCAAATGACCAAAATTGCAAGAACATCAAAATAAAAAAAAAATAAAAAACTGGATGCCAAACAGGGACAAGATTGAGTAAGTTACACATGTTCATTTGTTGTAGTTACTTTAATATACTTAAGAAAGGAAAGCTCTAGTAGAGCATGCATCATCCATCTTAACAGTAGCTAAAGAGATGACTATGCATCTCAAATGGGTTAATAAAAGCTTATATGAGGGGGATGACCTGCAATATCCTCTGCTCGGGTATATATGCCAAGCATTATTTGAATTAGTCTATGTGACTGTTATCTTTCTTAAATGATATATGATTCAAGCTTTGGTGTGACTGTTACCTTATTTCAGTTTAGGCCATCTATATGTTCAGTAAACGGGTCATTCTGACCCGTTTAGTAAAGCAAGTTTATATGCAAGGAGTCAAAAATCACACAAAGAGCAGGTTCATCTCATTTGTTTGTTTGATAAGGAGCACATTTAAAAAAAAATAAGGGGCATCTAGATTTCCGTTAACAACCAGAGCATCAAAAAGTATTAAATTCTAAGCACCAATAATAAAACCTTGCAAGCAATCACATGAACACATATAAAGTTATTTGATTGTACTAATAAGTTAATATTCTGAAGGTCTTACCCTTAACACATTCCCATATGTCATATAAAAAGGATTAACATGAACCAACAATAAAACCTTGCAAGCATAAAAATTTGAGCAACAGTTTATAGCCAGTTATTCCTCATGATGCCTGTTCTAAAACCCCATCCTAACACAATTACTGATTACTTAACGCCTTGTATGTTCTTAAACCAAAAATATTTCCAAATAGTATTAAATTCTAAGCATCACTGCAACCACATGTATCCAGTCTTAGCATTCATCTCCAATAAAATCTACCATGATGCAGATGCTTGTCCTAAAACCTCATCCAGTCTTACATGTACTTAACCCATAAATTCTCCAACAAACAAGTTCTAGCCTATGAATCATGAACTTTAAATCAAAATGTGGGAGTTCAAAGTTCACAAAATCAATTAATATCCTATTAAAATAGCTCAGACAAGAAAAGTTCTTTTAAATGGAAAGCGGAGTTAAAACTTAGTACAGTGAATGATAGACATTATGAACATGAGATTATAACAAATTAGCTTAGATTATTTTTTAGGTTTTAATCTTCACAAAACTGTTAAGATTTGTTATAAAAGAAACCTGATACATATTGGATGCCATGTAATTTAGGTTCTAAGATTAGTATGCAAGTTAAATACAGATTCTTCAAACAAGTATATATTATAACTAAAACACAGATTCTCAACATGATTGTAATTGAATGTAAAAACTAAGTAAATTTCCTAACCTTTGTGTGTGTTCTTGATGCCAAATGTAAGTAATAACGCAAATCAGCTCCTCCCTTTCGACTAAATCAGATTAAAACCAACATTAATATAAACCAATGATAAAAAAAATCAATTCAAAAATAGAAAAATTAAAATCAAGAAGTACCAGAGAAGAGAAGCAAAGCCGATGCAATTCGATGTGCAAATGAGATTCACGTTGCAGCGACTTTATAGACATCACCTAGGGCTCCATCCAAGTCAAATTCGGAGATGAATCCGTGTGAAAAAACTGCTTGAACCGTCGATTAATGCTCCAAACGAAATCCCACCGTACAATGTGTGTTTCTTCACCATGGAAAGAAGCCATGCCATGAAAAGATTGCTGTGAAAAAGCGAAGGTGGAAAGGGGAAACAGAGGTTGCCGGAAATGGTAGAGAGAGAGCGTGGTTGTGTTTATGAGCGTGGTTGTCGGAACGAATGAGCGTGGTTGTGGTTAGAAAGGAACTGATTTCAACCGATTTTGGTTTGTTTGGAACTAACTATGCTATAGACTCTTGTACATGCTGCAATACATATTGTACCTCTTAATTTTTGCTTGTACATTGTGCTTAAATAATTGTACATCTTAATTTTTCAACCATTTGACATAATATGCATTATAAGGTAGTAGAGATAATGCATCATGCATCAATACTATTAGTACTAATGCATGATGTAACAATAAAAAAATCACTAAACTTTTTTTTCTTTTTAATTTTTTTCCAGAAATAAAGCTAATAGGCGAAATTATTTTTAAAAATTATCAATATATGAAGAAGTTATAGAGAAATTTTTTTTGGTTTTCTGGTTTTTTCACTTTTCTTTGGTTTTCCCTTGATATATATATATATAGGGTAAGTGTTTTGAAGATTTAAAAAACCGTTCACGATATTCTATCTTAATGAAAAATAATCACTCACGAGTACGGAATCCAAGTGATTGATTGATTCAAGATAAGAGATGAGAAGAATACAAGAATACGATGATTAAGGGTTTTCCAAGTGCGTAATCCAAGTGATTGATTGATTCAAGATAATATATGAGAAGAATACAAAAACTTCATCTTTATATTTTCAATATAGATTACGGGTTTTCTATAAAACTTCTTAAAAAGTGTTCACGATATTATCCCATATTTCTTCATCTTTACATTTTTTAGGGGTCAACTTTTCCAAGATCAACAACCGTTCACGATATTCTATCAATCACGAGTGCGGAATCCAAGTGATTGATTGATTCAAGATAAGAGATGAGAAGAATACAAGAATACGATGATTAAAACAATGAAAAACCTGAACTTGCACACAAGATAACTTGTCGGGTACAAAACAGAAATCGTAAACTCTCTTCTCTCGGGTTTACGATCGTAATCACTTGATCGTAAACACCTCTGGCTCCTCCTTTCTCAATCGTAATCAGCCACCCAAATGAGGAGGTCCAAAGGGGTTTATATAGGCACCCCAATGGGTTTACTATTGGGCCTCTTGAGTCATAAACCCAATAGTAAACTCAAACCCAATCATAAACTAGCCTACATACAATAACAAAACTAGTCTACTAAACTAATGAAACCCTCTAAGCCCAGCCCAACATGTTTAATATTACAAGCCTCATAATCTAGCCTCTACAATCTTCCCCTAGGCTTGTGATATTAAATGTCTTCAATCTCTGAAATTCTTCTTCTTGACTGGCTGGCAAAGATGTTGATGAAGATTATTTCCGCAGAAATCTTTAATGGGTTTCATGACGGGCACTTGGGACTTCCTCTTGATCAGCATCAGCTTGAACTTCTTGAAATGAACAAGTTAATGGGATGGAGGATTCTCATTGACTTGCTTCTCATGAAGGAATTGGTTCTTGCTGAATCTTCGGTAACTGTCTTGAATCTCCAAAAATTAGAGGGTAAAAAGTTTGAACACCTCTAACTTTGAAGAACTTGGTTGTTGATCTTGGGTCTTCATGATCTCTGACTGCTCTCTGCATCATTTTCTTCATCAAAGATCGACTTGAAATCTTCAGCTTCCCCTAAACTTGTGAGCATTTTCTTTGAAGCTCTTTTGAAACTTTTAAAAACTTGTAAAGACACCAACAACTTCCCCTGAACAGTTGCTTTTCCAGATGGAAGTCTTGTCCGGCTGGTTCTTTAACTTTGAGCAGCAGCAGCATCAGCAGCATCTTTCTCTCATCAACCTGTCTGACACACATTTGAAAAAATATACTCCACCAGACATTTGATGACCGGTCTTTGGGTTAGGAGGTAATTATCATCTGTTCAGTTGATTCAAATTAACATTATTTTAACCAAAAACCCTAATATAGATTACGGGTTTTCTATAAAACTTCCCCTGAACCCAAGACCTCTAAAGACTTCCCCTTAGCTGATAACTTCCCCTCAGACTTCCCCTGAGATAATACATATTATCTTCGAGTTCCCTTCAGATACTATGTATTATGGAAGTCTTTTCAATAGATAATAAGTATCATCCTCGAGTTCCCTTCGAATAATACTTATTATCCCCTCTCCTTCCCCTAAAAATTTGTCAAGATCTGACGGAGGAAGTCTTTTCCATTAGATAATAAGTATCATCCTCGAGTTCCCTTCGGATAATACTTATTATCCCATACTCCTTCCCCTAAAAATTTGGCAAGATCTGTCGGGGGCATATTGTCATGCATTAAAATCCATGAAAAACACATTTTGACTTCTCAAATCAACCTGGCCAAGACAAAAACACACCAAAAAGAACTTAACGACTCACACACGAAAGATAAAAACAAACAAATACTTACCAATATCAAACATGAGAAAGTTTACAAGGGATCAAACCGTATGAATCTAACTGAGGAACCCTTTTCAGCTTTAGTTACTCAACTAGTCCAGGTGATTGCCGGTATGTTTGTCCGCTTTAAACTCAAACCCGTTTAATCCCAACCGAATGCATCATGCTTAATATAGTACAATATTACCGTCATGTTTAATTGTCCCCACACCCAAGCGTACATAGCAAAACCTACCCAACCTCAGAGTTTATTGAGGATTCACAAACCCCCAACTTGAGGAACCATGCACCACGGCTATGACTACCACTTATTTTCATTAACCATCAGTTGGTGATCAGGTCGGCCGCTAAGCACGCAAAGAAGACCAACTGAGTGATTATTTTTCATTTTCTTTTCTTTTTCATTTTTTTTAATTTCTTTTTCATTTCTTTTTATTATGTAGTGTAGTCATGACAGCAAAGACATGGCGTGTGAGAGAGTGAATACTAGGTAATTACCACTCTCAACCCATTTTTGCCGGGACTCAGTCTTTTAAACCATGCAACCTGGGATGGGAAACTAAACATATATATCTTTTTAAATTCACTGCACTTTCATTGGAGGTCATAAGTTTAGGTCGAGCCTACCGAGCATATCACCGTGGAACTTGCCTTTCACTTCCGCCTTACGCGTGTCAGCCATCTCCAACCCGGACATTCATTTTACTTCCCCTAAACTTCTCAAAAACAAGACACAAACAATTAAAAATTGAAAAGAACACTATTTTTTAGGGGTCAACTTTTTCTTCATCTTTACATTTCTTCCCCTTGCTTTTTGATTTTTAATGTCACAATCTTGTGAACATCATTTTTCAGTTTTTTTTTTAATAAAAATAAAACAAACAAACACACTTAAAAGAACAAAACACAAAATTTTGAAGATATCTGGCCAAGCTAACTTTCAAAGTATTAATTTGAAAATTTTAGAAAATTGTGTTTCATGACATGCACACTTCATTGCATTTGAAGTCAAACACATAATCAATCAACAACTTAATTGAAACTTTAATGAAATAGGTTTGTAGGTCCGAGATCAACCAAACAACACGATATCTAAACTAATACGAGTGCGGAAACCTCGTACAAGCTTGATTCAAGAACAATAGTAGAAGAATAGACTAAATCTTGTGTAAAGATGAAGTCTTGAATGAGAAATGCTACTAAAGGAAGCTGATCGTAAACTAGCAAAGAACAAGAAATCGTAAACTGCCTTGATTCTATTAGAAAAGCTTAGTTACATGGAAAGACAAAATGGGTTTATATACTACCCAAGACAAACCCTAATATAATCGTAATCAAGAAACCGGCCCACATGGCCCATTAATAAACAAGCCCAAAACTAAATTAAATAAGCCCAATTACAAATGTTCATGCCTTAAATAAACCTAGCCCAACAATCTTCCCCTAGGCATGAAACATTTGAGCTTCTCTTCTATGGCAGCAGGAGGTCAAATCTGAAAGTGTTCTGAACGTTGTTTGACCACCACTTGTTTGCTACAATCCGCTCTGCAGTCCCATGAAAAATTCCCACCCTCACAGCATTCTCCATATCATTTTCATCACCAAGTATAGGCTGTGAGGCGAGTAGCTTTATGTCTCTTTCTCCAAAACGCAGCAGATCAACTGGATCATAGAAGCGAAACTGCCGGAGACCTTTGCATAGAACCACCACCTCGTGAGTTGTTGGATCATAGCACCAGCAGTCAAAGTTTTTGACCAAAGTACCATCTTCGATTTCATCCAACATATTGATCACTCGTGTACGCTTGGTAGGTGGTCTTCTAGCTTCACCAATAGGATCCCCAGTCACAGGGTCAGCACCTGTCTCAACCCATCTCACCTGTTTCAGGTCAAAGTCAGCAAAATTGTTCTCCAGATGGCTTAAAAGGTTGTTTCTGATAAGTTCCCCATCTGTGCTGTTCCACCTGTTGATGAAGGGAGCTCGGAGCAGACTCCTGATCTCAGGCTCAGTCCATGAGTGGAATTGAGCACGTGTTCTGTAATACTCAACTGGACTGAAGCCGTCACGGATCACAGCAAACAGTTTCTTCTCCGTATCATAGTGCCAGCACAGGATGGCTTCACGACTCCCCCTTTTGTCAATGGAGCTTTCACCAACATCGAGGGCGTATTTTGTGGGGGCTGGTCCTTGGTAGAATTCACGGAACCAGTTGTCGTGTCCTTCAGGGGCCTTGGAGATGACTCTGCCACTTCGGGCGTAATCTGGCATCACTATGTTTTCATCACCATCATCTGCCTCCACAGCTTCTCCAGCTTGAGATGAACTCTGACCTGAGGCACCTGTGTTGCCAGGCCCTGTACCACCTGTCAGCTCAATAACCTTCTTTCTCAGCCCCTTAATCATATTGTAGAGAAATTCCATCCTTTCTTTGTCAGCTATCTCATATCCTTTCATATAATCTCTGTTTGCTTCCTCCTTCTCTCTCAAAATTTTGATTTCATCCTTGAGATTCTTTATCTCATTCTCTCTCATTCTGTTTTGAGAGATCAGGAAATTGATCTGAGGATCAGCACTTATCCTCAAATCAATAGGAAGCTCCGCAGCCATCAGTGGTCTGAAACCTGGAGCTGCAAGAGGTTGGCTTGTCGCGGTAGAGAGGCTAATTCTGACCGGACTAGGAACAACGAACGTGCTATCAACCTCCAGAAATTGCCTATCTTCACGTACAGGGCTTTGCACGTTCAGAATCGGACTATTGTGCTGCACAAAGGTAGGTTGATCTTGCACTGCTTCTGTCTGAGAGGCAGAAGGTTGTTCTTGACTTGCTTCTTCATTTGATTCTTCCCGTCCAGTGAGTCCCTCAGAATTTGGTTCAGTTGGTTCTATAAGCATAATACTGGAGCTCGTCTTGGTGAGCTTGAACCGAACGTTTCTTGGATCAGATTTTCTACGAGGAGATGGCTCACGGACAGGGGCAGGTTCCTCAACAAGAACATCATCGACAGTCAAATTTATCTCAGGAGGCGTATCATCACTGCCAGATGACCCAACCATATCGTCTCTTGACCTTTTGTGAATTAGAGGCTCCAAGTCTCTATAGATATCATCTTCAGCTATGTCTTGTCCAGCGAGAATGTCATCCATTATATTTTCTTCGTCGGACGGAATGACATCATCCTCCTGAACATTGACAGCAGTAATTGCTGTTACATCTTGTTCCTCAGCAATGGATGCATTAATAACAGGAACATCTGCCTCAGGCTCGGATTCATCCATAACTTGCTCCCGTGCAACTTCTGGAAATGCACCCCTCTTAACCCACTCCAGTCTACCTTCAAAGGACTTTTTACCTGCCCTATCCTGGGTTTGCAACCCAAACACCCCAATGTCCATCACTTTCACATCCAGCTTCTCAATCCTCTCCTCTATCGTTGGGTACTTCTTCATAACCACCATTTGTACAAACCTTGGTGTCATTAAAAATTGTTCTCTGGCACTTAGCTCTGCATTTCCTATCCAGTCAATCAGCATCATCTTTGAAAAGTTGAAGTTCCAATCTAAGGCCAAAGCAACAAAGGCAGTTCCATGAAGTTGATTTAATTGATCGAAGCTTGTTCTCTTTCCGAGGAAAGATTTCTGCATGTAGTGCGCCAGACACCTCCAGTAGTGCGGCAAAAGCTTCTTGAAGATGGGTGGAAATTTTCCTTCATACCCCATTGATTGTGCCCCTGCCAGAACAACCTCCTTCGGATACTTGATAGGATGTGAAGCATCATCGGTAATGTTCAGTCCTTGCCGAATATCTTCTTCCTCAATAACAATTTGTCTGTTATTGACCGTTGCAGTAATCCTTGTCTTGTCAGAATTTGCCCTGGCAGTTCCCCAAAATTCTCTCACCAGCATCTCGTCGATCAAAACATTCGTCCTTAGAGCATAGTTGATCTTGCACGTGTTCATTCCAGCTACCAGTGAGTAGAACAGCTCCATGTGTTTTTCTGGTGGGTCCTCCAGAAAAGCTGGCATACAGTGGTCTGGTTCATATTTTATGTCTTGAATCAGCATTTCTTCTGCCATCTGAGAAAGACAAGACATATGTATCAGACATATTCATCAACACTTAATTATGTTTGTCAACAACTTGAAGTTCAATTGATTTACACATTAAACTTTTTAAGTTCAGAAAAACCTCAATTTAAACTTTCAAGCGAAGTATTTTGATTTTGAATCACAAATTAACAAACACATTGATTTTAACTTAACCACATATATATAATTTTTTTTTTAAAGAAAATTAAGTGTTTAAGCCTTTATATGGTGATTACGATCCATATAATGAGTTTACGATTTTCAAAATGGGTTCACGACTGGATCCAATCGTAAACATTAAGCCCAGTCGTAAACACCGAAAATCGACCAACGCCCAATCGTAAACTCCTTTGTCGTAAACAAGGATCGTAAATGGTCATCGTAATCATCAATCGGGAACATCAGTCGTAAACCCCGATCGAAAATAACGATCGTAAACACCAAGCGTCGTCTCCATCACCAAAAAATCGTAAACACTCAAGTCCGCCATTTTTGTACCTGCAAATTCTCGAAATCGCGTTAAACACCACAAATATGTAAACCAAGCTAACCAACACTACCTTTCAAGTGTTCAAAACACGATTCCGACTTCTAATCACCCAACAATCACTCAAAATAGTCAAAACAGAAGATGATCGAGACTTAGGGTTTAAATTACAAAAAAACTGTGAATAACCCGACAAATACAGTCGATTGAAGAGGGGTTTTGTGGTTCTTGTGGTCGGAAACGGATGGCGAAGGCAGTGGTGTGGTCTGATTTCTCAGAAGACGGCCGGATGTGGGTGCGATGACTTTTCCGGCGAGGGTGCGGCGGAAGGTTAGGGTTTCACGGCGTAATCGTAAACGGAGGGTAAAGGTGAAATGAGAGGATCGTAATCCGGTTGGGGTATTTGTACTCCTTTTAGAAATTTTCATTTGACCCCCTTGAGTTTTAACAAATTTAACCACCTCCCAAACCTTTAATAATCTTAATAAAATTAACTTTGAGATAATAATTGAGAATTTTAACGAAGCTTCCCCTCAAATTTAGCCCCGAGTATCCGATCATGATCAACAAAAAGAATTAAAAGAGATAAGATTTTAAACATTTAAGTATAAAACATAAGACATAAAACAATTAAAAACTAATTGCAGAAATTAAAAACAACTTGCCTCGAATCAGATATTTTTCATGGATCATACCAGACACTTTTTCAACTGAGGAACCCTTTTCAGCTTTCCGTTACTCGACGCTCTTAAACGATAGCTCAAAAATTTTATATCATATAAACTCACATCCAGTTAAAAAATATTTTAAGTGCTTAAAATTATGGTACATTGTTACCGTTATGTTTATCAGTCCCCACACCCAATTGTTCATAGCAAAACCTACCCAACCTCAGAGTTTATTGAGGATTCACAAACCCCCAACTTGAGGAACCATGCAATGCCACATTGACTACCACTTATTTTATAATTATCCGTTGATGATCAGGTCGGCCGCATAAGCACGCAGAGAAGACCAACAAAATAATTGACTTTATTTTCAACACTATATTTTTTGATTTTCTTTTGACTTTTCATTTTTTCTTTTTCTTTTTCTTTTGACTCTTTCTGTGGTGTTGTCATGTTAGCATAAACATGGTGTGTGAGAGAGTGAATACTAGGTAATACCACTCTCAACCCGTTTTTGCTGGGACTCAGTCTTTTAAACTATGTAAACTAGGATGGAAAGCTAAACACGTATAGAGTTTAAGATTATTGCACTTACATGGATGATCATAGTTTTTGATTTATCTTACCGAACATCATCTTTGAGACGTCTTTCACTTCTGCCTTACGCGTGTCAGTCTCCGATCGTCATGGAAATTTATATCACTTCCTACCGACTCAAGGCAAAACAAAAGACATCATAAAAACCTCAAACAGATATTTTTGTATTTTCTGAGACAATTATATTTCTTCCCCTGTTTTTATGAGGCTTTTGAAAAACAAACACTATATTTTTTTTGAGAAATTTCCTGATTTTTTTTTTTTTATATTTTTATATTAATTTTTTTAATTTTCTTAAAAAATATTTACAAACACAAATTGATCAGATCATTCCTCGAAGGCAATCATCCGAAGGCCTTCGACGCACATTTCAAAATTTGGTCGTGGGAGGGGTTTTGTGAAGATATCAGACACGTTTTGGTCTGAGCTTACCTTCTGAAGCTGAATCAACTCCCGATCATAACAATCACGTATGAAGTGTACCTTGATGTCTATGTGCTTTGTTTTAGAGTGATGAACGGGGTTTTTCACAATTTCCAGAGCAGCAGCATTATCACAGAAAATTGGAGTGTTAACGAATTCCATACCGTAATCCGTGAGCTGATTCTGGATCCACACTACCTGTGAAGTACCGGCAGATGCGGCCACGTACTCAGCTTCTGCAGTTGATTTGGATACGGTATGCTGCTTCTTGCTCTGCCATGAGATGAGTCGATCGCCCAAATATTGACATCCTCCCGTTGTTGACTTCCGATCCAAGTCACTGCCTCCATAGTCACTGTCAGTATAAGCATACAATTGAAAGTCAGTGTTCTTTGGGTACCAAAGACCAAGCCGAGGCCTGCCCTTTAGATACCGAAATATACGTTTAACAGCATTCAAATGAGAAAGTTTAGGGTTAGCCTGATAACGAGCACACAAGCAAACTGCATGCATAATATCTGGCCGACTTGCTGTTAGGTACATCAGAGAACCAATCATGGAGCGATACATGAACTCGCTTACTGACTCCCCGTCTGCATCTGCTGACAAAAGAGGTCGGGATGCCATTGGAGTTGAGATCGGCTTTGAGTCTTGCATCTTGAATTTCTCTAGGATCTCATTCACATACTTGGCTTGATGAATAAGAATCCCAGATTCATCTTGTTTAACCTGCAAGGCTAGGAAGAAACTCATTTCCCCCTGATCGCTCATCTCAAACTTCTTCCTCATAATCTCTTCAAATTCGGTGCATAGATCTTCATTCGTTGATCCATAAATGATGTCATCCACATATACTTGCACCATTATAATGTGATCGTCCACCCGTTTTCTGAACAACGTCTGATCCACCACCCCTCTAGTATACCCATTTTCCACCAGGTGTGTTGACAACGTCTCATACCACGTTCTTGGAGCTTGATGTAAACCATACAATGCCTTATCCAGCAGATACACATGATCTGGATGCTCCTCATCTAT
This sequence comes from Deinandra increscens subsp. villosa, assembly GCA_039602395.1. NCBI lineage: Eukaryota > Viridiplantae > Streptophyta > Magnoliopsida > Asterales > Asteraceae > Deinandra > Deinandra increscens. The sequence continues at coordinate 61,764,003 of JBCNJP010000027.1, forward strand.
GAACCCAGGTGGTTGAGTCACGTACACCTCTTCATTCATTTCAGCATACAGGAATGCTGTCTTCACGTCCATCTGGTGCACCGTAAAATTCAGATAAGATGCAACCGCAAGAAATATCCGTATGGCTTCCAATCTTGCTACAGGGGCATACACCTCATCATAGTCAATTCCATGTATTTGACGGTGACCTTGGACAATTAACCTTGCCTTGTTTCGAACGATTATACCCGTGTCATCTTTTTTGTTCTTGTACAACCAACGGGTGGGTATAACCTTCTTGTTATCTGGCCTCTTGACTAGTCGCCACACTCCCAGCTTTGAGAATTGATTCAATTCGTTGTGCATGGCCTCGATCCAGCTCGGATCTCTGAGAGCTACCATCACATTTGGAGGCTCAATCTGGGAGATAAAGCACGAGTACATGCAGACATTGATGTCTCCCGTGCGGCTTCTAGTTCTAACTCCTGACGTCACTGGTCCAAGAATATTGCTGACCGGATGGTCCTTGTTGATCCTTGAAACCTGAATATCTGGCACAGACACTGAAACAGGCAGATTAGAATTCACAAGATTATCATTTATATCACTAATACCTGAACCTTGTTGAATTTCTGAATCAACATCACACGTTCCTGAAGTTCCTGAAGCATCTGCGTTGACATCTGTGGTGACAGTTGTTGGAACTGGAACTGGGGCTTTATCACAGACTTTTTCAACAGAAGGTCTTGATTCAGAAGGCTGTGTGATAATCTCTTCTTCTTCCCCCAAATTATGAAGATCATTTGAAAACTTAAAACCCTCAAACAGAGACCCATAATTAAATATCCAATCTGGTCCAGTCCCTGCATCCGTGGGGTTGTCTTCAAGCCAGTCCACATTGAATGCTTCAATAATCAAGCCGGTGGTCTTGTTATAGACTCGATAAGCACTATTTCCTGAGTAACCAACGAAATAACACTCATCTGCTTTCGCCTCGAATTTCCCTACGTCGGACTGAATCAGCACCGTGCACGGACACCCGAAAGTCTTGAAATAACCCACTGTCGGCTTCTCTTTGTAGATAATCTGATATGGAGTTTTCTCATGACGTTTGTTTAACAAAACCCGATTTTGCACATAGCATGCTGTGTTGACTGCTTCAGCCCAGAAGAAGATTGGTAGTTTTGCTTCACACATCATCGTCCTTGCAGCTTCAATGAGTGTCCTATTCCTTCTCTCGGCTACTCCATTCTGTTGTGGAGTGTAGGGAGCACTAAACTGTCTCTCTATGCCTTTAGCCCCACAAAACAAATTCAACTCAGCATTCTTGAACTCCGTTCCATTATCTGATCTGATAGCTTTGACCTTCTTGTTCAGCTGGTTCTCTATAAGTGTGACAAACTGCTTCACTAGGGCTGGAGTTTCATACTTGTTTGACAAAAAGTAGACCCAAGTGAATCGTGAGTAGTCATCTACAATCACGAGGCAGTAAGAGAACTTGCTGATGCTCTGAACTTGCATAGGTCCAAATAAATCCATGTGTAAGAGTTGTAGAACTGACGATACTGAATTAGCTATCTTTGGCCGATGTGGCAACTTGTGCTGCTTCCCCTTCGCACATGCCACACATTTTTCAACCGTTGAGAAGTCTTTAATCGGCAGCTTTCTGACATGCTCTCCCTTCGCGAGCTTGGTCAAATTCTTCATATTAGCATGCCCTAGTCGTCGATGCCACAACATAGCCAAATTTTCATTCTGCTTCGATATGAGGCATGCTTCTTCTGACGTTGGAGGTTTGCTCATGTTGAGAAGATATGAATTTGATCGTCTTGGAGTACGCATCAGTACGCACTCCTCGGGAATCTTCACACCAGGCTTCAAAATAATACATTCTTTTCGATTGAACATCACAGAATAGTCCTTGTCACAGATCTGAGACACACTCAGCAAACTGTGAGACAGTTCCTCCACATAGTGTACGTCAGAAAATGACAGATTTCCACTTCTCACCACTCCCTTCTTACTGATTCTACCACCAACACCACCTGCAAATGATACACCACCTCCATTGAAGTCCTCTACATCTTCCAAAAGTGACAGATCTCCGGTCATGTGTCGGGAGCAACCACTATCAACGTACCAGAGATTGTTGATAGACCGTCTTGGCTGTCCCTACAAAAATCAGAAATCATTGAGATCCAGGTACCCAGGCCATAACAGATCTGGGCACACCTTTAGCATCAATGTAGTTAACTAGTTGGTGGATCATTTCAGATTTGAATTCAGACATATTTCCATTCTGAATGTTGACTTTTGGTTTCCAGGTGGTTGGTTTCTCTGGTTTCAACACAATTGTTGATTTGTTCACAAGTACAGGTTTCTTCTGTGGTGAAGTGACCTTTTTACCAGCAGGCTTTTTAATCGGTGTCCACTCAAGTTTTAACTTTGTATACACAAGTTGTTTCGTTTGGGTGACATTGTTTTGTTTCAAAACCTGTTGCTCGGCTTTCGCTTTGCCATTAGGTTGATTAATTCTTTTCACTTTAGCCACTTGTTTTTCAACAAATTCTGGTTTTGTCTTTTGGTAGACTCCTTTAGTTTGAAAAGTTTGTTTTGGAGTTCTGGTCACTTTCCACTTATCCACAACAGGCTTTGTCACAGGTGCCTTTGCGTTTGATACCTTAGACTGTTCAGTCTTCATTGGTTCAACACGCTGCTTCCCCTGAAACACAGCTTGTTGCTTCTGCTTTTGTTTCTGTTTTTCACCTGTCATCATCTTTTCCAACATACTAGTCCGTGGATTTTGTGGATAGTATGGTTGGTAAGGTCTGTTCACACAGTTAGCTGCAAAATGTCCTGGCTTTCCACATTGAAAGCAATTCATGAGTCTAGGCCCATTGACATGACTATAGAGGTATGAACGTCTTGGGTAAGACGACTTCCACTCTGGCTTATCATCCCATTTGTGTATGACACGTTGTTTTTCCTTATCCGATTGTGTAATTAAACAAAATTGATCCGATTTGGATTTGTTGGTTCTATTAAAAGCTGACACAACCTGGGGATAAGCAACGAAGTCTTTGGGCTTAGTCTCACGACCAATTTTTGTGTTAGGCACACGAATTTTAAAACCAGACACTTTTTCATTAGATTCTGAAACATTTTTTAACATCGATACAGCTACTTGTTTTGACTTGGATGTTTCTAGTTCTGACACAAGTGCCATTACATCATCCTTAGGTAAACATAAACTAGAACTATTAGAACTACTAGACACATGACTCTCATCTACTCTCTGACACTCTTCATCCTCCTCAGAAATGTCATTGATTTCTACTTCATCTGCACAAGAAACAGATACATCAGAAGTGCTCACACAGTTATTCATTGAAGTATTGGATGGGCCTGCTTCACATGGGTCTGTCATTACTCTGTTCATTTTACCCAACCCATAAGTCATGTGTTTTTCATTCTCAATTTCCTCCTCAGTCAAAGGCTTCACTCCAACCAAGACACTATCTAAGGGAGGTCCTTCTTCATGCATTTCCGATGCAGATCTATCTATCTGATCCTCCTCTAAGATCATTCCTATAACATCTCTAGTTTTGTCTTGAGGAACAACATTCTTGGTTGCAAAGCTGATTCCTATTCCACCTTTGTCCTTTCCCATTCTAACCTCAGTTATGCAATTGTCTAAGGATTTACTAGCCTGCAACATCCTTTTGCTTCTCATAAAGTTGATATCAAGTTTAACCTGCATCTCATTGTTCTTATGCTTAAGTTCTTCTATCTGTTTACTTAGCTCAGCTATTTCTAACTTAGCATTGTCATACAAATAGGCATTTTCAGTTGCAAGGTTCTTATACTTAGCTATATCCAGTTTCTGAGCTTTAACCTTTTCTTCATTCTTATGCCATCTACCCTTAAATGAACTCTTTTCACATTTTACTTCAAACAATTCAGATTCAAAGTTTTTGCAATATTCTCTAAGAGTAGTAATTATACGATCACAAACAGAATTAGAACATACCTTGGTGTGATCTGCAGACATTGCTTCATTCTCCTCTGGTTCCTCTGGTTCATCATCAGTAACCACAAAAGCATGCTCCTTTTCATCCTCATCATCATCCAATGTTGTCATCATAGCATGCGTCAAACTCAGATCCTTCAGCTGTGGGGTCCAGTCATAGCCACCACCTTCTTGCACAACTAAAGCACTTGTCTCAGCCTTTCCCTTCCCATCAGCTGGCTTCTTCATCTCTGCTCTCTCCTTCCTTGGTTTGCTGCATTCCCTAGCAAAGTGCCCATATTCGTCACAATTGTAGCACCTAAGCTTCGTCTTATCAAACCCCATCCTGATCTTATCTTGATCCTTCCAAACATTTCGCCCCGTAGTAGCCATGAACTTTTTAGCCCTGAACACTGCCATAGCCATTTGCCAAGAGACGTCCAACATTTCCACGTCTTCTGGATTAATCTGATTAAGCTCCCCCGAAAGAATCTCAGAAGGAATTAGTGTTCCAGCCATTAATGCATGATAACTATTCATGAATCCCATACCCAGAGCAAAATTGGGATCGTTGTTAGCTTCAGAAGCATCGCCTCCACTTGAACCTGATTGGGGTTGTGCCACAAATGCCTTCGTTTGACTCATTGAACTTGATCCACCTGCTACAGCCTTTCCTTTCTGCTTCTCATCAACCTCTTCAGACAACAAAGCTTGATTTAACTTCCCCGCCAAACTTAGTGAACTTATATGATTCAACTCACGCTGCTTATCATCAATCATCTTGGACTTCAACTTGTTGATCATTTCATCCAAAGACAGTTCACTCAGTTTGTTGTTGTCCTTAATGATTGAAATGTTGGTGTTCCATGACTTCGGCAAACTGTTTAGGAGCTTCAAATTTTTATCTTCCAATTCCGGTTCCACTCCATAACTTGACATCTCGGCCATTAGAGAGACAAATCTTTGCACTTGAGCTTCGAAGGATTCACCCTGAATATGATTAAACAAATTGAACTTTTGCTTCAACATCTGCTTTCGACTTGCCTTGATGTCTGGGTTTCCTTCATAAGCCACTATCAATGCATTCCACAGTTCCTTTGCCGTTTTGCAATGCTTAAACCCTTGAGCAATGTCCGGTGTCAATGCCATTGTCATTATTGCAAAGGCCCTCTCTGCCTTGTTACACCTCTCCCAGTCATCATCCTCAAATTCATCTTCAGTCTTTTTCTTTCCAGATTTAGGTCCTGCTTGATGAATAGGTATATGTGGTCCATTTAGAACTGCTCTCCACAACCTTAAATCAACACTCTTCAAATGGTTCTCGAATCTATATTTCCACTCTAAGAAGTTATCTGCCGAAGTTAGCCTTGGCGGACGAGTTATAGATCCGATCTCGAAATCCAGTTTCTGGTACATGCTCGGCTCAAAATCCATTTCAATAGCTTGGGTAACTAAACCTAAAGTCCAAATGTCCAACAAACACTGATTACGATTGAAAATACTTGTTTACGATTGAAAATACTTGATTACGATCTGCTCAAGTCGCAAACACCAATTCCGAACGAATAAGTCGTAAACACACCCGTTTACGATAAGCGATTATCGTAAACACTGATTACGATCAGTTTTGATCGTAAACACCAAATCCGATCAGCCGATTCCGATAAGCAGAATCGTAAACCCTGATTACGACAAGGAAAAATCGTAATCGTCAAATGTACGGATCGTAAACGCACAAAGACTCGATCTTGAAGTCGTAAACGGCCCAAATGATGAAGATCTTCAACTGCAACACTCGTAAACGTCAATAAACCCAGAAACGGTGATCGTAAACACCAAACTTGAAGAACACAGCCAGCTATGAAGATCGTAAACCCTTGAAACACCTTCAAAACCTCGAAAACAACCCAGAAACACAGAAAACCTGCTTGAATCAATATCGTGTGAGCCTTGAATCGATGATTCTTAGCTCTGATACCAATTGTAGGTCCGAGATCAACCAAACAACACGATATCTAAACTAATACGAGTGCGGAAACCTCGTACAAGCTTGATTCAAGAACAATAGTAGAAGAATAGACTAAATCTTGTGTAAAGATGAAGTCTTGAATGAGAAATGCTACTAAAGGAAGCTGATCGTAAACTAGCAAAGAACAAGAAATCGTAAACTGCCTTGATTCTATTAGAAAAGCTTGGTTACATGGAAAGACAAAATGGGTTTATATACTACCCAAGACAAACCCTAATATAATCGTAATCAAGAAACCGGCCCACATGGCCCATTAATAAACAAGCCCAAAACTAAATTAAATAAGCCCAATTACAAATGTTCATGCCTTAAATAAACCTAGCCCAACAAGGTTTGACTCAAAAGACCCTTTGCTGCCACATCATTCAAACAACCAAGTTAAGAACAGTACCTTTCATGCTGATTTTCACCTTTTACCTCTCAATGAGACATACCTTCCATTTATAGATTACTTGACATGACATGAAGATACGTCTCCTAAACTGTGCCTGGAACAATCACTTATCAACAAACAAATTAGTAATAAAAACGTTCGTGATAATCCTCCTTGATCGTTCCTGCACAGAGTGAGAGATTAGTTAGCTAACAGTACCCAGGCCATTGTTTTTCTGGGTACTCCTGAGGAATCAATGAATGAAATTTCTTTTAAAAACATTCCTTTTGAAAAATCAGGAAGTTGGGATGATTCGGTTGTAGCTGCATTAGCCTTTGGTTTCCAAGTTCCAGGTGATTTAACATTTGTTTTAGTCACCTTTGGAGTTGTGACCTTAGGTATTTCAACCTTCTTCGTTTTAGATTCACTTTTCAAAACAATTTTTGTTTTAGTCACCCTTTGAGTTGTGACTTTAGGTATAACCTTCTGCATTTTAGAATCATTTTTAAAAAACAGTTCTAGTTACCTTGGAGGACTGTTGTTTTGATTTATAGATTTTCTTTCAGCTTTGGCAGCGCCCCAATGTTGATCAGAGGGTTTAACCTTAGGAGCAACAGTCTTCCTTGCCTTAGGTGTTTGCACCATCATTGGCTTAGACTTTACAGACTCCTGAGATGAAACCCTTTGACTTTTCAGAAAATAGGGTTCATAGGGGCGATAAAGACAGTTTCTAGCAATATGACCAGCGATGCCACCATTAAAACAAGTCTGCTTCTTTAGATAGAAGTCAGACGTGTACCCATTTGTCTTCGGTGGCTGATATGGAGCTGGTTTGCCTTGTGTATGCTTCTTTGGTTTGACTGTAGCTTCAGATTTGACTTTCTGCTGGTTTGTCGAAGCCTGTGTCGAACCAGTCTTTACTGTCTTTGTGCTTCCTTGATTCTTTGACGTTGAAGCACCATTCTTGCAATTACAACAACAACTGCATGATCCAACTAAAGAAATGGGAGACACAACTACTCCCTTGAGTTTTTCATTCTTCACTCCAGCTGTTGGTTTCATACTTGGATGCTTGATGGTGATCTTTGGCCTCTCAACTTTAGGTTCACTTATCACTCCATCGGTTATTCCCTTGAACTTGGAGGAGAAGGATGGTAGTTCATATCCTACATCTGGTTCTTGGTCAAACATTGATCCAGATGTCATAAAGATCTTCCCCTCAGGCTGTGTCGTCAAGATCAACTTTTCCCTTTTGACTTCGTCAATTACTTTAAAGCATGGGGTTTCAATTTTAGGGTATGGTTTCAACTCTATCCCAGCATCATCAGACTTAGAGTTGTGACACTTGTCATATTTCTGGCACTCAGCATCATTGTCTGATATATCCTTTACTCTCCCTTCATCATAAGTCATGTTTGCTTCATTATCAATTTCTTCTTGAGTCAATGGTGTAGTTCCAACCAAGACACTATCAATAGGAGGAGCAGCTTCTTTATAATCAGACTTGGTTCATTCAACCTGTTCCTCACTAAGAAGTATTCCTATAATGTCTCTAGGAACAGGTGGAGGAATGATGCTGTTCATTGCCAAAGATTTATCAGTTTTCTCTGGCCCAAACCCAGATGTGTCTTTCCCAACTTGACCAGTCACAACAGCATGTGACAATTCCTTTCCAGCATCGAGCATTCTTTTGCTTCTCATTTGATTCACATCTAGTTTCACTTGCAACTCATTGTTCTTATGTGTGAGCTCATCTACCTGCTCCTAAGCTCAGCTATTTCTAACTTTGCATTGTCATACAGTAGAGTTTTCTCAGTAGCAAGTTTTTGATATTTCACAATGTCTAGTTTCTGAGCTTTTACATTCTCCTCATTCTTTTGCCATCTACCCTTAAAAGAACTCCTCTCGCATTTTATCTCAAATAATTCTATCTGATAATTTTTACAAATTTGCCTAAGTCCAGGAATTATACGAGCACAAGTGGGATTGGGGCATATCTCAGTTTTGTCAACTTCATCTGTGAAATCATCTTTGTCCTTGTCAAAAACTTAAAACTGAAAAACGGAGGCCTTCGGAGTGGAATTGGGGGGTCCAAACGAGCTCCCCTGGACGTTAGTGTGGGGTAATTCTGGGGCTTGTTGTCACGAACGTCGTGTTAAAATTTGAGCTTCTAACTCCAAACGAGTCAAAAGTTACGTCCGTTTCAGTGAAAGTGTGAAATAGTGACTTTTTGCCGCAACTCCTGTTTCCGATCGTAAACACTGTTCCCGATCGTAATCTCTGTCGTAAACCCTCCGGATCGTAAACTCCTGATTGTGAACACGTTTCCGATCGAGAACAATCGTAAACACCGATTACGATTAAGTACAGTCGTAAACTCGATTCCGATAACCCTTAATCGTAAACTCGTTTCCGACCCAGGCTGATCGTAAACTCCAATTCACCGGATTGTAAACTGATAAAAATCCAATCTTTAAGTCGTGAACGTGTTTCCGATGCAGATCTTCAAGAACACCAGTCGTAAACCCTTGAAAAACCCAGAAACTGATCGTAAACACTGAAAAACAGCAGCATCTCAGTCGTAAACTCGATGAACAGCCTTCAAATCTTCAAAAACTTAAACTTTTTCCAGCAAAAACTTGAATCCAATATCGTGAGAACCTCGAAACACTCGTTTCTTAGCTCTGATACCAATTGTAGGTCCAGAAAACAACAACCGTTCACGATATTCTATCAATCACGAGTGCGGAATCCAAGTGATTGATTGATTCAAGATAAGAGATGAGAAGAATACAAGAATACGATGATTAAAACAATAAAAAACCTGAACTTGCACACAAGATAACTTGTCGGGTACAAAACAGAAATCGTAAACTCTCTTCTCTCGGGTTTACGATCGTAATCACTTGATCGTAAATACCTTTGGCTCCTCCTTTCTCAATCGTAATCAGCCACCCAAAATGAGGAGGTCCAAAGGGGTTTATATAGGCACCCCAATGGGTTTACTATTGGGCCTCTTGAGTCATAAACCCAATAGTAAACTAATGAAACCCTCTAAGCCCAGCCCAACATATTTAATATTACAAGCCTCATAATCTAGCATCTACAGTAAGGATCCTGCGAAAACTCTTTTTTTTTTTTTTTTTTGCGAAAACCTAAAAACTAACACTAAAACCACGTTAATATTTTTCTATAAACTTGCACCAAAAATCTTAAAATACTATTGTCTTCGATTCTGGAAAAGAAAATTATATTTTGAAAAAAAAAATTATTAGTACACATGTGCACCATTTTCATTAGTACCACACAAAGAGAATTGTCATGCGAAAAAATATTGTTTATGTTAAAAACATTTAAAAACACTAAAATATTTATAGAACTAATGATAATTCTACATATGCATTATAACTATTAGTTATGGTGCACATTTATAGCATAAAATTTAAAAAGTTTTAAGACGTTAAATCTATTTTCAGAGTTAAAGTTAACACAATTATAAGATTTATGGTGCAATTTCTTTTTTTAAAATATTAATGTATACGACACGTATAAATTGAGTTTTTATTAGTGCACATGTGCACTAATAAAAAACCACGAAAAGCTAACAAAATTATAATGTATTTGGTGCGATTTTTCTAAAAAAATATTAACGCGTACTATATGTATGAGTTTTATTGTGCACTAATAAAAAACGACGAGACGTTAAAGTTTTTTTAATTTTTTTTCCAGCATTAAAGAACTCATAATTCTATGGTTTTTGGTGCAAATTTTTTAAAAAAATATGAACGTATGAAAAAAGTTATAAGTGTTTTAGTATTAGTTATTAGGTTTTTGCAAAATGATATGGTTTTTACATGATCCTTACCCTATATCTACTACTTTAATAAGTGAAAATATTTCTTTCCACGTGTCATTTTCTCATCCCCTCCCAACTCAATTTGGCGCCATTCCTCATCTACCCATGATAAGCAAACCCTAGATGCCATCCGTCCCTTCAATTTCAGACTGTTTCACTCGCTCGCTTTGAATTGCTGGATTTCAATTGCTGTATTGAATGTTACAATCATTAAATCATCCGGTTTTCTTCAATTAAATACACCCGTTTGGATTTCAATCGTTCAATCGAATGGACTCTGAATGGCGGACTTCAATTTTGGAGGCCAGTCGTGCACTATTTAAGTTTTTGGTTCTTAATCAGAGTGTTAACAACTTCCTTCCACTTCAATTCTCCAATCTTCAAGTGGACCTCAATTTGACGGATAATCCTTCATCGAGGCTTGGTCATTCAGGTCAGTCCAATATCCGTTGTTTCTTCTCTGATTTTATGTCTTCATTAAAAGTTTTGTTTACGTATTATTTCAATCGATGCACCCCCAATCTGTATCTTGTCTATTGAAGCCTAAAGTTTTTGTTTACTTTTCAATCGCAACCTTCAAATGAAATTGCCTGTTGTTGCTGACCTTGCCATTTAGGTAAAGTTTTTGTTCACTTTTCTATTGATTCAAATTGAAGTAACACCAAATCACCAATAGCACGCCAACTGTTTGTAAAAATGTGTAACTTATTATTGACCTGCAACTCGATCTCTTCTTATGCCATGTTTGATTATATGCTTATGAAAACATTTTGTTTGTTTTGAAGCTATGATTTTAATAGGTCCTAGGTGTTATGTATAGTGTCATTATAATTCATTTGTTTTGATGTCTGCTTATGATAACAGATTACAACCTCTAATCATTGTTCTTGTCAAAACAAGTGGCAGAAATTAACTTTTGGCCCAATATTTGCTAAATTTGGGCACTTTTGCAATCAAGAGGGGCATATTTATAAAAAACAATGACATAAAATGAAGACCAGCCTGACGGCATATTTATAAAAAACAGTGGCATAAAATGAATACCAACCTGACTTTTCAAACTATTTTATTGAATCTTAAAAAAAATCTGAGGCTCCTTGCAAACCTGGTATGCATCTTTAATTTGATTTGAAACAATTAAGCAACTTGAGGATTTGTATACTTTGTTTTCGTTAGTTTAGGTTTTCAGTGACACAATGCACAATGATATGAAACTGAGATTGTAACTAAATTAGGCCATATAATAAGTTGATTTTTAAGACAATACAGACCATTTCCAATAGTTCAGGACCTAACAACAACAAAATAAAAAAAGACAAACTATCGTACAGATTAAATAGTTTAGTTATAACCGATTGAAGATGATCTTCTAAATTTTTTACTCCACCTCATGGCACAATTTTGTTAGTTTCAAGTTCTAAGACAAGAATTGATTTTAATTTTTATGCCACGGGTGGTTGTTTTATGTTTCAGTTTTTGTTAAATAAATACAATGTGGAGATGATTTGTCGGGTGTCAATGATTTTCATTACCTTGTCAATTAAACAACTAAACAAGAATTCATGAGTGTGAGTTCAGCTTATCTTGAATATGACTGCCTTTAAAGTTTTTATAACAAATATTACAAATATTACAATCCTTCTTGGATCTCTTCCTTTTCTTTAATTCATAAGTATGCTTTTCAGCAACTCTGTTAATGACATAAGCAGTTTTCATGGATCAGGTACCAAGCCACATTATATTTGGGGAGTTCAAAGACATAGTATAAAACTTATCGGAGACAACAACCAACACATACACACCAATATAACAACGAATGTGGGTTGTGCAATGGGTCAAAATGGATAAAATGAAAGATAATATGTGAATATAATCTATTACATGGCGCCTAATGTTCCATGGTGGTGGAACTCAGCTTAAGCCGGCTGGTGTCCTCTATTACATTAATTTCATACAAGTAATATTCATAAGTCATAACCACTTTCATATCCTTATATTACATGTATCTTGATTATGCATTCTCTTGGTAACTTTACATTACATAAGTCTTATAACTTCTATATGTCTTATAACTTCTACATATGAATAATAGATTTTATAGTGATTCAGAAGTAAACTATAAATATGTATAATGGGAGTTTTAGTGGCCCGTGAAATCGGCAACTGTACTATAAATTATCTTTCTTATTTTTTACTTTGAATTTTGTTAAAAAAAAAAATTGTTTGCATTTGTAGATCACCATGGAACTATCATGTAGATAGGGGTCGTGGCCTTGAAGGTGGCGGGGTAAGAGGAGTGATAGGTTATGGTCTTAGCAGGTATGGTAGCTAAAGATGGGTACACAATTTTTAAGAGGGAAGCATATGGTAACAAATTTTGCAAAGGTGTCATGGGAGCTGACCAGGGAACTACAGATGTGGCAAAGGGTATAGGAAATTTCAAATTGGTGGTGGTGAATATGATAACTACCAAAGATATTTTAGCTTTTGCATATTAAATGTCATTTTAAATTTCACTATTGTCATATTTTCAAGAGATAAGAATGATTATTCGATTAGTCTTCATCTTCCTGTTGGTTTGCTTCTAAAATTTAAAAATTGACTTGAATTTACTAAACAAAGGATGAAACTAAGTTGTGATATCATTTTAGAAGATTACTGATAGCGTTAAGTTTGGCGCAGCTCACTATTTGGCTATTTTACTACAAGATGGAAGGTTAAATGGTTATCGTAGGTATGCAATATCAGTTGGACTTGGTGCTACTTAATAGTATCTTAATTTCATAGAGATTTGCATTTATTTTCCCAATAGTTTTTCATAGTGTCATCACTTACATTAATTTTTAATAGGCAATAGCAAAGTCTTTTAAAACGTACTCACATAGAAACATCTTAATGTTAAAGTAACATCACTTGCATTAATTTTTTTTGATGCGGCTATGATGCCAAATCTGTATAATGTTGTTCTTTACTTAATTCTCATCAATGGTTGTCAATATTTTTTTTGAACAGCAAGCATATTATTCCACCAAACCAAACCGAGAAAGCCGAGACTAGCAAGAAGCTAACCCGGCCACCCAAACACCTTACAATATACACATATTACACCTATCAATTCGCTTCCTACCTCTATTATTACACCATAACTCACACCAACTTCTAATATTACAAATAACTTTACCCACCGCCGGGGGTCTCCCTTGAAAGACGACGTCATTCCTTTCACGCCAAATACTCCAACATGTCGTAAACATCACCGCATGAATAAGATCACGTCTTGCCAAATTGATACCACCCGTCTCATGTAAACGGACGATGTCCTCCATCGAGAAGGCCACCAAAGGAGGAAGCTTTAACCAATTCATAACCCATTGCCAAATCACCGTCGAGAACATGTAACCGGTGAATAAATGAGTAATCGATTCATCCCCGTCCTCACATAACCGACACGTCGCAGATAGGAACCCCACGGTGAATAAGAGCATCCATCGTCGGGATACGCCCCCGAAGAGCCTTCCACAAGAAGGCATTCACCTTAATGGGAACCAACTTACACCAAGGTATCGACCTAGCCACCGACCCATCCACAACAGTGCTCAACCTCTCCCTTATCTCCTTGGCCGTGAAGTCCATCCCAGGTCTCCCCATCCATCTCCATTGCCCATTTTGATAACTCATCAAATTCTTAAAATCCACCTCCTTGGCCCTTAACTCCTTATTGATATTAACTATATTCTTCCAAACCCCAACAACAGATTGTTTACAAGGAAATAACAAATTTCTACTACGAACTTCATGAATGGCCGTAATAACCCGAGCCCAAAGTGCATAACATTAGGTTTTTGTTCAATTAGTTGCATGTCAACCCGTGTACGGCACGGGTTACAAACCTAGTATATATATATATATATATATATATATATATATATATATATATATATAGAGAGAGAGAGAGAGAGAGAGAGAGAGAGAGAGAATCTTAGGAACCCGACGTTAAAAAAATGTTTTTTTTTTCTTAATATTTTTATGGTGGTTCTTTAGGTTATAAACTACTCTTAAATAAAAAAAAATCAAAAAACCGCCTAGTAGATTTAAAAAAAAATATATATATATAAATAAACTTGTGGCTCAAATTAGTTCTTTTTAGTTCTCAAATTAAATTGGTTCTCAAATGATCCTCTCCATATATATATATATATATATATATATATATATATATGAATATATATATATAAATATGAAATATCAGATACAAATGCTTATTTCCATGCGAAAGGTATGAAGGCCTGAGTAAGTGACACGTTGCTTTGTAAATTTTTCTCGGAGTGGCCTTTATGTCATTATACAGTTTTTCCTCGGCTATTTGCGTGATTTTATTTAATCAATTATGTTTGGTGATTTCGAGCATACAAATATGAAATGAAAGTTAAATGATTAAAGGTTAAAATAGATAATGCTGATTCGTACATTTACGTTTTCATTATTTTTTATGTAAGCATGTTTATATTATGATTTAAGTGTGTAGATGTTTGTAGTATGTGTGTATGGTAGTTTGTTGTTTTTGCATTAATATATATGTGTTTATAAATAGATGCGTGATTATCTATAATTACGATATATATAATTACGATATAGTAATTTGATGGAATTAGGAGGTGCATGTTTAAGAAAACCATTTACGTTATGTGAATACAACATGTGCGTAATACACAACATGCTTAAGTTATTTCTATATCTTCTTAACTGGTTGTTAAGTTTTGTACTTTATTGACTTGTCGTAATTTAAATATATAATAGATGTTATATTTTTAAATATATTATTCGCAAGAATTTGTTTGTGTTTATATATGAATGCGTGATTTAGTTATAGAGTTGTCATGTAGCACAGTAACTTAAGTTGAGGGAATTTTTGGTGTGTGATTAAGAATTACATTTGCGTTATTATCTAATAAAACTGTTGATACACGATGTGGCAACGAGCTAGATCAGATAAAGCGTCAAAGACACGAAGATTACAACATAATGTTCTGGTGGCCGAACTCCGGCCGAACCTTGGCCGAGCCTTGGCCGAACCTCAGGTTCGGACAAGCTATGGAGTTCGGCCGACCGAAGACTTATATATAGGTTGTGTGTGTGTCTTTGTAACTAGTTTTTTTAAGAGTGTGAGAGTGTGTGTGTTTGTACTCTGAGTCTCTTGTAATCAAGTTGTTAATGAGAGATTGAGTTATTTACACCGTTTGTTTGCATTCTCATCTATACAATTGTTATCGAACTAGACCGATCCCACACTCCAGCGTTTTCAAAAACGTGAGTAATTAGGTTAATGTACTTGTGTGAATTTTGGTATTTACTTTATAGGTTTGTTAACTTGTTTATGTTATTGAGTTAGTGTAATGTGTAATGTATATGTGAATACGGTGATATTTAATAGTGTTATGAACTATGTTCTTGTGTTGTATGTGATGTGAGGAAGATGATAGGAGAAAAATTGCATTAAACTGAAAATTTATTATTAATAAGATTACAAAAACAAAAGCTACTCATATGCAATTAAAAAAGACAATTTTCAACAGAAACATCAAGTGCCATGAGTATCTTTGCAATTGCTTGCGTCTATTTGAGGTCGGTTTTGTCCTTGTGTATCATGAATAAAATGGCAAGTTCACGAACAACACTTTCGGGCAATGTCAGCAACTTCTTTGTGACCTCATTCTTTTCTTGCGTGATTTCTCTAAGAGTCTCAAATTTTCCTTCAAAACGTCTATTAGGAACATTTCTTTGTTGAATTTCAGCATGAATTCCCTCATAACTTGTTGTTTACGGCTTATCTGTAGCAGATGGTGTGGATGATGATGAAGATGATGCCATGTGGACAGGTGTTGAATTTGTCCGGCTATGAAGGGATGTGAAGAGCACTTGAGGACCTCTTTGTAGTGTGATTTATTAAGTTCAATCGCGTATCTATATTTATAGGGTTGATGAGAGGGAGGGGTTGAAAGCAGCTAATCACTTTTAATTGATTACGTGATAATGCTAGATGGTTGGGCGGGTGAAATTTATAAACTTGATCACCTGCATTCAATTTTTCACCCGTCCAAATTATTCACGTGTATATATGTATTAATTTTTTTAATTTTCTTAATTCTTTTTATATTTTTTATGACTTTTGAGTTTCCCTTCATTTTACCTATAAATATAATAACTCATGCATGCATTTCATCTATTCCACTTATACTTTTACTTACATACTTTTTGCAGCAAAATCATTTTGAAATGACGTCTTCATCTACAAGCTACAAAACGAGGAAGTCCCCTGAAGCCATTAAGGAGCTGGAGGAGCTCAATAGGTATGAGTTCAAGCAGGATGATATCATGCGCAGCTCCCTTGGCATGATAAACGGTATCACGACAAACAACATCCAAACCAATATTGGGATGTTGAAGGAGCTTGTTGATCGTCATCCTTCTACCATGCAGATTGCTGCCACCGAGTACATCACAAATCAACTGCAGGTGAAGCAGGAGATCCATACACTTCTTCATAGTATCATGGACAACACGATCAAGAAGATGAAGGGTAAGAATGCGGTCGTGGAGGAAATCAAGAAGTTCTAGACATACCTTCTTGGTTTGTTTTTGGCTGTTTTTGTGGTTGTTTTGTGAAGCTTTTTATATAATTTTTTGTGAAGCGTTTATGATCCCACCCGACTGATGTTGTAACAGATCTTACTCGACCGTTGCATGTTTATATTTGATGCTCATTGTGTTATATTGTTCTACAAACGAATAACTAATAACTGGTGAATATAATTGAGGGGAGGGATCAAGGGAAAACTAAAGAAAAGTGCAAAAACCAAAAAACCAAACATTTTTTCTCTATAACTTTTTCATATATTGATAATTTTTAACAATAATTTCACCAAAAAGTCTATAATTTTATTAGCTTTATTTCTGGGAAAAAATTAAAAAGAAAAAAAAGTTTAGTGATTTTTTTATTGTTGCATCATGCATTAGTACTAATAGTATTGCTGCATGATGCATTAGTATTAACAGTGTTCCATAATGCATTATTAATTTTAAAGCTAAAATTCGAATTTTATTTTATTTTTTAAAAAAACTCAAAAATGTTTTTAAAGTTTTTTCTTTTTCCAGTATACTTAAAATGGATTTTAAGAGAAGGAAAAATGAATTTTAATAATATAAGTTTTACCTTGTTGGCGGATAATAATACGAGTTTTGAAATTTCCTCACAATAGTATGAGTTTTATGGGTATTGGAATCTAATGATACACCGTTAGTTTTTTACTAACGGTGTTAGTCTGTTGCCTACATGGCACCTGACGTGGACTGTTTTCCTCTTACGTGGCACCTGACGTGGCATATGTCACATAGGCATCAGACTAACACCGTTAGTAAAAAACTAACGGTGTATCATTAGAATCCAATACCCACAAAACTCGTATTATTATATGAAAATTTTAAAACTCGTATTATTATCCGCTAACAAGGTAAAACTTATATTATTAAAATCCATTTTTCCTTAAGAGAATCAAAACATTTTGAGTAGTTGCGTGGTTTTTCAAATAACACTTGCGTTATTTTTAATAGTTGTGTAGTTTAAAATTAACCCTTGCGTTGTTTCAAATTAACCGTTGGTGTACTTTAAAGGTTTATTTGCATTTGATAATTGTGGTACTTGTTTTCCTCTAAAAAGTATTTTATGAGCGGCTTGTGTTGTTCAGCTAATTTGATATGTTCTCCATGTAGCTTCTTCTTTTTTTTTTTTAACAGTAAGTAAGAATATATTATAAAACGCTCACAAAGGAACAAACATTACAAAAAGTTATATGAAAAGAAAAGGATTTCGCATCCAGTTGTTTCAAAGAATATTAACCTTATGATTTCTAGCATTGAACCACAAATACGAGTTGTAAACAATCGTATCAAATAAACCGTTGTTTCGAACTTTACATGATTGGAAGATGTGCACGTTTCAAGTCTTCCAAACTGACCACCATGTAGTGTACATGATCACATGAACTGCATCTTTCTTGATCCATGTAGTGTACATGTCCATGTAGCTTTTTTTATTGACTCGTTTGAGATCAAATGTAAAACTAAGAAACTCATTCCAACTAAATGTGTCAAAAGTGTCATTTTCAATAGTTGCATAATTTTCAAATAATAGTTGCATTATTTTCAATAGTTACATAATTTTAAATTAACCCTTAGCTCTTGCGTTATTTTTTCAAGTTGTGTTATTTTCAATTCGGCTAGGTGTTTGTAGAATGAAAAAATAGATATATTGTATATATATACAAAGGAGAAAGGGGCTTATGGTTTTGTGCCTATTTTGTCTTTTTTCAAAAAAAAAAAATTTAGTAATATATATATATACATTAGGAAAAATTTAACCAAACATTATCTACCCCAATTGGTTTGGAGTCTCACACTCTTAATCCAAGACCCAAGTTCTAATCCTTCCAATACCTCTTTTTTTTTAATATAGCAGCCTTTTATGTTTTTTATTTTTATTTTATTATTTAATATTAATATTTGCTTTTTAAACATGTTAGGATTTTTATTTTTAGTTTCTTTTAATTTATAGATCGTTACTTTTAATATTTTATGTTTTCTATTTTTATTTTTTATTTTATTATAAACTATTAATATTAATATTTGCTTTTAAATATGTTAAGCTTTTTATTTTTATTCTCAGTTCGGATAGTTCGTTACCGTTATCATTTTTATGTATGTTTGTGTATAATATTTATTAATTATTAATAAGAAAACCGTTTGCAATGTTGTCGAAGTGGTTACTTTTTTGGATTTGTAGGGTCTTTGTTTTGGTTTGGCGTAAGTTCGAACGTTCCTACTTTAAATTTGACCCATATTTTTTTCATTAGAACATAACCTTATTTTATGATATAGGTTTTTAAGTGTATTAGGTAGTACATATTTTTTTTTCAATTCGGATTGTTCGTTACCGTTATCATTTTTTATGTATGTTTGTGTATAATATTTATTAAAAAATAAACCGTTTGCAATGTTGTCGGAGTGGTTACTTTTTGGATTTGTTGGGTCTTTGTTTTGGTTTAGCGCAAGTTCGAACCTTCCCACTTTAAATTTGACCATATTTTTTTCACTAGAACATAACCTTATAGGTTTTTAAGTGTATTAGGTAGCATATATTTAACACGATCAAGGAAAGGGTCAATACATAGGCTGTTTTACACACACGCACAAAAAAATGATACTGAAAGTGCCTGGATATAGAGAGCTTTATTCCAAATGATGCGTGGTATTATGCTGCTGAGTAAGAGTTTGTAGAAAGAAAATATAGGTTTAAAACTTATAAACTGGATTTTAAATAAGTCATGTAATGCAGATATTAAGTGCACTGATATGAACAATTAAAGGTTAAAGATATGGAATGTAATATCTGGAATTTATGAGAGAGGTGTTTATACAAAAATTATATAACATGAAATAAGAGGTAAATAAAATTTTCAAAACTGCCTAATACACTTATAAACCTATATATTCTCTACTTTATATACTTTTTTCCTGTATTTTCCACGAAGTAAATAAATGGTCGATACATAAGATATTTTACCAAAAAAAAATTATTATACTGAAAGTGCTTTGATACGGAGAGTTTTATTCCAAACGACGCATTGATTTTAAATATGGGATGTAATACAGATATTAAGTGCACTGATATGAACAATTAAAGATTGAAGATATGAAACGTAACAACTGAATTTATGGGAGAGGCGTTTATATAAAAGTTATATAACATGGAATAAGAGGTAAATGAGATTTTCAGAATTGCTTAATACAGTTATTAACCTATATTTTCTTTATTTTATTCACCTTTTTTTCTTTATCTTTCCCGACTACCACAGCAAGTGCAGTCGATATCTAGTTCTAAATAACGAATGTACACTTTTTACGTGATATTATATAATATATATTTACATATAGTCTTTTGCGTTATATATAGAAGCACGATAATATTTTTTTTTGTGTGTGAAAAGATTACAGTATCCTTTTTATACAAAAAAAAAAAAAAAAAACTAAATAGCTACGAAGGAACACAAAACAACCTGCCCGTTAGATTAGCTGAGTGAACGAGAATCAATGGTTTTCGTCGTTCACACACTTCGCACGAAATCTAACATTTGTGTAATAATTTTCCTCTATATATATATCATTATATTGGATTTGAGCCTTTGACACATGTTTATTAAGACCTCTAAACTTTGAATTTGCTATGAGTACCCAAATCACTCGAGTAGCCGTTGTCTTTTTCATTTTTACTACTTTAAAACCTCTAAGTCTAAAAAAAATTTGTATAATTTTTTTGAACGGCAGAGGATATTATTAAACATGCTAGAAAAAAAGCTAGCACAAAGCACCAAATAGTACATATCATATCACCAAAATAAGGACTAGAAATAAATTACAAAGAAACAGCCATAGAAAAATTTCTCCGATCCTCCATGTGATCGCCATGTTATTTGCTCGATTAGTGATCCATAAGTGCGATATGGTTTTGATTTCTTGTAGTAGTGTGTCACTAGTAAATCTGTTTTGATTAAAAACGAGATCATTCCTTGCCTTCCATATGATCCATCATGTGACATTGATGATTCTTTGAATTATCTTTTTCCTTTTAGGCCCACCGTGTATTTTTTCATGAAATTGTCGCAGATCATCACGGAGAAAACAAAGATTGGAAGTGTTTTCACCCAAACGAAGACATGTTGCCAAATACTGCAGGAGAGAAAACAGGTTGTTAAAAGATGTTCAAGAGTTTCATTAGGTTCCAAACATATTGGGCAACAAGTGGATGAAGCCATTACACCTCTTTTCACTAATTAAGTAACGTGGATAGTCTATCCATAGAGGTCCGCCACATGAAGATATTAATTTTGATGGGAATCCAGTTGTTCCAAGCATGCTTAAATACTTGGGCTTGCTTATCTTCATCCTCCAATTCATCCAAAGTTATGAGAATGGTCTTTTTTCAAATGTCGGATTATTTTCTACGAACAGATCCATGTCCACATTAGCGGATCTAAGAGCATCACCCACTTTGCCGGTCTCTTTCCAAGTGCCTGGTTGTGACGCTTTAATCGGAATGATGTCAAACATTTGCAGTCTTTGTTGAGAGTGGATAGCCATGATAACTTTCCTCCATAAGCAATGCGATTCCTGGTTAAATCTCCACAACCACTTTGATAATAATGCAATATTAGCAGCCTTTAGTGTACCCACCCCAAGCCCGCTCTTATTTTCTAGAAGAACAACTTTCGACCATCGTACCCAATGTATTTTTTGTTTATCTATCCCACCTCCCCATAAAAATCTTTTCCGAACTTTTTCTAATTTCTCAATTACGTTTTTTGGTGCCCAAAATAAAGAGAAATAATAAATTGGAATGTTAGAAAGTACCGCCTTAATCATTTTGAGTCGTCCGCCAATTGATAAACCTCTGCTTTTCCATGAAGATAGTATATTTTCAAAGATTTCCACAATTGGTTGCCAATTCTTTGATATGTTCATGTTTGCACCAATTAGTATCCAAAGATATTTAAAGGGTAATTCGCCTACATTACAACCAATTGTGTACGCCAATTGCTCAACTTGTTGGCAAAATACATTTAAACCAAGAAATTACAACTTAAAATGTTAACTTTCAAACCAGATGCTAATTGAAAGACCCTTGAAAGTCTAATAATGTTTCTGATATTTTGTACACTCTAGTGACCTAAGATCAGGACATTGTCTGCGAACAACATATAGGAAAGACATGGTCCATCATTTGGTGTTTTAAGCCCATGAAATAGGCCCATCTCGGTGGCTCTGGTCATCATACGTGTTAATCCTTCCATAGCGATTGTGAAGAGAAACGATGAAAGTGGACCACCTTGTTTTAGACCTCTGGAGCATAGAATTTCAGGTGTGGGCATGCTATTGATTAGAATAGATGCTCTAGAACCTTTTAAATACCCATCGATCCATGTGCACCATCTGATGGGGAAGCCCATCTGGATTAAGATTGAATTTAAGAAGTTCCATTTCAGACTATCGAAAGCTTTTTGCATGTCAATTTTAAATAACATCATCTCCTTTTTATTTCTTTTGGCCCATGATATAAGTTCATTAATCATAAGTGGCCCGTCAAGAATGTTTCTTCCACCAATGTAAGTCATCTGTGTGCCTGTGACTACCGAGCCGATTACAATTTTGAGACGGCTTGCTAAGTATTTTGGAAACACTTTTGAATGACCCCCAATGAGACTTATGGGTCTATAGTCTTTTGGTGAAAGTGGATCATTAACCTTGGGTATGAGTGACACAAAAACTGAATTACAACCTATACTAATTTCATCATGCTCGTAGAAATTATTCATTAATTCTAGAATATCTTTTCCAAGTAGATGCCAATAATGTTTAATAAATCCAAAAGAGAAACCGTCAGGTCTAGGCACCTTTTCTAATCCACATTCCATGACAGCTACTTGAATTTCTCCATGGTAAACCTACGAATAAGTGAGCTCCTTTTTTCCTCGTTGAGTTTTTTTAATTGTTCTATCAAAGTATGTTGACGATTCGCCAAACACTACGTAAAAAAGTGGCTTTGGACATAGCTTTTTTTTAACGCATAGCCACTGCTTTGTAAAAAAAGTGGCGAAAGGTAAGAAATACTAGTTTTAGCCACACATATTTTGTACCCGTGGCCAAATATATAGCCTTTAGACCCTTTTAGCCACGTATTTTTTTTGTTTATGTCACAACAACAATCAGGTGCAGTGGCTTTAGCCACTGTTTTACAAAAACATGTGGCACTTATTTGTCACGCTTAAAAAGAGTGGCGAAATGCACCAAACGGCCATAGAATTTTTATGATTTTTTATTCGTGTGACCAAAAAGGAATGTATTGCCACGTTTAAATAATGTTGTGTGACGGAAAAGTAGATTTTATTACTTTGTAAATTAAAAAAAATCAAAACTATTAAGTATATATTATGTATGGCTAAATATGAGCAATGGCCACACAATTTACTTAGTTATGTGGCTAAAAGCTAGTACATATGGCCACTGTTATTAGGTTGTGTGACTAAATGCGGCGATTTCCACCAGAATGCCGCCGGCCAGGATGTGTGGAAGGGAAAGGTAGATTATGTCGACTATGTTGAAATTCGCACATTTGATTGTCATGATCTGGATCAAATGGTACAATACCTAAACCACACATCGATTGGCTATTTCCTCATTTACTGGAGGATCCCACCTCTCTCCATCAAATACGGGCTTGAGTACGCTGATTTCATCACTGCCGAAGTTGTAAGGGATATGAAACCTCATCTCCAGGGACCAGACTATATGTCGAACGCTAGGTCTTAGCTAGTTAGATAGATTTTTGTATAGGATCTGATGAAATGCTTTGTATAAAGATCAATATATATATATATATATATATATATATATATATATATATTAAAGTTTTTGTTAGCTCTTCCTCATGTTTTGTTTTGGTTAACACCATTAATTATATAGATAGATTTTATCTCAATCTTTAAAGTTGATTTTATTTTAAATTTGATTGTTGCAAGTAGATTTTATTGTGAACTGATGTGATTTTTATTTTATTGTGAACTGGTTAACCATCCTGGAGAACTTTAGAACTCTATTTTACCCGGTTCATCCTGAAGAACTCTAGTTCATATTCTCTCAATACTCATTAACTCTTCTTCCTGAGAAATTGTAGTTCATCCGGTTTTGTTCTTCTTCCAATTTAGAAGTAAAATTTATCCTGTTTATAAATCATCTCATCCCACCATATCAAAATGCCAACATATACTAACATAATATATGAATATATACTTCATGTAAGATTACAGTTATGAGTGAAATGGAGGTCTGCTATGATTCATTGAAAATGTGTATGTTATTATAATAGAAGAAAGCTGGTTAACCATCTCGAAGAACTTTAGAGCTCTAGTTTATCCGGTTTATCCTGAAGAACTCTAGTTCATCTTCTCTCAATCCTCATGAACGCTTCTTCCCGAGGAATTGTAGTTCATCCGGTTTTGTTCTTCTTCCAATTTAGAAGTAAAATATATCCTGTTTATAAATCATCTCATCCCACCATATATCAAAATGCCAACATATACTAACATAACATATGAATATATACTTAATGTAAGATCACAGTTATGAGTGAAATGGAGGTTTGCTATGATTCATTGAAAATGTGTATGTTATTATAATAGAAGAAAACTGGTTAAGCATCCTGAAGAACTTTAGAACTCTAGTTTATCCGGTTCATCCTGAAGAACTCTAGTTCATCTTCTCTCAATCCTCATGAACTCTTCTTCCTTAGGAATTGTAGTTCATCCGGCTTTGTTCTTCTTCCAATTTAGAAGTAAAATTTATCCTGTTTATAAATCATCTCATCCCATATCAAAATGCCAACATATATTAACATAACATATGAATATATACTTCATGTAAGATCACAGTTATAAGTAAAATGGAGTCTGCTATGATTCATTGAAAATGTGTATGTTATAATTGCTGGGTTTTTTACAGTGGATATCCGGGTTACCGATTTTAATTTTTATCCGATTAAAACCGGTTTAATATAAATTAATACTATATTAATTTGGCAGCGGAAATGATTTAAATAAAACACGCGAATAAAACTGGAAAAGGATCAATCACCGTACGCGACAAACACAGAAAGCATTTATTTAAAAATAAATAAATTAATTAAATATCTAAACGAGTTAGATATACCTTGACGGGATCTGAGCAACCGTTCGAGACACCCGGATTCAATGGGCTTGCACTAGGACGAACTGAGACTTCTGACTCGAACCTGCGAGACAGATCGTCGACGGCGGCGGCGGCCATAGGTGGCATCGGCGGTAGTGGTGGCGGCGGTGGTAGGATTACCACGGGCGGTGGTGACAAAACTTTCTCCACCGGGATCGCAACTGGAACAGTCCCTACGAAAATCTCGTCACCGGTGACAGGCGGTGATGCGGTGGCGGTAGCCGGCGGGTAGAGTGGCGCGGGCCACGACGAGCGGACGGGGCGCAGTGGCCTCGGCTGCGCGAGGACCAGCGGCCGGCGATCGACCGGCGGTGCGGCGGAGGAGGCGACGACGGCGGCTTGGGCCATGGCTGCGGCTCGGGTCGCGACTTCGGCTTCGGCTCGGGCTGCGGCTTCGGCTTAGGCGGCTGCAGCTTTCTTTTCAAGTCGCGAGCAAATACTGGCTAAACATGGATCCATCGGAACAACAAGGAACCACGGTGGTAGCTTTGGACGGCGGTCGGCGGCGGTTAGGGTGGCGCTGGCTTGGAGATCGACGCAAGAGGGAGAGAGAGAGTGGAGATTAGGGGTTTTATGATAGCTTCTGTGACAATTAACATCTCTCTCCCTATTTAATTAAAAATCGCGAACCGGGGCACTGACGGACTAGGCCCGGTCGCGATTTCTATCAGTCCACCATACTGATCAGTCTGTTAAATCCAGTAACAACTGATCAGTCCGTTTGTTTATTTTACGAGGATTTTTTGCCGAATTAATTTTATCGTTTTGATTAAATAAATAGCTAAGTATTTATTTAATTTACCACATAGTTCGTTTTAATACTAATTAACAATTAATTAGTTTTATAGTCCGTTGACCCGGTTGTAACTCTTACGGGTCAACGTCGGTCGGGTTCGTTAATTTGTCGGGTCAGGACACCCTATTTCCAACAGTATCCCACTTGGACTGAACGCGACAATTTAACGAGCGCAGTCAGATGCACTCTAGCTATGCATGGCTACACCAACCAATATTGACACTTTAAGTCGTCAGCCAAAGTACATCTGATTGACGATCAAGCAGACTTATGACTTGTGCATTCATTGTCATATGTTCCTTTCTGTATAAGAAAATGATTAATTATGAGACATGGACTCTCATATACAATTCATCGATTTTCATTCTCGATATATCGAAGTGATCCAACGAACACAAGTAAGTTTGGGTGAGGCCTCACACTTATCACTTGGAACCAGCGAGGGCGCCTTTATGTATAACAGTTGCCGAAGCAAGTGTACAGAATTCCTTGTTGAGGCATACAACTCCCACTAAACCTCAGAGCCCTTCCCAAAAGTAAACGTTATGGTTGGCAGTTACGCGACAACGTCAAAGAATGTTCTTTAGTAGAAGGGAGTTCGAATATGCGTCTTAGGTCTAAGGAAACATTAGAGCATGCATTAATCAAGGAAGCAAGACTTCCATGTTTGCATTACATGATGCGAGTTACGTCCAACGTCATTCACCAATGAGGTCCGTGAGTTTGAATGTTAAACGTCTTTAAGGTTCAAGTAGTCACAATAGTCTTACCTTAGTATAGCTCCCACTAAACTAATCAACTACGGACATTTAGGACAAGAACTTATTGTCCAATGATAAACGTATTAATACTGAACACAGTTATGTAATTCATTATTGCATAAAACAGATGGAATAAGAATAAGATAGATAACTGCTGGTGTTCATACATCCAAATACTAAATCAAAACATGTCTTTAGCTAATCTAAGCCCTTTCGCTTCTCTGTGGCGTACATGAGTCTCCTGAGTCATAGGCTTAGTGAAAGGATCAGCTAAGTTTTGATATGTGTATACTTTGCTTATTTTAATTTCATTTCTATCGACTACTTCTCTTATGTAGTGAAACTTCGTCAGGATGTGCTTGGCCTTCTTATGAGACCCTTGCTCTTTGGCTTGAGCTATAGCACCTGTGTTATCGCACAACATCTTGATGGGCTGCCTAATACTTGGCATGGCATCGAGATCGGATATGAACTTCTTCATCCACACAACTTCCTTAGCAGCTTCTGAGGCGGCTATGTATTCGGATTCAGTAGTAGAATCATCTACTACTGGCTGTTTTGAGCTTCTCCAGGAAACAGCACCTCCGTTAAGAGTGAATACGAATCCCGACTGTGAGCGAGAATCATCTCGGTCAGTCTGAAAACTAGCATTAGTGTAACACCTTACAGTGAGCTCTTCATCAACACCTCCATACACGAGAAACATATCTGTGGTGTTTCTCAAGTATTTCAATATGTTCTTTACAGCCGTCCAGTGAGCTAGTCCTGGCTTCTGCTGGTACCGACTAGTCACGCTCAGTGCATACGAGACATCCGGTTGTGTGTAGAGCATGGCATACATGATAGATCAAATAGCAGAGGCAAATGGGATCGATGCCATTTGGCTTATCTCTTTCTCCATTTTAGGTGCTTGAGATTTGTCCAAGATTGTTCCCTTAGTCATGGGAACGGCTCCTTTCTTGGAGTTGCTCATGTTGAACCAAGCTATGATCTTATCAACGTATGTGCTTTGACTGAGACCCAAAAGGCGCTTAGATCGATCTCTGTGAATTTTAATTCCCAGAATGTAAGCGGCTTCTCCAAGATCTTTCATAGCGAAACAAGATGAAAACCATTTCTTAACTTCGTTAAGCATGTGTATGTTGTTTCCTATGATCAGTATATCGTCTACGTACAGTACGAGAAACGATACAGCACTCCCACTTGCCTTTCTGTAAACGCAAGGTTCATCTTTATTTTAATCAAAACCAAACTCTTTGACCTTTTGATCAAAACGAAGATTCCAGCTTCGAGATGCTTGCTTGAGTCCATATATGGACTTGCTTAATTTGCAAACCTTATTTGGATTCTCTGGATCGACAAAACCATCAGGCTGAACCATGTAGACATCCTCTTCGAGTTGTCCGTTCAGGAAAGAGGTTTTAACGTCCATTTGCCATATCTCATAATCATGGTATGCGGCTATGGAAATGAGAATCTTGATCGATTTGATCATGACAATGGGCGAGAAGGTTTCATCATAGTCAATCCCTTGGGTTTGAGTGAAACCTTTTGCTACAAGCCGTGCCTTGTAGGTTTGCACATTCCCATGCATGTCGGTTTTTCTTTTAAAGATCCACTTGCTCCCTACTGCCCGAGTGCCGGGGGGTAGCTTAATCAAGTCCCAGACGTGATTGTCACGCATGGATTGCATCTCAGCGTTCATGGCTTCAAGCCATTTATCAGATTCCGGATCTGACATAGCAGCTTTGTAGTTAGTAGGCTCATCGTTAGAATCGGCTATTAACAGAACCTCAAAGGCCTTATGATAGCCAAGGTATCTATCAGGATCTTTGCGCGTCCTTTCGCTCCTACGAACGCTTGCGCTTGTGCTTGGGTCTGATGGGGCGACAACCATTTGTCGGTCAGACGCAGCGACCGTCTCAGGGTTAGGTGTATCTCGAATTTCTTCAAGATCCACTGGATCGCTATTCGTTCCTCTAGTAAGAAACTCTATCTCAAGGAATTTACCTTTCCTTTTGATGGAAATAGTGTTTGCATCAGGATGGTAAAAGTAATAACCGGTATTACTATAGTATCCAACGAAAGTTACCCTTTCGCCTCGGGGATCGAGCTTGTTATTAGATTCGCTGGTAACATAAGCATCACAGCCCCATACCCTGAGGTATGATAGTTTAGGAAGAGAACCATGCCATATCTCATACGGGGTCTTCTCTACTTTCGTGGTCGGTGCCAGATTTATTAGGCGAGCAGCGGTCAAGATGGTATATCCCCAAAAGGAATGTGGCAAGGTGGTCCTGCACATCATCGATCGAACCATGTTAAGCAGAGTTCGATTCCTCCTTTCACTTACGCCATTTAACTAGGGTGTGCCAGGAGGAGTAGGTTGTAAAACAATACCACATTCCCTCAAATGATTCGGGAATTCAGCGCTTAGGTATTCACCACCTCTATCAGATCGAAGTATTTTTAATAGTTCGACTCAGCTGATTTTGTACTTCGTTTTGAAACTCTTTGAACTTTTCAAAAGTTTCATGCTTTTATTTCATCAGATAGACATAGGCATATCTGCTGTAGTAATCGATGAACGTCATGAAGTATTGTTCACGATTTCTCGTTTCGATTCGAAAGGGTCCACACACGTCGGTGTGAATAATGCCGAACATTCCTTGGGCCCATTCACCTGTGTGGGTGAAGGGTGACTTGGTAAGTTTACCAGATAAGCACGACTCGCATTCATCGAAGGAATCTGCATCTTGGGATTCAAGAATCCCAGCAGTTTGCAACTTCTTGATGCGGGCTTTGCTTATGTGACCAAGCCTATGGTGCCATAACGAGGATTCGTTACTACCAGCTCTGCTTCTTTTAGAAACATGATAGAGCTGATCGTTTGTTTGAACGTCTATCTCATATATACCATATCGAGGTTTAGCCTCGAAATAAAAGATATCATTAAGGTAAGCAGAAATCATATTTCCATTAAATTTATACCGAAAACCTTGTTCAAACAATGAAGATACAGAAATAATGTTTCTGGATAAACCAGGTGCATACAAACAGTTAACTAAAGTAACTACAAGGAGAAAAGAGCATGAAAAAGAATATGTGCCGGTAGCAAGTACTGGAACCTTTTTCCCGTCACCAACGATAAGGTCCATGCAGCCTCGTTCTGTCTTCTTCCACTTCTCAGGTTCCTGCAAAACATTAACGATGTGATAACCACATCCAGTATCAAATACCCATGAATTGGAGGAAACAGTGAAAATTTCAATAACATATATTGATATACCTGATGAGCAACCCTTATTAGGGTTCTTGGTCATCTTCAGATTTGCAAGATAAACAGGACAGTTGCGACGCCAGTGTCCTATTTTGTTGCACTCATTGCACAGGCGCTCCTCGGGAGGCTGCACCTGTGGTTTCTTCCCTTTGCCTTCTTTAACCTTCTTGGATTTGGAGATCTTTATATTAGCAACTCTGAGCACGTCCGGCGTGGTCCTGATCTTCACGTTGGGTATCAACGGAATAACCTCCTCGATCGACTGAGCCGAACAATTAATCACAAGAATATGATAATGTTCAGGCAAATATCTGAGTACTACATCAAGAGCCATCCCATCAGAGATGGAGTAGCCAAGGTCGATCAGCCTGTCGCGAAACGCTTTCATCAGCATGACATGATCGTATGGCGAGGAGTCGCTAGCCATGTAGCAGTTCACGAATTGTGAAAGTGCATTGGCTCGCTCAGTCCTCTGACCTAACTCAAATAAATCCTTGAGTTTACGCATGATGTCATAGGCAGACATCCCCATGAAATTGTACCGATAATCCTGATTCATGCTAGATAACATCAGGTCAGTGACATCCTTATCATCGTCAATGTGCTTTTGGAGCTCAGATCATGAATTCTCATTTAACAAGTAAGATGGAATACTCGCGATAGGTCAGTCAATGACATAGAGTTTCCCGAAGAGCCTTAAAAGGTTCCTCAGGGTAGTCTGCCATGCGAGAAAGCCAGCCTCAGTGAAGGGGTCGAGTTGTACCATTGAACTTAAAGGTGGTGAGTTTTCATTAGCCTTCTGAAATAAGCAAAGTAGACTCAGTTAGTATTTTCGATGTTTTATATTTCTTTTAAAATAAGTTGGTAAAGTTTTTTTAGAAATCAAGAATTCGTTTAGGCGACATTACATGAGACCGCCAAATGAGCCTCAGGAGCAAAGTCGTGTAAACAAACTGACAACGGTTGCCAATTGTGAGACTCAAGTCACAACTCTCAGTATGAGGCCGCTATATACATACAATTGTATATTGCGATACGTTTAGCCTCATCCGTGCCCACTTTAGCAATACACATCTGTGGCGCGGTGTTGAAATACTCCAACACCACGAACATATACGTCTAAAGCGATAGTAATCCTAAATGGTCGAAGTGATGACACGGTGTTGAAATACTCCAATGTCCTCACCTTAGAAGGCACCATCGGCACCAGGTGAGGTGTTGAAATACTCCAACACTGATGCTCCGGTAAATACGTTCCAAGTTCGACTTGAGATAGGATGGCACGAACTATCCGTTTTTAAGAATTACCATATAGGGATATAATTACTTTTAAATATTTAATTATCTTCAGACACGAACGATAAACCCTATCACCACTCGGGACTAGTAAATTAATTTAACCTAATTAAAATTACTAAGTTGTCACGAATGGCTTATTGTGTGTTTAACGGCATTAGGTCTTGATCTCGCTCGAGCCATACAAGCGAGATCATGAGGGACATATATAATTACAATTAAATACAATAAACGATGAACAACCAAGGAGGCAACTCTATGCGTTCTTGGATCCGATTCAGCTCCCACTTGCTTCGACATCCCTTCGGCGTGTGTCCAGTTTTCGAGTCTTGGTTTTTACAAAATTTACAATTACAAAATAGTAACCTAGCTTTAGATTTTGTACAACTTTGAAACCCTAAAACCAGGTCCAATAAACCAAAAATTCGAAATACATGAAATGGCCAAAACATTTGGGCCAACCAGAGAAAAACAAACACGCCACAACATAAAGAATTATGCAATTTTAAAATAGGGTTCGGCCGTAACACCCAATAATAAAATTTATATAGAATTAAAATAATTTAGTAAATTAATTCTAATTCGCAACTTGGATTTCAATCGAAATTGCGAACTACCGGTTATGAAAAGACCGGTTCTGGTTTGTGCGCGGTGGTAATGGCTCTTGATACCACTATTGGGTTTTACAGTGGATATCCGGGTTACCGATTTAAATTTTTATCCGATCAAAACCGGTTTAATATAAATTAATACTATATCAATTTGGTAGCG
This sequence comes from Deinandra increscens subsp. villosa, assembly GCA_039602395.1. Lineage (NCBI taxonomy): Eukaryota > Viridiplantae > Streptophyta > Magnoliopsida > Asterales > Asteraceae > Deinandra > Deinandra increscens. The sequence goes on from JBCNJP010000027.1 coordinate 61,796,003, forward strand.
AAAACGCTTTAAATAGAACACGCGGATATTACTGCAACAGGATCAATCACCGTACGTGACAAACACAGAAAACATTTATTTTAAATAAATAAATAAAATATCTAAACGAGTTAGATAAACCTTGGCGGGACCGAGCAATCGCTCGAGACACCCGGATTCAACGGGCTGGCGCTAGGACGATCTGAGACTTCTGACTCGAACCTGCGAGACAGATCATCGACGGTGGCCATAGGTGGCGGCGGCGGTAGTGGTGGTGGCGGTGGTAGGGTTACCACGGGTGGTGGTGACAATACTTTCTCCACCGAGATCGCAACTTGAACAGTCCCAACGACGAGAGGCCGGGGCGCGGTAGCCTCGGTTGCGCCGGAAGCGCGAGGATAAGCGGCCAGCGATCGACCGGCGGTGCATCGGAGGAGGCGGCGGCTTGGGCTTTGGCTCGGGCGGCTGCAACTTCCTTTTTGAGTCGCGAGCAAATATTGGCTAAACGGAGATCCATCGAAACAGCGAGGAACCATGGTGGTAGCGTCGAACGGCGGTCGGCGGCGGTTAGGGTGGCGCCGGCTTGGAGATCGACGCAAGAGGGATAGAGAGAGTGGAGATTAGGGTTTTTTTGATAATTTCTATGACAATTAACATCTCTCTCCCTATTTAATTAAAATTCACGGACCGGGGCACTGACGGACTGGGCCCAATCGCGATTTCTATCACTCCACCATACTGATCAGTCTGTTAAATCCAGTAACAACTAATCAGTCCCTTTGTTTATTTTACGAGCATTTTTATTAATTTTGTCATTTTAATTAAATAAATAACCAAGTATTTATTTAATTTACCACATAGTTCGTTTTAATACTAATTAACAATTAGTTAGTTTTATAGTCCGTTGACCCGGGTGTAACTCTTACGGGTCAATGTCGGTCGGGTTCGTTAATTTGTCGGGTCAGGACACCCTATTTCCAACAATTGTAATAGAAGGAAACTGGTTAACCATCCTGAAGAACTATAGAACTCCAGTTTATCCGGATCATCCTTAAGAACTCTAGTTCATCTTCTCTCAACATGAACTCTTCTTCCTAAGGAATTGTAGTTCATCCGGTTTTCTCTTCTTCCAATTTACTGAAGAAGTAAAATTTATCCTGTTTATAAATTATCTCATCCCACCATATCAAAATGCCAACATATATACTAACATAGCATATGAATATATACTTCATGTAAGATCACAGTTATGAGTGAAATGGAGGTCTGCTATGATTCATTGAAAATGTGTATGTTATTATAGATGAAAAGTGTATGAATAAAACTGTAACAACTATCATGTTAACATATAAACTGGAACAACTTATGCAATTGTACACAAATACTGGGATCAACTCTTCTTCCAGCCAAGTTCATCCGGTTCCCATCTTGTTCTCCTCTTCAATAGCTTGTAACCGAAATTTGGCCTTGTGAAATAGGAGACTTTTATGATAGGTCCGGGTCACTATTCTACTCTCAGTATCACCAATCCTGACAATATGTCGTACTCATCTTCAGAAAGCCCATTTAGAGCATCTTCTAAGCTTCTAATTGTCTCGCCATGTTCACTGGTGAAAATGTGATACATGACTGTTTCTTTCTTATACTCCCAGTTTGTCACCTGTTTTCTCTTAACCACATGAAGCCTGTTAGTTATCATTATTAAATGGATTCGGTCTTTGTTAGCCTGGCTTCATTCTGGATCTTGAACTGTACTATGCCTTGTGAATGACCCATCAGCTCTATAGACTACCAAATTTCCATCCTTATCAACTTCAAGCGTCGTAACAGGATTGTCAATGGTGTATTGTGTGGCTTCATCTACTTACCCGTATAAGTTATCCAAATACATCTTTATCCTCAGCATTAAGGAGTCCTTTTTTGAACACGTACCCTTCATATCACCACGTAACTGTCTAACATCACCCAACTCATGGTCAGTGAGGTTGTCCATAGCTTCTTCAGTGACAAACTTTAGTACCTCATCTGAATTGGTTATGAACATGTATACTTTGGCTTGATCATCATACCTCCAGGAGATGATTCTTCTCCTTTCAGCATGGACATCTCTGTATTCATCCTCCTCATTGATCACTTTTCCTTTTCCCTTCTTAACCACTGACTTCATTCTCTTGGTGGGTGGTTTTTCTGGTGACTTGGGTGGAGATGAGGGTTTTCGGGGTTTGTTTAGGTGAGGATATGGAGATGGATGAGTATGTTCAATTCTAGGTTGTGGTACAAAGAGTGTGAAGTTGTCTGTTCTAAACTTTGGTGGAAGAGGCTTTAATGTTACAGGTTTAGGAGGCTTTACAGGTCTACTAGTTCTAGGAGGGTTTCTTCTGGGTTGCTGTGAGGCTAGAGTTCTATTCAGATCAGAAAATGTACCTGGTGGTATTGGTTCACCTGTAACCTTTGAGATTTTGTTCTGTTTATGTATGGTATTTGAATATATTATTCTCAAGCAATTAATACCAGAAGGTTTGATCTTTTTTGGGTCCTCCCCCCTCATCTTAATGAAATAGCATTTGAGAAGCTTGAGTTCTTCTTCCTCTGTCATAGGGTTTTCTAGGATCATCTGTATCTCTTCTTCCTTTTTTTATCTTCTCCTGCCTTTCATCAGCATCTATCTTTTCCTTCAGTTTTAATTTACCATCCTCTTGAATAAACCTGGACTTCATATCGCATAACTGATTAGCAGTTATTAAATTTTCTTGTTCAGGAGTTGCCCATCCCCTGGCTATGATAATATCTCTGAATTTCTTAAGGAGTTTGGCATTCTGAAGATTTTTTGACAGTCTGATCTTTTCTTGTTCAACTTTGATTTCCTTGTCAGATTCTGTGGCCATTCTTCTTTTTCTTGTCTCCTTGTCAGAGTCCATTGTTGCCATTTTCTCATCAATAGACCTTCTCTTGATTTCATTTATCAGACCCATTATTACTTTATCATTTGAATAACGCAGCATGTCTCCTAGTAGTTTGAATGCCAAGGCCATGTCTCCATCCCTTTTTATTTGTTTAGCTTTCTCAGCATCTGTAAGTGCCTGTTTTATCATGTTTACCTCATCTTCTGGGAGAGATACCTGTTGATCATGAATGAATGTTGGAGGCTTTGTCTTCTTAACAGTTGCAAACACCTTGTCAGAATCTGATTGGTACTGGGGCATTACCATTTTTCCTTTCATGAATCTGATTGCTTCAGTAGAAAAATGATTCTCATCAGTAGGTTCAGTCTTTGGCTCCACAGGCTTTGTCTATTTAATAGGTGCAAACACCTTTTCTGTTTCAGGAGTATCAGGGGGAGCACAAGGATTTAAAAGAGGAATGATGGGCAGAGATGGATCACTAGGCTTTAAAAGAGGAATGATGGGCAGAGATGGAGCACTCCTTAACCCAGTGCAATTAAGAGTATTCCTAATCATCATTTTTCTCATGAAAGATAGAGCTTTAGGAGCTATCTCCACATTTGTGGTTTGCAGATCACTCATCACACTTGTGATAATCTGATTATCAGCAGTCACTTGCACCGGATGAAGTTGTTCAACCGGATCAACTTGTTCAACCGGATCAACATGGCCTTCTTCCTCCGGATGAAGTTGTTCAACCAGATCAACTTGTTTAACTTCATCAACATCTGAGGAAGACACCCTGTGCAAGATCCTATTTTGAATTAAATCTAGTTTGACATGTGAATTTCATTTCAACGTATGGTTGACAACCTTACCTATCAGTGGCTTTCACAGATTGTCGTGCCTTTAACCGTTCAATTTCTTTTCTTTGAGCTCTCACAATTGCACGGAGAGCTGCCAATTCATTTTCAAGTTTTGTACATCGAACCGTCAATTCAGTATGTGTCATGCTGCTCTCAACTGGTGTGTTGCCAGTATCTTTGAGCAAAGAAGAGTAAACAAGCCGACCTTGTTCATGCTCAGCACTCATGGTTTCTTGGCACCTGGATTCCTGTTGTCAATCAAAGGTTCCTGAATAGGTTCCCGATAGAAACAGTTGCCATGGATTGGGTCTTAATATGTTGGCACTGTCCTCAGGGTCCATTGGGACTTCATGAGTAGTGTCAGCCCTTTCCACCTGACTTGCTTCATCACTACTGCAAGTCACCTTATCAGCAGAATGTGGGTTGGGTGATTGAACCAAGTCCAGCAGTATATTCCCTGCAATAAGGGTTGGGGAATCTACTTCATGTGGCCTAGGTGATATATCACCCTCATTCTGAGGTAGTCCTATGGAGGGTCTAGGTAAAGGAGACCTAGTCCTCTTCCTTTTGGGTGATTGTGGAGTGCATGTGGTATTTTTGGGTGTGTTTTTTGATGTGGACATCCTGTTCCTTTTGGTGGGAATTTGTATATCAGTGGAAGAGGATGGTCGTCTGGTGTGGGCTCAACACTTGTTGGTGTAACAATGTTGTCACCAGGTGTTGTTTGCTCAGGAGCAGTCCTGGCCTTAGGAATAGGGTGTGATGTGTCTTTACCAAGAAAAACACTTTTGTTCACTTGTATGTTAGAAAATGTTTTACTTGTAAAAGATTTTAGTTCTAGATGTTGATCAGAGATTTGCAGATTTTGAAATTCACAATTGAGAATGTGTTGGATGAATCTGGGGTACATGTAAAATATCCTTTTAGGTTTTAGATTTTCCAGCATTCCATCAAATATCATTTTTGAAAAGTTAAAGTTGAGCCCATTTACCAATCCATGAAAATCGGATGATTGAGGTGCAGCAAGTTCATCCAACGCAGTTTTCTCGTGAGATAGGAAATGGAGAATGGTATGAGCAAGATATCGCCAAACATAGGGTAGTTGTCCCTTTTTGATGGTCCCACAAGTTAAGTCACCCCCATACCCAATTGATTCGTACGTCTTTAAGTACAATTCAGACTTGTAATCAGGATCACCTCCTGCATCATTGAAGTTCAGATGCTTCCGGGTCATTTCTTCAGTCATACTAATCTCATTCCCATTGACTCTAGAGTCAATTTTACCAACCCCGTTGCTATTAGCAGATTTTTTGGCCGAGTCCCAAAATTCAGCAATTCTCTGCTTGCATATTACAGGATTCACAGTTAAAACAAATTGAGTGTTGGATTTCTCGAGGAAATCGTTCATTGCTTTGACTTATCAAACTTCTCGAAGTACGCTACAACATTGTGTTAGGCGAAGAACAGTTGAGTTGGCTTTGATGCAGCCTTTCGATTCAATTTGGGTGCCATTTGTGAGAGATTAGAGAGTAAGGTTTAAGTTTAAATCGCCAATTAGAAACCTGGAGAGAGAAAATACAGGGTAGCTATTTTTCGAAAATGCAGTTTTATACTAACGGCAGTTCTTCTGGGTCACAATGAACCCTAAGAATTGAAACAGGGGAAGTTATTGGAGTTTGCCCATTTTGTTAAAATTGGGATGGGGGAAATTTTTTATAATTTAATTTGGTTTAGAATAATATTATTAATTTATTTTAATTGAATCCACATCAATTAGGGTCGATTAGGACCGATGAGGACAAATGAAGATAAAGTAGGACCAATTAGGACCAACGAAGCCACGATGCCCAATTAGGGTAAATTGGGGTGAATTTGGGTCAATGAGGATCAATTAGGGTCAATGATGAAGACCAGTTATAACTAACAAGGGTCAATTTTGCTCAATGACGCCTTATGAGGACCACATATGACCAATTAGGGTCTATTAGGCCGATTGAGGGCCAATTACGCTCAATGAAGACTGGTAGACTAAACTAAGGTAAATCATGGTCATTTATGACAAATGAGTACCAACGAGGGCCAGTGAACACTCAGTTAAGATGAATTAGGGCCAATGATGGTCAATTATAGTCTATTAGGCTCGGTTAGGTTCAATGAAGATCACTTACGGTCAATTACGGCCAATTAGGCTCATTTAGGACCAATTATAATCAATTGGGGTCAATTAGGCCTAATTGACTCAAATTTGTTGTACTTCAAAGTAAATGGTCCTCGATGAGTCTAGTTGGTCCTTATTGAGGCTAACTGACACTAATTGGTCCTTATTGGTCCAAACTGTGCAAATTGCTCCTCATTAACCCGAATTGAGCCATATTGGTACTTATTATGTCTAATTGGCCCTCATCGGTCCTAACTGGCCCTAATAAGTCATAGTTCATCCTTATTGGTCCTAATCGAGCATATTCGACCACCATTGGTCCTAATGGGTACGTCCTCATTGACCCTAATTGAACCTAATTGGTCTTAATCGACCATCACTAACCCTGATTTACCCTTATTGGTATCATTGGTCCTCATTCAAACTAATTGACCCTAATTGGTCATACTTGATCATCGATCCTCATTAATCAAGCATATTCGACCATCATTGGTCCTAATGGGTCCTCATTGACCCTAATTGAACCTAATTGGTCTTAATCGACCATCACTAACCCTGATTAACCCTTATTGGTATCATTGATCCTCATTCAAACTAATTGGCCCCAATTAGTCCTAATTGGTCATACTTGATCATCGATCCTCATTAGTCACTTCCTTCATGCTCCGTCCTTATCGGTCCTATGAGCATAATCGGCCTTCTCATTGAATTGGTCCTAATTCGTATTCATTGACCATATTAATTGACCATAACTTGTCTTCACTAAAGTATCCTAAATGACGCTAATTGTCAGTATTTAGTCCTCATTAATCTGGTTGGTCCTAATTGCTCCTCACCATCCTAATTGGACGTCGTTTAATATTTTTGGAAACAAAATTTTTATACATGAGAAATTCGCAACATGGCGGTCTTTTTGTATTTTTGTTCTGAATTGCATAGTAATTTATCATTTTCATTTTTGAGTTGTGTTTTAGTAATGTCACCGTTTTTGTAGTTGCGTTATCACGGCCACAAAGCACGTGTTATTAAAATCGTTTTTATTATATCTAAAAGAAAATAATAAAATTAATATTAAAACATAATTTTGTTAGGGCTTTTAACTCCGATCGTCGTCCAGATCTACTTAAAGGATCACGGTTATGTCAACCGTAATTGATGTACTCGTATAATTTCACAATCTCATTATTTCAACACCTCAAGAGGATGAATCTCATCTTGAAGAAGAACCTGCAAACCCACAAGAAGAGTGACTTGAAGACTTTTACAAACTGGATGATGAAGTTCATCTTGAAGAAGAACCCGTCGGAAGAGCCACGTGGAGACATTTAATTAATTAATTATTATGTTTATGTTTAATTTTAGGTTTAATTATGTTTAATATACATATTGTTTATATTAATTTTAGGTTTTATTATCAGTTTGAACAATTCCCCCCCTTTTAATTAAAAATTTTCACAAAAAAATTTGAATTTCCCACCATTAGTTCAAATTACACCAAAAAATTTGAGCTAAATTTACTTACTATCGATTCATCATATACTTTTCCCTCTCACTTTATCAAAAAATTTCCAGTTTAACGCCTCCAGCGAATAACTAGGTCTTCTGTCTCATCCATATCATTCACATCTTCCATGGAGCTTCAATAGCGAATAGCTTCAACAGACAGCGCTAGCGATTCTTCAGAAGTTCCATGTGATTTGGGAACCAATCAATCCAGAAAACGGTAATTGTCAAGTTATTCTGTTTCATTAATTACAATCTGTTTTCATAAAATTGTTTGTTTTGTTTATTATTGATACACGTTTAACTTGGGATCCTTGTATTTGTGTACAGTTACAGTTACAGATCGATAAAATTTCGTTTCATACAGAATTAATTAGGAAGGGGTATATATTGCAGAAATCCTCTCCATTCATTTCAACCCATTTATTTTATGCTAAATTAGTTATTTACCTTCTTAAATGACTGTGGGAGCATGCTAAATTAGTGAACTGGTCAACCTCCTTTCTTCTTTATGTACACTGCTAGAAATGGTTAACTGTTTGTTTATATCCACTGAAGACATGATGTGTTTCGCTCTTCCCTTTAGATGTCTTTAATTTGTGTATAACATATCAAATAATTAATCAATAGGGTCTTTATGTGATATATTAATAACTAAGAAATAATTTATGTTACTCTGGTCATTACTAGCTAGGAAATGATCTTAGAGGACATATATAGGAATGTTTCCAACTTTTTTTGTAGGTTCATGTTAGAGGGGTACAAAATAAAGAAATTGTAGTTTAAATCCCCTATAGAAGAATAGAAGAATGTTGATGTCATGCATCTGCTACTTTGCTAGAAATGATAATTTGTTTATATCCACTGAAGACATGATGTGTTCCACTCTTCCCTTTAGATGTCTTTAATTTGTGTATAACATATCAAATAATTAATCAATAGGGTCTTTATGTGATATATTATTAATTAAGAACTAATTAAGAGATAATGAATCAATAGGGTCTGCATGCTTTCCTATTTATGTACTTTGATAAAAAGCATCTAGCTACATTCTGTTAATTGTACAAAATTCAAGGATCGATCCAACAACACTGATGGTCAATTGGAAAAACTTGAGTTCGAACTTAAAGATGAGAGACTTCTTAGGGATGAAAAAAATGAACAAGTTAAGGCCATCTTCCTGAAGATTGAAGAATCAGATAAAAAACTTGATCTACTTATAGCTCATCTATTTGCACTTGGAACACAGTTACCACAACAACTTAATGCTCCGGCATCTACAGGGGTAGATTCTTTACATCACACGTTAATCATACTAATCTCAAGTACCTTATAATAACATACACTCTTGTTCCTAAAGAACACAATCCGGATGAACTCTTGTTCCTGAAGAACACAAATATATGCAAGTTCCTGGTACATAAGAATATATACTTCATGTAAGAACAAAGTTATGAGTTAAATGGAGCTCTGCTATGATTCATTGAAAATGTATGTTAATATGAAAAAAATAGAGTATATACATAATATGTATGAATAAAACTGGAACAACTTATGTTAGATTAAAAAAACAGAATAAATATTTTCATGATAAGTCCGCGTCATTATTTTGCTCACACTTTTTACCAATTTAAAAACATTGTTCTAGGTAAATTCTAAGGAGATTTTTGTTGGATCTAGCCACAGCACTAATCATGCTGACATACACACAACAGTTAGTATTTGTCAAACTCATTATCGGTTTGATTGCTCATTTACATAAAGTAATTAATTGAACTGTAGGGCGTGAAATCGGTGGTCGATCAACCTCGTCTGAAGCAGTTGAAAAGAAAAAGGTAAATATTTTCCAGTCAAGTTTCATTCCGTTCTATAGTTTCACAGTAATCTGTTTGGTAATGTCATGTAGTCCCATTTTACATGTTATTTGGTACCTCAAACACTTGGGCTAGCTAGGGATTGTTGGAACAAATGGTGAGATGTGTATCAAACAAAGTTCAACTGACTTTGAAGTTGATCCGGAACTTAATGTGATGTTCATCCGGATGTTTTAAGTTCATCTGGATATCTAATGTTCATCTAGAAATCAATTGAATTGTAGGACCTGATGACCCATACTACTTGAAATAAAATGGCACTCCTCAGTCCATATCTATCATGGTGGTAAGTATTTCAAAATTGCTATATATATTATGATCAATTTCCATAACCTAATTATCAATTATATGTTTTAGTATAGGAAGGAATACAAGAAAAAATGGTCCTAATTAAACTCAAATCTAGACAGTTGAAGATGAAGACCACGTGGTAGTGTTGTTGGCTCCCGGATTGAAAATTAAATTGAGAATAATGCTTGTATGCAGCGTAATTTTCTTTAATTTTTTATTTGTATTTCATTTGTATTTGACTTGTAATTGAATTTTATTTGATTTGTAATTAATAATTTGTAATAGCTTTTAAATTGGCCACGTGTATAGCAAGGACCCATTTGATTTCAACAACCTTTTGGTCACTTTTTCTTCTTCCCAAATATATGTGGCTAACACACAAATATACGTGACCATATAATACCAAAGGCCACACTTTTTATATCTTATCGTGGCCATTGCCACCCTTTGCCATGCGTATTTGGACAAAATATCTGATTTCAACTACCCTTTGGCCACTTTTTTTTTCCAAATATACGTGGCTAAAACACAAATATACGTGACCATATAATACTAAAGGCCACACTTTTTATATTTTAACATGGCCATTGCCACCCTTTGGCCACGCGTATTGGGACAAAATATATGATTTCAACTACCCTTTGGCCACTTTTTTTTTCCAAATATATGTGGCTAAAACACAAATATACGTGACCATATAATACCTAAGGCCACACTTTTTATATATGTCAACGTGGCCGTTGCCACCCTTTGGCCACGCGTATTGGGACAAAATGTATGATTTCAACTACCCTTTGGCCACTTTTTTTTTCCAAATATATGTGGCTAAAACACAAATATATGTGACCATGTAATACCAAATGCCACACTTTTTATATTTTAACGTGGCCGTTGCCACCATTTGGCCACGCGTATTGGGACAAAATATCTGATTTCAACTACCCTTTGGCCACTTTTTTTTTCAAATATTTGTGGCTAAAACACAAAAATACGTGACAATGTAATACCAAAGGCCACACTTTTTATATTTTAATGTGGCCATTGCCACCCTTTGGCCACGCGTATTGGGACAAAATGTATGATTTCAGCAACCCATTTGGCCACATTTTTTCATATCATATGTGGCTAAAACACAAATATATTTGACCATATAATACCAAAGGCCACGCTATTCATATTTTAACGTGGCGGTTGCCACCATTTGGCCACGCGTATTGGGACAAAAATGATAATTTCAGCAACCCATTTGGCCATGTTTTTTATAACATATGTGGCTAAAACACAAATATACGTGACCATATAATACCAAAGGCCATGTTATACAAACACATGTGGCTGTTGGGACCCTTTGGCCACGTTTTTCGGAAGAATCGTTTGATTACAACAACAAATATTGGTACCCTTTAGCCACGCTTCTAGGTGGCTTCAGCCACTGATATTGTAACGTGGCCTTAGGGTACATAAGGTGACGGGACCTTTGGTGTCGATTGGAATGAAAAAAAAAACGTGACCAAACACCTTTGGTCACGGTTTTTTTCCGTGGCCAAAGGTGAATTTTGACGTAGTAAAAGGTGCATTGAAAAGTTCATTAAAGTACTAAAAGAATTCATTTTTTTAACATTGTTGGGGTCAACGTTCCATTATCCATTGATCATAATCCCGTTGATTCTGCCAATGGCATGTTGTTGGAGTGGTTAAGTATTAGTAAATTTATTTTATATATTTATGGAGGGTTCATATTGTAACTTTTTATGCATATATATAGGGGCTTGTATATTGATTGTGCCATCAAAATAATATACAAAGATAATTTTATGGTATCACAGCAGATTCAAAAAAACCCTAGCCTCCATCCGTGATTTTTTTCCGACCCTGCTCACCCTAGATGCCTGCCACGGCGACGTCGCCTCCTTCATCTCAATCATCTCATACTTCAACGCCCCTGACTACGATGGGAGACAAGACTAAATCGTCCACCAGCCCCCTCGAGAAGATCCTCCAGCAGGCATACACTATTACTAACATTGTGCTTCGGGTCGCCCTTAGGATGGAACTAAGGTAACCTATTCGTCCTTGGTTAAATTTTCAAGACTTATATCAAGGTATGCATGGTCGGTAACCATATTGATGGCTTAGACCCCCCTGGCACGACCGATCCCACCTATGCTATCTGGGTAGAAATTGATGCCCTTGTGTTGCAGTGGATATATGCCACATTTTCTAATGAGGTCCTAGTTCGCGTTCTGGCAAACGACACCAATGCTCGACATGTATGGGTTAAATTACAAGAGATTTTTCTAAGTAACAAGGGATCTCGTGCTGCTGCCCTTGAACAACAGTTTGCCAATCTTACATTAGCAACCTGCTCGTCTATTGACGACTACTGTCAAAAGCTTACCGATATTGTGGAACAACTTGCTGATGGCGATATACCCGTTGATGAAAATCGGTTGGTATTACAATTCCGCTGGTTACCACCCGAATATGACACGGTGGTATCATTTATTAACCAGAGCTCACCAAAGTGGGATGTTGCACGTAACATGGTCCAGTTAGAACTTCACCGCCTCAACGCTCGGCAAAACTCCAAACAGTCAATTCTCAAACCTCTTCCACAAACAACCTTAATATACCTCTGTTGGGGTTTTGCCAGTGGTATTCGGGTCACGGGTAGTAATTTTAGTTTTTATTAAAACTCCTTTTACTAATTCTATTACCGGATACAATTACGTTATTTAAATAAGAGTTGCGGAAGCGTATAACAAATACATTAATTAATTAAACGCAAAAAACTAAGTGACAATAACAGGATCTAATCACCGACCACGCATACACTAGGTATATATATTTGAATATATATATATATATATATATATATATATATATATATATATAGATTTACATTAAATATATGTATTTAATTACTTTTATATTTATGAGATAAAATAGTGATAATCGAATACAACGATTTTATCTGATTATCATAATTAATATTTGATCGGATCTAAACCAAAAGTTTAGATCTTGAACGGTCGGATGTGTCGGACAACTGTTCGAGACACCGAGGTTCAACGAGACAAGCGCTAGGGTTGCGAAAAACTTACTGGAGAAGCAAGCTCGGGATTAGGTTCAAAACCTTAGCGAAAAACACCAAAAGAAACCGGAAGAATTTCGAGGGCGGCTGACGGCGGGCGAAGAGGTTGCACAACGACGGAGCTGCGGTGGCGGTGTGGTTGTGCTCGGAAAAAAATAGGCGGTGGACGGCGATTGGTGGTGCAATGGCGATCAGCGGCAGCGAAGGGCGGCGGCATCTCGGACGGATTCGGCGGCAGTGGTGGTTGCTGGATGGCTGCCACGGTGGCTCGTTGGAAAAAGCTGGCGGCGGCGGCAAGTGGCCGGCCGGCGGTGGGTCACAGAGAGAGGGAGAGATTAGGAATTTTATGGAAAAAACTGTTGCAACCTGAAATCAGAATTCAAGGTTTGTTTATATAACCAACCAGTTTGTGGATAACCCTACAACTAGTTTGGTTTATCTCCTTATCTCTTAACCAATTGTAGATTAAACTACAACTGATTTTAAAACTCTCATTTATCCATCGGTTTAAGATAATCATAAGTTTAAATAAAACTAATTTATTTAAACTACTATTATCCATCCACATTTTATAGATAGTGTTTGAATAACTAATTTATTTAAATTACAATTATCTAACCACATTAAATAAAACTAATTATATAACTAATTTATTTAATCAACTTTTATTTAATTATTAATACTTAATAATAACAATTATTATTTGTATTTCACCGACTAGTAATTATTAACAATTAATAATTATAATTCTCTGCTTTTATTATTAACAAATTAATAATATCATGAAATAATTAATTATTATTCATAACAATATATAAATAAGAATATTAAATCATTTCGGTTTTCGCAGAACGACGTTTACTAATTAAACATGTTCAGTTCTCATTGCCCTCAGTGTAACTCTTACAGGCCAAAACCGGGCCGGGTTCTTAGAAATTGTCGGGTCTGGACATATAATATCCAACAGACTCCCACTTGGACAGATCCGGACAAGATCATAAGAAATAGACAGAGGCGCTCTAGCTACACATGACTACCCCAACCAATCGTAACACCTTAAGTCGACAACCAAGGCATATCAGTTCCAAAGCAACATGATATTAGACTTTATGGTAAATATCGTTAGTCATTGTTCCCTTCTGTATTCGACATCTATTGAACGATAAGGAATGGATTCAATTCAACTAATCTTAAGTTCAATGTTTCTCGATCTCGATTGCAAGTGTTCCCATCAAACACATAGTAAGTTTGGGTAAGACTTTACACTTAGCACTTGGAATCAACGAGAGGGCCCATGATGTCTCACTGTTGCATTGTAAGTGCAAAAGTACAAAATCTCGTATTGACTACATGCAACTCCCACTGAACTTCAGCTCTATTCCTAAAAGTAGCCTTTATGACTGGCATTTACGCTACATCGGTTGACTACAATCAAAGAATAGACCTTGGTAAATGGGAGGTAACACATGCATCTCAGGTCTAAGGATACGAATGAGTTTACCAATAATCAAATCATCTTGTTATTGAATCAAATAAGATGTTTTGATGCGAGTTACGTCGAACGTCATTCTGTAATGAGGTCCGTGAATTTAGATAGTCAACATATTGATTCCAACGTCAGAATAGTCTTATTTCAAATTCGTTCCCACGACTCTGACCGACTATGGACACTTTTGAATAATATGTATTTGTATTCTCCAGCATTATTATCAAATGATGCTTGTGAGTTTGGAGAGTGGAACAACTTAAATCCAAAGTCATAATGCTTCAACATCATATTCGTTTGCACGATTCTGATGGAGCGTTAGAGAATACTACATTTCTATTCATGAATGATAAACGTATTAAAAATCGAACACATGTATATAATTCTGAATTTTTTTAACTTTTTAAAATGAATTCGAATAATAAATATAACTTTTATAGTTAGTACATCCCAAATACTAAATCAAATTTCGGCTTATTGTGCTGATATGTCACATCAAGTATGTGATACTTAAATGATAGTATCCTATTCATTTATAGCCAAATTTTGATACCGTGTTAATTATCTTTTATTTAAATGTTTCTATACTTCCACTATTATTTCCTAAACAGTGGAGTATGCTCAAGTGATATGTGATAATAAGTGCCCTTGGTGAACACTACATTTCTGTGCTATCACATAACCCGTCTTCAATGATTACTCATTAATAATTCTAAGACTCTGAATGAACTAATTCATTCTTAGATCACTTGAGATGGCGTATGACTATATCAATACAATTTCTTTTGTTATGATATACTTCCATTTATGTCATTGTGTAACTGTTGACATCCATATAATAACTATTTATTATATTCTTTCGTTTAAGTTCTAATGGTCTTGAATTGCCCTAGAAGTAACTTATATCTGTGGATCATTATCCAAAGTGTATTTGTATGTAACTTCTCAATCATCCGATGATTAAATCCATTATTTAATTTAACTAATTAAATCAAATTTCTTGGGCCATTTGTAATTATCATAAACATAATTATTAACATAGTGCTCCCACTTGCCTTTTATAGATTTAGTGTTCTTTAAGACTATCAATTCAAACTTATAGGTTATTAACAAACAATTTTGTTTAAACCTATCCTGGTCTACTAGTTGGACCAACTTAACCTTGTAATTAGATACAAGATTGTGGGTTTGAATATTTATGCAAACCAATGCATTATTGATATCTTAGTTTTATGAAACTGGATCATTTCAGATCAGTTATCTGATATAGATTCATGTTTCATTCTTTAGATGATTGATTATGGAATATTCTTCAATAAGAATGTCAGGTTCCATAGAAATCCATCTCTTTTAAGAACGCTTACATTTTTCTGATTTGGACAACAATTATTTGGTCAGAAGAATGTTCACATATTTCTGATTAAGGAAACAACTTGTTGGTTACATATAGTGATATCTATTTGGTTACACTTGAACTTCTTCAAGTGTACCATTATACTTCATGTTTCGTTATAGTCCAACATTCAAAGGAATTGCTTCCTTTCTCTTGGATGAAACATTAATCCTAAAGGATTTTGAATGTATATTTTATGGTCAAGTAGTTAACGGAAAGAACTGTTTCTTGATACTAGACTTGAGTAGGCAAGTTATGGATTGGATGGTTAGGGTAATTTTGGCAAAAGGGGTATCTTATATGTTTAAGCTTCATTTTCTTGATGCTTAATTTTCCTGGATTCAAGAGTTAACAATTTAACTTTGTAGGATTTAGAATTTTAATTTACAACTATTTGTATAAAATTCATTTATAGGAATATTAAGGTTTAGGTATTCATTAATAATTAATCATCCAAATGATTAATACTATTAATCAAGACTGGTGATCCTAACTTCTATGAGCATATTCTTGATAAAATTAGGAACCTTTATGCTCATTTTAAATGTCGTATTAAATATGAATATTTTGGAAGTTAGAGAATGATTCATTATCTATAAGCTTGTTGAAACTCATCATGACAAGATGTTGAATTTCAATGAGCTATTAACAGTCAAGTGATTATTAGACAAATAATGATTACATCTAGCAATTGTGAGGATCACATATCCTTTAATGCTTATGATGTGTTCATGATTATGTGAATCATTTCATCAGGCTATGCGTTATGTTGTTTTGAACATATAATCAAAAGACTAATTGAGAAAACAAGCTCAATGTCAAACGATTATTCATATGATGCAAATACTAATGTCAACCAAAGTAAAAGCAATCATGTTCAAAACAGGAAATTAAATAAGTATTCATCCTGGACACAGCCAGGGAAAAACAAATTGTTTTATAATACTACCAAGTTAATAAATCAGAACGTGAGTAGTTGCCTTGAAGTGCTAGTGAGCTTCACGATCTCTTTGTTTTGATCTCCTTCATTTTTCAAGTTCCTACAAAGTATAAAGTGTGTAAGCAATGCTTCACATTTTGTAGAATTTAGAAAAATGAAACATAAGGCTAAATACCTCCAGAAGAAGTCTCGCCATTCTTCTGAGCCTTAACCTTAGCAAGGTACTCAGGGCAGTTCCTTAACTAGTGTCCCATCTTGTTACACTGAAAGCATTAGCGCTGATCATGCGGCGACACTACTTTGGAAGTCTTCTTGCCCTTCCCTTTGCCCTTGGCACCAGACTGAGTGGTGGCAGGAGATTTACCTTTTCCAGTAGAGGGACGTTTCCTCTTACGATCGGGCTTCTTCACACCAGTCGACTTGACCACCAAGACTGAAGGGTCTTGTTGGAGGCGATGTTGATCTCAACAGTTTTTAACATCCCATGAAGCTCCGACACTGTCTTCACCAAGTTGTTCATATTATAGTTTACCCTAAACTGAGTGAATGAACTGGAATGAGATTGGAGAATTAGGTCGGTAGCTAATTCCTGAGGAATGGCGTACTGGAGCTTCTCTAAGAGGTCAATGTACGATTTCATCTTGACCACATGTGG
This sequence comes from Deinandra increscens subsp. villosa, assembly GCA_039602395.1. Lineage (NCBI taxonomy): Eukaryota > Viridiplantae > Streptophyta > Magnoliopsida > Asterales > Asteraceae > Deinandra > Deinandra increscens. The sequence continues at coordinate 61,813,124 of JBCNJP010000027.1, forward strand.
CTGACAGGAGCACCTTCAGCCATCTTACATGATACGAGTTTAGTTACAACCTCATAGCGCTCCTGACGAGCTTGTGTCTCAAACATGCCCTTCAGCTGTCCGATCATCTGGAAAGCACTCAAGTCCTCCATGTTCTTTTGAAGTTCTGAAGATTTAGTGGCCAACATCAGGCAGGATACTTGGTTAGCATCCCTTACCAGGCGGTCATGTGCTGCACTAACAGCTGTAGTGTTATTTGCAGGTTGTGCGACACCCTCATCCAGAACATGGAGCTTGTTGGCCATCTTGAGCACAATCTTGAGATTGCAGAACCAGTCAAGAAAGTTGGTGTTATTAAGTTCTCCTTCTCAAGGATAGACTTAAGTTGGACGGTGTCATTGGGTGCATTATTTTCATTGTTGTTAGCCATCTGAAACATTAAAACAAATTTATTTTAGTATTTTTGATGTTTAACTTAAATTCAATTACGGTAAGTTCTAATTGAATAAAGGATGGGATTCCATTTAACTTAATTACTAAAGGCAGCTCTAGCATGCAATCAATAGTAGTTAAATAAATAGACAGACAACGATTGTCATTTGTGAGGACCAGTCACAATACCCGTTTATGAGGCCACAATAACATCGAATGTTTTATGCGATACGATTAGCCTCATCTATGCCCACTTCTATTTACAAGGATCCACGTTACGGTGTTATAGCTCCAATAACGTAACCCCCTGTAAAGTAGAGGAATAGTTATCCGAGGTGGCCACATGTACAAATACGGTGCTGTAGCTCCAATAGTTGTACCTTAGAATACACCCTACATGCCAAGTACGGTGCTGTAGCTCCAATACTGACGTTTCGGTAAATGCATTTCAAGTTGGGCTTGACCTAGGACGGCATAAACTATTAATTTTAGACTTACCAAATAGGGTTATTTAATCAACTTTTAGTTGATGATTATTTATCGCAAACCCTATCATCGCACGGGACAGTCAAATTAGATAACCTAATTAAATTGACTATGTTGTCGCGAAGCATACATAACTAAACCAAGCATGCAGGCCTTTTAAGAGTTTATAAAGTTCATAAATTTTGAAAAAACTCTTTAATCGGTTATATATATTTATTGAGTTAAAATACCTTATTTTAAAAGTCATTTATCTTTCTATTGTAAAATCTTTTAAACTCATTTTAAAACAATTTTTATTGTGTTTTAGTTGGTTAGTAAAGTAAGCAACACAAACACAATATGTACATGTATTCGGCCTTATTTAGGGTTTCGGTATTGCTAAAGCCTTTTAGCAATACCGAATAAAGTCTAGGGACAAAAACAACACACAAGGATGAAAACGACATCTTGTTGTCTTCTTCAGCTCCTCCAAGACTCCTCTCAAACTTGATTGGATCTTCAGGTCTTCGGGTTGAGAAACTTTCATTTGGGAGACCTGCCAAATATGGAAAGTTTCCATTTTTGGAAACCTACCAAATTTGGAAGGTACCAGATTTGGGAAGTTACTATTTCTGAAAACCTGCCAAATTTGGAAACTGCCAAAACGGGAAAGTTTCCGAATTTCAAAGCACGTGCCAAAATAGTAAACTTTCTAAAATTGGAAAGCTTCCAAAATTAAAAAAAAATAATACTAAATCGGGAAACTACCAAAACTGAAAATATTTCCAAAATTAGAAACTTTCTAAATTGGAAAAGTTCCAAAATTGGAAACCCGAACCGAAATAGGACTTGCCAAAATTGGAAAATTACTAAATCGGGAAAGTTGCAAAATTAGGAACCCGTCCGAATCCGAGACTTGCCAAAATTGGGAACTTGTTATTTCGGAAAAGTTCTCGAAATAGAAATACATTTAAATAAATAGATAAAAACTTAAATCTATCTATTACAACTTTGAACCAAAAAATACTAGGCTAACGAAAACCCTAATCTATTACAATTGGGCCAATACATGGCCAACACCAAAATAGAAAGTAAACCAATCATACACACAATTTCATAAATTAGGTTGGGCCTAATACACGTGGATAATAAAATCAATCGAACTATTTTATTGCATTATTTTGGTGGATCTGAATCGACCAGAACATATATTTATACAATTATATATATAATTAATAAAATTAATTATAATTTTAGTTTGCACCTTTCGGGTTGTTTAACCCTAGTATGCAAATTCATCGGTTTAAAACATGACCGGTCTAGATTTGCGTGTGGTGATCAAGGCTCTGATAACACTATGGGGTTTTTCCAATGGTATTCGGGTCACGGGAAATAATTTTAATTTTTTATTAAAGCCCGTTTTACTAATTGTATGACCGGATACAATTACGTTTATTCAATTACGTTAATTAAATCAGAGTTGCGGAAGCGTATAGCAAATATATAAATTAATTAAACGCGAAAAACCAAGTGACAACAACAGGATCTAATCACCGACCACACAAACACTAGGTATATATATTTGAATATATATATTTACATTAAATATATGTATTTAATTACTTTTATATTTATCAGATAAAATAGTAATAATCGAATACAACGGTTTTATCTGATTATCATAATCAAGATTATGATCTGTTGATACCTGATATGTGCGTCGTGTGAAGTATCAAACGAAGGACAAGTTCAAGCCAAATGTCATATGGCCGAACCTGGGGTTCGGACATAGCTCGGCCGGTCGGGTATAAATAGTAGTTTGTTCTTTGTAATCGGTAGTTCGGAGCGTGCAAGATTTCTTAAGTGTGTGTTTCTGAGAGTGTTTTCTCTGTGTCAGTTTCTAAGTGTTCTCTGATTGTAATTGTTCATTTGTGATCAATAAAACAATCGGTTAATTACATTTCAATGTCCGAATAACTAGATTGAGTAGACGATCCGATGCTCACGCATTTTCAAGTGGTATCAGAGCTTTCTGGTTCACTCTACTGATCTGTGGTTGCTATTTATGGATTTTTGAACTTTTTTGGTGTTTTCTCGAATATGTTTACGTGTTTTTGATCGATTCCTTCGAGTTTACTGTGTCAAAACTGCTTCTAAATCATTCCTTATCATTTTTCTCGATCCACAGTTGCAAGTTTCATCAAAATCAGTCAAAATTTGCGTGTTTTTGAAAAGTTACGTCGAGGTTCGGAGTTCACTGGTCAGGTTCGGAGTAACTGCTCCGAAGTTCAAGTTCAGAGCTCTGAAGTTCGATTTCAGAGAGAGTTCGATGAGAGCTCGGTTCAAGCTCGGTGTTCAGTCTATTGTTCGGTCGAACTTCGGGGTTGTTCTAGTTCGTTGTAAGTTCGGAGCTAGTTCGGAGGTAGTTCGGAGCTACTTAGGTCTGTTTGAAGTTCGGACTGTTGAATTAGGTTCGGACAGAGTTCGGAGGGAGTTCGGACGACAGTGTTAAGTTCGGATGCAAAACGCAATGCAAACAATGCTGAATTTTGACAATGAAATCGGAAAGTCAGAAAGTTCCCAAATTGTTGAAGCTTGAAGATTATCAGAATTGGAAACAACGATTTTTGGCTTATATTAGTTCAAATGACATCGATTTGTGGATTCCAATTAAGAAACTTTATCAACATCCGACTGATGCGGGAGACTTCAAGGAAGTTCATACTTTTGACATTGCTGAAAGAAAAGCCTATGAGCTTGAACAAAAAGCTTTCGGTTATCTTACGATGGCATTACCCACTGAGTTGTTACATCAATTCAGCACGTGCAAGAAATCAAAACAATTGTGGGATACTTTATTAGCAAGATGTGAGGGTAATGATGATTACAAGAAAAGTCAAAAGAAAGTGTTGAATAAAGAATTTGATAATTTTCAATATTATGACAATGAGAACATTGTTGCTCTTGTTTCCCAATTTTCACATCTGATTAGTGAATTAAAGGTTGTCGGAATTGAGAAGACTGATGCCGATTTGAAGGAAAAGATTATGGAAGCGTTGCCTGAAAAATGGGGAAATTATGTTTTGCTTCTTACTCATGATAAGAATTACTCAACATTGACGTTTCACGAGCTTACTGGAAAACTACATGCTCGGGAAATGGAAATGTTAAATTCAAAGAAGTCAACTGCTACTCTACAAAATCATGAATTGTATCATGGTGAGAATAGTGCAAGCATGAGTGCTAAATCTAAGCCAAATCTGAGTTCGGCACCAAGTGTTGCTTTTATGGCTGGAACTTCAGGAAATTTTGATAACAATTCATCACGGGGTTGTAGTTTCACAATTCCAAATTATTCAAGTCAAAATGCCTTTTCTGCTGAATCAATGGATGATTGTGCCAAAATGATTGTTGCTTTAATCTCATCATCATTTAGTTTAGTTATAAAAAATGTTGCTGATACACAATTAATAAGAGATGATCTTGATGCTCTTGATGATGATCAACTGACTGAATTGGATCTATCTTGGCAATATGCGATGCTGAGTCACCGATCAAAGAGATTTTTCAAGAAGCATGGAAAAACTACTGATGATTTTAATGAGAAATTAGGTTTTGATAAGTCAAAATTGAAGTGTTACAAGTGTTCAAAGCTTGGACATTTTGTCAAAAAATGTCAACAGTCACATATTAGTAAGTCTGGTTTTCCTCTATCAAGCAAGCCTGGTTTTACACAACCATCTTCTAGTAACACAGACAAGGCAACAACTTTAACAGTTCAATAGGATGCTGTTTATGATTGAGGTCAACGGTTTGGATATGATTCATCAGCCTTGATTGTCACTCATGATCAGTCAGATGATTCTTGTTCAGATATTAGTTCCGATACTAGTTCAACACCAAGTTCTTATGAATCTGATGAAAACTTGGAGAGTCTGATGAAAGAAAATGCATCGTTGCTGAATAAAATTCAAAAATTGTCTGAAGAATTCAATTTGATTAATTCAGATTTGAAAATTTCTAAGGAGCATGAGAAGGAGTTGGTTTTGAAGAACGAATGTCTGATTACCGAGGTCAAGTTGTTGAATGACGCTTTAGAGATTTCTAAACAAGATAAAAGGAATGTTGAAGCTGCAAAAGCAAAAATATGAGAAGAAATGGATGATTTGGTAAATGAGGTTAAGAAATGGAAATTTGATGCAGAAGATGTTGTTTCTGATTTCAATAATTTGTTTGACAAGTCCAAGATTAAACTTGATTTACTTACAAAGAATGCTGCAGAATCTGCTGCTAAGATTGAAGCATATCAAGTTGACATGAAAAAGTTGTTAGATGAGAAGCGGGAATTGGTGAGTGTTAATAAAGTTCAGAAAGCAAATCTGGAAATTCAAAAGCGAAATGAGGATAAATTGAAGAAAGAATATTTTGAGGGCATGGAAAATCTTCGTATGCAAAAGTTTGAAACACACAAAGTTTCCAAAAGATTGATTGCTACTGAGAAGGAGTTAGCTGAAGCACAACAACAAATTTCTGATCTGAAAATTCAAGTCTTTAATGACAATCGATTGCTGAACAATGTCTCTAATTCTCAAGTATTTACAAGTTTTTTGGCTAAGGATGATAATTTTGAAAAGATGTTTGACAAAACAGCTTCGCCTCCTGCTCAAATCAAAGAGGCATTCAAAGAGGTGAAAGAGAAGGTTGACGAGTTTGATTACTCAAAATTTTCATCATCTACTGACGAAGAAGAGAAGGTTGTGAAGAAAAAGAAAATTAAGAAGAGTAAGAAGAAGAAGGGCAAGAAGTCTGAGATTTCTCCAGTTCCAAAGTTTGTATCTGGTTCATCTTCTGCTGACAATGAAAAATCAGCCACTTCAAGTGACAAGATCCAGTCTCAACCTGATTTTGATGAGACGATTTTCTATGATAAAAAGAATGTAACTAAACTGAAGGCTGAATTTTCTCGATTAGCAAAGAATGGACATTCTACATCTGAGGAGAAAGTTGTTGGAAAGCATGTGGGTTTGGGATTTAAAGCAAAAGATGTAAAAGATGAGAGGGCTCCAGCATCATCATCTCAAGATTTAAAGAAATTGAAGCTAGAAAAAGTGAAGAAGGACGTTTTTAAGGCTGAAAAAGTTCAACCCGAGAGGTTCTACAAGCTTAAAGGTTCTGATCAGTTTTTCTCTGATAAAGAATTTCCTCTTTATTGTGTCGATGCTCGGAATATTTCTGAAGTATTTGTGAAAGATAAAGTTTCTTCTGATGGTTCTCAATCTCGAAGCCCAATATCCAAATGGGTTCATGATCACAGGCATCAGGTATATGATTCTAATTCTGATCATGCTCGAGATATTCATATGTGTAGCTCTTCACAAGTACATCACAAGTGGTACAAGACAAAGCGAATTTGTTATATTTGCTGCCGAACAGGGCATATGGCAAAGGAGTGTCCACTACCTGCTGATTCACCCCAAAGGTTTCACAAGAAACCAGTTTTTGGTAGAACTGCCAAACCGATGTTCTTTAATGAACAAGGTAGATTTTTTGATGACGTTGAGCCTACATTCTTTTTAATACAAAAACGTTTTGTTCCTCTATTTCAAAAGGTTTCAAATGTAGGTTTATCATTACAGCCACCTGTGACTGTTTCATCAAAAGCTGATTTACCAAAATCACAACAATGGAAACCTACGGTAGTTTCTAAACAAAACCAGGACACTGGTCGACCAGAAGCGATCCGCTTCGGGTCATTTATGAACTAATCAGTTTGACCAGTGTGCAGGTACTTCTAGAAGACTTATCGAAGATTGCAAAGTTGTTGATGGAGGAGTATTCTGCATAACTTAAATTTCATGATCAAATTTTCTAAATCTGCAAATTTTCTGAAATTTTTAAACTGCAACATATCCGTGTTGATTGATCAAATTTCTTTACTTCCAAATTTTTCTCAAAAAGTAAAAAATAGAGTCTTGTTTTTGAGTAAAATGAAAATCCAAAAATAGAGTTTTCATTATAAGGAGGAGGATTGTAAGTAAGGGGGAGTATTGAGAAAAGGCATGTTATGGGAGAACGTGAATACATGCAAGATACAAAATTGTGAGAAATTGATCATTGGGAAATGATGGTACATTGGCTTACGTATCTGACTCATGGATAGAGTTGATGAAAGGGCCATAAGATCGAAATTCAAAATAAGAAGTCACTCTATACACATGCGTTCATTCTGCAAAGATTTAAACTTGTTTGATTTTTTTTTTGTCAAACGATCGGACTTTCTCGGCGTGTATGGGAGTACCAACCTGATTGTTGTTGAGTTATACAACTTCAACTTGTTTTATTTTTCTTATTTTGTTAAATCCGAGGCCTTATTCGCGCATCGAAAGATCGACCTTAAGGTAGATGATTTAACGTTCTAATTCTTTTTGCATGGAACATAGTTGACTATGTCATGAAAAAATTATGCATTATGAAAAATTACAAGTGCTATCACACAAAAGGAAAAAGAAAGAAAAACAGAAAAATGTCTGAATATGTCTGCTAGTGTGGGGTACACTGGTCAAAGCAAATCTAATCAATTTCTTAACATATCCAGATGTTATGAGTATGATTCTGCCTGAGTTTAAGATGGACAAATTATACCAGCACTCAGCATGACTTATGTGCTTCAATTAGTTGAAATTGAAGTGTAGTTCAGTGCGTTATGACAAATATGATCCCATATAGTGATCTTTCTCATACCAAAAATAGTGTTTGATTCTGTATTGTGATTTCATTTCATTTCAGAAAAGAACAAAAAGATTTTCGGTGTGTTTTAGCATAAACTTTGAAAAATCAAAAAGATTTTAGGTTTGTTTTGATATAAACTTTTTAAAAGTCAAAAAGATTTTGTTTCTTGTTTTGTTTTCGATCTGGTCAACATGTGATACAAAATCAATTTTCAATATCACATCTTGGAGTCTCGAAGAGACGTTTTGCGCCAAGATTATTTAAAATGTTTGAGCAGGTTGCTAAAGCGCAAGATTTCATCACTTCAAGTCTTCTGAAGTTGTTGATAAAAGACCAGAGATACACTAGATATCATCAAGTATTCAAGATCAAGCTACGATTGAGTTGAGGAGGAGTCTGTTCGAAGATTCATTTCATTAGATGAACGGATTCTACACTTGAGGGGGAGCTTGATTGAAGATACAGAGTTGATGATGTTGAAGAGATACTACACACGACGAGGGGGAGTTTGTTGATACCTGATATGTGCGTCGTGTGAAGTATCAAACGAAGGACAAGTTCAAGCCAAATGTCATCTGGCCGAACCTGGTCCGAACCAGGAGTTCGGACTCGCCGAACCTGGGATTCGGACATAGCTCGGCCAGTCGGGTATAAATAGTAGTTTATTCATTGTAATCAGTAGTTCTGAGCGTGCAATATTTCTTAAGTGTGTGTTTCTGAGAGTGTTTTCTCTGTGTCAGTTTCTAAGTGTTCTCTGATTGTAATTGTTCAGTTGTGATCAATAAAACAATCGGTTAATTACATTTCGATGTTCTAATAGCTAGATTGAGTAGACGGTCCGATGCTCACATATTTTCATGATCAGATCTAAACTAAAAGTGTTTAGATCTTGAACGGTCGGATGTGTCGGACAACTGTTCGAGACAACGAGGTTCAACGAGACAAGCGATAGGGTTGCAAAAAACTTACCGGAGAAGCAAGCTCGGGATTATGTTCAAAACCTTAGCAGAAAACACTAAAAGAAACCGAAAGAATTCCGAGGAGGCCTGACGGCGGCGCAACGACGGAGCTGCGGTGGCGGTGTGGTTGCGGTTGGCCGAAAACAGGCAGCGGTTGGTGGTGCAGCGGCGATCAACGGCGGAGGCGGCGACGAAGGGCGACAGCGTCTGGGACGGATTCGGTGACGGCGGTGGTTATCGGATGGATGCGACGGTGGCTCGCCGGAAAAAGCTAGCGGCGGCGGCGTAAGTGGCCAGTCGGCGGTGGGTCACAGAGAGAGAGAGAGAGGAGAGAGAGAGAGAGAGAGAGAGAGAGAGAGAGAGAGAGAGAGAGAGAGAGAGAGAGAGAGATTAGGAGTTTTATGGAAAAACTCCTGAAATCATAATTCCAAGTTTGTTTATATAACTAACAAGTTTGTGGATAACCATACAACTAGTTTGGTTTATCTCTTTATCTCTTAACCAGTTGTAGATTAAACTATAACTGATTTTAAAACTCTCATTTATCCATCCGGGGTTAAGATAATCATAAGTTTAAATAAAAGTAATTTATTTAAGCTACTATAATCCATCCACGTTTTATAGATAATGTTTGAATAACTGATTTATTTAAATTACAATTATCTAACCACATTAAATAAAACTAATTAAATAAACTAATTTATTTAATCAACTTTTATTTAATTATTAATACTTAATAATAACAATTATTATTTGTATTTCACCGACTAATAATTATTAACAATTAATAGTTATAACTCTCTGCTTTTAATTGTAACAAATTAATAATATCATGAAATGATTAATTATTATTTATATCAATATATAAATAACAATTTTAAATCATTTCGGTTTTCGCAGAACGACGTTTACTAATTAAACATGTTTCATTCTCGTTGCCCTCAGTGTAACTCTTACAGGCCAAAACCGAGTCGGTTTCTTAGAAATTGTTGGGTCTGGACATATAATATCCAACAACCTCAACCCTCTCTAAATAACACACAAAACCCCCCACCACATGCTTCTGACTCTACACGCCAAATTGAACAGCATCGCCCCTTTGATGCCAATTATCCCACATATAATAATTACCTCCCCAAACAAACAAACTATAAAAACATGTTGATACATGGTTCCTGATCGTCATGTGAAGTATCGAGAACAAGACGGAACGTGCAAGTTAGGTCTGGCCGAACTCTGGCCGAACTCCAGGTTCGGAGCCGCCGAAGCTTGGCCGAACCTGAGGTTCGGCCAGTCGTGATTTCAGCCTATAAATATGTTCGTCTTGTATAGAATTAGAGAGCTTCCGTGTCATAACTTTCTCTAAGTGTACTCTGTGGTCTCTGTGGTTAATACAAAGTCTGTTTGTATTTACTCTTTGTGTCTCTACTCATATTACATTGATTTCTATACGACTAAGTAGAAGATCCTCACGCTCAGGCAATTTCAAGTGGTATCAGAGCAATAGGTTTACTCTACTAGTCGGAGATCAGTGTTTTTCGAGTTCAAATTCACATTTTTGAGTTTCAAAATTCTTTTATCATCTTCATTTCTCAAAATTATCGTTCAAAACATCATGATTTACGTCCAATATGTCTCTGTTTGTTCGTTTTCAGTTGATTGAGTGGTTACAGCTCGAGAGGTGTCGATTTCAGTGAGTTTTTCCAAATTTTTCCGAAATTTCGCGTTCGGCCGAACTCCTCGTTCGGCGTAACTGCTCCGCACTTCAAGTTCGGAGGACTCTCGGTCATAACCGCTCCGAACTCCTAGTTCGGAGTTCGTTCGGAGTGCGTTCGGTCTGTTTTTCCTCGTTCGGTGAGTGTTCGGACAAAGTTCGGAGGGTTTCGGAGTCAACGAAGTTCGGTGAGAGATCGGAGAGAGTTCGGACTGTGTTTCTGTGTTCGGACCACGTTCGGAGGAAGTTCGGAGGGTATATTAGGTTCGGACGAGGTTCGGAGTGAACAGTTATCTGGTTTTCGAAAATGTCCGATTTTCAAGCGTTCGCGGCTATTCAAAATTCAGTTCAAGCGACTATGCAAACGATGATGAACTATGATAATGAAATTGGAACAAGTCAGAAAGTTCCCAAATTGCTAAAATTGGAAGATTATCATAGTTGGGTTAAACGGTTTGAAGCATATGTTGATACAAATGACACTGATATGTGGTTAGCATTCACTGAGCAATATATTTACCCTAAAGATGAAACTGGTGAACCTATACTTCAAAGAAAAATGTCTTCTGAACAAAAGAAAGCTTATCAAGCTGAGAAAAAGGCATATGGTACTTTAACGATGGCTTTGCCTAAAGAGTTACTTCATCAATTTGCTGGTAACTACACATTAAAAAGTCTATGGGATGCTTTGGAGAAACGATGTGAAGGCAATGACCAATACAAGAAAAGTCGACAAAAGGTTTTGAAGAAAGAGTTTGACAGCTTTAAGCATTATCAGAATGAAACGATTCCCAATCTGATTGGAAGATTTGCTCATCTAATGAGTGAAATGCGTTTGGTGAATCTTACTAAAGAAGAGACTGATATGAAAGAAAAGATTTTGGAAGCATTGCCTGAAAAATGGGAGAATTATGTTATGATGATTACTCATGACAAGGATTTTCAAGGATTATCTTTCAATGATTTGGTTCAAAGACTTCAGGCTCGGGATATGGAATTAATGGTGAATAAATCACTTCCTACACAAATTCAGAATCCTGCAGTGTATCATGGTGAAAATGACTCTACACTGAATGCTGGAAAGTCTTCTAGTCTTAGTTCTGCTCCTCCTACAGCATTTCTAGCAGGTAAATCTGAAATTCCAAGTTATTCTTCTGCTGGTTGTACTGTGTCATTTCCAAGTTTTTCGGCTCAAACTGCATTGTCTGCTCAAACTATCGATGACTATAATGCTTTAATGTCTGCATTGGTATCTTCATATTTTGGTGTTATCACTGGTGCTGTGAGTAATGCTGAGTTAGCAAATGAAGATTATGATCAGATTGATTATGATCATTTGGAGGAAATGGATCTAAATTGGCAGTATGCAATGCTGGTTCGACGAACGAAGAAATTTTTCAATAGAACTGGGAAGACGAGATTGAATCAGGAGGGTAAGATTGGTTTGGATAAATCTAAGGTAAAATGTTACAAGTGTGCAAATTATGGTCATTTTGCTCGAGAATGTCCAAGTTCTGCAGACCATAAATTGAAGACTGGTCAACATGCACATTTAGTTTATCATCCATCAACTAAAGCTGAGAAGGTTGAGCTGAAGTCTGCTAATCTTGTTCATGATTGGGCCAATACTTTTTCCCATCCAAATGAGTTTGCATGGAATGCAGATACTGAAGTTAAAAGGAAGAATACTAAACCTGCAATTGCTTTGACTGTTCGTCATATTGATGATGATAGCATTTTAACTGATTCTGATTCTTATTCAAGTATATCTTTGGTTCAAGAAGAATTACCTAGAGTTTCTGAGAGTTTAAAGGATGAAGAGACTGAATGTCTTAAATGTACGAAATTTCTTCAGGAGATTGCAAGTTTTGAACAAAGTCGTCAAATATCGACTGAAGAGATAGTGGTGTTAAAGCCAGAATTGGAAGATTTTCAAAAGAAGTATTATGAGTTGGTTCATGTTCATGAAAATGTTTTAAAAGAGAAATCAATATTGGCTGAAGAATGTGAGAAAGAAAAAGCTGAAGCTTTAGATGCAGCTCAAGATTTTGAGAATCTGTTTGCGAAAAGCTATCCGGTTCAGAAAAAGTATGAAGAAGCAACTGCTCTTATTGCTACAACTGCTGTTACTGTTGAAAAGCTTCAGAACAAAATTTCTATGCTTCAAGATGAGAATACTCTCTATCGTGATAAAAATGAAGTTTTGACAAAGGATGTTGAGATTTACAAGAAAAAGAGAGAAAGTGTTCTTGAAGAATTATTTGCTGAATGTGAGATCCGAAAGCTACAATCTTATGAATATGATGATATCAATGCAAAGTTCATCAAGTCACAGAAAGACGGAACGTGCAAATTTAGGTCTGGCCGAACTCTGGCCGAACTCCAGGTTCGGAGCCGCCGAAGCAGGTTCGGCCAGTCGTGATTTCAGCCTATAAATATGTTCGTCTTGTATAGAATTAGAGAGCTTCCGTGTCATAACTTTCTCTAAGTGTACTCTGTGGTCTCTGTGGTTAATACAAAGTCTGTTTGTATTTACTCTTTGTGTCTCTACTCATATTACATTGATTTCTATACGACTAAGTAGAAGATCCTCACGCTCAGGCAATTTCAAAACCATGGAACTCGCATTGAGGGACGCAGTGGATACCGCGGAAACAGAAACCGCACCGGTAGTCGACCCACACAAAACTACCAACCGGCGCCAACTTGGGGGTGGTGGAATTCACCACCTCTATGTCCATACTCGACTCAACCCCCTCCGTGGATGCCACCTACCCCGTGGAACGCTCGCCCTCCCACACTGCAAGCCTACCCAACGGCCAACCTCACCACTGGACTATATCCGCAATATGATGCTCTAAATCCAACCGACATCGGTGCCGCTCATCAGAATGTGCAACTTACTACACCAGTCCCGACATGGTACATGGATACATGTGCTTCCAATTATATAGTTGCAAATCACGGTATGGTGCAAATTCCCGTTTCTAATCCTAACATAAGCAATATTTTAGTTGGTAATGGCCAACCCTTATCCATTACAGGATCTGGTCATTCTATACATTCTTTGCCACCTAAAAGTTATAATCTTAACAATATTCTCGTATCCCCACAAATTGTTAAAAACTTACTTTTCGTTTGTCAATTCACACGTGATAATCAAGTTATTATTGCTTTTGACCCATTTGGTTTTTCTTTGAAGGACCTCAAGACTGGAGAGCACATTTCCAGCCACACCGCCTTCTCATGCCTCATCAACTTACCTCACAACTACCACAACTACCTCAACCTCCTATCTATAGCACACAAGACTCGATCACCCAGGATCTCATGTTCTGGATTTTTATCAAGTCGTTCGTTTATTCCATGTAATAAAGACAAACATTTGTCTATTTTTTAGTCGTGTCAATTATCTAATAGCAAACGTTTGCCATTTTCTGATTCACTTTCTGTTACTTATAGTGCGTTTGATAATTAGCAAACCGGACCTCTCTAGTAAATAGCAAACTGGACTACAAGTATTATATGGTTCTAATAGACAATTTTACTCAAATTGTGTGGGTGTATCCGTTAAAGTTTAAATCTGAAACGTTTCCAACTTTCACCAAGTTTCATCTTTTAATACAAACCCAATTTCAAAAAACATGAAAGAGCGTGCGATGCATGAATCGTGATCAACTCATATCAATTGTGTAAACAAAGTAATCAAACGCAAAGGTAAATAACTCAATCTTGTATTTCACTCAATATCAGAGGTTACAAGACTCAGAGAAAACACCTTTAGGTTCACACACACTAACCAAAACGTTACAAAAGTTATAAACCTATCAACTATTTATAACAACCCCGACTGTCCGAACTGGGCCTTGGTCCGAACTGCAGTTCACTTGCCAGTTCGGCCAAGTTCGAACAGGGTTCGCCTAGTCTAGGTTTTCTTTGTTTTTCTTGATTTCTTCCAAGTCTTTGTCCGATCCAGCATCTGCCATATTATGCATCAACAAACCCCCCCCCCCCCCTTGGCAAATGCTGGACAGTTCTTTATCACTCTTGAGCTCCAGCCTCCATCCCAGTCCATGTCTTCTGGTGATTATGCCCGGCATATATATTAAATGCAAAGTATATCTGAATCACCCTCTGAAAATGTAAAGCTTGATCCATGTAGTCAGGATGAAACAAGATCTGATTATGATACAACTCATCAATATCATCATTCGACAAGTTGATCAGCCACATCTGGTCAAAAACCTTCACAACTCTGTTTTCATTCTCCAGCACTATCACAGCTTCACCAGTCTTCTCATGATAATACCACCACTTCAAGTTCTGTATGAAATCCAATTCCATCTTCATCAACGGAGTCTTCTTCATCACTTTAGGCTTTTTCTTGAAGATAAGTACTATCAGCTTTCTCCTTTTTCTCTTATGTATCTTGGTCGGATGTTCACGCCTCTTCGGTCTTTGAGGCTTCAGATATTGAAATCCCTGAGTACATTCTTTCTCAACTTGATTCTTGAAGTAGAAACCCCTCCAGTCATTACCATAGTTGCAAAAAGGCTTTCGTGTAAGCTGCCGAACATTCCAGACCGGTAAAGTACTGAAGTCTTTTGCAGATTTGAAGTATTGGATACCATGTTGTTGTTTTATCCCATAGCACTTCATACTTCAGCATACATCCAGCCGATAATCTCACCTGATGCTTGACCCTTGAATCTTACATGCCTTCTTTGCTTGATCGGTTTTGGAGGAGGAACATAATATGCATGAAATATCTTCATATATTCATTAAACACCCAATGTTGATTTTGTTCCTTCACCTCCTTGGCAATCGGGTCTACAGGTTTTTCAGCTTCTTTTCATTTTAACTTCTCCTCAGCTTCAACACCTTTATCTTTAGGAAATACCTCAAACTCATCACCAGTCTGATTATTGTCATTGTTGAAATTGGAGTACAGATCTGGATATTCCTCTTCGGTTATATCTTCAACCTTAATCTCCTCTTCCCAAATATATTATGCAGACTCTGGTTCAGATGACTCGTTGTATGTTTCAAGTGTAGCTTCAGAAGTTCTCTTTATTTCCTCGAAGTTCAAATCGAAGACTCTTTGCAGCTTGATTCGACAGAACTGAAGTTATCGGCATAGCATTCTTGGAATCAGACTCCCCCTGAGATGTAGAAGTCCCAGCACCCGAACCAGTGTTTCAGGTTGGGCCTGAACCTCCACCAACATTTCCTTCTGGGTCATTATTCAAATACTTCAGAAAATCATCTTTGCACCCAGAACAAGAACCTATCTCCCCTTGAGCTTTAAACTTCTCCATCAAGAATTTTATGTGCTCATTCATCTGTGCTAGTAGAGCATTCTGGTTCTGAGTGGCTGTTTTTAGACGTGTGATTTCCTATGCTTTAGCCAACTCCCCACTTTTCAATTGCATATAATCTCTTTGCAATGTAGTTATCAACTTTCCTTGAGATTCATTTCTTACTCTCATTTCTTCATCTCTTGTTCTCAATTCTGCAATCAGTTGACTTTTCTCTTCATCTTTGCGCTTTAACACCTCAATCACCTTCGATTGCTCATCATTCTTAGCTTTTAAGTCGTCAATCTGTAATTGATGATCAAGCAAATCACTGTTGAGTAGCTCGGCTTGAGATAAAGACACTGCTACTTGAGCAAGATTAAAAAGAACATCTGGTGTTGATGTGGTTGAAGTTGTAGCTGTGGATAATACAGGAGTTGTAGGTGTTGATCCCATTGGTTGTTGTACATATTGAGCACCAGCACTTGCTGAAGGTGCTGTGCCAGATGTTGTAGATCTTGTTGAACTCAGAAAATCTTTCAGAAACCCTAACTGACTCAAACCTTGAAGAACATCAGCTTGTGCTGTAGAAACTATGGTTGTTGTAGTTGTAGTCATCTCGGGTAAAGACAAATAAGGACTATCAGATGAAGATACACCGGAACGGCATTTCAATACAAACTTTGACCTTTATGCTTCTTGCCTCATCCACCAGCAGCAATTGATTTCTTCCTTTTTGATGGAGTTAATGAAGACGTAGAAGTTATCGGCTGCTTACCCTTGCCATGACTAACATCGGCTTCTGGTTTGTAATATTCATTAGATTCAGATGGGACTATATCATCATACATACGATCCTTGTATCGATCGTTGCTTTTTTTCAGACTTGTTCGGTACTCGAAATGTTCTTCACTACCCTTCTTCACTTTCACTTGTTTGGAATTGACCTTGATGTACACAAATGGATTGTTTGTATCAGAAACATCTTCAGAGTTAGCTCCCAAATCAATAAAATCATGATAATCAGATTCTTCTTCGTCTATTAGGGTATTCACCACTGGTGTCTCAGTCACTGTGATAGTCGCTTGGACTTTGGGAACTGAAACAGCAGGTTCAGTGACACCTGGTTGTATGACAGCAGGTGCTGTAGATTCAGTAATAATCGGTTAATAATTGGTTCTAAGACTACCAGTTCCTGTATAACTGGTGGTGTCTGTTTCTGTCGTCTTGGTCTTTTAACCTTTGCTTTTTGTTGTCGGTTTCTCTCTTCAACCCAACTAATCAAGTTCTTCAGATGAACTTCCTTCACTATGATGAGGTGCACCCCTAGCTGGTGCAACATAGTTAACATTACCAAGATGACCAATTAACCACTTCAACTTTGGATAATCTGCAGGCTTCTTCTTTTGATAAGTCGCCAATGTGCCAATACTTGCCTCAGTCATGTGTTTCAACTCCATCTTTCGAGCATCAGTCTTGACCAATGTCGGATACAGATCATTTAAGATAATTTGTGTAAATCTTGGATATAACAACGCCTTCTTGTGCCTCTGGGTCAAGTTGTCTCTCATGTAATAAAAGATCAGCCCGACTATATTGTATGGACGATTGAGAATCAAGGCATTCATCAAAGAAAGCATATTTGGATCAATCTCATCATGTCCAGAGATTCTGTTACCCAAACACTGTAGCAACACATGAACCAAGAACTTGTACAGAACATAAAACTCTAACTCGTAAATCGATTCTCGACTCGGATCATCAGCATACTAAATTCTCTTCAGTAATGCAACATTATTAGCTGGATCAAACTCTAACGGAACATTTTTTCTATCATCAGTAAACTTTAACACCCTTCGGATATTAGCTTCAGTAAATTCAACAGTTCGATTTTGCATAGTAGCAGATAATCTGATTGTTCCATCAGTTAGGCATCTTGCAGTGGTCCAGAACTCATTTAATATATCACGATACGCATCACACTCGTGTGTAATAGTGTATTGAGTTCTTGAACGTCTCATGAAATCGAATATTCTGGATCCTCCAAACTTGGATATCTCTGTTCTTGGAACGCCCAGATGTGCACAAACGTTGTGTTTGTCGCCAACTTTTAAATCAACCGCCATTTCTGAAAACACAACACATGAAAAGTTCGTTAAATTTTATGTGATTATCAAAAATGTTGACCAAATGAATCATTTGTTTATCATTCACGTAAACGATCGACTTTTTGTTCAAAAATCAATTTTAGGCGAACTGGATCAGAATTGGATATTGCTATCCGAACTCGATCCGAACTGACTTTTGGTGTTCGAACCTTGTCCGAACTGGACTTGGTCAAACGGTCAAAGTTGACTTTGGTTAACGACCGAACTAGATTGGTCAACGTCCGAAATCAGGTTCGGCTGAGTCCGAACTCCAGTTAGGCTGATGAACATCACGTTCGGCTGGACGTGCAATCGAGAGGTTTAATCTCTCTAACTTTCAATCTAGACCGAATTAGACTAAGAAATTCAACGCTTATACGCGGTTTTCGATAATGAATCCATAGAACCAAGTTTTAATGTCTAAAATTATCTCTAACTGATTTATTTTCAGATCTATGAACTGAGAAACACCGACACTCTTTTGAACAGATTTGACGAGTTTTAGCAACTTAAAACGACAAATAGACACACCATGGTACTCGGAACTTCATTATCTACAGAATCAGGTCACAAATCGCGCCACAAATCAGTAAATCGAAAATTAAAATTTTTGGCAGAGTTCGTCTAAGGTTCAGAAGTTTTGAATAGTTAATGAGTCCGAACTCTAGCTTCTGCCTTTTATAGGCGCTCAGTTCGGCTGACTGAACCCTTCCGAACTTGTCCGAACATAGCTTTCGGATCCATCCAAACTTGGTCCGAACTTGACTTCAGACCATCCGAACTCTAGTTCGGTTGTCCAAACTTGTAGTTTGGCAAGTTTCCAAAATTTCAGGTTTAACCTGATTTTTGAAGAATTTTCCAATTTGAACACAGAGATATTAAATTTTATCAATTTGATCCAAACCTTTGATCAATTCATTGATGAGTCTTATGATTCCAAGACTGTTTGGTTGTTTTCGGCATAAGTTTGATACTTTTCATCATTGATTGATCGAAAATAAGATATAATCAAAATACTTTGGATTTTTATAAAATTTTCCAACACACCGAATTTTTTTATTTTTCACAAAATTATGCTAAAATTTGGATTTTTCCAATAAGCAATAAACCAAACAAACTTGAAATTCATATAAGTTAAATATTTGCGGGAAAGATCCAGACGCGAGATCATATCAGACATAATGCATTAGACACATTTCAATTTCAGAATTAATTAGCATGCAAACCAAGCAGGTAGAGAATACAACTTTGCAGTTTGTTTCAGTTTAGGCAAATCAATTTTTATAGCTTTCTGATATGTTTAACAGGTATGATTTAGCAAGCATAGATAGTATGAAAACCCACACAATTCGGAATACTGGCAATATGACTTATTCTATTTTTGTATTTTGACAGAATTTTGATTTACCACAGAGATTTACCGTTCATGGTGTTTCATGCAAAAATAAAGCAGAACCCTAAACAAACAACAATCAGATCGGCCGGTAGGCACGCAGAGAAAATTCAATTGTTTAGGAAAATAAGAAATAGAAAATAAAGCAGAAATTGTATAACCCAACAATAAACAGGTCGGTGCTCACGCACACGCAGAAAAGTCCGATGGATTATACGAAACACCAAAGAAAATAAAGCAGAATGTCACACGAACAACGATCAGTTTGATCTTTCGATACGCAGAGAAAGTCTGATCGTTTTACAAAATAAAGAAAATCAAACAAGTTTAAATCTTTGCAAAATGAAAACATGCTACACCAGAACATCTCTTTTATTCTATTTTTGTTATTTTCATATTTATTACCAAAATCACACAACAACCTTCATGGTGTAACATCACAACTATCAAGCTAGAAATTTAAGTTGATATCATACTAGCATATATCAGATTTGCCTTAACGCATTCAACTAACCAAGCAAGAACCTACATGTTGGTGCAAAATATGTGTGATGTGTATGTATTCCAGTTAATGTCGTTAGTTGAGATAGTTAGAATAGTTAAATCAAGTTAGAGGGTAGCTTGTGTCAATATATTAAAGTGGAGGGCTTGATTGTGATATAGGAAATATCACATATATATGATACAAGATTTGAGAGAAACCTCATGAAGGCCGAACTTAATGTTCGGATCTCATGCTGCCTCCGAACCTTATGTTTGGTGACCACTCAACTGGCACTTTCATATATAATTGTTGCTTGGAGTTCGGAGGTGACCACTTCTCAACTAACCGTTTTCCCGAGTTCAATTACAAGAAGAGGAGTTTTTGATCTTTTCTTTAGAGATTTCTGAGTCTAGAATCATGTTTAGATGCTGTAAACGAGTCCAAATCATGTAAACGTTGATCGATTTGAGCTATAAACGAGTGTTATTTACTTATTCGTGTTCTTCGTGCTCTGGTTAACTTTCGGTCCGATTTCGGTGTACAAATCACTAGATCCGAAGCGAATCGTGTTTTCAATTGGTATCAGAGCAATCCAGGCGTGATTCTACACTCTTTTTTGATCGAAATCAGTGGCTAAATTGCTCAATTCGGTGTACAAATCACTAGATCCGAAGCGAATCGTGTTTTCAATTGGTATCAGAGCAATCCAGGCGTGATTCTACACTCTTTTTTGATCGAAATCAGTGGCTAAATTGCTCAATTCGACGTGTTTGACTTTTTGAAGTCAAACTGTGCAATATTTGATCTCAAAATTCGTTTGATTAGTTGTGTGTTGGTGTTTCAAATTGATACAATAAGTTTCCACAGGTTATTACGCATCTAATGCAACAATCGGTTTTGATTTTGGTCGAGTTTTGATCTGGATCGCAAGAAATCAGTTTATATGCGTGTTCTTCATGCTTCAACAATGGTGAAATTTTAAATACTCAACCATATCATGTAATTTTGGTTGCTACAGGTTTCTTTCGATCATACGAAGTCATTGCAACAGTCGGTTTTTGATTTGGTGAAGTTTTGAGAAGATCTCAACTTCATCATCTTTGTCATTCGCCGGAGTGTTCTTGTTCGATGCTCAAAGCTCGTCAAAACCATAGAACAATGGTGCTTGTTTGAATCGGTTCGTTATCACGAGTTCGTAGCACTTTTCGGAATCGAATTCCATCAAGATTGAGCACGATATCGGCGATTGAAGATTGTGGTGGTTGTTGTTTAAACCCGCCGGAAAAGTCACCATCGCCGGATTTTGTTCGCCGGAAATATAAAGAAAATCAGGGGAGGAAAAGTTATGCGACTATTTTGTCATGTTGTTAAAAGTTTCACTTTTAACCCTCGAGTTTAATCATCTATTAAAAAAAGAGGTTATCAAGTTTTCTAATAATAAAAAAAAACTAAACAAAGATTAAAAAGAATGTTTTTTTTATAAAAAAACTCACAAGAATTTTAATAAACATTTAAAAATTTAAAATTACACAAAGTTTTGTGTTTCGTTGAATTGTTTCGTGAACGTAAAAGATTTTTGCGTTTAGTGAATCGGTTAACAAACATAAATTCCTTTGTTTTTGTTTACGTTTTTACGTTCAAAGTTTGTTTTCTTAAAAAAAATAAACAAAAACATTTTGTCTTTCAAAATTTGTTATTCTTAAAACAAACAATATTGAAAGAAATATACAAAAATAGTTTTGAGGACTTTGGCCTTGAAATTTCAATTGGGTGATTTCACAAAATTCAAAGTTGAAGATACAAGATTCAACGATTGATATTTTTCTGGTGTAATCGCAATGAGTAAAGTTCAAGCGAGTTCAGTGGTTCCCAAATTATTAAAATGTGAAGATTATCAAGAATGGAGAAAATATTTTAAGATTTTTATCAACGCTAACTTTGATGACTTTTGGAATGCGATTGATAAAAAATATTCATATCCAACTGATTGGCATTGTGTTCCTAAATTTCAAAGAGATCTTTCATTTGAGGAAAGAGAATGTTATGAAAGAGAATTACAAGCTTATGATATTCTCACAATGGCAATGTCAAAAAAATTACTGCTTCAATTCAAGACTTGCAAGAATTCTAAAGTGTTATTTGATGCTCTTGCTCAGAAATATGCTGAAATGAATGAATCCAGAAAGAAGATTGACATTAAGAAATCTAAACCCTGTGTAAATTGTGAGATTCTGACAAAAACGTGTACTGAATATACTACCAAACTTGACACTCATCAAGAGCAAAATACAAAGTTGCTTGCTGATTTAAATAATATGAGTTCAGAATACAAAAAGTTGTTGGAGGATGGAAAATTCTACAAAGAGAAAATTGATGCCTTCACAAAAGAAGTGTCAGAATTGAAAGTCAAGCTTGAGGTCAAAAATGAGGAGATAAATGGTGTCATTCTGGAAGAAACAACGATGTTTCCAACTCAAAAGTCATCTTCTGACATATTATTGACATTCTCTACAAGGATTGCATTGAAAGAGAACAAAATTCTTCAGAAAATTGATAGACTTGTCAATGGTATTCAAAATGACAAGGAGAAGATCCAGATAGAAAAAGTGTTTGAGGATGTCCAGGTTCACAAAAACAAAGACATTCAAATTGAATAAGTTCAAAAAGATGGTTCTTCAAAATGTGAAGCTGCTGAGAATGATTTGAAGCTTAAGCATGAAAATGCGGAGTTGATTGCAAAAGTTTCAAAGCTGACTGAAACAAATGATGATTTGATAAAGGAAGTTGAGAATTGGAAGAAAGAAGCAAATGATGTGGCTGCAGTTTTTGATGATTTATTTGCAAAATCAAAGTTCAAACTTGAAGGTCTAGAAAAGGAAGTTGCTGATCTTACTGCTAAAGAATTAAATCATCAAGAGGACAACACGAAGTTGTTAGATGCTAAAGCTGAATTGCTTCGTGAAAACAAGCTTTTGAAGCAGAATGTTGAGATTTATAAACAAAGATGGGAAAAGGTTGTTCAAGAAACATATGATGCTCATGATCAGTTGAGGAGAGAAAAGTTTACTCTGAATAGAACAACAGAAGACCTTATTGCAACACAAAAAGAGTTGGCTGAAGCGCAAAAGATAATTGCAGATATGAAGATTGAGGTGTGTGATTTCAAAAGATAGTTGCATAATCTCAATAATTCATCGTCTTTCACAAAATATTTGTGCAAAAAGGAGAATTTTCAACAGATTTTTGGTGATGCTATTCTGAAAAGTGTTCCACCTCCTGTGGTTATTGAAAATTCTATCAATACTTTAAAAGCAACGGAAGAAGTTCATGATTATTCAAAGTTTGCTGATAATTCTTCTGAGAAGAAAAAGTCAAAGTAGCAGAAGAAAAATGAAGAGAATTTTGATGCTAACAAGAGAACTAATTTTTTTTCAAGTTCCATATTGCTTGATAAGGAAAAGGTTTTTGACAGCAATTCAGGAAAAGTGAAAGTCGACAAATTTTTGGAGATTGTGATTGATGAATCTTTGCTTTCCAATAAAGATGATTTAAATGCTATCAAGGATGAGTTTTCTCGACTTGCTTCACAAGGTCATGAGAAACCTAAGTCGGTACCAGATAAATCTAAAAAGAATGGTGGTCTGGGATATGAAAGCAAAGACGAGAACGTGAATGTTGAAAATGATCTCCAAGATGTGCTTGAGATAGAAGAACTTGTGGAGGATATCAAGGTTCACAAAGAAAAGGAGATTCCTCTTGAGAATCATATCTTGTGTGAACCTGATGCTGATTTTCTGTCAGCGAATTCTAAGTTAGAGTATCAAGAGAGTGATTCTTCTCAACATTCAACAATGTCAACAAAATCCATGTCATCTCCTAAGTCGGCTGATTGGAGAGCTTGCTTTTACTGCAACAAGACGGGGCATGTGATTCGTGATTATGTTAGTCGAAAAAGGTTTTCACGTGGTTCATATCGATCATCATCATCCAATTCAATGATTCTCAATGAGGTACCTTGTAGGATCATTATTAGTTATGAATAAACTAAAACTAAGCCCTTTACTTGCAAATATAACCCTGCGGAATTAAAGTTATATTTCACTTTACTTAAGCGATATTAAACTCTTGTATAATGTAAATGCTTGATTTGCAGAATAGTAGAGACAACGAAATATCGAATATTCGGCACTATTTGCATTAACTCAAAGCTACACTATTACAAGTGATAACCGTTCTTGTGTAAACTAAGAGATAACATGCTATATATAGTGCTAATGAGATCAATGACGGCCATTGATCTCATGCGATCTAATCTAGACCGTAAACATAAAAGTCAAATACAAACTACCAAAAGAATAAACATCGACAATCGGAATGACTTGCGTGTTGGCAGCAACAATCTACTTTAGGAGAGCGGCTTAAATCTGATTTAGAAGCATACGAGAAGCTTTTGCAGGATTGGACTTGCTGAAAAGACATCTCAGGAGAAGTCAGGTTGAACTCTTTATCTGGTGGATAAACGAGTTCACCCGGAATATTCGCTAAGTACCAAAATTGCTTCTTTCCGCTTGAACTTCCTGTTCCGCTTGAAGTGTGAATTCCGCTTCAACTTCAACTTCAGCCGGAACTAGTAAAATTGGCATTTCAGCCGGAAATCTTCCAAGCTCTATTTTTCCTTACAATCTCCCCCTAAGCTGATGCTGTCAAATTATTCATTGTCTTCAATGTTTATCTTCAAAACTGACTTGTACCCAAAAATTTTCTTCTCCACAACCTACTTTTCAGAAGATCTGATGCTGGCATCAAGATTTAGAGAAAGCTCTTTGGTCTTTGTTTTGGTCACCTTTACGTGTTTAATTGAATCCCAGTCCATTTCGTTCCATTCTTCTTGAACAGAAATAGACTCATGGATTGTAAAGGTGCCATCAGCTCTATGAACATAGAATAGCTTCTCCTCTTCTTCCCAAATGATGAATTTGATCTCACTGGTAGTCTCTTCTTCTTCTCCTGCTGATTTATCATCTAAATTGCTTCGATAGAGCATTCCACATTCCAGCACAGATGGCTCAATTAAAAGCCTTAACATGTGCTCCGCTCTTGAAGGATTCATAACTTCTCTGAGTTTTAGAATGATGTCTGTCATTTGCTGCAGGGTGAGTTGAGAAGTTGCCTTGCGGGCATTTACCACCTGAGTTATGCCACTGGCCATAGTAAAGGTGAAATCAAGTGTGGCTTCATCCACTGTCCAACTAGCAATTCGTCTTTTGCTGGGAGGACCTCTTCTCATTTGTTTTTGATTTCTTTTATTTCTGGCATGCATCAACTTTCTCTTCTTAATTTCCCTCTCTTCATCAGAATTACCAGCAGATTCTTGCACAATAGGCCTTTTGCCTTTGGCAGAAGATGAAGAGGGACCTGGTTGAGTTTCAGTAGGTTTGGTGGTGGTGGTGGAAGAAGGTTCTCTTATGGTGAGTGGAGGTAGGGTGGTTTTTGGAAGTGGTTCATTGGCTTTAGGAGTTGGGCTTGAGGGTGGAGTAGGTGGAAAGATGTCAGAGAAGTCCATGGTTGGTGGAGGCTTCTTTTTGAAGGGAATGATGGGAGTAAAGTTGTCTGATCTAAACTTCGGATTGGCAAGTTTAGCAGCAAGCTTCTTGGGGATATGTGGAGGTTTGTAAGGTATGATGGGAAGTGACTGTAGAATGGATGAAGGTGTTGTAGGCATTGGATTTGGGCTGTAGATAAATGAAGGTGGAGGTGGTATATCTGCAATATCATCAATTTCAGGTTTAACATTAGCAGTTATTGTACCTGAGATCAGCTCTGATGGTGAAGGCATCACCAGGTTAGGATTGACAGCAGCAATTTCTCCTTTCAACTCATAAAATATTTTGTCAATCAAGCTGCAAAGTCCTCTAACCTGCATCTGAGCTACCTCTTCCTCTTTCTTCAAGTTTCTAATCACAAGAGCCCTCTTAATCTTTTTCAACAGACGGTAATTTTCATCATTCTTTGTTAGCTTGGTAGGCAATTGAGAGGCAATAGCAATTAACCTCTGCCTATTAGCTTCAGACATTGTATCCAAGTCATAGTCCTTTAACCTCCAGTTGAAAGACCTGGTCTTTGCTTCTTCAAGAAGGTTTTCAAACACATTGTTTTGCATGTATAGATCAAATTCTTCTTGGAGCTCTCTGGCTATTCTCTCATCCTCAGCTACCCTTCTGGTATCTTCAACCATTTTCACTATAGCCTCAGCTTCAGGAGTTTGAGTTACCTGTTGAAGGGTTCTAGCTATATCAGCTTGAACAGGTTCCTCAGTTAGAACTGTCTCTGAACTCCTTAAGGCTATCAGTGATTTAGCTACATCCTCAGCTTCTTCATTTCTTTGTTCCTCCGGTTGAACCACAGGTGTTTCATCAGTCCCAAATATTGAGGAGCTAGGACCTTGAACATCCACCTGGGTTGGAATTTGTTGTTCCGGTTGAACATTCAGCTCTCCTTCAACTTGAACTACCGGTTGAACTTCCGGTTGAAGTTCCGCTTGATCTTCCGCTTGAACCAGTAATTGACCATCAGTCACCACCTGAGGTTGGGTGACTTCAGGTTCTTTATCAGTTATCTCCAGTACCTCAGTTCCTTTATCTTCACCAATCAAATTATCATCTTTTCCTTCAGTCATAGTACCAACTGCTGCAGTTGCAGTACTTTCTTCCATATCAGCTGCTGCCTTGCTGGTGGAGGAAATATTGCCAACAACATGATCACTGGCTCTTTCAGCCGGAAAAATAACATCTGTCAGAAGTGTTGTGATCATGTTGATGTGCTCAGGGAGAGCACCAGCAATCAGCATGGACGACTGAACAAGCTCGGTGAGGTTGGGGTCCTCAAAAGGAGAAATAGCAATCAGTTGACTGCATCTCATATTCACCCAACTTTCTTCAACAGAAAAAGGCTCTATGCCAATCTTTTGGCAAGCTGTGGCTCTTACTTCAGCCGGTATCCTTTCTTCCTCTTCGATTTCAGTGATAACAGGTTTTGACAGTAACTTCTGCCCTAATTTGACAGTATCAGCTTCATCAGTTGCAATAACTTCTTCAGCATCTCTGGTAGGGTTTGAAGGACCTGCTTCAGTTGGAGTAGGATCAGCTTGAACCAATTTGGCAACAGTTGAGTTAAGAGCTTCAACCTGTGCTTGAAGAGAAAGGTACAGTTTCGTCAATTCAGGTAGTGTAAGACTATCCTCAACTGGATTTTTGCCAGTATCCTTGGAAATAACCAAACTATCAATCCTAGATTGATCAGCATTGGTACCCATGGCTTCTTGGCACCTGGGATTCTCTTCAGCTGTCTCAACAACCCTTGGTTCCAATGAAGGACTTCCGGGTGCTGATTCAGAGAAGATTGCCGCAGATTGGGTCTTATTGATGTTACTGCTAACACCAAGCTCCAGTTGGGATACTTGGGCAGCAGCATCCCTTTCTGCATGAATCTCTTCAGAACTCCTAAGATTCACCTTCGGTGAGGAGTGGGGTTGCAGTGCTACAGTGTCCTGGCTTATCAGGATGTTCTCATGTAATGTGGCAGGTGAGTTAATAACACCTTCACTTAAGCCAAGATTGAGAGCACTGTCACTCCTAGGTGACAGGGGTTGCAGGGGTGAAAAATTTTCAGATGGGGAAGCTACATCTGCTTCTAATGACCCCCCCTCAACAGAAGGTTCATCCCTAAGAGAGAATCCCAAATTTACCAGTTTCCGTTTAGGCTTTTTGCCTTGAACGGGGTTTGAAGCTTCAGGTTGGTTGGTGGTGCTAGGTGGAGGAGACCTAGTAACCACATTTCTCTGTCTCTTAAAAATGACAGGAGGTGAGTTTGATGAGGAGGTGGAAGTGGAAGTGTTTGTAGAAGCTTTCCTCTTTTTGGATTGAAAAACTATGAGTGAAGAGGAAGCTGGGACAGATGTGGGATCAGAAACTGTTAGGTCTACAGCTCTGTCATCTTGAGCAGGGAGCTCAGTCACTCCTACAGTTTCCGGTTGAACCTCTACTGTAGCAGGTTCATCAGGAAACTGCCTTGGAATTGGTAAGGGGTGGTCAGTATCCCATCCAAGAAATGGAGATTTGTTTAAAGCAAGGTTTGGAAAAGTTTTCTCATTCAGAAGTTTTTGGTGCAAAATTGTACCAAGCCATACCATATGGGGGTACTCTTCTTTGAGAATATAGGTAAAAAATCTAGGGTATTGGTAAATAAATTCAGAATGAACATTGGATATTAGGGCTTGAAAAATTTGTTTGGAAAAATTAAAGTTCTCACCCTTGATCACAGCATAGAAGGCAGAGGCTTGCTCACCGGAGAGCTCATCAAAACCTCCCTTCTTTGGAGATAAACACACCAAAAGTGTGTGTGCAAGAAATCTCCACTTGTATGGTAACTGCCCCTTCTTGATAGTTTTGCTGTGCAGGGAGCCACCATAACCAATGTTTCTGAATAGGCGGAGATATCTTTTCTGATTGGAAAATTGGCCTATATTAATCCTAGTTATCATCTATTGGCCGATAATAATCCCAGTTATGTTTTTTCCCCACAATAATCCCAGTTATTAACCTGTTGGTCTGTATTGAACCGTCGTTAAGTAGACACTAACGGTGTTAGATTTTTGCTGACTGGACATCCAACTATGATCCTAGTTGGCATTTTTTATTAAATAACTTTTAATTAAATGAAAAAAACCTAATAAAGAATGATAATCTGTTCATAACAAACAAAAAAAAAATTCGTCATCTACGTTGCCCCTCTTTCTGGACATAATACAAGTTCCAATTTAAAGTTCCATGGATTGTTTGACTTTTATATTAGTCAAACTGTTACATGGATTATTTAAGTTCCCTGCTCAAGTTTTATATCATGTTCATGTGGAGGTACAAGAAGGAGGGTCGACGTCTTTGTCAAGACGGACGGCGGAGGTCGAAGGTTCTGATGATCACGGGAAGTCAAAAAGGTTTATAATACATTTCTCCAGTTCTGATTCCGAAATTTGATCTCAAAAAACTGATTGCTTTTATTAATTCTGGTTTTATCATGCTCAGATTACAATTTCGAGTAGCTGGCAAGTTTTAGTTTGAAGATTGATTGAGTTTTAAGAAGTCACCATTATCATCTTCACTGTTGTTCATCAAGCTAATCCATGTCGGTTTCCTTGAAACTCAACAATTTGATACAAATCTGATTTCCACACACTCGGTTCTTCGTTACAAGTTCACTCGTACCATCGGATTCAAATCCAGTTGAGATTTGAGAAGATCGCAAATTTTGAGAACGGGAGTACTTCATACGCTACTGTTTATCTTGTTCGGGCCTCCTAAAAACCCTAATTGACCTTTAATTTTGATCAGGTTGTCATTGGTTGGTATTTCGAGTGTATATCCTAGCTTGATAACACATTTTCATAGATTTGGATTGAAATCGCAATCTGCAAGTTTCGTGGCGAGGCGGCCGTTGAGCCAGATGATATAGTAAGGGCTTAGATCTCCATTTCTCCGATTGACGTTGTTGACGACTTTTTTTTTCTTTTGTTATGAATGTCTCATTTTTTGTTAGGGTTTCTTTTCTTTTCTCTTTGTTTTTTTTCATTTAAGTAAATGTTATTTGATTAAAAAAATGCCAACTAGGATCCAAGTTGGATGTCTAGTCAGCAAAAATCTAACACCGTTAGTGTTCACTTAACGGCGGTTCAGTACAGTTCAACATGTTAATAACTGGGATTATTGTGGGGAAAAACCATAACTGGGATTATTATCGGCCAATAGATGATAACTGGGATTAATATAAGCCAATTTTCCTTTCTGATTTATCTCTCCGTATCCACCTTCATCCCTCAGTTTCAACAACCTTCGAACCTTTGCTTCATCAATTTCAACTTCCTTCCCTTGGACAGTTGACACAATTTTAACACTTCCGCTAGCCTCGTCGGTAACCCTAGCGTGAACCCAAAAGTCTTCCATCACCTCTTCAAAGATTTCTGCTTCGACAACAGATGTGACATCCGAGAATTCCAAGGTTAACTTCCGTTAGACAATCTCCGTTAGTTACATTATAAGTGTTAACTTAGTAACTAATGCTTAACTAGGCCGAATACGTCCACGACCTTTGGTTGATCACCGAACCCGTCCATATGTGTTATGTGTTTATTTATTTATTGTCATTATGTGCAATGTGATTTAAACGCATGATTTAGTATTGATAATAGAATGTAAATTGTCCACTTTTGGTTTCCAGCGAAACTACCGGGCGAAACTGTAGATTCGCTCGGTAGCCGGCTAGACTGTTTGATTTACAAGTGCTCAGAGCCAGTTTCGCTTGGCCAGCGAAACTGCCAGCGAAACTAGCCCCTGATATATATATTTTATAAAACCCTAATCATCCCATTTTGCATACTCCACACAAAACACACACTCTCCATCTCTGCTCTCTCGAGAAATCTGGTCAGCTGTGAACCACTAAGAAGCCACCATCATCTCATCTCATCCATTCGGATCCTAGATCGAACCGTGAGTCCCAAAAACCATTCTTCATGCATATTCTATGTGTTTTCTTAAAAAGCATGACCAAATCTTCATGAAATTGCTTAATCTTCTGATATGATGCTTAGGAATGCTAGATCTGTTATAAAGTCTGCAACTTTACGTGTAAAAACATACCATAATGAAGATTTATGCTAATTAGGTCATTTTAGGTTTAAAATGTGTTTTTGGTGATTTGATGATGAAAATCCATGTTTAAAGTGTTAAAACTTACTGTTTTATGTTGGTAAATGATTATGCATGCTAAATATTGAATCACATGAAGTATGGAAGCTGTTAGGTTGATTTTTAGGCTGACTTGTGAGTTTTTCGCGACCAGCGACACTGTGTGTTCTCTGGGCGAAACTATACAGCGAAACAGTTTGTGCATCCAGCGATACTATGTAGCGAAACTGTAGTGTCGCCCGCGAAACTAAGTAGACCTGCTCGAACGAAACTACCGAGCGAACCAGTCTGAACGAAAGTTCAAACCAGTTTCGAGCGAAGCTAGGCTAGCGAAACTGTGTCATCAGTTTCGAGCGAAACTAGCTAGCGAAACTGTGTCATCGGGTATTACCCAGCGAAAATGCTGCCCGTGCACACAGCGAAACTGTGTAGCGAAACTGTATAGCGAAACTGAGACCAGACCAAAACCCAAACTTGTGCAACTTATTTGAATGTTATGCCATGACTTACATGATTATGCAATAATGAAACATGCTTTGATTTCTGATCTATGTGAACCCTTGTTTATGATCAACCATCGGTGCCGTGTGTCGGTATGTCGTGTCATAGTCCCAACGTGCTATGTTATGGGCCATAGTGACGTAAGTTAAATATTAGACACAAAACTAATACTTAAGACCTAAACATGTTCTTAGGTCTTCGTTAAGCAAACAATATCTGGATTACTTAGCAAGTGTAGCAGTGCAACCTAAGGTGAGTGTCACTAACCCATTTACCGTGAACCCGTTTGGGTCACACTG
Source organism: Deinandra increscens subsp. villosa (assembly GCA_039602395.1). Taxonomy (NCBI): domain Eukaryota; kingdom Viridiplantae; phylum Streptophyta; class Magnoliopsida; order Asterales; family Asteraceae; genus Deinandra; species Deinandra increscens. The sequence goes on from JBCNJP010000027.1 coordinate 61,844,263, forward strand.
AATAACCTGATGAGTGCTATGCACCTCTCTGATAAACTTGAAAACTTATGAGTGCTTGGCACTCACTTGATGAACTTGAAGTGTTTTATGGGAGACACTTGTGAAATACTTAAACAACTGTTTCTAAAAACAAAACTGAAAATGTTTTCGGGATTCATGAGAATCCAAAGTAAACCGTTTTAATATGGCTAGTCTAGGTTAAAGTCTAAACCACATGATATCACATGATTTCTAAGGATTGCCTTATAACTGAAAAAGTCCTCAACTAAATTGTACCATTAATTGTAAAGCGAGGGGATGTTGGGTAGATCTACTGGAGTTTGACAAACTCCGCCTCGTGACACGGGAAGTGCACGGAGGTACAATATCAGCCTATCTGACCGTGGTCCCGAGAGGACACGGGGGAGGCAAAGCCGCGATGACGTAGGTCCGCAAAACAAAATAGATGATGGCGCTGCCACTACGAAAACTATCAGTCAGCTTTGGTACAAACTTCCTTAGTGCATGGAACAACGGATTAGCTACCCGCGATATCGGTTGAGCACTTTAACTATACAAAACTAGTACATACCCGATAACGTATGTTACGGACATTACTTTTACTAAACCACAATACTATGATTACGGATATCACTAAACATTGCTTTTCACAAATAAATATTTCATAAGTGTATGTTGACACGATTATGATTATGAGACCGGGCCACTGCATGACAAGCCCACCGTGAACTCACCAACCGTTAGGTTGACACTTGCGTGGTTTAAGCTTTTGCAGATCGCTGAGGAGTATCCGGAGCGGGTTGGCATGACACGTGAAGACAATTTTTAATTCTATTTAGACTTAATTGGGAATTTAAAACACTGGTTTGTAAAGCACGTGGTTAGTGCTAAGATAATATTTTTTCCGCTGCGTATTTTGAGGCTGTAATTTATGGCATGTGTTTGGACTAACTCTGATTCGTTTAGTATTTGTAACTAATGGTTGTGGTCCTGGTTTGCTCACACCCCTTAACGGTATAAACTCCGTTAGCGGTTAATCGGGGGTGTGACAGATTGGTATCAGAGCCATAAGTTGCAGAGAACTGGAATCATTTTTGAAAAACGATTTGGAAACTGCAACTTGAAAACCTTAGTTACAAACGAACAAACAAATTCCCAAAACAAAATATTTACGTGCCAACCTGGGATACTCGCTCTGCTGTGTAAGTAAAAGCTTAGTACGTATGTATATATATATATATATATATATATAGACCGTGTCTAAGTAGTCTAACGGAAAACCTTAGGAAAATTTTCACACACGAATACGAAATGCGAACGCTAATACGCACATTATTCCGGGGGAAAGCGACAACGAAGCGATGCTACACGCTACGTCCTGATTTCAACTACAATGACTACGCCGACGGTGACTTTTATGGGAAGGATGACGTTCGACGATAGTACTTACGACTTACGACGTTCCCCGACGACGCCTCGATTTGCACGAAAAACTTTTCTGGACTAATAGTGGGATAACGGGAAATTGTTAATATACATATTATGGGATATGTATAAAGTATAACTGTGACTGAACACTGGTTACTTTAACTGTCTAGCAAAATGTCTGGAAGAGGACACGGAAGGAGCAACATTAACATGACACCTGCACAACTGCAAGCTATGATTAACGAACACGTGCAAGCCGCAGTGGCAGCCGTCCAAGCTGCATACGCCGCACAGGGTAATTATTATGCCGGTTAAGGCACAAAGCGATTATATTTTGACCTGTTTAAACTTAAAACCCGAACTATTATTGCATCAGGAAACCACCATCACTGCACGTTTAAGTCCTTCATGGACTGCAAGCCAATGACGTTTTCCGGCGAAGAAGGAGCGGTAGGACTCCTCAGGTGGATCGAGAAGTCTGAAAAGGTCTTCTCTATGTGCAACTGCCCTGCTCAGAGCAAAGTGAAGTATACTACTGGTACCTTTGAGGGAGCTGCTCTCACCTGGTGGAATGCCGAAATTCAGATGATTGGATTAGATACGGCTAATAACATGGAATGGGAAGCGTTTAAGGAACTGATTATGGAGGAGTACTGTCCCCGTGACCAAGTAAAGAAGCTAGAGGGTGAATTCTTGAATCTGAAAATGATAGGGTCTGAAGTTGAGCAGTATACTGCGCGTTACCATGAGTACGCGGTCTTGTGCCCAACAATGGTTGATGCTGAGTTCAAACGCATTGAGCGTTATATGGAAGGCCTCGCGCCTCAAATCAAGGGACTAGTGACTGCCAGCAACCCCATAACCGTGCAGCAAGCCATCCGTTTAGCTCACAAGCTTACTGATCAGGAAATTGAGAAGGGTACACTTCCTGCAAAAGCCACAGAGAAGACTGCCTTAAGTGGCAAAAGAAAAGCTGATGATGAAGCTCCTGAAAACTCCATGAACAATCAAAGTGTGGGAAACAGCACCGGGAGGTCTTACAATTCTGAAGGTCAAAGCAAAAGGTCTAGAAACAACAGTGGAAACAACCACCAGGGCGGTAATGGTCAAAGTAGCTACAAGGGTAATCTACCCATGTGTAACAAGTGTGGGAAGCATCACACTGGTATTTGTAGAAGGAATTTAAGCTGTGAAAGGTGTGGCAAGAAAAGCCATGAGGCGAAGGACTGTTGGGCGATTCTTCCCGAGCAACAAAACCGCCTAAGGCAAAACAACAACAATCATGGCAACAACAACTATGGAAACAACCGGGGCAATGGGAACAACAATGGTCAGAACCGTAGCAACAACAATGAAGCTCCCAGAGGAAATGGTAATGGGAACTGTAGGTCCGGAATTTAACCAAACACACGATATCTAATCACAAACGAGTGCGGAAACCTCGTATGTGATCGATTCAAGAAGAATAGTAGAAGAAGAGACTCAATCTTAGGTAAAGATTGAATCTTGAATGAGAAAAACTACTATCTTGAAGCTGATCGTAAACTAGAGCAAACACAGAAATCGTAAACTCTATTAGGATGAGTGAAAAGCTTGCTTACAATGAAAGACAAATGGGTTTATATAGCACCCATACAAAATCGTAAACCTAATCTGGCCCAAGAGGCCCAAATCGTAAACTAGCCTAGTCCAAATATATTAAGTATAACAAACCCAAAACAAAACACAATAAGCCCAAATACAAATGTTCATGCCTCATATAAATATTGCCCAACAATCTTCCCCTAGGCATGAATCATTTGATCCTTCAAGGCAGCAGCAAATCAAAGCGGAATGAGGTTTGAATGTTGTTTGACCACCACCCGTTCTCCACAATCTTCTTAGCTGCCCCATCAAATATCCCAACCCTTATAGCATTTGTCATATCATTCTCGTCTCCAAGTATGGGTTGGGTGGCCAGAAGCTTGATATCTCTCTCACCAAATCTAAGCAAATCCACCGGGTCATAAAATCTGAATTGACGCATCGGCTTGCAGAGAACCACCACTTCATGTGTTGTCGGATCGTAATACCAGCAATCAAAGTTTCTTACCAGTGTTTCATCCTCGATCTCGTCCAACATATTAATCACCCTTGTGCGCTTAGTTGGTGGCTTCCGTGCTTCTCCAATAGATTGCCCTGTCACAGGGTCAGTCCCGGTCTCTCTCCACCTGACCTCCTTCAGCTCGAACTCTCTGAAATCAATCTTCATGTGGCCTAGCAGATTATCTCTGATCTGATTACCTTCTGGTCCGTTCCACCTGTTAATAAATGGAGCTCTCAGAAGGCTCCTGATCTCAGGCTCAGTCCAGGAGTGGAATTGAGCACGTGAAGAGTAGTACTCCACTGGACTATAACCGTCACGGATCACGGCAAAGATTTTCTTCTCCATATCATAATGCCAGCATAAGATAGTCTCACGACTCCCACGTCTATCAATCGAGCTTTCACCAACATCAATGGTGTACTGTGTGGGAGCTGGTCCTTGGAAAAACTCCTTGAACCAGTTTTCGTGGAATCTTGGAGCCTTTGAGATGATCCTGCCACAGTGGGCGTAATCCGGCATCACAATATTCTCATCACCTTCGTCAGTCTCCATTGCATCAGCAGCTTGATTTCCCTGAGATGAACTCTGACCAGGGGCACCTGTGTTGTTAGGCCCTGCATCATCTGTCAGTGCATTAACCTTCCTTCTCAGGTCCTTTATCATCTTGTAAAGATATTCCATTCTTTCCTTGTCTGCCACCTCATACTCTCTCATATATTTGTTGCTTGCCTCCTCCTTCTCTCTCAAATGTTGGTTTTCTTCCATGAGAGCCTTGATCTCATTCTGTCTGATCCTATTCTGAGAGATCAGGAAGTTGATCTGAGGATCAGCACTAATCCTCAAATCTATTGGAAGCTCAGCAGCCATCAATGGGCGGAAACCTGGAGCCGCGAGTGGTTGGCTGGTCGCGGTAGAGACGCTCACTCTTACCGGACTTGGAACAACGAAGGTGCTCTCAACCTCCAGAAATTGCCTATCTTCACGTACAGGGCTTTGCACGTTCAGAATCGGACTAGCTTGCTGCACAGGGGCAGGTTGATCATCACCGGTTCGTCTGTGTGTAGTTGTTGTTGCTTCAGCTTGTTCAGCAGCTTCGACCTTGAGAACTCTGAACCCGGTCCTGAGGTTGAACTAACATCAGACTGGAGCTAGTCTTTGTGAATTTGAACCGTATGCTCCTTGGATCTGATTTCTTTCGAGGATATGGTTCACGAGCAGGGACGGGTTCTTCTTCAAGAACATCATCTACAGTCAGGTTCAGCTCTGGAGGCGTCGTGTCACTCCCAGATGAGCCAATCATGTCATCCCTCGACCGTTTATGGGTGAGAGGCTCCAAATCTCTATAAATATCCTCTTCAGAGATATCCTGCCCAGCCAAAATGTCATCCATGATATTTTCTTCATCAGATGGAATGACATCTTCATCTTGAACATTAACAGCTTGAGTTACTGTCAAGTCTTGGTCTTCGGCAATTGATGCATTAACATTAGGCACATCTGCCTCTGGCTCAGAGTCATCCAACACTTGTTCCCGTGCCACTTCTGGGAACGCACCTCTCTTTGTCCATTCCAATCTTCCTTCAAATGCCTGCTTACCCGGTCTGTCTTGGGTTTGCAGACCAAAGACTCCAATATCCATAACCTTGACATCTAACTTCTCAATTCTTTCCTCTATCATCGGATACTTCTTCATTATCACCATTTGCACAAATCTAGGTGTCATTAAAAACTGCTCTCTGGCGCTCAGCATGGCATTGACTGCCCAGTCTAGCAACATCATCTTTGAGAAGTTAAACTTCCAATCTAATGCCAGAGCTACAAATGCAGTTCCATGAATTTGATTCAATTGATCGAAACTGGTTCTCTTCCCTAGGAAAGACTTCTGCATATAATGTGCTAGGCACCTCCAATAATGAGGCAGCAGCTTCTTGAAAATAGGCGGAAACTTCCCCTCGTACCCCATAGATTGAGCACCAGCAAGAACTACCTCCTTTGTGTATGTGATTGGATCAGAAGCTTCATCTGTAATGTTCAGGCCCTGCCTTATGTCTTCTTCTTCAATGACAATTTGTCTGTTATTGACCGTTGCGGTAATCCTAGTCTTGTCAGAATTTACCCTGGCAGTTCCCCAAAATTCTCTGACCAGCATCTCGTCGATGAGTACATTTGTCCTCAAGGCATGGTTAATCTTGCACGTGTTCATTCCGGCCACCAGTGAGTAAAATAACTCCATGTGTTTTTCTGGCGGGTCTTCTAGGTATGCCGGCATACAGTGATCTGGTTCATATTTTATATCTCCAATTAGCATCTCTTCAGCCATCTGAGAAATACAAGACATATGCATCAGACATATTCAATCTTTAATAAGCAAATATGATTATTAACCCTTTACTTGTTCAATTGACGATCACATTTTACTTTTGAACTTCACAAAATTTCAATTTGAACATTTTAGGGAAAATAATTGAATTAAGCACATGCTTACAAACACCGACAAATTTTATCTCAAAAACGACCAACTTAATGAGATTCTCAAAATTATTAAGTGTATAAGTCTTTAAATTTCATTTTATGAGTGTTTATGATTTATAAAGACAAGTTTACGATCCATAATATGGGTTTACGATTTTTAATGCGGGTTTACGATCGGATGTATTGAGGCCCAATCGCAATCAGACAGTCCAATCGTAAACGTTAATTTAAATCCAGGGCCCGATCGTGAACTCTGAATGTCGTAAACAACGGTCGTAAACATCGATCGTAATCGTCACTCGTAAACTACGATCGTAATCATCGATCGTAGTCATCCAACCGTCGTTTCTTCACTGTGAAATCGTAAACACCATGAACCACCATTGTTGAACCTGCAAATAACTCGTAAACAAGTTAAAACACCACATATATTCACACAACACTCATCGCACTACCTTTAAACGATTCTAAGCACAGTTCCGACACTAAATCACCGAGAAATTTGCTCGAAAACAGGAAAAATTCAATCGATGAAAGTTTTTAGGGCTTGTAACGAGTAATCGAGACACAAGGGTCAAAAACTATCGATTGACAGAGGATTAATGGTCGGAATTTGATGACGAGAGCGAAGGCGTGTTTAGGTAGCAGAATGAGTGGTCGGAGATGGTTGGTGAGAGGATTCCGGTGAGGGAGCGGCGGAACTAGGGTTTTGAGAGGGGTCGTAAACGGTGGAGACAAAAGGATCGTAAAAGGGGGTTTAAATATAATGAAAGTTACACCAAGCCCCCCTCCCTCATAATGTTTTCAAACACCCCCTCAACTTTTAAAACTTCACACAAGTTCACCCCAAACTTGATAATTCTCAAAATCATTTGAACTTTTTGACACTTTGAGAATTTTACAAAACTTCCCCTCAGAATCATACCCGAGTATCCGATCATGATCGTGAAAAGTTTTAAAAGATAAAACAAATCAAAAACAGATAAAATCAAAACTAAAATAAAATATTTACAACCAAACCTCAGAAATTTAAAATATTCACATACCTGGTGCCGGTATTTTTCACATATAATTTCAGACAGGTCTTTGACTGAGGAACCCTTTTCAGCTTCTGTTACTAGACACTCTAGACAATTGTCAGGTGGTTTGAACACAGAAACTCACATCCAGTAAAGTGCTTAAATAAGGTACAGATTTACCGATATGTTTAACCGTCCCCACACCCAATTTTCCATAGCAAAACCTACCCAACCTCAGAGTTTATTGAGGATTCACAAACCCCCAACTTGAGGAACCATGCAACACTGTTTTGACTACCACTTATTTCTATTTTTCATACATTATCAGTTGATGATCAGGTCGGCCGCATAAGCACGCAGAGAAGACCAACTGAATAATTTTATTTTCCTTTTCTTTTTCTTTCTTTCTTTTTCAGAATTTTCAATTTTTTGAATTCTTTTTCTTTTTCTTTTTCTTTCCTGTGGTGTTGTCTTATACAGTATAAGCATGGCGTGTGAGAGAGTGAATACTAGGTAAATACCACTCTCAACCCGTTTTTGTCGGGACTCAGTTTTTTAAACCATGTAGACTAGGATGGGAAACTAAACATGTATAGAGTTTAAGATTACTGCACTTACATAGATGATCATTGTTTTGGTTGAGCTTACCGACATATCATCTTCGAGCAATCTTTCACATCAGCCTTACACGTGTCAGTCTCCAACCGTCATTAAGCATTTAAGTCCTATCAAAAGACATCATAAAAACCTTTCAGTTTAACCAGCACCATTTCTTCCCCTGTTTTTGTGAGGCTTTTGAAACAAGACTCAATTTTTCAGTCATTTTCTATTTTTTTTTTAAATATATTTTTTTTTAAGTAAAATTTAAAAACCAAAAACTTTGTACAAAAACATAGATGATCAGATCATTCCTCGAAGGCAATCATCTTCAGGCCTTCAACACAAGATTCAAAATTAGGACGAGGAAGGGGTTTTGTAAAGATGTCCGAAACATTCTGATCGGAGCTTACCTTTTGTAGCTGAATCAGCTCACGATCAAAGCAATCACGAATAAAATGTACCTTGATATCAATGTGCTTGGTTTTGGAATGTTGGACAGGGTTTTTCACAATCTCAAGAGCAGCAGCATTATCACAAAATATGGGAGTGTTAACGAATTCCATACCGTAATCCGTGAGCTGGTTTTGGATCCACACTACCTGTGAAGTACCGGCAGATGCGGCCACGTACTCAGCTTCGGCAGTTGATTTGGATACGGTATGCTGCTTCTTGCTCTGCCAAGAGATGAGCCTATCTCCCAGGTACTGACATCCTCCAGTAGTAGATTTCCTGTCAAGGTCACTACCTCCATAATCACTGTCAGTAAAAGCATATAATTGAAAATCAGTGTTCTTCGGGTACCAAAGACCAAGCCTAGGCCTGCCCATCAGATACCTGAAGATACGTTTAACAGCAGCTAAATGAGAGAGTTTAGGGTTAGCCTGATATCGAGCACACACGCAAACTGCATACATGATGTCTGGCCTGCTTGCTGTCAAGTACATTAGTGATCCAATCATCGATCGATAATGGAATTCACTCACTGACTCCCCGTTAAGGTCCGCTGACAAAAGTGGTCTGGATGCCATGGGAGTGGTGATGGGCTTGCAATCCTGCATCTTGAACTTTTCCAGAATCTCATTCACATACTTCTCCTGATGAATAAGAATCCCAGAATCATTCTGCTTGACTTGAAGTACAAGAAAGAAACTCATCTCGCCTTGGTCACTCATCTCAAACTTCTTCTTCATAATCTCCTCAAACTCGGTGCACAATTCTTCGTTTGTCGATCCGTAGATAATATCATCTACATACACTTGCACCATGATAATGTCTTCTTCCACCCTTTTCCTAAACAATGTTTGATCAACGACTCCTCTTGTATATCCATTCTCCACCAGGTGATTGGACAACGTTTCATACCAGGTTCTAGGAGCTTGATGCAAACCGTACAAAGCCTTATCCAGCAGATAAACATGATCTGGATTTTCTTCATCTATGAACCCTGGTGGTTGAGCAACATAGACTTCCTCGTTCATCTCTGCATACAGGAAGGCAGTCTTCACATCCATCTGATGTACGGTAAAATTGAGATACGAAGCTACAGCTAGAAAGATCCGAATTGCTTCCAATCTTGCCACCGGAGCGTAAACCTCATCATAGTCGATACCGTGGACTTGCCTGTGCCCTTGTACTATCAACCTTGCTTTGTTTCTTACAATGATCCCCGAGTCATCCTTTTTGTTCTTGTACAACCATCTCGTGGGAATCACCTTCTTGTCCTCTGGCCGCTTCACAAGACGCCACACTCCCAGCTTTGAAAACTGATTGAGTTCATTGTGCATGGCCTCCATCCAGTTTGGATCTTTGAGAGCAACCATCACATTGGGAGGTTCAATCTGGGAGATGAAGCAGGAAAACATACAGAAGTTGATGTGTCCTGTGCGGCTTCTTGTGGTGACACCCGCTGTCACGGGCCCAACAACATTACTCAGTGGATGATCCTTGTTGATTCTGCTCTCTTGGACATCAGGCACTGAAACATTAACAGGCAGATTAGTATTAACAACATTTTCAGACATACCTGAGCCTTGAGAATCCACTGGAGCATCACGTGTTCCTGAACATTCTGGAATATCAGCAGTTGCATTCCTAGAAGATTCAGCTGATGCTCTATCCACATGAGGTCTTACATCTGCACTAGGAGCTACAATGTCTTCTTCTTCACCCAAATTGTGGAAAACATTCGAGAAATTAAATCCCTCAAACAATGATCCATAGTCGAAGATCCAATTAGGTCCAGTTCCCGCATCAGTAGGATTGTCCTCCATCCAATCTACATTGAATGCCTCAATGATCAACCCAGTGGTCTTGTTATAGACACGATAAGCACTATTTGCAGAATAACCCACAAAATAGCATTCATCGGCCTTCGCTTCGAATTTCCCTACATCGGACTGGATCAGCACCGTGCACGGACACCCAAACGTCTTGAAATAACCCACCTTCGGTTTCTCCCCATAGATGATCTGATATGGAGTTTGCTCGTGACGCTTGTTCAGAAGAACTCTGTTTTGTACATAACAAGCAGTATTCACAGCTTCTGCCCAAAAGAAGATCGGTAATTTTGCTTCACACATCATTGTTCTAGCTGCTTCAATGAGTGTCCTATTTCTTCTTTCGGCAACTCCATTCTGCTGAGGAGTGTAAGGAGCACTGAACTGCCTTTCAATCCCTTTTTCACCACAAAACATATTTAGCTCAGCATTTTTGAATTCCGTCCCATTGTCAGATCTGATTGCCTTCACTCTTTTATCCAGCTGGTTTTCAATAAGCGTCACAAACTGCTTTACTAGGGCTGGAGTTTCGTACTTGTTTGACAAGAAAAAGACCCAAGTAAATCGCGAGTAGTCGTCCACTATCACGAGGCAGTATGAAAACTTGCTGACACTTTGTACCTGCATGGGACCAAACAAATCCATATGTAAGAGTTGAAGCACAAAAGAGACAGAATTTGTAACCTTTGGACGATGTGGCAGTTTGTGCTGCTTCCCCTTAGCACAAGCCACACACTTCTCCACTGAAGAGAAGTCTTTGATCGGAAGATTTCTGACATGCTCTCCTTTAGCCAGCTTGGATAGATTCTTCATGTTTGCATGTCCCAGACGACGATGCCACAACAATGCAAGATTCTCAGTCTGTTTTGAAATTAGACAAGCTGCTTCAGATGTTGGAGGCTTTCCCATGTTCAATTGATAAGAATTCCCGTGCCTTGGTGTACGCATTAAGATACATTCTTCAGGAATTTTTACACCAGGCTTAAGAATGATGCATTCCTTTTTGTTGAACATCACAGAGTAATCCCGATCACATATCTGTGACACACTTAGCAAGCTGTGGGACAGCTCCTCTACATAATGCACATCTGAAAAGGTCAGACTTCCATTCTTCACAACTCCTTTCTTTGAAATTCTTCCTCCCACACCTCCAGCAAAAGAAACACTTCCTCCATTGAAATCTTCAACCTCGTCTAACAAAGACAGATCTCCGGTCATATGTCGGGTACAACCACTATCAACATACCAGAGATTGTTGACAGATCTTCTCGGCTGTCCCTACACAAACCATAAATCAGTTAGAGTCAGGTACCCAGGTCATAACAGATCTGGGCACTCCCTTGGAGTCAATGTAATTAACCATCTTGAAAGACATTCCTGCTTTTGATTTGGATTCATTTATAACTTTAGCATGAACTTTTGGTTTCCAATTTGGTTGTTTTTGGGAGTTAGAGCTACTAGCAGAGTTCTTTGTGGGTGAAACATTCATTGGAGGAGATGTGACCTTTTTACCTTTTGTTTTGATGATCGGTGTCCACTCAAGTTTTAATTTGGTATAAACCATTTGTTTTGATTGAGTGACAACTTTTGGTTGTTCTATAACTGCTTTCCCCTTAGGTTTAGCAGCCTGATTGACTTTAAGTACTTGTTTCTCAAAAGGTTTTGTTTTCATTTTATTTGGTTTGTTGAAAACTCCTTTAGCTGCATAAGCAGGTTTGGAAGTTTGGCCCACATCTCTCCTTTCATTGACAGGCTTCGTCACTGGGGCCTTTGTGTTTAGAACCTTAGACTGTTGAGTCTTCATTGGTTCAGAACTTTGCTTCCCCTGTGACGATGCTTGCTGTTTTTGAGTTTTGTTCTCACCCCTCATCATCTTCTCAAGCATAGTTGTCCGCTTGTTCTGCGGATAATATGGCTCATAGGGTCTGTTCATACAATTAGCAGCAAAATGACCTGGTTGACCACATTGAAAACAATTCATTTGTCTAGGCCCATTAACGTTGCTACACAAGTATGAGCGTCTTGGGTAAGACGACTTCCATTCCGGTTGATCATCCCATTTGTGTATCACACGTTTTGAATGTTTTTCAGGTTGTGTTATTAAACAAAATTGTTTAGATTTTGATTTATCTGTTCTATTATAAGTTGACACAACCTGGGGATACGGAACAAAATCATTGAGGCTTAGACTTACGGCCAATCTTTGTGTTAGGAACACGCATTTTAAAGGAACTAACGACTTCATTAGGATTAGAAACATGTTTTAACAAGACAATTTGATTGGACTTGCTTGTTTCAAGTTCTGACACAGATGCCAGAACGTCATCCTTAGGTAAACTAAAAACAGAACAACTAGACTCATGACACTCATTGACCCTCAAGCATTCAGCATCCTCCCCAGAAACATCTTCAATGCCTACAACATCTGCACATGTAACAAAAACTTTAGAAGAACTAACATTATTGTTTAAAGATTCCTAGGAAGAACCTGATTTAGTTGTGAGGTCAACTACATTGTTCTGACTACCTGTCCTATATAAACCAAGTTTCTCCTGTTCTTTCTCTACTTCTGTCATAGGGGTCACACCAACCATCAAGCTATCTATAGGAGGACCTGCTTCATGATATCCTGATCTAGTTCTATCTACCTGGTCCTCCTCATAGAGCATTCCTATGATATCTCTAGGGATAGGTGGGGGAATAATAACATTTGCGGCCATGGATTTGTCAGACTTTTCTGACCCAAAACCTGGTGTGTGTTTTCCTACTTGTCCACAAAAAACTGCCTGAGATAGTTCTTTACCTGCTTGAAGCATTCTCTTGTTTCTCAATTGATTCATATCTAACTGAACTTGCATCTCATTAGTCTTATGAGTCAATTCATCTACCTGTTTTCTAAGGTCAGCTATTTCTAACTTGGCATTATCATACAAGATAGATTTCTCAGTTGCTATCTGTTGGTACTTCACTATATCTAGCTTTTGTGCCTTAACCTTTTCCTCATTTTTTACCCATCTACCCTTAAATGAGCTCCTCTCACACTTGACCTCAAACAATTCTATTTGATAATTCTTACAGATTTGTCTAAGACCAGGAATAATACGAGCACAAGTGGGATCAGAACATACCTTTAGGTTTTCAGCATCAGCAACGAACGCTTCCTTGTCTTCTATCTGACTCTCCTCAGGCTTTCCTTCATCAGTGACCACAAAGGCATGATTTTCTTCATTATCCTCTTCTGCAGTAGCAATCAAAGCATGTGACAAACTAAGATCCTTCATCTGAGAACTCCAGTCATAACCACTACCTTCCTGAACCACCAGTGCCTTGGCATCACCCTTTCCTTTCACTTCAGCAACCTTCTTTTCTTCAGCTCTTTCCTTCTTGGGCTTCGTGCATTCCCTGGCAAAGTGACCATACTCATCACAATTATAACACCTTAGCTTCGACTTGTCAAACCCCATTATAATCTTATCCTGATCCTTCCAGACGTTCCTTCCCGTTTTGGCCATAAATTTCTTGGCTCTGAAGACAGCCATGGCCATTTACCAAGAGACATCCAGCATCTCCACGTTCTCAGGATTTATCTGATTAAGATCACCAGCCACCATATCAGAAGGTACAAGATTCCCGGCCACAAGGGCATGATAGCTGTTCATGAAACCCATACCAAGGGCAAAGTTAGGATCATTAACATCTTCCGAGTTGACACCTCCGCTTGAACTACCTTGAGGCTGTGCAACAAAAGCACTAGACATAGGAGCCGAGCTTGAACCACTCCCTGTAAACTTTCCTTCATGCTTACTCTCAACTTCTTCAGATAGCAAAGCCTGATTCAACTTTCCAGCCAAACTTAGAGAACTTATGTGGTTCAGCTCTCTCTGCTTATCATCTATCATTTTGGATTTCAGCTTGTTGATTAATTCATCCAAAGTCACTTCACTCAGCCTATTGTTGTCTTTGATGATAGATATATTGGTGTTCCAAGACTTAGGCAGACTGTTCAGCAACTTCAAATTCTTGTCTTCAGTATCTGGCTCTACTCCATAACTTGACATCTCTGCCATCAGTGACACATACCTCTGAACTTGAGCTTCAAACGATTCACCCTGAATATGATTGAACAAGTTAAACTTCTGCTTCAACATCTGCTTCCGACTAGCCTTAATATCAGGGTTCCCTTCATAAGCAACAATCAAAGCATTCCACAGTTGCTTTGCTGTTTTGCAGTGTTTGAATCCTTGAGCAATATCTGGAGTTAGGGCCATAGTCATTATCGCAAATGCCCTCTCAGCCTTGTTGCACCTCTCCCAGTCATCATCATCATACTCGTCTTCTTTCTTCTCTTTCCCTGTATTTGTTCCTGTTGCGTGTGTAGGTGTAAATGGTCCATTCACAACAGCCCTCCATAACCTCAGATCCACACTCTTCAAATGATTTTCGAATCTGTATTTCCACTCTAAGAAATTATCCGCTGAAGTTAGTCTTGGCGGACGAGTTATAGATCCAATCTCGAAGTCCAATTTCTGATACATGCTTGGCTCAAAATCCATTACGAAAGCTTAGGAAACCTAAAACTAAAGTCCAAATGTCCAAAAAGTGAGATTACGATAATAAAAGCTTGATTACGATCGTAAAAGGCAGATTACGATCGAGAACACTGTTTCCGATTATACCCAAAATCGTAAACACTTTAACCGTCTTAAATATCGTAAACAGAGATTACGATCGCCTGATTACGATCGCCAAGTCGTAAACACCTGTTCCCGATAAACCAAGTCGTAAACACCGTTTGCGATCTGACAAAGTCGTAATCGCCGTTTCCGAGCCAACCAAATCGTAAACACGATTACGATGACCAAGTACAATCGTAAACACTCTTTTCCGGATCGTAAACACCGAAAAATGCAATCTTGAACTCGTAAACACAAAGATGATGAAGATCTTCAACAGCAGCAGGTCGCAAACACCAATTTCTACCCAGAAAAATGTCGTAAACCCACTGAAACTTGAAGAACAGCAGCAGAAACAGTCGTAAACCCCAAAAACCTTCAAAACTTCAATCGAACTTGAACAAAAACCCAGAAAACTCTTGAATCAATATCGTGAGAGACTCGAATCTAAGATTCTTGGCTCTGATACCAATTGTAGGTCCGGAATTTAACCAAACACACGATATCTAATCACAAACGAGTGCGGAAACCTCGTATGTGATCGATTCAAGAAGAATAGTAGAAGAAGAGACTCAATCTTAGGTAAAGATTGAATCTTGAATGAGAAAAACTACTATCTTGAAGCTGATCGTAAACTAGAGCAAACACAGAAATCGTAAACTCTATTAGGATGAGTGAAAAGCTTGCTTACAATGAAAGACAAATGGGTTTATATAGCACCCATACAAAATCGTAAACCTAATCTGGCCCAAGAGGCCCAAATCGTAAACTAGCCTAGTCCAAATATATTAAGTATAACAAGCCCAAAACAAAACACAATAAGCCCAAATACAAATGTTCATGCCTCATATAAATATAGCCCAACAGGAACTGCTATGAATGTGGAGCTCAAGGCCACATAAAAAGGGACTGCGCGCAGTTGAGAAGACAGGGAAATGGTAATCAAGGAAACAATGGTGGGAATGGTAATGGCGGAGGTAATGGCAACGGGAATGGTAACAACGGGAATGGTGGAAATGGCAGAGGAAGAGCTTTTGTCATGGGTCAAGGTGAAGCTCGCAACGATGCCAACGTGATTATCGGTAAATTCATCCTTAATGGTTTCTTTGCTACTGTATTGTTTGATTCTGGTGCTGAAAGAAGTTTCATCTCCACTAAATTTGCTAGATTAATTAATGCTAAACCGATTGACTTAGATGCTAAGTATGTGGTAGAGCTAGCAAATGGTAAACTTCATGATACGACTCAGATAGTTAAGGACTGTAAGTTAGAACTAGCTGGCCATATGTTAGGAATCGATCTTATGCCTTTCCCGATTGGTAGTTTTGATGTCATAGTAGGAATGGATTGGTTATCTGAAAACCGAGCTGAATTTTATGTCAAGAAAAAGTGGTTCGTATCCCACTCAAAGACGGTGATGTGTTAACAGTTCAAGGTGAAAAAGGTGGAACAGTTACCGGTATTATCTCGTTCCTTAAAGCTCAAAAGTGCCTTCGTAAAGGTCACTTCGCGATCCTTGCAAACATCACAGACACGACACTTCCCGAGCGTAGAATCAGCGACTACCCGATAGTCCGCGACTACCAAGATGTATTTCCTGATGATTTGCCTGGTTTTCCTCCATTTCGACAAGTTGAGTTTGGAATCGAGTTAGCTCCAGGAGCCGCTCCGATCGCACGCGCACCTTACCGTTTGGCGGTAAGCAAACTCAACGAACTTTCCGCACAACTTCAAGAGTTACTCGACAAAGGATTTATTCGTCCAAGTTCTTCTCCGTGGGGAGCACCGGTATTGTTTGTTAAGAAGAAATATGGAACGTTCCGAATATGTATTGACTACCGAGAGCTTAACAAGGTTACAATCAAGAATCGGTATCCACTTCCTCGAATCGACGATCTTTTCGACCAACTGCAAGGTTCGAGCTACTTTTCAAAGATTGACCTACGGTCTGGATATCACCAACTTCGTGTTCGCGATGAGGATGTCCCCAAGACTGCTTTCAGAACTCGGTATGGTCACTATGTGTTCCTGGTTATGCCGTTTGGGCTAACCAATGCACCTGCTGTATTTATGGATCTGATGAATCGAGTGTCCAAGCCGTACCTCGATCAGTTTGTGATAGTTTTCATTGACGATATTTTAATCTACTCCAAGACAAAGGATGAACACGAGAGACACCTACGACTTATCTTGGAATTACTCCGCAAGGAACAACTATACGCCAAGTTTTCAAAGTGCGATTTTTGGATTCGCGAAGTCCAGTTTCTTGGACACATTGTTAATCAGGATGGAATTCATGTCGACCCAGCTAAAGTGGAAGCTATCAAGAATTGGTCTACCCCGAGAGCGCCGACCGAAATCCGAAATTTTTTGGGACTTGCCGGATATTACCGAAGATTCATCAAGGGTTTCTCGCAATTGGCTCAACCCTTAACAGCTTTAACGCACAAAGGAGTGCAATATAGATGGGGTGAAAAAGAAGAACGCGCGTTTCAAACTCTTAAGGACATGTTATGTTCAGCTCCGATTCTCTCGTTACCCGAAGGGGTGGACGACTTTGTGGTTTACTGCGATGCACCCATTCAAGGACTCGGTTGCGTGTTGATGCAACAAGACAAAGTGATTGCCTACGGGTCCAGGCAACTGAAGGATACTGAGAAGAATTATACAACACATGATTTGGAGTTAGGAGCCGTCGTATTTGTACTCAAGATTTGGAGACATTACCTCTACGGAACAAAGTGCACGATATTTACCGACCACAAAAGCTTACAGCATATCTTTGAACAAAAGGACCTCAACATGCGACAACGAAGGTGGGTCGAGCTACTAAATGATTATGACTTAGCAATTAAGTATCACCCGGGAAAAGCCAATGTTGTGGCTGATGCCTTAAGCCGGAAAGAGTACGAAAAGCCTCGACGAGTACGAGCGCTGCAGCTTACCATTCACACGGGACTGCCGGATCGGATCCGCGATGCCCAACGAGAAGCTTTGAAAGAAGAAAACTTCGCAGCTGAAGCGCTGCGAGGGGTGGATGGAAATTCTGAAGTTAAGTCCGATGGACTCAGATATTACAATGACAGAATTTGGGTTCCTTTACTTGGAAATCTCCGTGAACTCGTGATGGATGAGGCTCACAAATCAAGGTATTCGGTGCACCCTGGATCGGACAAAATGTACCAAGATTTGAAGAACTTGTATTGGTGGCCGAATATGAAAGCCGACATTGCTCGATATGTGGCTAAGTGTTTAACATGCTCAAGAGTTAAGATCGAGTATCAAAAGCCTTCTGGATTATTGCAGCAACCAAAGATCCCAGAATGGAAATGGGAGGATATCTCCATGGATTTCCTTACAGGACTGCCTCATCGATCGAATCGACCGGATGCGATTTGGGTTATCATTGATCGACTAACCAAATCTGCATACTTTATTCCAATGAGGGAAAATGATAATATGGATAAGTTAACGAAGCTGTATATCGACCGAATCGTGGCACTTCATGGAGTGCCTAAGACCATTATCTCCGATCGAGATCCTCGATTTACTTCCCGATTATGGCAATCTATGCAAGACGCACTGGGAACCAGACTGGATATGAGTACAGCTTATCACCCGCAGACCGACGGTCAGACGGAACGAACTATTCAGACTTTGGAAGATATGCTCCGAGCTTGCGTTCTCGACTTTGGTAAAGACTGGGAGGCTCACATTCCGTTGGTGGAGTTCTCCTACAACAACAGTTATCATACGAGCATCGGTGCAACACCTTTTGAAGCTCTTTGTGGCAGAAAATGTAGATCGCCCGTGTGTTGGGCCGAAACGGGTGAGAAAGGACTCACCGGACCGGAAATTATACACGATACAACTGAACGAATTATTCAAATCATAAAACGGATAGCCGCAGCACGTGACAGACAAAAGAGCTATGCCAACAAACGCCGTAAACCTTTGAAATTCGAGGTAGGCGACAAGGTGCTATTGAAGGTATCTCCCTGGAAAGGAGTGATACGCTTCGGAAAGCGTGGAAAGCTGAATCCTTGCTATATCGGTCCATTTGAAATCATTGGGGAAGTAGGCTCGGTGGCCTACCGATTACAACTCCCTGCAGAACTCGATGGAGTTCACAACATGTTTCACGTCTCGAATCTGAAGAAATGTCTGGCTGAAGACACCGAAATAATTCCTTTGGAGGAATTGGAAATTGATGAACACTTGAGATTTATTAAGCAACCGGTGGAAATCATGGGACGCAAGGAGAAAGCCCTCAAACGTAGCAAGATTCCGATCGTCAAGGTTCGATGGAACTCAAAGCGTGGACCTGAATATACTTGGGAACGAGAGGATCAAATGAAGAAAAAGTATCCTCACTTGTTCGAGCAAACGTCCACAGAAACTCAAGGTATGATTTAATTTTGGGGACCAAAATTCCTTTAACAGGAGGAGGATGTGGCGACCCTAAATCTTTTACTTTCTTTCCCCAGCAACAACAACAACAACGACAGCCGAGGCTGCGAACGCTACAACGCAAGAATAATTTTCGGGACGAAAATTCCACTTACAAGGGGATGATGTGACATCCAATAATTCCAAGGTTAACTTCCGTTAGACAATCTCCGTTAGTTACATTATAAGTGTTAACTTAGTAACTAATGCTTAACTAGGCCGAATACGTCCACGACCTTTGGTTGATCACCGAACCCGTCCATATGTGTTATGTGTTTATTTATTTATTGTCATTATGTGCAATGTGATTTAAACGCATGATTTAGTATTGATAATAGAATGTAAATTGTCCATTTTTGGTTTCCAGCAAACTACCGGGCGAAACTGTAGATTCGCTCGGTAGCCGGCTAGACTGTTTGATTTACAAGTTCGCCTGGCAAGCGAAACTGCCAGCGAAACTAGCCCCTGATATATATATTTTATAAAACCCTAATCATCCCATTTTGCATACTCCACACAAAACACATACTCTCCATCTCTGCTCTCTCGAGAAATCTGGTCAGCTGTGAACCACCAAGAAGCCACCATCATCTCATCTCATCCATTCGGATCCTAGATCGAACCGTGAGTCCCAAAAACCATTCTTCATGCATATTCTATGTGTTTTCTTAAAAAGCATGACCAAATCTTCATGAAATTGCTTGATCTTCTGATATGATGCTTAGGAATGCTAGATCTGTTATAAAGTCTGCAACTTTACGTGTAAAAACATACCATAATGAAGATTTATGCTAATTAGGTCATTTTAGGTTTAAAATGTGTTTTTGGTGATTTGATGATGAAAATCCATGTTTAAAGTGTTAAAACTTACTGTTTTATGTTGGTAAATGATTATGCATGCTAAATATTGAATCACATGAAGTATGGAAGCTGTTAGGTTGATTTTTAGGCTGACTTGTGAGTTTTTCGCGACCAGCGACACTATGTGTTCTCTGGGCGAAACTATACAGCGAAACAGTATTGTGCATCCAGCGATACTATGTAGCGAAACTGTAGTGTCGCCCGCGAAACTAAGTAGACCTGCTCGAACGAAACTACCGAGCGAACCAGCCTGAACGAAAGTTCAAACCAGTTTCGAGCGAAGCTAGGCTAGCGAAACTATGTCATCAGTTTCAAGCGAAACTAGCTAGCAAAACTGTGTGATCGGGTATTACCCAGCGAAAATGCTGCCCGTGCACACAGCGAAACTGTGTAGCGAAACTGTATAGCGAAACTGAGACCAGACCAAAACCCAAACTTGTGCAACTTATTTGAATGTTATGCCATGCCTTACATGATTATACAATAATGAAACATGCTTTGATTTCTGATCTATGTGAACCCTTGTTTGTGATCAACCATCGGTGCCGTGTGTCGGTATGTCGTGTCATAGTCCCAACGTGCTATGTTATGGGCCATAGTGACGTTAAGTTAAATATTAGACACAAAACTAATACTTAAGACCTAAACGTGTTCTTAGGTCTTCGTTAAGCAAACAATATCTGGATTACTTAGCAAGTGTAGCAGTGCAACCTATAGGTGAGTGTCACTAACCCATTTACCGTGAACCCGTTTGGGTCACACTGAATAACTTAAGGAAAAACAATGCTGACAACCTGATGAGTGCTATGCACCTCTCTGATAAACTTGAAAACTTAGGAGTGCTTGGCACCCACTTGATGAACTTGAAGTGTTTTATGGGAAGACACTTGTGAAATCACGTAAACAACTGTTTCTGAAAACAAAACTGAAAATGTTTTCGGGATTTATGAGAATCCAAAGTAAACCGTTTTAATATGGCTAGTGTAGGTTAAAGTCTAAACCACATGATATCACATGATTTCTAAGGATTGCCTTGATAACTGAAAAAGTCCTCAACTAAATTGTACCATTAATTGTAAAGTCGAGGGGATGTTGGGTAGATCTACTGGAGTTTGACAAACTCCGCCTCGTGACACGGGAAGTGCACGGAGGTACAATATCAGCCTATTCTGACCGTGGTCCCGAGAGGACACGGGGGAGGCAAAGCCGCGATGACGTAGGTCCGCAGAACAAAATAGATGATGGCGCGGCCACTACGAATAACTTATCGGTCAGCTTTGGTACAAACTTCCTTAGTGCATGGAACAACGGATTAGCTACCCGTGATATCGGTTGAGCACTTTAACTATACAAAACTAGTACATACCCGATAACGTAGGTTACGGACATTACTTTTACTAAACCACAATACTATGATTTTGGTTATCACTAAGCATTGCTTTTCACGAATAAATATGTACATAAGAGTACGTTTACACGATCATGATTTATGAGACCGGGCCACTGCATGACAAGCCCACTGTGAACTCACCAACCGTTAGGTTGACACTTGCGTGGTTTAAACTTTTGCAGATCGCTGAGGAGTATCCGGAGTGAGGTTGGCATGACACGTGAAGACAATTTCTTAATTCTATTTAGACTCAAACTTGGGAATTTTAATAACAACTCATGTTTTGTAATTTAAGCACGTGGTTAGTGCTAAGATACTTATGTTTATTTTCCGCTGCGTACTTTTAAAAACTGTTTTGATTATGAACACTTGGACTTTACTCTGATTCGTTTAGTATTTGTAACTAATGGTTGTGGTCCTGGTTTGCTCGCACCCCTTAACGGTATAAACTCCGTTAGTGGTTGATTTGGGGGTGTGACAGGGTGAGTAGGGCTTCACGATGATTAGGGCAAATCTCGAGATGGAGTGAACTGAAATAAAATTAGTGTACCTTAAATTAGGGCTTCACGAAGATGAGGATGAAGGAGGGATGAGGGTACCAGAGAATAAAGAGGCAATTAGGGCTTCACGAAGCCGAGTAATGGATGTGAGCGTATCAGAGAAATGGATGTGTGTATAGCGTGAATTGAATGAGTGGCAGAGAAATGGATGTGTAAAATGGGAATGAAATTTTGGGGAAAACTTAGCGGGAATGAAATTTTGGGGAAAAAGTTAGCGGGAAAAAGTAAAATAAAAGACGACAGTTTTTAGATGACGCGCGGTATTTTAACTATACTCCGTGTTTTTTTTTAAGATTTATGACAAAAATTTTATGACGCGCAAAAATGCTCGTCATCTAGCCTTAGAATTTTACAATTCTTGACAGTTTTTTTATGACACCCGTTTTTGCGCGTCATCGTTCGCGCGTCAAGAAAGGCCCTGTTTCTAGTAGTGTGCACAATTAACAAGAGATGACCTTGATGCTCTTGATGATGATCAACTGACTGAATTGGATCTATCTTGGCAATATGATATGTTGAGTCATAGATCAAAGAGATTTTTCAAGAAGCATGGCAAATCTACTTCTGATTTTAGTGAAAAATTAGGTTTTGATAAATCAAAATTGAAGTGCTACAAGTGTTCAAAGCTTGGTCATTTTGACAAAGAATGTCAACAAGAAAATCTCAGCAAGTCTGGTTTTCCTTTATCAAGCAAACCTGGTTTTACTCAGCCATCTTCTAGTAATACAGACAAGACGACAACTTTTACAGTGCAACATGATGGTGTTTATGATTGGGGTCAATGGTTTGGTTATGATTCATCAGATTTGATTGTCACTCTTGTTCAATCAAATGATTCCTGTTCAGATACTAGTTCAACTCCAAGTTCTTATGAATCTGCTGAAAACTTGGAGAGTCTAATGAAAGAAAATGCATCATTGATAAATAAAATTCAAAGGATGTCTGAGGAATTTAATTTGATAATTTCAGCTTTGTAGATTTCCAAGGAAAATGAAAAAGAATTGGTTTTAAAGAACGAATGTTTGATTACTGAAATCAAGTTGTTGAATGAAGAATTAGAGATTTCTAGACAAGATAAAAGAAATATTGAAGCTGCCAAAACTAAGATTTCTGAAGAAAGGAATGAGTTGGTAATTGAAGTAAGGAAATGGAAAGATGAAGCAGAGGATACTGCTAATGACTTTCAGAATTTGTTTGACAAGTCCAAAATTAAGCTTGATTTACTTACAAAAGATGCTGAAGAATCTGCTGCAAAGATTGCAAGTTATTAAGCAGTGATGGAAAAGTATTTGGATGAAAAACGGGAGTTAGTAAGTGTAAATAAAGTTCAATCAGCAAATTTGGAAATTCAAAAGCGAAATGAAAATAAGCTGAAGAAAGAATTTTTTGAAGGCATGGAAAATCTTTGAATGCAAAAGTTTGAAACACACAAAGTTGCCAAAAGGTTGATTGCTACTGAGAAGGAGTTAGCTGAAGCGCAACAACAAATTTCCAATTTGAAGATTCAAGTAATTGATGCCAACCGCCGGCTAAACAATGTTTCTAATTCTCAAGTGTTCACAAGTTTTCTTGCTAAAGATGAGAATTTTGAGAAAATGTTTAATAAGACTGCATCACCCCCTGCTCAAATTAAGGAAGCCTTCAAAGATGTGAAAGAACAAGTTTCTGAGTTTGATTATTCAAAGATTTCATCATCTACTGCTGAGGAAGAAAAGGTTGTGTATAAGAAGAAAAACAAGAAGAATAAGAAGTAAAAAGGCAAGAAATCTGAAGTTCCTCCTGCTCCAAAGTTTGTATCTGGTTCATTTTCTGCTGATAATGAAAAATCAGCGACTTCAAGTGACAAGATTAGGTCTCAAACTGAATTTAATGAGAAGATCTTTTATGATCAGAAGAATGTAACTGAAGTGAAGTCTGAATTTTCTCGATTAGCAAAGAATGGCCATTCTAATTCTGAGGAGAAAGTTGTTGGAAAGCATGAGGGTCTGGGCTTTAAAGCAAACGATGTAACTGATGAGAAGGCTCCAGAATCATCATTTCAAGATTTGAAGAAATTGAAGCTGAAGCATGTGAAGAAGGATGTGTTTAAGGCTGAAAAAGTTCAACCTGAGAGATTTTACAAGCTCAAAGGTTCTGAACAGCTTTTCTCTGATAAAGAATTTCCTCTTCATTGTGTTGATACTCGAAAGATTTCTGAAGTTTTTGTGAAAGCTCAAGTTTCTACTGATGGTTCTTTATCTCAAAGCCCAACATCTAAATGGGTTCATGATCATCGACATCAGGTATATGATTCTCATTCTGATCATGTTTGATATATTCCTATGTGTAATTCATTGCAGGTACATCACAAGTGGGACAAGACAAAGCGAATTTGTTATATTTTCCGCCAAACAGGTGTTGAGTTATACTTTATGAGGCATGAACATTAGATTGGGCTAACTTGGTTTGGGCTTAAGGTGATTACAATTATGGGCTTCTTGGACCGATTTCTTTAGTGGGTTTACTATTGGATTAGGGTTTTGTAAAGGGTAGTATATAAACCCAAGTTGTTTTTGATTTTAGGTTGCTTGTTGTTTACGATTTGTGCCTCTCTCTTGTAATTCCGATCGTATACATCAATCCAAGAAAGTTAGTGTTCATCATTCAAGATTTAATCTTTTAGTGTTGTGTTTCACTCATATCAAGACTATTTCATCTACTTTCTCTTGAATCAATCTCGTACAAGGTTTCCGCACTTATTCTAGATCAAAATATCGTGAATGGTTGTTGATCCCGGACCAACAATTGGTATCAATTGCGGAAACCTTGTACGAGATTGATTCAAGAGAAAGTAGATGAAATAGACTTGATATGAGTGAAACACAACATTAAAGATCAAATCTTGAATGATGAACACTAACTTTCTTGGATTGATGTATACGATCGGAATTACAAGAGAGAGGCACAAATCGTAAACAACAAGCAACCTAGAATCATAAACAACTTGGGTTTATATACTACCCTTTACAAAACCCTAATCCAATAGTAAACCCACTAAAAGAATCGGTCCAAGAAGCCCATAATCGTAATCACCTTAAGCCCAAACCAAGTTAGCCCAATCTAATGTTCATGCCTCATAAAGTATAGCCCAACAATCTTCCCCTAGGCATGAACCATTAGAGCGTCTACGGCAGCAACAAATCAAATCTGAAACTGTTAGGCTTCTTGCTGGACCACCATTCACGCTCCACGATCCGGTTTGCTGTACCATGAAAGATTCCAACCCTTATAGCATTTTCAAGATCATTCTCATCACCGAGAATGGGTTGGGAGGCGAGAAGCTTGATATCATGTTCACCAAACCTCACCAGATCGACCGGATCATAAAAGCGAAATTCTCGTATGTTTTTGCAAACCACCACCACCTCGTGAGTGGTTGGATCATAGAACCAACTATCAAAATTTTTCACTAAAGTCCAATCTTCAATTTCATCCAACATGTTAATCACTCTAGTCCGTTTAGTGGGTGGTCGCCTTACTTCTGCAACAGGCTCTCCCGTTACAGGGTCAGTTCCAGTTTCTATCCACCGAACCTGTTTAAGATCAAAGTTCACAAAATTTTCTGCCAAATGGGTCATCAGGTTGTTACGAACTAGATCTCCATCTTCATTTCTCCATCTGTTTATGAATTGTGCCCTCAACAGATTTCTGATCTCAGGTTGTGTGCAGGAGTGAAATTGCCCTCTTGTTCTGTAGTATTCCACTAGACTATACCCGTCTCTGATCACGGTGAACAACTTCTTCTCTCCATCGTAGTGCCAGCACAATATTGGTTCACGGCTCCCCCTTTTGTCAATATCGCTTTTACCAACATCAATCGAGTATAATGTAGGTGGAGGTCCTTTGACAAAGTCCTTGAACCAGTTCTCATGACTTTCAGGTGCCTTTGAGATGATTCTACCTCCTTGAGCATAGTCAGACATCACAATGGTGTCATCACCTTCATCTTCATGCACTATATTAGCAGTTTGAGCACATTGAGAAGAACCCTGCCCTTGGGCACCCTGAGCACTAAGGCTACCAGAATTTTGTACATCTTCAAATTTCTTTCTTAGATCATAGAAGGCTGCATACAGGAATCCAATGTTAGCTTCATTCTTGCTCTCCTTTTTCTTCAAACTCTTGATTTCTTCTTTAAGCTCTTTTATCTTATTCTCTCCTTTTTAAGATACAAGGAAATTGATTTGAGGATCAGGACTTATCCTGAGGTCGACCGGGAGTTCACTTACTTGAGCAAGTTCTTCAACAAGCGCTTGTTATGGACGAAAGCTTGGAACAACAGGAGGCTGGCTAGATTCAGCAGATAAGTTCACTCTCACTGGACTGGGTTCAACAAACATGCTATCCACATCAAAGAATTTCCTTTCATCATGAACTGGGCTATGTTCATTCTGAATAGGACTTTCAGTCTGCATTGGTGTTGGTTCTTGAACATTAGCTTGGACATCAGCTTGAGTTGAGCTTTCAATATTTGTCTGTTCAGTCACACTCTCATTCTGAACATTTGCACCTCTAGGTTCAATCACCATCACCCCTGAGGTTGTTTTCTCAAATTTGAACCTGATGGTTCTAGGATCCGACTTCTTCCGTGGTGATGGCTCACGCACAGGAATAGGCTCTTCAAGAATATCATCCACTTCAAACTGAGCATCCAACTCCTGTGTAATTGAGCCACTGCTAGAAGAGGAGTTTAAGTCATTCCTCGTTCTCTTGTGGCTAATGGGCCCTAGATCCCCATAAATATCGTCGTTCTGATTCTCATGTTCTGGGAAAATGTCGTCCATCACGTTCTCTTCATCAGAAGGTATAACGTCAGCTCCTTCTAGAACATTCACAGCCACAGTTGCTGTCAGATCATGGTCTTCAGCAACAGACACATTGACCGGATGGACTTCTGGTTCAGACTCAGATTCTTCTTGCTCTTGTTCCCTTGCAACTTCAGGGAAGGCACCCATGTTAGTCCATTCAAGCCTCCCTTGAAAGCTATTCTTTCCCTTTCTGTCTTGGGTTTGCAAGCCGAACACATCGTTATCCATGAACTTGATATCCAACTTCTCTATCCTTTCTTCTATCATAGGGTATTTCTTCATGACCACCATCCGCACAAATCTTGGTGTCATCAGGAACTGTTCTCTGGCGCTCAAATCAGCATTGCTAATCCAATCCAACAGCATCATTTTTGAGAAATTGAAGTTCTAGTCTAAGGCCAATGCAACAAATGCTGTGCCATGCACTTTGTTTAGCTGATCATAACTTGTTCTCTTCCCCAAAAAGGATTTCTGCATGTAGTGAGCCAGACACCTCCAGTAGTGCGGCAATAACTTCTTAAAAATGGGAGGGAACTTTCCTCATACCCCAAGGATTGAGCACCTTCCAACACAACAGTCTTTGAATGCTCTATTGGATCTTCAGCTTTATCATTAATGTTCAAACCCTGACGAATGTCTTCTTCAAGAATCACGATTGGTCGGTTCCGAATGGTTGCAGTGATTCTTGTCTTGTCAGCATTTGCTCTTGTTGTTCCCCAGAATTCTCTGACAAGCTGCTCATCGATCAGCACACTTGTCCGAAGAGCATCATTAATTTTGCAGACGTTCAATCCTGCCACCAGAGAGTAGAATAACTGCATATGTCTCTCAGGAGGATCATCAAGATAGGCCGGGATGCAATGATCTCTCTCAAAATGTATCTCTTCGTCAAGCATATCTTCTGCCATCTGAGAACAACGAGACAAATGCATCAAGCTTAAACTCATCAAAGTGAAATTATCTTTGTCAACACTATTTTGAAGTTCAATTGATTATCACAGTTAACTTGTTAAGTTAAGAAAATCTCAATTTAAACTTTCAAGAAAAATATTTGATTTTGAATCACAAACACATTTAATTTTAACTTAAAATGATTGAGTTTGGTGATATTTACAAAAAATAGGTGTTTATGATTTTAATTAAAAAAATCATTTACACTGTTCGGGTTTACGATCAGACAAACGGGTTTACGATCGGGTCAATTAGGGTTCAGTCGGAAACATTCGGGATCGTAAACATGTTCAATCATAAACTCCGATAGTAAACGTTATCGGAAACGACGATCGTAGTCGACGATCGTAATCGCCGATCGTAATCGACAATCATAATCGCCGATCGTAAACACCAAACGTCGTCTTCTTCCTCGAGACGATCGTAAACACAAAGTTCCGCCATTTTTGAACCTGCAAAACTTCGAAAACACATCAAACACTCATAAATATGCAAATGAACCATCATAAACTACCTTTTAAGTATCGTATACTCAGAAACAACTTCAAATCTCGAGTTTTTGACAAGAAATTTGTAGAAAATGAGGATGAACACCCGGGAGAAAAGAAACTCGAAATCACTAAGGATTTGAAGAAGAAACAATGGATTGAAGGGTGTTTCGAGGTCGGATTGAGAAGGCAAAGTCGGTGGTTCACAAGATTTCAGCCAAGAGTGGTCGGAGGAGGTCAGATTGCTTTTCCGGCGAGTAGACACGTCGGTTAGGGTTTTCTGTGGAGGCGGTCGTAAACGCAGAGTGAGAGAGATGGAGTGAATCGTAAATGATAAAGGGGATCGGAAATGTAGGTTTTGTTGTAAACTAAATTTACACTAAGGCCCCCTCAAGTTTTGAAAAACATACAACAAACTCCCAAACCTCTAATAAATGATAATTCTCTTAACAAAATGTTAATTTTGACAATTTTTAGAATTTACAACACTTCCCCTCAGACTCATACCCCGAGTATTCGATCATGATCATAAAATTTAAATTTTAAAAATTTAAAGACTTGACAAAAATAAACCATAAAACACAGATAACCATATTGCATAATTAAATATTCACTTTCCTCGAAGTTGATATTTTTCATGGATCATACCAGACGCATCTTTGACTGAGTAACCCTTTTCAGCTTCCGTTGCTCAACGCTCTAGACGATTGCCTAAAATTTTGAAATCACATAAACTCACATCCAGATAAAAATTTTAAGTGCTTAAATATGATACAGAATTACCGTCATGTTTAATAGTCCCCACGCCCAATTGTTCATAGCAAAACCTACCCAACCTCAGAGTTTATTGAGGATTCACAAACCCCCAACTTGTGGAACTATGCAACACCGCTATGACTACCACTTATTTTCTTAATTATCAGTTAGTGATCAGGTCGGCCGCATAAGCACGCAGAGAAGACAAAACACAATAATTATTTATCTTTATAACTTTTCCTTTTTTCATTTTTTTTTTTCAATTTTCTTTTTCTTTTCATTTTTCTGTGGTGTTTGTCATAACAGCAGAAACATGGCGTGTGAGAGAGTGAATACTAGGTGAATACCACTCTCAACCCATTTTTGCTGGGACTCAGTCTTTTAAACCATGTAAATTAGGACGGGAAACTTAAACATATATAGAAGTTAAGTTTACTGCACTTACTTGGATGATCATAGTTTTTGATTTAGCTTACCGAAACATCATCTTTGAGCCGTCTTTCACTTCTGTCTTACACGTGTCAGTCTCCGATGATCTTGGAAATTTATATCAATTCCTACCAACTCAAGGCAAACAAAAGACTTCATAAAAACCTCAAACATATTTTTCAGATTTTCTGAAACATTGACATTTCTTCCCTTGTTTTTATGAGGCTTCTGAAACAAAAACACATTTTTTTTAATAATAATTTTTTTTAAATATTTTTTTTAAATAAAGTCAAAGCAATCGCGAATGAAATGTACCTTGATGTCTATATGCTTTTTTTTGGAATGTTGAACAGGATTTTTGACTATTTGCAGAGCAGCAGCATTATCACAAAAAATTGGAGTGTTAATGAATTCCATACCGTAGTCAGTTAGCGGATTTTGAATCCACACTACCTGTGAGCATCCAACTGATGCTGCCACATATTCAGCTTCTGCAGTTGATTTAGACACGGTATGCTGCTTCTTACTCTGCCATGAGATGAGTCTGTCTCCCAAGTACTGACATCCACCGGTTGTTGATTTCCTGTCAAGATCACTACCTCCATAGTCACTGTCAGTAAAAGCAAAAAATTGGAAATCAGTATTCTTTGGGTACCAAAGTCCAAGC
Organism: Deinandra increscens subsp. villosa; assembly: GCA_039602395.1. NCBI lineage: Eukaryota > Viridiplantae > Streptophyta > Magnoliopsida > Asterales > Asteraceae > Deinandra > Deinandra increscens. The sequence continues at coordinate 61,874,215 of JBCNJP010000027.1, forward strand.
CGAGGCCTGCCCTTCAGATACCTAAAAATACGTTTAACAGCAGTTAAATGAGAGAGTTTAGGATTAGCCTGATAACGTGCACACACACACTGCATGCATGATATCTGGCATGCTTGCTGTTAGGTAGATGAGTGACCCGATCATTGACCCATACAAGAATTCACTCACTGGTTCCCCATCTGCATCCACTGTCAGTAGAGGTCGGGATTCCATGGGAGTGGAGATGGGCTTGGAGTCCTGCATCTTGTATTTTTTCAGAATCTCATTCACGTATTTTGCTTGATGAATGAGAATTCCAGTTTCATCTTCTTTCACTTGTAATGCTAGGAAAAAGTTCATCTCCCCTTGATCACTCATCTCAAACTTCTTTCTCATGATATCTTCAAACTCTGTGCACAATTCTTCATTTGTAGAGCCGTAGATGATGTCATCCACATACACTTGCACCATGATGATATCATCATTGACCTTCTTTCTAAATAAGGTTTGATCAACCACTCCCCTTGTATATTCATTCTCCACCAAATGCTTGGATAGAGTCTCCTACCATGTGCGTGGAGCTTGATGCAAACCATACAGGGCTTTATCCAGCAGATATACATGATCTGGATGTTCCTCATCCACAAACCCTTGTGGTTGACCCACATACATTTCTTCATTCATGTCAGCATACAGGAAGGCTGTCTTGACATCCATTTGATGCACTGTGAAATTGAGATATGTTGCAACAGCGAGGAAAATACGAATTGCTTCCAATCTAGCCACTGGAGCATATACCTCATCATAATCAATCCCATGCACCTGTCTATGTCCTTGAACAATCAGCCTTGCCTTGTTCCTTACGATTATACCCGTATCATCTTTCTTATTTTTGTACAACCATCTTGTGGGTATAACCTTTTTATCTTCTGGCCTTTTCACTAGTCGCCACACTCCCAATTTTGAGAATTGATTTAGTTCATTGTGCATAGCCTCCATCCAGCTTGGATCTTTAAGAGCTACCATCACATTTGGAGGCTCTATCTGGGAGATAAAACACGAGTACATGCAGTGATTGATGTCACCCGTGCGGCTTCTAGTTGTGACTCCTGCTGTCACTGGTACAACCACATTGCTGAGAGGATGATCTCTGTTGATTCTTGTGGTTTGAGTATCTGGCACTGAAACAGAAACAGGAAGGTTAGTATCATTAACATCATTATTCGTACCTTGGGTTTTAGGCTCCTTCTGATCATCATGAGTTCCTGACGATTCTGGAACATCCACAACATCATCCTTAGGAGCTGCTTCTGATACACTGTTTCTAACATTTTCAACTGATGGCCTCACTTCAGGAGCTGGAGCAATGATGTCTTCTTCTTCCAGACTAGGAAACATGTTTGAGTAGTCAAACCCTTTAAAGAAAGTTCCATAATCAAAGATCTAGTCCGGTCCAATTCCAGCATTTGTCGGATTATCTTCCAACCAGTCAACATCAAATGCCTCGATTATCAGTTTGGTGGTTTTGTTGTAGACCCGAGAAGCACTATTTGCAGAATATCCAACAAAATAGCATTCATCGGCCTTTGCTTCGAATTTCCCCACATCCGATTGAATTAAGACTGTGCAAGGACATCCGAAAGTCTTGAAGTACCCCACCCTTGGCTTTTCTCCATAGATAATCTGGTAAGATGTCTTCTCATGCCGCTTGTTCAAAAGTACTCGATTCTGCACATAACAAGCAGTGTTGATTGCTTCGGCCCAGAAGAAAATTGGTAGTCTTGCCTCACACAGCATAGTTCTAGCAGCTTCAATAAGAGTTATGTTTCTTCTTTCAGCAACACCATTTTGTTGAGGCGTGTACGGTGCACTGTATTGCCTTTCTATACCTTTTACTCCACAGAACATATTCAATTCAACATTCTTAAACTCAGTTCCGTTGTCTGTTCTAATAGCCTTCACCTTTTTGCTCTGTTGGTCCTCACTGATCTTTATAAGTGCAAATGATGATGTTTTTGAGAAGAAAACCAAGAAATAACAACAATATATGATTTCCAATGACTAAAATGGTTTTCTAGTATTGAACAATCACAACATGAACCAAATGATTGATAAGAAATGATAAACAAGCTACAATATACTGAAATAAGCTCCTAGTCGTCACCAAAACTCACCAAATGTCGATTTCTTGTATTAGGGTTCACAAAAGTTGAGAAAGTTACAAATGACTGCACATGGCGGCTGTTATATACTGTCCAGTGAACAGTTTCGCTGGCAGTTTCGCTGGCCAAACGAAACTGTCACTGAGACTGGCTAATCTAAGTACCGAGCGAAACTACAGTTTCGCTCGGTAGTTTCGCTAGCCAACCAAAAGTCAACATTACAAAGTAAACTAAACTATACAATCAAGCTAAACAAAATAATGAATTCCTCCCTACATTGATCTTCA
>JBCNJP010000027.1:61877142-62007806 GCA_039602395.1 Deinandra increscens subsp. villosa
GAAGCTGCTGAGAATGATTTGAAGCTTAAGTATGAGAATGCGGAGTTGATTGCAAAATTTTCAAAGCTGGCTGAAACAAATGATGATTTGATAAAGGAAGTTGAGAATTGGAAGAAAGAAACAAATTATATGGCTACAGTTTTTGATGATTTGTTTGCAAAATCAAAGATCAAACTTGAAGGTCTAGAAAAGGAAGTTGTTGATCTTACTGCTAAAGATTTAAGTCATCAAGAGGACAACACGAAGTTGTTAGATGCTAAAGCTGAATTGCTTCGTGAAAACAAGCTTTTGAAGCAGAATGTTGAGATTTATAAATAAAGATGGGAAAAGGTTGTTCAAGAAACATATGATGCTCATGATCCGTTGAGGAGAGAAAAGTTTACTCTGAATAGAACAACAGAAGACCTTATTGCAACAAAAAAAGAGTTGGCTGAAGCGCAAAAGATAATTGCAGATATGAAGATTGAGGTGTGTGATTTCAAAAGACAGTTGCATAATCTCAATAATTCATCGTCTTTCACCATTTTTTTGTGCAAAAAGGAGAATTTTCAACAGATTTTTGGTGATGCTATTCTGAAAAGTGTTCCACCTCCTGTGGTTATTGAAAATTCTATCAATACTTTGAAAGCAACGGAAGAAGTTCATGATTATTCAAAGTTTGCTGATAATTCTTCTGAGAAGAAAAAGTCAAAGTCGCAGAAGAAAAATGAAGAGAATTTTGATGCTAACAAGAGAACTAAATTTGTTTCAAGTTCCATATTGCTTGATAAGGAAAAGGTTTTTGACAGCAATTCAGGAAAAGTGAAAGTCGACAAATTTTCGGAGATTATGATTGATGAATCTTTGCTTTCCAATAAAGATGATTTAAATGCCATCAAGGATGAGTTTTCTCGACTTGCTTCACAAGGTCATGAGAGACCTAAGTCGGTACCAGATAAATCTAAGAAGAATGGTGGTCTGGGATATGAAAGCAAAGACGAGAACGTGAATGTTTAAAATGATCTCCAAGATGTGCTTGAGGTAGAAGAACTTGTGGAGGATATCAAGGTTCACAAAGAAAAGGAGATTCCACTTGAGAATCATATCTTGTCTGAACCTGATGCTGATTTTCTGTCAGCGAATTTTAAGTTAGAGTGTCAAGAGAGTGATTCTTGTCAACATTCAACAATGTCAACAGAATCCATGTCATCTCCTAAGTCGGCTGATAGGAGAGCTTACTTTTACTACAACAAGACGGGGCATGTGATTCGTGATTGTGTTATTCGAAAAAGGTTGTCACGTGGTTCATATCAATCATCATCATCCAATTCAATGATTCTCAATGAGGTACCTATTAGTCAAAATCAGAAAAAATCAACGATAGCCAGCTTATAAGAAGCCGGTTGTTGGTAAAACCTCACATCAACCAGCTTATAAGAAGCCGGTTGTTAGTAAAACCTCAAATTATGATGATTGGTCACCATAATTTTGAACACAAAAACAATTTTTCCAAAATGAGTTTAAAATGCCTTACTCAAATGATTTTTCTTACTATGGGCCTAGACAACATCACCAACGTCATCCAAAATCTGAGAAAATGTTAGTTGGTGAGTTGTTAAATATTGTTTCCAACTTGTCACGGTATGTAAATGGTTCTGATTCGCATTGGGCGAACTCGTCTAAACCATTTCGTTCTTGGAAACAGAAAATGGCAACCTCGGCAGGAAAAAATTTTGTTGAAGATACGGGACGACCCAAGCCGGTTTGGGTTCCCGTATTTAACTAAAAAATGTTTGAGGTTGTGTGCTGGTATTTAAAGAAGACCTATTAGTGATTGCAAAGTTGCTGTTGGTGGAGTATTTTGCCTAAGTTAGCGTTTAACAGAGTCGATATTTCACAAAACTTTTTGAGAAAATGGTTTTCAACATCTAAAAATGCGAGGTATCCGTGTTGATCGATCAATTTTATGTTCTTTACTTTTACTTTCTTTCATATCTTTAGGGGGAGAAATTTTGGAAAATTCATAAATAGAGTTTGTTGAATTTTAGGGGGAGAAAATGAAAAATATAAAAAATATAAAAATTAAATAAATAAAAAAAGTTGAAAAAGATAAAAGAAAATGAAATGAAAAATCTCAAAAAGAGAAATTGATCCAACCATGTGAGAAATGATGGTACATCAGCATACGTTATCTGCCATGAATAAAGTAGAAAGAAAGGATGTAGGTACTTGCTTGACTTGCTTGAATGTGCTGAGTAGTCTGATGTATGCGAGTATGATATAAAGATAACCCTTTCTTGATAATTGTGATTACAAATCATGATGGGTACTGTGCATATCTGGCAAAATAAAATAAGAAAATACCAAAAACAGAATAAAGAGATGTTCTGGTATATGCTTGCTTTATTTTGAAAATTTTCAACTTATTTGATTTTCTTTATTTTGTCAAATGATCGGACTTTCTCCGCGTATCGAAAGATCGACCTGATCGTTGTTCGTTTGACGTTCTGCTTTATTTTCTTTGGTGTTTCGTATAATCCATCGGACTTTCTCTGCGTGTACGTGAGTACCGACCTGATTTTTGTTGGATTATACAACTTCTGCTTTATTTTTCATTTCTTATTTTCCTAAACAATCGGACTTTCTCTGTGTGCCTACCAACCGACCTGATTGTTGTTTGTTTAGGGTTCTGCTTTCTTTTTGCAAGAAACACCATGAACTTGATATCTCTGTGGCATTTGATTTTGTATAAGCAAGTTTACAATATCTGTTGGAACTATTTATAAGTGTGACTGACGCCATCAAATCTATTCTCGAATAATTCGGTTGAAGAATCCATTGTGATTTGATTCAGAGACGCGGGTTGTGATGATCGAGGCTTGCAAGTTTGGACCGAAGACGTTTTCTTGAAAGTCAACTGTTCGAGTCAACGGTCAACATAAAAGTCAACAGAAGATCGGTTCGAGCGAGTCAAGCTTCATATTAATTAAATCAACTTTGATTTAATTAATAATTTATTTTAGTTGTTTATTTGTAATAAGCTCATTTTATTTTTGTGTCTTGCTAGTTAGTGGGCTAGTGAGCACATGGACTCTCCTATATATAGGGTGAGTGTGCTCATTTGTAAGGAGATGATTCTTAGAGTGAGTAACACCATTTTAGAGAGAGAGAGAGAGTCTCACATTGGGTTTGAGCTCAACCCAATGTGACCATGGATTTCCTATGACGAGTTTGTAATCATTCGGTTCGTTGTAATCATTCAGTAATAATCAATGAATCGTTTGATTTTATCATTTTCGTTATAGATTATCTTTGATTCTCATCATCCCGTCTCCTCATCTCATCTTTGTTCTTGCTCAAGATTGAGATTCTCGATGTGAAATCGATCCTGACAAATGGTATCAGAACGGGCACCGATCAGATCGCGTCTCACGACGAATCTGATCACTCGAATCTTGATTTTGAGCTTGAATGAGGTGCTGATTGGAAAACCCACTTTGGAGACTTTTTCTACTTTTTTTTATTTTTGGAGCTGTTTGGATGATTTCTGGATGAATATGATGATATATTCTTGTTATTGGGTTCATTTGGGAGTGATTTCATGCTCCATATGTCAAAATCAGTGAAGAAATGTGAGATCTGAGCAAGAAAAACGAAACTGTTAGGGTTTTCACGTTTTTGGGTGTTCTTGAAGATTTCGAGTTTGATTCTGAGTTTTTGGTATAATAATCAGTGTTTTTGGATGAAATAAAGTATGAATCTTGATGGAAAACGCGTTCCGGATCCATTGGGAGCATCGGTTTTGTCTGAAACGCAACGGTTTGGGCAGATCTGGAGAAACACACAGTAGTGTGTGTTTCAAAGTGTTCTTGGTGTTCTTCATTTTGGTTAAAGATTGCCTTGGCGATTTCGCAGCAGATGAAGATGTTCTTGGCGACCTCGAGTGCTCTTGAAGATGTACTTGGCGACTTCGAGCTTGTTTTTAGTGATTTCGTCATGTCTTGGCGACTTCGTAACTGTTCTTTCCGATCTCGTTGTTTCCTTGGCGATCTGGTGAATAAGCTTGGCGATCTGGTGAATACGCTTGGCGATCTGGCCTTGGCGACCTCGTGTAGTCTTGGCAACCTCAAATACTTTGGTGATCTCGTCTAAGGTGACAACTGGGTTTTCATTCAAGTTGTTTTTTAGAGATTTTTGGTCGTCTAGTTGTTTAGAGTATCAAATAAGGAGTTCGTGGGTATAAAATTCGAAGGATTTGGTCGTGTAATAAGGAAGATACGGATGAAATACGGTTTTCCGGTGCGAATTTGGTTTTCCGGTGACTTCTCCATCAAGATTAGGGTTTCGCAAGTTTGGTGAGAAGACTGTGACGTGGCACTCCGCCATTGGCTGGAGGAGAATGTCTTCCTCTCACCTTTGTCGGTCAACCTTTGCTTGTCGAGTGCTTATTGGATGCATGGAATGGCGAGTGGGACCACCAAGCTTCAAAGAGCCGTTGAGGAGCATGCGCTGCTGGCTTGTTATTGGCTGATGCCATACTCGTGGGTCCCTCGCCGTCATAAAAGAACCGTTGAGAGTGGCTTTTGCTGTCGCTTCCTCATTGGCTAAGAGCCCTTTCACACGGTTCAGCAATTGTGAACCTTGGATCCTTTAACATTCAGCCGTTAGATGCTTTTTTGTGGCAAAATCTGATTGGCTGATTTTAAATAATGCGGATTATGGTCTTTTGTTGCTTAAATCTGATTGGTTTATGCCATTAGACATGGATTGTGCTTCTTCTTGAGGGGTTTAACACCACTAACGAATTATTCAGCACTATTCGTTAAATGCGGGCATTTTTTTAATAAGTATTTTACAAGACAAACGGGGTAACGCCGCAACGGATTTGTAAAAATATTTTAGTGGTCATGGATTTATTCCGTTTATTTACCGGGTTTCTAGTTTTTGTTGACGTCAAGACCACGTTAGCTAACGACCACTGACGGACTGGTTTCGCTTCTCGGTTAAGTTTGTGACTGTTTCGTTATGTCTCACTCCAAGTTGTTTAGCTGATGCAGCGCTAATGTCATCTAACCGAATTAACTGGAATCTCAATTAAATATTGGAATATTCCGTTAAATCTCTAACGGAAGCCCGTTACTTGAATAAAATTGACGGTTTTCTCAGATTCATTCCAAATTGCACCGTTTGACTCAGATATCTTCACATAATATTTTTCCGAGCTCGATTTTCTTCACCCAAAATTACGAAGACTCCGATTATGAATAAATTTCACGTTTACACTCGGGATCTCAGTTTTTCACTGATTTGACACTTTATTTTTGCATCCAACCAGTCACGGGGAACAAGTTAAGTATTTATGGATCATTCACGACTGTCAGCACCCGGCTTCCGGTTTTTCGCAAGATTGTCCGATTTCAGGATTTAAGTACCTTTTCTCTTCGGAACTGAGCGGAACGGTTCCACTCACTGCATCTGATTTTCCGCTTCCGCATCGGATGTTTTCAGAGGGATCTAGAGAAAAGGGGGAACCATTATGGATTTGGATTATCGGGTCAATTATCAGAAGTTGGAGCATTTTCAGTGATTTATTGGTTTATTTGATTCGATTTGTTGCGATTTTGACTCCGATGTTCAGCATTCTTAGTATTGTACCCGACCGTGTGAACCGAGTGAACTGCAGCACTTGGCTCTCAACTGGAGCAACAAGAACAAAAGGAGCTTATTCAAAGGGGGAATCTTTACAACAGAAAGATTCCGGTTTATCAGTTATTTTTTTAAGATGTACGACAGAGCGATTCTTCACCAGTATGATAGATTTGACAGCGTCAGTCAAGGGGGAATTGTTGGAACTAATAATATGTGTGACTGATGCCATCAAATCTATTCTCGAATAATTCGGTTGAAGAATCCATTGTGATTTGATTCAGAGACGTGGGTTGTGATGATCGAGGCTTGCAAGTTTGGACCAAACACGTTTTCTTGAAAAGTCAACTGTTCGAGTCAACGGTCAACGTAAAAGTCAACGGAAGATCGGTTCGAGCGAGTGAAGCTTCATATTAATTAAATCAACTTTGATTAAATTAATAATTTATTTTAGTTGTTTATTTGTAATAAGCTCATTTTATTTTTGTGTCTTGCTAGTTAGTGGGCTAGTGAGCACATGGGCTCTCCTATATATAGGGTGAGTGTGCTCATTTGTAAGAGTTGATTCTTAGAGTGAGTGAGCACCATTCTAGAGAGAGAGAGTCTCACATTGGGTTTGAGCTCAACCCAATGTGACCATGGATTTCCTATGACGAGTTTGTAATCATTCAGTTCGTTGTAATCATTCAGTGATAATCAATGAATCGTTTGATTTAATCATTTTTGTTATAGATTATCTTTGATTCTCATCATCCCGTCTCCTCATCTCATCTTTTTTCTTGCTCAAGATTGAAATTCTCGATGTGAAATCGGTCCTGACAAATGGTATCAGAGCGGGTACTGATCAGATCGCGTCTCAGTATGAGAAATCTGCTGCGAGTAACTTGGCTTGAATAAAAGAAAAATACAAAAAAAATATGAAATAAGCAGTTTTCCAGTATTCCTGTTTGTCTGGGTACCATATTATCAATGTTCGATAAATACACTTAATTTCATATTAGAAAGCTATAGACAATTACCTGCTTTAGCTGAAATAAACCAAATGGTTGTATTCTCAGTCAGCTTGGCTTGTATGCTTAGTATTTTGAAATTGCAGTGAGTACGATGCGTTATGTCTCATATGATCTCATGTTGTGATCTTTCTCATCAAAAACAAAAATAGAGTGTAATTCTATATTGCATTTGTGTTTCAGTTTATGAAAAATCAAAAAGATTTTCACTGTGTTTTGATATAAACTTTGTAAAATACAAAAAGATTTTCTTTCTTCTTTGTTTTTGATCTGATCGACACGGGATACAACAAATTTTCAAAACTAAATGTCTTGGTTTCTCCAAAGGAGAAGGTTTGTTTCCAAGATTAAAGTTATGTTTGAAAAAGAAAAATCGCACTTTTGTCTTCTGGAGGCTGCAGGTTGAAATCATCAAAGTCTTTCAGATAAAGATCTCAGAATGGATTTCATGCATGGTTGCAAAGTTATCAAAGAGTTTATCACTTTCAGAAATGGTTCAGTTGACTTAGTCCAGTTCCTGCCATGCCTACCCTACATCAACTAACAACAGATTCAAAGAGTTTGAAGATCTGATACAGTACACGTCAAGGGGGAGTTTGTTGGTGCAAAATATGTGTGACGTGTGTGTATTCCAGTTAATGTCGTTAGTTGAGATAGTTAGAATAGTTAAATCAAGTTAGAGGGTAGTTTGTGTCAATATATTAAAGTGGAGGGCTTGATTGTGATATAGGAAATATCACATATATATGATACAAGATTTGAGAGAAACCTCATAAAGGCCGAACTTAATGTTCAGATCTCACGAACTGCCTCCGAACCTTGTGTTCGGCGACCATTAAACTAGCACTTTCATATATAATTGTTGCTTGGAGTTCGGAGGTGACCACTTCTCAAATAACCGTTTTCCCAAGTTCAATTACAAGAGAAGGAGTTTTTGATCTTGTTTTTTTAGAGATTTCTGAGTCTAGAATCATGTTTAGATACTGTAAAAGAGTCCAAATCATGTAAACATTGATCGATTTGAGCTATAAACGAGTGTTATTTACTTGTTCGTGTTATTCGTGTTCGGGTTAACTTTCGGTCCGATTTCGGTGTACAAATCACTAGATCCGAAGCGAATCGTGTTTTCACTACATCCTTTATTCCTACTTTATTCATGGTTGATAACATATATGTTGATGTAGTATCATTTCTTGCTAGGTCGGATCAATTTCTCAATTTTTGATTTTTCAATTTTTTAATGTTGGCATTTTTCAAAAATTTTATGCCTTTTTCTGATTTTCTCCCCCAAAATACAAACCTCTATTTTTGGAATTTTGTAATAAGAAAAGAAAGAAACACAATGAAAAATAAAGCAAAAGCAAAAAATTGATCAACCGACAATTACTTATCAGATAATTGTTGTATGCCATTGATTTGCAAAAGGAATTTGAAGCGGGTTTTATCAAAAGCCTTAGTGAAAAGGTCCGCTCGTTGGAAATCTGTGTGTATCTTTTGCAAATCAATCAGGTTTTTCTCGAAGCAATCACGAATAAAATGATATCTAATATCAATATGCTTCATTTTTTAGAGCTGGACGGGATTTTTAGTTATGTAAATGGCAGCAGAATTATCTATATGTATGGGAGTAGTAAGAAACTACAAATCATAGTCCCGCATTTGTTGTTGTATCCACAAAACCTGAGAATAGCAGCTTGCAGCCGCAACATATTCAGCTTCTGCAGTGGATGTAGCCACGGACGTTTGCTTCTTACACTGCCAAGACACAAGCCGATCGCCTAGAAATTGACACCCAGCGGTTGTGGATTCGAAGTTAATCTTGCATCGGCCGTAGTCAGAATCCGAGAAGGCTAAAAGGTCAAACTTATCATCATGAATATACCAGATCCCGATATCTGTGTTACCCTTCAGATAAGCTAGATTTCGCTTCACTGCATTTAAATGAGAAATCCTCGGAGATGCTTGGTACCTTGCACACAAACAAACAGCAAACATAATATCAGGTCTGCTAGCTGTTAAATACATTAACGACGCTATCATCGCACGATAAAGAGTGGCATAAATTTCTTCACCATCTTCATCTGGACAGAGACTATGTGACAACTGAATCGGAGTCCCTGGTACACGAATGTCATCAACCTTGAAACGGTTTAGCACATTATGCACGTATGTCGTCTGATGGATTAAAATACCCTTCGCAGACTGATTTACTTGCAATCCTAAGAAGAATGACATCTCGCCCATGGAACTCATCTCAAACCTCATTTGCATTAACTTCTCAAAATCCTTCGAGAGTTGTTCGTTTGAGCTTCCAATATGATGTCATCGACATAGATTTGTACCAAAAGCAATTCTCCTTCCGTTTTCTGACAGAAAAGAGTACAATCCACCAACCCACACTTAAACCCGTTCTCCAGTAGATAAGTGGACAAGGTCTCGTACCAAGTTCGAGGAGCTTGATGTAGACCGTATAATGCTTTATCCAACTTATAAACCTTCTCCGGATAATCAGGATCGTAGAATCCCGGAGGTTGTTTGACGTAGACTTCCTCTTTGACTTTTCCGTATAGAAATGCACTCTTTACGTCCATTTGGTTGACTTTGAATCCATGATGTGCCGCAGATGCCAAGAAAATACGTATCGCTTTGATTCTGGCAACCGGTCCGTACACCTCATTAAAGTCTATTCCTTCTTCCTGAGAAAAACCTTGAACAACCAAACAAGCCTTGTGGCGTACAATAACTCATCGGTCATCCCTTTTACATTTATATACCCATCGGGTACCGCATGGCTCTTTGCTTCCTTTTGGCAAATCAACTAAATGCCATACCCCGAGCTTCTGGAATTGTAATAACTCTTCTTGCATCGCTTCTATCCATGAACCATCTTGTAAAGCTTGTTTTATGTCTGTTGGCTTAATCTGAGATAAGAAGCATGAATGAAAGACTTCATCCTGTATACCAGATTCTCTGATTGCTAGTAGAGCACTACTCTCAATCTGTCTTCGAGTTCTCACTCCATCGTCTAAATCACCAATTATATTTTCTTGTGGATGATAGGTGTTTGAAATTGCCTGAGCGTGAGGATCTTCTACTTAGTCGATATGAAATCAATGTAAACGAGTAAAACGCAGAGAGTAAATACAAACAGACTTTGTATTGACCACTGAGAACCACAGAGTACACTTAGAGAAAGTTATAACACGGAAGCTCTGCAATTCTATACAAGACGAACATATTTATAGGCTGAAAACATGACTGGCCGAACCTCAGGTTCGGCCAAGCTTCGGCGGCTCCGAACCTGGAGTTCGGCCAAGGTTCGGCCAGACCTAAACTTGCACGTTCCGTCTTGCTCTTGATACTTCACATGACGATCAGGAACCATGTATCAACAAACTCCCCCTCGGCATGTGCAGTATCATCTTCTATTAATAAAACTTGTATCTTGTATCTTCAATCAAACTCCTCCTCGATCTAGACGATGAGTTCAATCTTGAATACTTGATATTGCAACGTGTATAGCCTCTTTATCAACAACCTTCAGAAGACTTGAAGTTGTGATGTTCTCTTCCACTTAGAAACCTGCCAACATAAATAATCTTGGCGCAAAACGTCTCTTTGAGACTCCAAGATATTTTGATTTTGAAAATGATTTTGTATTCCGTGTTGATCAATCGAAAACAAATCAGAAACAAAATCTTTTTGGCTTTTAGAAACTTTATATCAAAACACACCTAAAATCTTTTTGATATTTTCTAATAATGAAAACTAAATGCAGTACAGAAACAGACACTATTTTTGTCTTTTGTGAGAAAGATCACGACTTGGGATCATATTGGTCATAACATGCTGAACTACACTTCAATTTCGATTATTGTAGCACATAAGCCATGCCGATTGCATATATACTTTGTCCAACTTTAAACTCTGGCACAATCATACTCATAACATCTGGATTGCATTGACCAGTGTACCCCACACTATCAGACATACTCAGATATGCTTTGCTTATCACATTTTGTGACTTCATTTGTGATATTAATCACATAATGATTGTAACCATGATATAGTCAACTGTGTTCCATGCAAATAGAAATAAGAACGTTAAATCGTCTACCTTAAGGTCGATCTTTCGATACGCAGATAAGGCCTCGGATTTAACAAAATAAGAAAATAAAACAAGTTGAAATTGTATAACCCAACAACAATCAGGTCGGTACTCCCGTACACGCAGAGAAAGTCCGATGAGTTATACGAAACACCAAAGAAAATAAAGCAGAACGTTAAACGAACAACAATCAGGTCGGTCTTTCGACACGCAGAGAAAGTCCGATCGTTTGACAAAATAAAGAAAATTCAAACAAGTTTAAATCTTTGCAAAATGAACACATGTATACACAGTGACTTCTCATTTTATTTTTCACATATCTTTTTCTTGATATATCATGAGATATGCATCAAGATGTTGTCCACTAGGTCAAGCATCAGATTTAGTGTATATCACATTTGTATACTTTCTGATTTGCCGAGCCTACCTTGCACATCGATCAAATGGTCTTATGGCCTTTTCATTTACTTTATCCATGAGTCAGACACTGTCAGCCAATGTACCATCATTTCCCAATCATGTCGGATACAATTTCTCATTTTTCAATGTTTTTGGCTTTTTCAAATTTCTCCCCCTAAAAATGACAACTCTATTTATAGATTTTCATTTTTGCAATTTGAAAAACAACACACTATTTTTGTATTTTTGCAAAAACAAACTCCCCCTCAGAATGAGACAGAGTGAAAAACAAGAAAAATTGATCAACCAACACAAATACTTGCAGTGTAGCGTTGTGAAAACAAAAATGACTTGGAAATTCAGTTTAATTAGAACAGATATTTCACAATCAGCAATTTCCCAATCACCGAAAGATCTTCCTGAAATACCTGCTTGACACCAAATAAAACATTAGATGCTTTGGGATCGACCCGATTTAAAAATATCGGGTCGCCCGGTGTCTTCCACATAGTCACTGTTGGCCTTGGAAACAACTTTCGGTTTCCATTGCATTGAAGATTTTAATGTTTGATCAGAACCTGAAAATGTTTCAACTGGCGTCTTTGACGAAGACGACTTACTAGTTGTTTTAGATTTAGAAAACCATGGTTCATAAATTTTTTACCATTATTATCCACATATTTTGCATTTTTGTGAAAATATGCAGTCGTCGGACAATTTGCAGCCATATGTCCAGGTCGACGACATGCATAGCAAATTCTTTCACGAAATTTTGAAAAGAACTTGAAAACAGTATTTGGTTTCCAACTATAATTCGTAGCAGGAGAACCATAGTAACCAAAAGAATGTTCAGAAGCAAATGAATCAAAGAAATTGTCAGATGAATCATACCTAGGAGATCTTTGTGGTAAAGAATATGAATCACTCGATGAACCTCCAGAATGATAACATCGATTTCTTGATGTAGAACTATTCGGCTTCTTCTGATGAGCTTGCTTTTGCTGAGTCTGAACAAATTCTTTCTTTGATTGTTGCTGAAGTCGAGGAACATGCTGAACAACAACTTTCTTTGGTTTCTTTGTTGTCTGGTGCACTAATACATCCTTGACTTCATAACCCAAACCTTTATACTTGAATCCAGAACCCTTTGTAAATACAGACGAAGAACCAGAAGCATCTCTCCCTTTAGCTTCTCTAGTGAATTTTTCTTTGATATCCTGCAGTTTATTCTTTGCAATCCACACTTTTCCTTCATCAGTTGCAGAAGAAGTACTTGAAACAACTTTAATCAAAATTTGTTCATTTTCCAGGAGAACAGAGTTTGAAGTAAATTTTGGAGCTTCACCCAATGGTTTGTGCTTTTTCTCAGATTTTGATTTCTTTTTCTTGGATGAAGTGGCAAACTTCGAATAATCATGCAATTCGTCCTTAGGATCAAGCAGCAGATGTAACTTCAGATAAATCCACCGGTGAAGGAACCATGTGAATATCATCTTTCTTAGAACTATCTTCACTTTGATCCTGTTTATATAAGAAATTTAACAATGTTGGTGACAAATTGCAATTCTTCACTTGCCTTTTTAACTCCAAAATTTCTAACTTCAAATCATTGATTTTCTGTTGAGCATCAAACACTTCCTTTTGTGACTTAATAAACTTTGCGTTAAGCTCATCATATTCATAAATCTGCACTTTACGAATGTCACATTCAGCAAATAATTCTTCAAGCACACTTTCTCTTTTCTTTTTGTAAATCTCAATATCTTTTGTCAACACTTCATTCTTGTCGCGATAAAGAACATTTTCATCTTGAAGCATAGAAATCTTGTGCTGAAGTTTTTCAATTGTAGCTGTTGATTCAATCACAAGAGTATTAGCCTTTTCATACTTCTGTTGCACAGGATAAGCCTTGTTGAACAATGCTTCAAAATCTGCAGCAACATCTTTAGCTTCAGCTTTTGCTTTTTCACATTCAACCAACAATTTATCCTTTTCTTTCATCAAATTCTTGTTGATCTTAGCAAGTTTTGCACACGTCGAACATACTAACAAACTACCAATCTGAAATTCTTCTATGTCACTTTCATCCCCTTTGTCATATATAACACTAGAACTTGTTTCAGAATCAGAAGCTGAATCAGAATCAGTGATACAACCATCAATTTGTCCAGAATTGAACACAATATCACAATCCTTTTTGTGAGTCAATTTATCACTTCCTGATTCCAAACCACTCGATGCAGAATCATATGATTTAGAATCAGTAGAATCTGAACCAATTGTCATGATCTGATTGTGTGCACATGCCTCACCTTTTACTTTCAATGCATTCCATTTATCTGTAGCAGTACAATACTTTGTGATTTCAAGACATAAATCTCTTGAAAGAGCAGCTTGAATAATATCTCTTGCTTGTTTCTCATTATTTGTATAATCCCTTTGTTCGAAAGAAAGATGTCGATGAAGTATTGCATCTCCTATTGTATCAGTAGGCCATTTGAATTGCTTATTGATTATTTTCCAAAACTCTTCAAAATGTTTGTTGATATAAATCTCAAAATCAACTTTCCAATTATCATAATCTTCCCATTTCACCAAGATAGGTATCATAGAACTAGCTTGTGATGCACTCATTTTTGAGCAAATTAAAAAAAAAAACAATTCAATATGCTTGAAACACTCTTTACCAAATACTCCAAAATTTTCAGACTTAAAAACGAATGTCTAGAAGTGGATTTTGGGCTCCAAAACGAAGGATACTGGTCTGTTAGACAGTAAAAGTCTAGATCTTTTCGAGACGATCGTTTTGGCTGGTATTAGCTCGCGTAACTCTTTACGGTTCTCAAGATACGTCAGTTTTCGTAAACCACTAATAACTTGAACACTGTTCACCGAACCTGGTCCGAACCTTCACCGAACCACCTCCGAACTATGTCCGAACAAAAACTGGTCTGAACTCACTCCGAACCTGAGCTTCGGAGGAACAAAAACAAAATAAGGCCGAACTAGCTCCGAACTTGGACCGAACTTCCACCGAACCTCACCGAACGTGAATAAACGCCGAACGCTCACCGAACGCCGTCCGAACCTCGAGTTCGGAGCGGTTACTCCGAGCTTGTCCGAACCTCAAACGAGTCCGAGCTTACTCGACACCATTTTCTCGATTTTCAGCGTTTCTTGATGGAATTTTCGACAGTATATCAAGTAAACTCGATAGAAACAACTCAGGAATGAATTTTGAAAGAAAAGCACAATCGAAACACTCAAACGAACTCAAAAATGATTGACATTTTAGCAAAAACGTGAATTTGAACTCAAAACTCCGAAAAATAGTGATTTCCGACTAGTAGAGCAAACCAAATGCTCTGATACCACTTGAAATTGCCTGAGTGTGAGGATCTTCTACTTAGTCGATATGAAATCAATGTAAACGAGTAAAACGCAGAGAGTAAATACAAACAGACTTTGTATTGACCACTGAGAACCACAGAGTACACTTAGAGAAAGTTATAACACGGAAGCTCTGCAATTCTATACAAGACGAACATATTTATAGGCTGAAAACATGACTGGCCGAACCTCAGGTTCGGCCAAGCTTCGGCGGCTACGAACCTGGAGTTCGGCCAAGGTTCGGCCAGACCTAAACTTGCACGTTCCGTCTTGCTCTTGATACTTCACATGACGATCAGGAACCATGTATCAATAGTGTTTATCCGGAGTGTCTGATGAGCAGGAACAATGATCGTTTCTACTAAATCGAGAACATGATCTTCCTCCAATACCACATTATCAGATGAATTGATGTCAGATTGTACAACAAGTCTCACATTATCCACCTCAACCTCACCAGTACCACTTATAGTAGCTTCATTTTGTGGTTCGAGTTGTTGGACAGAAATTTCAACCTGATCAGAAACAGCTTCATGAAATTCACGATCATCATCAGAAGACAAAATATCATCAGCAATTATGGAGTCGATAGTTGTTTCAGTCACATAATCATCAGTGACGACATGCACATCCGGAGTAGACGGAGCCTCAATGTGCATGATCGGAGCATCATCTTGCAAATTGATATACACATGAGTAAGATGATCATCGGATATAATCAGGTGTTGATTCAAATGATTCAAAAATATTCTTGTAATCAAACATCCAATCCGGTCCAACACCTTTGGGTGGCAACATGTAAGATTGGAAATCAACGTGCAAATGTTCTTCCACTACACCAGTCTATTTGTTAAACACTCGTTTCTTCTGATTCAAGTAACCGACAAATAATCATTCGAAAATCTTGTCATCAAATTTACCCACAGACTCTAACACAGTGCAGGGACACCAAAATGGTTCCAAGTAATTGAGATTTGGCTTATGATTTTTGAGTAACTCGTAACAAGTCTTTCCAAGTCGCTTTACCATAAGCACTCGGTTCAGCACATAACACGTCGTGTTGACTGCTTCTGTCCAGAAATTCACTGGAAGTTGTGCATCGGCCAACATTGTTTGTGATGTCTCAATAATTGTTCTATTTTTCCTCTCCGCAATGCCGTTTTGCTGAGGGGTATATGGAGTACTGAATTCATGTACTATTACTTTTTTCCAAACAAAACAGCCTCATGGCATGGTTTTTAAACTCCGTGTCGTTGTCACTCCGAATCCTTCGAACCTTCAACTTGTAAAATGACTCAAGTGTATTAATGAGGTTGATAAGGACTCTTGATGTTTCATCCTTTGTGATAAGAAAATCTACCCATGAAAATCTAGAAAATTCATCAGCTACAACTAGATAGTACCAATACTCGGAAATGCTTCTACGATTCACATGACCAAATAAGTCCATGTGAAGCAATTCCAACGGAACATCAATGGAATGGTACTTCTTTAATGGATGAGACTTTCTTCTCTAGTTTCCTTTCTTGCAGCTGACGCAGACATCATTAAATGTGAATTTTGATGCTTCGGAATTCCTTCAACAAGATTCTTCCTCACCAACCCATTCATCTTTCGGTAGTGAATATATCCCATACGTCGATGCCACAAAATAGATTCTCTCTCGGATGCCTTTGACAAGAAACATTGACCCACAACATTAGCCTTTGCTGAATTCATGTCTAGAACATACAAATTGGACAAACGAGGTTCTCTCATGATAATGCAATCATCACTAATCTTGTATCCTGGCTTCAGAATCAAACATTCACTCCCTATGAAGGCTGTTGTATACTGCTTATCACATATTTGGGCGAAGCTGAGAAGATTGTATTCAAGTTCTTAAACATATTCCACCCAGTCAAAGGTAACAGCACCATCGCTTAGCTTACCAATCCCCGTTACTTTATAGCCTTTGTTTCCGGGAAAAGGTGTCACTTCATCCGTTGAATGGTTTAACATCGTGAAGCAGAGAAATATCACTTGTCATGTGCCTGGACGCCCTACTATCAACAACCCACAAATTGTTCACGGGCTGTCGTGAAACACCCTACACACAGAAACAAATTAATTAGGTCGGGAAGAACCTAAGCTTGAAGCTTTGGGTCAACCGTCATCTTCGACAAAATCGTTTCCAGCAGTGGAACTATCTTTTGCTTTCCACTTGTCACTCTGCTGACTTGTTGACCCATCAGAAGTTTTCAAAATTGATTTAACTTTTATATGTTTACCATTAAATGGCTTATCATGTTTTTCAGACACAGGTGGTTTCAAATCATTATGCACAAAACCCTTAGGATCAACAAATTTAACGTGTTTCTTCGAGTCAGCAGATACTGGTTTATCAGAAGTATATCCATCTGATACACAACCATAATTTTTAAATTTGTTCTTCTTAAAAGGACAAACTTTATATGAATGGCCACGGTTTTTGCACTTAAAGCATTTTCGTTTGTCAATGACAACCTCTTCAACCGTGTCGCCATCCATAATGGTTTCAATGACTGGTTTTTGTTTCTTTGATTTTGAAACTTTTTGTTTAGAAACATGATGATCACTAAAGTCATCATAAAACCCAGAGTCATAACCATTCAAACTATCTGTAAAATCATCACCATGAAAATATCCATCATAAAATTGTAGATTTCCAGCATAGAATCAGTTTTCATAATTCTGAAACCTACCCCTCCTTCCACCATAGCCTGATGGACCAACATCATTTCTGAATCCATCATCAAACTATCTTGGACACCTTCCATGGGATGGTTGAGTCGGCCCATACCCAAAATTGTCATTAAAACCATCATCATGATAGAATTAAGATTTCATAAAAGACGAACTTGGTTTTCTGAAATTTGGTTTGGCATGCTCATGAAAAATTTGTTTCTGAACAACCTTTGGTGGTTGGAAAGCAGTTGGTGACTTTTTCATAGATTTTTGCACTCTATTTACCAACCCATCAGAATAATGATCAGATTTTTCAGATTGATCCGAATCTAGTGTGTCACTTGGAATGATAATTTTACCATTTCCCCTCATAATTGGCACACTAGGAGCTTTCTGATCAAACTTAGGACCATAACCACCCGTGAAAATCTTATCAATCAGATTCGGATTAACCATGTCCAACGGAAAATCCTTATCGTTGTACATCTTGACTGAACCTTTTAAGCGATAAGTGGTCCATTTGGCATTTTTATCAAAAACAGCAGATTTCTCAGATTGACCGTGTGGTGTTTTTGAACTAGAACCCTGTTCAAATGTTTTAGCTTTTGAATCAAAGCCCACACAACCTTTCTTTGTTTTCTTACCAACAACTGATTTTTCACGAGCAATCTTTTTCTGCTCATGTGTGCTTAATTTTGAAAGCTCAGATTTAATTTCTCCGAATTTGTATTTTAAGATAAGCTCATCCTGAGTGGGTTTGGAAACAGTTTTGACCGACTCAGGCTCGGTTTCAGAAACTAAATAATCTATTTTGTCAAAATCAGACACATTATAAAACAGATCTTCAACCTCAAGATCAAGAGCAGATTTATCTTTTGATTGCTTATCAGTTATGGTGGGTGATTGTGATGTAACATATACTTTCTTTTTGTATGAATTATAATCACAATTTTCATCGATTGGAACACATGATGGGTTGTTTGTTATTACCACGGGAGTAGGAACTTGTTTAAGATTATCCGACCCATTTACTTTTTCAGAATTGTAAATAAAATTTATGAATGACAATGGAATTTTAAAGGTATCAATCTTATTTGTCAATTCGAAATTTTCAATTTTTAAGTCAGAAACAATCTGTTTGATGATTTGCCAATTCTTTTTGTGCTGTCACGAGCATTTCTGATTGCTTTGTCAACTCATACTTTTGTAGGTGCAATTGCTTGTGAACAAACAACAGTTCCTTCGTGGTACCCTCCCATCTAGTTTTGTAAATTTCCATATCAGCCTTGGTCACAGAAAGCTGATCTAACAGCTTGGTTTTCTCATCTAAGAGATCACCTTTTATCTTAGCAAATGAATCACAATTATCATAATGAGAAGAATTTATTACCTTCGGAGTATCGGCCATTAATGCCACAACGGAGTCTTTAAGATTATTTCTTTTAAAATGAGCCATTCTCTAGCTTGAGACTGTTGTTCTCGTTAGATAATTTCTTCATTTCTTCTTATAATGCAATAATTTTATCACTTGCATCCAAAGCAGACTTGTGTGCTTTCTCATATTTCTGCTGAAGTGGATAACTCCTTTGAAATAGAGCTTCAAAGTTGTTTGCAGTGTCTTGCGATTCAACTCTTGCAGTTTCATATTCTTTCATAAAAACCTCCTTTTCTTTTGTCATAACTTCTAACTACTTCTTTAAAAGCAAGATCTCATCAGAATCATCATGCTCATGTATGTTGTTTGCCATAAAAGCAAACTTTTCTTTGAGCAACTTTTGAACATCTTCAAATGATTCAGTGATGTCACTTGATTCATCTCCTTCCATGGTAGTTTCAGTCAAAGCATCTTCGTCCTTCACATGTTTCACAATCAAGGCAGATGAATCAGCGAATTGATTACCCCAATTATAAGTTTTATCTTCTTGAGACACTAAATCTTTTGTATTATCAGATTTAGGGTTTGAGGTAGAAGAACTCCCTGAATTTTTGACATTTTTGTTTCCAGAATCATTTGTGTTTAGACTGTACTTTTGATACTCTTGCTTTTTGGGCTGAGAACATTCTCTTGCAAAATGGCCAAAATTCGAGCAGTTATAACACCTCACTTTTGATTTATCAAAACCGATACGACCACCCGAATTGAGATCTTTTCGGCCAGTTTTCTTAAGAAATCTCTTCACCCGTCGAGCTAGCATTGCAAATTGCCAATTAATATCCATAAGCTCCAAGTCATCCGGGTCGACTTGATCGTAGTCTTCTTTAGTCAATTCAACATTACTTACTTTTCCCGTTATGACTCCATAGTATGATGAAATCAATGCAGATACCAAAGCCATATAATCTTCCGTTCTTGTAACAGACATAGCCATCTTGCTAGCATTCATCATATTACTTGCTGGTATTGACACATTACAACCTGAAGATCCATAGCTTGATTCATAACTTTCTGAATTTGACATATTTCCCGAATTTGACATATTTTCAGAAACATTTCTAGCCACAAAAGCAGTTGCCGGAGCAGAATTTGTAGCTTTGCCAGTCTTTCCTGATATAGTTGCAACATTTGAGCCACAGTAAACATCAGGATTTTGAAACTCATCAGGGGTTGTGTTTTTATTTTTTCATATCTAAATCCCGAGCTTGCAACTTTCCTATCAACTTCACAAAATTCAATGTTGAGTAATCCTTATCATTTGTAAGCATCAAGACATACAGTTCCCACTTTGATGGAAGTCCTTCGAGTAATTTTTCTTTTAATTCATCACCTTCCTTTTTGATTTGAACAGTATCCAGTTCAGACAGAAGATGACAATATCTTGAAATCAACTCAGGTACACCCTCTCCATCAAAGTGTTTGAAATTATCAAACTCCTTCTTCAAAACCTTCTTTTTACTCTTCTTATACTGATCATTTCCCTCACATCTTTCTTTCAAAGCAGTCCACAAATCATGGGAATGTTTGCATATTTTTAATTGATGTAGCAGTTCCTTTGGTAAAGCTTGTGTAAGAATTCCATAAGCTTTCTGTTCTCTTGTGTAATCTGCCTTTTGTAGCACATCCAGGTTCCTTTTCATAATAGGTGCATTATTATTGTCAATAGGATAGACATAAGGTGCATCCATTGCAATCCATAGATCACAATCCGTAGTCCCGACATAGGCGTCAAACCTTTTCTTCCAGTTATATAGTCTTCAAGGTTGAACAACTTGGGAACCTTTTGACTTATCCCAATTTCGTTGTCATAGTTCAACAACGTCTGCATTTGTGATTGAATCGTGGCAAATGTGTGTAAGTACGACAGTTTGAATTTCTTGAAAACACTGTTTATCCAAACTGTATACGAACTCAGAAGAATTGTCCGAACTGTATCCGAACCAAATGCGAACACAGAAAATCAGGCGAACAACAACCGAAGTGCTTCCGAACTATAGCTTTGTCAAACCTTACCAGAACGTCATCCGAACTCAATAACCAACCGATCACCTTCCGAACTCTACCACTAAACAGTATCCGAACTTGTTCCGAACTCTATCCGAATACGACTTCGTATAACCAAACAGGAGCCGAACTCTATCCGAACAAAAACGAACTAGAACTTTTCAATCGAACTGAACACGAACTCAGGCGAACTCAGGTTCGGAGCGGTTACTTAAGCGAACTCTAGGTTCGGATGATGGTTATTTGGCAGACGTACAAAATCTCAGAAAATGACGTTTTCAAGCAAAAACCGACTCAACCGAAACTGCTGGACACGAGTATGAACATTTTGAAGTGTATAGTGTGTAGAAATGATCAGATGTTTGAAAAACGAACGTTTTTGAGATGAAAAACACGAAGAAAACACCAAAACACTTTATTTATCGACACAAAAGATGAATATCGAGCTGATCAATCACCAGATAGCTCTAATACCACTTGAAAGAGTGTGGGATGCGTGAATCATGATCAACTCATATCAATTGTGTAAACAAAGTAATCAAACGCAAAGGTAAATAACTCAATCTTGTATTGCACTCAATATCAGAGGTTACAAGACTCAGAGAAAACACCTTTAGGTTCATACACACTAACCAAAACGTTACAGAAATTACAAACCTATCAACTATATATAACAACCCCGACTGTCCGAACTGGTGTTGATACATGGTCCTTGATCGTCATGTGAAGTATTGAATACAAGACGGATCACACATTATAGCTGAGGTCCGAACTCCCAGCGAACCTGGAGTTCGGACAGCTCCGAACGTGTGGCCGAACCTGAGGTTCGGCCAGTCATATTTCAGTCCTATAAATATGTGTGTCTTGTATTGTATTAAAAAACAGTGAACAGTCTGAGCTTCTGTGTCATATACTCTGATTGTACTCTGTGGTTCTCTGTGGTTAAAACAAGTGTTTTGTATTTACTCTTTGTGTTTCATCTCGTATTACATTGATTTCATTACGACTAAGTAGAAGATTCGCACGCTCACGCACTTTCAAGTGGTATCAGAGCATTAGGTTTGCTCTACTAGTTGGAAATCAGTGTTTTTCGGAGTTTTGAGTTCAAATTCACGTTTTTACGAAAATGTCAATCATTTTTGAGTTTGTTTGATCGTCTCGAGTGTGCTTTTCGTCAAAAATCTGTTTCTAGATTGTTTCTATCGAGTTTGATTGAATTCCTGTCGAAAATTCCAATCAAAAACGTTGAAAATCGAGAAAATGAGGTCAAGTGAAATCTGTCTCGTTTGAGGTTCGGACAAGCTCGGAGTAACCGCTCCGAACTCGAGGTTCGGACGAGGTTCGGAGTGAACAGTAGCTAATTTTTCAAAAATGTCCAATTTTCAAGCGTTCGCGGCTATTCAAAATTCGGTTCAAGCTACGATGCAAACAATGATGAATTATGATAATGAAATCGGAACAAGTCAGAAAGTTCCAAAATTGCTGAAATTGGAAGATTATCATAGTTGGGTTAAACGTTTTGAAGCATTTGTCGATACAAATGACATTGATATGTGGTTAGCTTTCACTGAGCAATATGTTTACCCTAAAGATGAAACTGGTGAACCTATTCTTTAAAGAAAAATGTCATCTGAACAAAAGAAAGCTTATCAAGCTGAGAAAAAGGCGTATGGTACGTTAACAATGGCATTGCCTAAAGAGTTACTTCATCAATTTGCTGGTAACTACACATCAAAGAGTCTATGGGATGCATTGGAAAAACGATGTGAAGGCAATGACCAATATAAGAAAAGTCGACAAAAGGTTTTGAAGAAAGAGTTTGATTGTTTTAAGCATTATCAAAATGAAACGATTCCCAATCTGATTGCAAGATTCGCTCATCTGATGAGTGAAATGAGTTTGGTGAATCTTACTAAAGAAGAGGTTGATATGAAAGAAAAGATCTTGGAAGCTTTGCCTGAAAAGTGGGAGTATTATGTGATGATGATTACTCACGATAATGATTTTTCAGGATTGTCTTTCAATGATTTGGTTCAAAGAATTCAGGTTCGGGATATGGAATTATTGGTGAATAAATCACTTCCTACACAAATTCAGAATCCTGCAGTGTATCATGGTGAAAATGATTCTACAATGAATGCTGGGAAGTCTAATATTCTTAGTTCTGCTCCTCCTACAACATTTCTGGCAGGTAAATCTGAAATTCCAAGTTATTCTTCTGCTGGTTGTACTGTGTCAATTCCAAGTTCTTTGACTCAAAGTGCATTATCTGTTCAAACTGTCGATGTGATGTCTGCATTGGTATCTTCATATTTTGGTGTTATCAGTGGTTCTGTGAGTAATGCTGAGTTAGCAAATGAAGATTACAATCAGATTGATTATGATCATTTGGAGGAAATGGATCTAAATTGGCAATATGCTATGTTGGTTCGTAGAACAAAGAAATTTTTCAATAGAACTGGTAAGAAGAGACTGAATCAGGAAGGAAAGATTGGATTGGACAAATCTAAGGTGAAATGTTATAAGTGTTCAGTTTATGGTCACTTTGCTCGTGAATGTCCAAGTTCTGTAGAAAGTAAATTGGAGACTGGTCAACATGCACATTTAGTTTTCCATCCATCAGATAAAGCTGAAAAGGTTGAACAGAAATCTGCTACTCTTGCTCATGATTGGACTGATACATTTATGCATCCAGATGGATTTGCCTGGAATGCAGATTCAGCAGTTAAAAAGAATCATATCCAATCTCAATTGCTTTAACTGTTCAACATGCTGATGATGACAGTTTTTTAACTGAGCCCGATTCTTCTTCAAGTGTATATTTGATTCAAGAAGAATTACCTAAGACTTCTGAAAATTCAAAAGATGACGAATTTAAATGTTATAAATGTGAGAAGTTGCTCAAGGAAATTGCAAGTTTTGAACAACATCGTCAAATTTCAACTGAAGAAATTGTGGTGTTAAAGAAAGAGTTGGATGATTTTCAAAATAGGTATTATGAGTTGATTCATATTCATGAAGATGTTTTGAGGGTAAAGGTTCAATTGGCTGAAGAGTGTGAGAAAGCCAAAGGTGAAGCGTTAGACGCTGCTCAAGATTTTGAAAATTTGTTTGAGAAGAGTTATCTGGTTCAGCAAAAATATGAAGAGGATACTGCTCTTATTGCTAAAACTGTTGTTACCGTTGAGAAACTTCAAAATAAGATTTCTATGCTTCAAGATGAAAATGTTCTTTACAGAGACAAGAATGAAGTGTTAACAAAAGATGTTGAAATCTACAAGCAAAAGAGAGAAAATGTGCTTGAAGAATTATATGCTGAATGTGAGATCCGAAAGTTACAAACTTATGAGTATGATGATCTCAATGCAAAATTCATCAAGTCACAACAAGAGGTGTTTGAAGGTCAACAGAAAATTAATGATTTGAAATTGGAGATTTTAGCATTGAAAGACAAGTTAAGAATTGCAATTTGTCACCGACATTGCTAAATTTCTTATACAAGCAGGATCAGAGTTCAGAGAAGTCTAAGGTAGAACATATTCACTTGGTACCTCAACCAGTGGATTTGATTGAAGTTACTTCGGCTCAGATTGATCCAAACAATGAATTGCATGACTATTCAAAGTTTGCTACTCCACCCAAGAAGAACAAGTCCAAGTCTAAAAAGAAGGAGAAACCTTTGGGTGAAGCTCCAAAGTTTATTTCTAAGTCTGTATTGCTGGAAAATGAGAAAGTGTTTGATAAGGTTGCTTCGAGTTCTTCATCTGCAACCGAAGAAGAAAAAGTTTTGATTGAAAAGAACAAGCTGAAGGATATCAAAGCCAAATTTAATAGTGAAGCTAAGTCAAGAATTGCTTCAGGTTCTTCGTCCAATTCTTCAAAGACTCAAGGATCTAAACACAAAGGTTTAGGTTACAAAGTGTTGGAAGAACCTGTTCAAGCAAAGAAATCAGTGAAGGCTGAGAAGGTTCCTAAAGCAAAACTTACAAAGAAATCACCATCTCAGAAGGAATTTTCTTATTATTCTGGAAGATCTTCATCTTCAAGGAGTCCATCTCCTAGGTATGATTTTTCTGATGGTTTCTTTGATAACTTTTATTCTGAAAATTTATCTGATTCTAAAAAATTAAAACAACTTTCAAACAATTTTAGAGAAAGACTTTGTTATGTATGTCGTCAACCAGGACATCTAGCTGCTGAGTGTCCAATGACTGCATATATCCAAAAAACTGCAAAATATGTGGATAACAAAGGTCAAATTTTTTATGAACCATGGTCCCCAAAGCTTAAGTCAACTCGTAAATCGTCTTGGTCTAAATCAAGTTCGTCGGTTGAATCTGATTTAGGTTCCGATCAAAAATTAAAACTTTTACAAATTTGGAAACCAAAAGTTGTTTCCAAGGCCAACAAGGACTTTGTGGAAGACACCAGGCGACCCGACGCTGTTGATTCGGGTCGATCCCAACGCAACTAATGTTTTATTTGGTGTCAAGCAGGTGTTTCAGGAAGACCTTTCGGTGATTGAAAAATTGCTGATTGTGAAATATTTGTTCTAATTAAATTGAATTTCAAAATCAATTTTGTTTTTCAAAATGCTAAACTACTAGTATTCGTGTTGGTTGATCATTTTTCTTGTTTTTCATTCCGTCTCCTTCTGAGGGGGAGTTTGTTTTTACAAAAATACAAAAATAGTGTGTTGTTTTTCAATTAGTAAAAATGAAAATCTATAAATATAGTTGTCATTTTAGGGGGAGAAATTTGAAAAATCCAAAAACATTGAAAAATGAGAAATTGTATCCGACATGATTGGGAAAAAATGGTACATTGGCTGACAGTGTCTGACTCATGGATAAAGTAGATGAAAAAGCCATAAGATCATTTGATCGATGTGCAAGGTAGGCTCGGCAAAATCAGAAAGTATACAAATGTGATATACACTAAATCTGATGCTTGACCTAGTGGACAACATCTTGATCTCATAATATATCAAGAAAAAGATATGTGAAAAATAAAATGAGAAGTCACTGTGTATACATGTGTTCATTTTGCAAAGATTTAAACTTGTTTGATTTTCTTTATTTTGTCAAACGATCGGACTTTCTCTGCGTGTTGAAAGACCAACCTGATCATTGTTCGTTTGACGTTCTGGTTTATTTTCTTTGGTGTTTCGTATAACTCATAAGACTTTCTCTGTGTGTACGGGAGTACCGACCTGATTGGTGTTGAGTTATACAACTTCAACTTGTTTTATTTTCTTATTTTGTTAAATCCGAGGCCTTATCTGCGTATCGAAAGATCGACCTTAAGGTAGACGATTTAACGTTCTTATTTCTTTTTGTATGGAACATAGTTGACTATTTCATGGTTACAATCATTGTGTGATTAAAATCACAAATGAGATCACAAAATGTGATAAGCAAAAGCATATCTGAGTATGTCTGATAGTGTGGGGTACACTGGTCAATGCAAATTTAATCAATACCTTAACATATCCAGATGTTATGAGTATGATTGTGCCAGAGTTTAAAGTTGGACAAATTATATCTGCAATCGGCATGGCTTATGTGCTTCAATAATTGAAATTGAAATGTAGTTCAGCATGTTATGACCAATATGATCCCAAATTGTGATCTTTCTCACAAAAGACAAAAATAATGTCTGATTCTGTAATGCATTTACTTTTCTTATCAGAAAATACCAAAATGATTTTAGGCGTGTTTTGATATAAATTTTTTTGTTGATGCATAATACACATAACATCTGGATATGTTTTTTATTGGTCAACACGAAATACAAAATCAAGTTTTCAAAATCAAAATATCTTGGAGTCTCGAAGAGACATTTTGTGCCAAGATTATTTATGTTGGCAGGTTTCTAAGTGGGAAGAGAACTTCACAACTTCAGGTCTTCTGAAAATTGTTGATAAATAGATTACACATGATGCAATATCATGTATTCAAAATTGAACTCATCGTCAAAGATCGAGTAAGAGTTTGATTGAAGATACAAGATACAAGTTTGAATAGAGAAGATGTTACTGCACATGCCGAGTGGGAATTTGTTGATACATGGTCCTTGATCATCATGTGAAGTATTGAATACAAGACGGATCACACATTATAGCTGAGGTCCGAACTCCCAGCGAACCTGGAGTTCGGACTGCTCCGAACGTGTGGCCGAACCTGAGGTTCAGCCAGTCGTAATTCAGTCCTATATATATGTGTGTCTTGTATTGTATTAAAAAACAGTGAAGAGTCTGAGCTTCTGTGTCATATTCTCTGATTGTACTCTGTGGTTCTCTGTGGTTAATACAAGTGTTTTGTATTTACTCTTTGTGTTTCATCTCGTATTACATTGATTTCATTACGACTAAGTAGAAGATTCGCACGCTCACGCACTTTCAACTGGGCCTTGGTCTGAACTGCAGTTTGCCCAAGTTCGGACAGGGTTCGCCTAATCTAGGTTTTCTTTGTGTTTTCTGGATTTCTTCCAAGTCTTTGTCTGATCCAACATCTGCTATATTATGCATCAACAAAAAAATTTAAGGCATTCCAATGTGATCTAGGTGGGGAGTTTGATAACGGGGAATTAAAAATTTTTGCTAATCTTCATGGCCTTGTCTTTTGGTTCTCTTGCCCTCGAACATCACCCCAGAACGGCAAAGCCGAACGTATGATACGTTAGCTTAATGACATAATTCGAGCCCTTCTTACTCAAGCTAAATTACCACCGCCGTTTTGGGTAGAGGTGCTTCACACAGACTATCTCCATAATATTCTCCCAACTAAAACACTCAACTTTTACACCCCTACCTATGCCTTGTTCCTTCGTCAGCCCACATACTCACACTTACGTGCGTTCGGGTGTGCCTGCTACCCCAATCTATCAGCCACCACTCCTAACAAACTTCACACACGATCGGTGCGATGTATTTTCTAGGATCTCCCGTGAATTTTCACGGATACCGGTGCTATGATCCCATTACTAGCCGGGTGCACCTATCGCGTCATGTCATCTTTGATGAACGTGTGTTTCTTTTCGATTCCACACCCACACCCAAACTCGCCTACACCTCCGACCCACTGTCCGTCTTCGATCAGCCATACATACCTCCCCCGGAACACCCGACAACCCCTCCTTCGTGCGGCCACTCAACACAACCTCCACTCGCCACCCGTCACACATTCACCTGTCTCGTCCCCTTCCATTGATCAGTCCATCTCGCCACAATCCTCACCTACAGCTCCGCCACCAAACCACCTAATGACCACTCGATTGAAGGTCCGCATCTTCAAACCTATCACACGTCTCAACCTTCACATCCATCACACTCCTACCATCTCCCCTATTCCTACCTCTTAAAATATGCGTTCTTACATGAGGATTTAAATGAGACAGTGTTTATGTCTCAACCGCCTGACTTTACTGACCAGAAATTTCCAGAATATGTGTGCAGGTTAAAGCGTTCTCTTTACGGATTGAAACATGCACCACGAGTGTGGTACACCCGATTTGCAACTTATCTTACATCACATGGATTTCGGAGTAGTCATTGTGACACAACGTTGTGTATCGCCACAGGGAACACAACGTATTTATTACTTTACATTGATGACATTGTTTTGACTGCCTTCGATCTTAGCTTTCTTCAAACTGCCATTACTTCCTTGTCTAAAGAGTTGTCCATGTCAGATTTGGGGGAGGTCCATCATTTTTTGGGTATTACAATCACTCGCGATAAAACTGGTCTTTTTTTAAGCCAATCTGAATATGCCAGAGAAATTTTGCAACGTGCCTCAATGATTAACTGTAAACCATGCGCTACCCCTGTTGATAGAAATGCTCAATTAAGCGTTGAGGATGGTCCTTTATTATCCGATGGTACTCTCTACCGTAGTCTTACCGGGGTATTACAGTATTTAACATTCACCCGCCTGAATATTACCTATGGGGTACAACAGGTTTGTGTTTTCATTCATGCCCCTAGAGAGCCTCATTTTCAGTTCATGAAACGCATTCTAAGATACATACAAGGGACGATAGGTCATGGTCTTCAGCTTCGACCATTCACTAACCCATCGCTAATTGCTTACTCCGATGCTGATTGGGGTGGTTGTCCAGATTCTCGCCGGTCCACGTGGAGTTATTGTGTTTTTATGGGGGATAAGCTACTATCGTGGTCGTCCAAACGACAATCTACCGTGTCCAGATCGAGCGCCGAAGCAGAGTACCGGGCCGTCGCTAATGATGTTGCTGAGGTAAGTTGGTTACGCAATCTATTGCTTGAACTTCATGTACCTCTTCGAACAACTACTCTCGTTTATTGCGATAATGTCTCAGCTGTATATCTTTCTGGCAATCCAGTCCACCATCAGCGCACAAAGCATATTGAAATTGACATTCATTTTGTCCACGAGAAAGTTCGCGTCGGACATATTCGTGTTTTGCATGTACCCTCCGAGTTTCAGTATGCCGAGATATTTACAAAGGGTCTCACTTGGCAGCTCTTCCAAAGGTTTCGATCCAGTTTGATTGTTCGTCCCTTCCACGTTCAAACTGCGGGGGCATATTAGTGAATGTGTTTTTTATATTTATGGAGGGTTCATATTGTAACTTTGTATGCATATATATAGGGGCTTGTATATTGATTGAGGCATCGAAATAATATACAGATATAATTTTATTAAGGTGATTACCTGGTATCCAAGTGACCCATGTTCTATCTTTGCTCCCAACAATAGTGTTCTGAGGCATGGGGGCTCTATGAAGGAAGATTAGGATCTTGTTGTCTCTGGTTCGATTACCAAAAGCAACCGGGTTTTACCACCAATGGGCCTTTGGGCGGGTGGGTTTTCTCCGAAACTGGAGATAACTTGGGTGTGATTAAGGGCTCCGTGCGACTGGGTTGAGCCAACTGGCAGTTGCCTTTTGCTATTGGGTTACCCATACGAAATACCTGAACAATTCTATGTACGTTAGCAGTTAAAAAACCCGTTGATTCTATTAGATAGTGATTAAATTTGCAATTTGCAATTTGCAATTTGCAATATGCAATAATAATCAAGAAATGGGTGTGGTGTTGGAAATAGCCGAAAGCTACCGGAAAGCCGGTCGAGTGCAAATTGACACCATACGTGATTACCATAACGCTTCCTAAAA
This sequence comes from Deinandra increscens subsp. villosa, assembly GCA_039602395.1. Classification (NCBI taxonomy): domain Eukaryota; kingdom Viridiplantae; phylum Streptophyta; class Magnoliopsida; order Asterales; family Asteraceae; genus Deinandra; species Deinandra increscens. Next base: position 61,906,979 of record JBCNJP010000027.1, read on the forward strand.
ATCCGGTCAAATGTCCCTATTACACGGTCACCGTCATTAATCCGACGGTTGTTAAAAATACATTTTTTATTCATTTTTTTAATCCCGAAAATTAATTTAAATTCTCAAAAACAATTTAAAAACTAAAAAACCCACCCTCAAATCAAAAGTTCAAAACCCCACAATTGTTCTTCTTCTTCTTCAGACACCATTTTCATTTCAACTTTTCAGATAACAATGAGTCAAATTAGCAGAAAAATGTGGGGATTAAACCTCAAGAGAACAATCATCTGGCGTGTGGCGTTTCTCCGGCGATGTGCTCGATCTTTGTGGCGCCAAATTCTGGCTTGCTCGATCGGAAAATCAATCCGGTACCGGCAACTGCTAAATTCGGGATCTGGTACTTTGATTCGGACGTCTTATCGTTGTATTCCTCCGGCGGAGACGGTTGATATCGCCGGCGTGCTTTCATCAAGAGGAATGACGTCATCCTCCGGCGGCTCTGATCGTGATCTAGATGCTTCTGATCTGGTATCGTTGAAGATCGGTTTGTTGGGTGATCACCAAGTCGGCAAAACAAGCTTCTTGGTTAGTATTTTTAGGGTTTTCTTTTGGATTATATTTTTAAGAAATTAATTTTTAGTTTTGTTTCGGATTATTAAAATGCCGCTCCGGATACCATATAAGTCTTCTAAGTATTATATGAGGAAATTGATTGAAATAAAATTATATATAAATACCTATGTTTACTGTTTCATTGAAGTTTTCTTGAAATCTTGAAACCTATTGATCAATCCTTTTTTAATTGAAGGCAAAATATATTGGGAAAGAAAAGAATAAAGAAGAATTAGCAGGTAAAAGAACAGATCATATGGATAAAACACTATATGTCAAAGGAGCCAGAATTTCCTATAACATATGGGAAGTCAGTGGTGATGCATTATATCCAGGTAAGCAATAAAATCATATTTCCTTTTTAATTTCTTGATTAAATTCGAAAATTATATCATTTTTCAATTGTCTAATGATCAATTTCTTATCGTTCATAGATGGTGATTCAAGGACTCTGATTCCTACAGCTTGTAAGGACTCCGTAGCGATCTTGTTCATGTTTGATCTAACAAGTCGTCGAACTCTTAACAGGTATACACATAAGTATATTTCCTGCATATATATATATATATATATATATATATATATATATATATATATATATATATATAGGTAAAAGATCCGTGTATACCCCTTATTTTTTGTAGACCCCGTAGACCCCTTATAAAAACTCAATAAAACTCATTAAAACTCACTAAAAATAAAACTCAGTTTTGTTAATTTAGTTTTTTTTATTTGCGATAAGCTTTTAAAAACAAAAAAAAGACAATTAAAAAAAAAACGAAAAACATTAAAAATTGAACATTTTAAGACAGTGAGTTTTAAAAATCAATGAGTTTAAAACTCAATAAACTCAATAAAACTCAATGTTGCGTTTAAAACTCATTATTTTAAAACTCATTGTCTTAAAATGTTCGATTTTTAAGGTTTTTTTGTTTTTTTTAAATTTATTTATTTATTTTTTTGGTTCTTAAAAGCTTATCGTAATAAAAAAACCAAATTTACAACACTGAGTTTTATTTTTATTGAGATTTATAGGGGTCTACGGGTCTACAAAATTTAAGGGGTCTACACGGAACCTTTCCCTATATATATATATATATATATATATATATATATATATATATATAGGTAAAAGATCCGTGTAGACCCCTTATTTTTTATAGACCCCGTAAACCCCTTATAAAACTCAATAAAACTCATTAAAACTCATTAAAACTCACTAAAAATAAAACTCAGTTTTGTTAATTTAGTTTTTTTATTTGCGATAAGCTTTTAAGTACAAAAAAAGACAATTAAAAAAAAAGAAAAACGAAAAACATTAAAAATTGAACATTTTAAGACAATGAGTTTTAAAAATCAATGAGTTTAAAACTCAATAAACTCAATAAAACTCAATGTTGCGTTTAAAACTCATTATTTTAAAACTCATTGTCTTAAAATGTTCGATTTTTAAGGTTTTTTTGTTTTTTTTTAATTTATTTATTTATTTATTTGGTTCTTAAAAGCTTATCGTAATAAAAAAACCAAATTTACAACACTGAGTTTTATTTTTATTGAGATTTATAGGGGTCTACGGGGTCTACAAAATTTAAGGGGTCTACACGAAACCTTTCCCATATATATATATATATATATATATATATATATATATATATATATATATATATATTTATATATTTTTGTTAAAAATGTTGTTCGTTTTGTATTCTGTTCAGTGTCATCAACTGGCATCAGCAAGCTAGGAATTATAATCAGGTGGATATAAAATAAATTACATCTAGAGAAATATATTTGAAAGATTTTCGGTTTCTTTGTTGATTATCTGATTGATTGTTTGTTCAATCTTTTTAGACTGCGATTCCAGTAATGGTCGGGAGCAAATTTGATGAATTCGTCCAGCTCCCGTTAGATATCCAGTGGACGATCGCAAGCGAGGTGATATTTTATGTTTTCTTTTTGTTTATAATATAGCATTACAGAACTAGAATTTTTCTACTTTCACATTAACTACTTCTTAGGGGACAATCTAATTAGAAAGACGCGAACCTAACATGAAAAGTGGGACGGATTTAGGTGATACGCTGCCAATTACCCAAACCCATTTACCCGTGCCTAAACCAAACATATAAATATATTATTTAATCTCAAGAATATAATATAATATTTTTTAGAACATAAAAAATATACTAAGTTAAGGATGCTCAAAACTTGAAATTGCTAAAATTATAGAATTGTTAGAAGTGTAGTTAAATATTTGATATTTCAAATTGTTTTGTTGTGAATTTAAGATCGGGCTTCGAGTAATGGACATCTGATGGCTACTTTTTAACCACATAAGGAGTAAAGGCTATGTGACTAATATAAGAAAATGTTTATATGATGGAGATGGTTTAAGTTCCCCCAATAAATAATCAATTAAATTTTAATTATGATTGAAGGGGACATTCAGCCTTTAAAGTCAATTAGTTTTGAGCTAAACACCATTGACCATTTGACATTTTCTTAGTGAAAGTGATGGGGCAGCTATCACAAGCTTCTAAAAGAATATACTTTATCCCACCTCCAATATTGAATTTTGTCACAAGACTTCTCATCATGAGAGGAAACTTGCACCCTTTACTAAAAGAATAAAGTTATCATGTTGATTATATTACCATATATGTATGTATTTCATATTATATTTAATTTTATAGGCGAGAGCATACGCGAAGGCAATAAACGCAACCTTGTTCTTCTCAAGTGCGTCATACAACATAAACGTAAATAAGATCTTCAAGTTTGTTACTGCAAAGCTCTTTGATTTGTCATGGACTCTGGAACGTAATCTTACAGTTGGCGAGCCTATTATTGATTTCTAGTGTGAGTTGGTATGCATAGATTCATGCACACCCTCCTTCACCTCTACGTTTGTGATGTAAATATAAGGGAAGTATGTGATGATCGGGAGGAAGTGGTCGTAGGATCAACATCACATCTTTGTGAAGTGTCTTTCTAGAGAAGTAAGATTTTGAGCGTTTTTAGTTTGGTTTCATATATTTGTTGCTCGCTTGAATTTGATTGTATCGTGGAGAGCTTGGTGGAGGTATCATGGCTTCCCCGTCTTCATGTAAAACCCGTCTTTGATTTCTTAAATGATTTCTTACAAAAACTCAGATGTAGCTCGTTGAAACGTGTTTATTTGTGTTGAAATCAAATTTCACATCGAGACGACTCGTAGGTTACTCAAAGATGGATCATAAGTCATAACTATCCTTTCATTAGTTCATATTTCATAAGCAAATCATAATTTGGTTTGTTTAGATCCGGCCCGTGTTACTCGAAGAGTCCAAGTTTTAAAAAGGGCCTTTCGAGTCTTGACTGGATCTCTTCGTCGTGTGTATACATTTTTTGTTTTCATTATTCCTGACTTCCTGGAGTATTAACAAAAGAGAAAAAACAGTTCGACAAAAAAATTGTAATAAATTTGGAGTAATATGTGCTTGTCACTCGTTGGTTTTAACCTTTTATGGATAAAACTCATGGGTTTGATCTGGTGGTGGATCCAGTTTTTGTTAGTGACTATAGAAAAAAAATGGGTTTTTTCAATCAAGTTTAGTCAAAATGATTGGCTAAAATAAGTTCGATTAAAATCGCACTTATTTATTTAACGATATTGTTCATCTATTCATATTTATTTACTTAAAGATTAAAGATTATATAAATCAGTTGTCTTATCTATTCAATTTAATTTGTTATTATTATCACATAAAATTTTTATTTATGTATGACTAATGTCTAGTATGAAATGTTAACTTTATGGTTCTTAATTTTAAATTAAACTTAATATTGAAACCCGTAAGAAGTTCTAGATTTTTGGTGATCTATGTTAGTTGCATGCATACCTTTGATGTTGTGATATTGAAATTTGCAAAACATGGTGAAGATTAGATTAAAAGTGCTACTTTTTTTTTTGAACGGCAGTATAATATAAAGAACTGCTTAAAAACGAGCGAAATTACATGAAGAGAAGGGGATTTCTCACCCAATTGGTCCACCCGATTACATATTTATTCGATCTACTACTATACCAGGAAAAAGAGAAATAAATAATCGAATCAAGTAAGCTGCCGTTCCTGTTTTGACCACCAGTAAAAACGTAGTCGTTCCTAGTATTCCAAATATGCCACCACATAGTAAAACAGATAGAATGAATAATCTCTTTCTTCTTCCTCGTAAGATTGTTGTCTTCTATCTCCTGAAATAACCTGCTAGGACATCGATTTATGACCCAATCAATCTCCAACCATCTTTTAACCAAATCCACAGTACGGGCCGCAATCTCACAGTCACAAAAAACATGCTTAACCGACTCTAAATGATTATGGCAAATCGGGCAAAGAATATCATGGATCTCCATACCTCGTTTCGACAGATTTTGACGTGTCGGAAGTTTATCGAGAAAGAGCCTCCAATTCATGATGTTAACTTTTTTCGGAACCAAATTAATCCATCTCGTAGGGGTGTCGCCACAAGGAAGATATATACTATCAATCTTTCTCCGAACAGATTTAACCGAAAAATCCAAGTCGTTTCCAAAGGACCATTTCCACCGATCGTCAGTAGTGGAAAACTGGACCTCCTCGACTAAACTCAGCAACTCGACGAGTTGTGCACTCTCCAACCCACCACGAACCGGTCTTTTCCAATTCCAATGCCAAACATCATTAACACGTAGATCACAGATCATAGCATTTTTTTCAACTGCTAGCGCGTACAATCTTGGAAAACGAGAAGAAAAGTTATGGTCCCCGATCCAAGTATCACACCAAAATTTTGTAGCATCACCACGCCCTACAACCTTTTGAACATTATTATCCGGGAAAAAAGAAGCATTGTGACAAAATTCCCACGATTTTGTAATACGACTCCAAGTACTCGCGAATTTTCCTTTCCACTTAGAAACCAGATTCGGGCCATGAATAGCCTTAATGATTTGGGCCCATAATGCATTCCCACTTGAGACAAATCCCCACCTCCATTTGTAAAGAAGAGCTTTATTCAAGGCGAATAAGCTACCTATGCCAATACCCCCTCTATCCTTGTCCGCTAAAACCAGTTTCCATTTGACCCAGGGGACATGTTTTTCATTCTCCTTAAAACCCCAAAAAAAATTGGATCTAATACTCTCCAAGGAATTATTCACTTTTGTCGGCACATGAAATAAGGAAAAAATAATAAGAAGGTAGCGAACCCAAAACTGAAGAAACCAAGGTGGTTCTCCCACCTATAGATAACAGATTACGTTTCCAGTTACTAAGCCTTCTCTTAAACTTCAACATAATTGCATCCCAGTATTCTAGACATATTTGCACCAACCGGCAAGCCAAGATAAATGAAAGGAAATCGACCCGGTTTACATCCTAACAAAGTGGCAAAAGATTTGATCTGATCATTCTCAACCCCAACACCAAATAGAGAGCATTTATCAATGTTGATAGATAGGCCGGAAGCTAAGCGGAAAACATCAAGAATCAATAAAATATTCTTGATGTTATTTCTAGACCATTTACCCAGGAAAATGGCATCATCTGCATAGAAAAAATGAGACAGTTTCAATGAGTCCAAGTGAATACCCGAAAACATCTCGTGATCGCACGCATCCTCAATCAGCACATGAAGCCCCTCCATCACAAGGATAAATAAAAAAGGAGCAAGCGGATCACCTTGTCTCAAACCTTTCCCAATATTAAATTCACTAGTAGGACTCCCATTAACCAGAATAGAAGCACGTGAAGATGATAAGCAGGCCCGAATCCAACGTCTCCAAGAATTGCCAAAACCCACAAACTGCATCAAAGTATCTAGATAATCCCAGGAAACCGAATCATAAGCCTTAGCAAAATCAATTTTAAAAACCAATATCTTCTTCTTTTTGAAGGAAAACCAATCAACAAGTTCGTTTAAAGCAAAGGGACCATCAATAATCTGTCTACCTTTAATGAAAGCGGATTGCTCAGGACTAATAATCTGATCGATGACTCCTGCCATTCTGTTAGCAAGAATTTTTGAGATTATCTTGTATTGAATCCCAACCAAACTGATAGGCCTAAACTCTGTAATAGAAACCGGGCTTTGAGATTTGGGGATCAAAGAAATAAAAGAAGAATTACACCCAAGGGGCAAAGAAGCCGTTTCAAAAAATTCCGCGACAAAATTCACAATGTCTTCTTTTATAACCTCCCAATAATGTTTGACAAAGCCGAAAGAAAAACCGTCCGGGCCAGGGGCTTTATCAGATCCACAATCCCAAATAGCCATTTTCACCTCCCCCATCGACGGTTTGGACTCTAGGAAATCCCTAGAGATATCAGACAGACATCGAAATCTATGACTTCGATTTATAACTTTAATCTCATTCCCTTTCTTAAATTTTTTCGAATAATATTCAAGAAAAGCATCTTTTATAGCCTGAGGAGACGAAACCCATTCACCATTGATTTTTAGCCCATTCACCGAAGATTGTCTTCTTCTTTTATTAATAATACCGTGAAAAAACTTGGAGTTTTCATCACCTTCCGCTCCCCACTTGTATTTGGCCTTCTGCGAAAGGTCTTGAATGACCGGTTTCTCAAGATCATGTAATGATTTCAACAAAGAAAAACGTTGTTCAACAGCGCCATCCACCACATTACCTTCATCAATGGATTTATCTATCTCCACAATCTCCTTTTTAATTTTGTTTATTTCTGTTATCGGGTCCACCTTTTGCTTCCTCCAAACCTTAATTATCTCCTTGAGTCTTTAAGCTTTTCCTTAAATACCACACATTTAGAATGATGAGAAACCGGGCCAATCCAAGAATTTCTGACCAAGTCATCCAGCTCGTTATCCCGAAGCCAAGAATTAAAAAATTTGAACGGTTTCGGCCCAAAGTTCGACAGGGACTGGCGAAGAAGGACGGGTCTATGATCAGCAACCGTTTTATCCAACGAAATAACTTCAACATTCTTTATAGCCTCCAAAAAAGCCGGAGACACAAGAAAACGATCGATTTTACTGGCACTTCTACCTTTACAATCCGATCTAGTAAATTTATAACCCCCCATTTGGATATCAACAAGACCTCCATCCCGAATAAAGGAGTCAAAGCGAAGAGCACTAGATCGAGAAAAAGACCGGCCAATTTTTTCGCTCTCATTTCTAATAGAGTTGAAATCACCAAAGATAACGTAAAGACCTTTATATCTGTCCATGAAATCCATGATATCACGCCATAGAGAAGCCTTACGGGAATCAGATTGGGGGGCATAAACATTAATCATATACACTTCTAACTGAAAATTAACCCACATACCTTTAACGATAAGCATATGATCCAATATGAAAACCTCCGATTTAGAAAAACACAATGGATCCCAGACAAAAATAATGCCACCAGAAGCACCAACAGAATCTATACAAGCATGCTCAAACTGAAAATTTCCCCATAAAACTTTGATTCGGTTCATATCCATTTTTTCCATCCTCGATTCCTGAATTCCAACAAAGTTTACACGATGTTTCGTAAGCACATTATTAATCCTCATAAGTTTGTTATAAGACCCGCTCCCGCAAATATTTAAGGTGACAATATTCATCGATCAACGATATTATCACTCATTCTACTAATATACGCCTCAAAATCGTTTGTAGTTCCAGTCATATCTAGCCCCATTAACTTCCCCATTTGAATAAAATTGGAGAAATCTTGCATCACCGATCCACCTTTATTCCCCCTTGAACTTGAAACTGACACAACTGAATCGCCACTGCCATTTTTCACTAATTTCTCACTGGTTGAATTAGACTTGAATGTTCTCAAGAATTCCTCAAAACCCGGTGGTTTGGACGGATCGGACGAAACTGAATTAGAAATCGATTCCCCTTTTTCAACCTTTACAATCTTTGCTACGGGCCCCTCAGCGACTTTAAAGTAACCAACATTTTGAGAATCATGGATCAAATTGTTTTCTTCTAATGCTTTAAAGGAATTTTCATCTTGGAAAGCTTGAAACACCGGAGCCTCTAATCCCTGAGAAACATTTTTTTCAATTTCATTATTAATCCCGACACAGTTATCATCTCCTTGAACCATTTTTCCATTTTCCGGTTCAGAAAAATTTCCTTCTTCCCCTTCGTAACCCTCTTCATCATCCGACTCTTCAGAAGTTGATTGGTCGTCTTGAAACCGAAGAGATGGAGCCCAAAATTCAAATTCCCTTACTCTTACTTTGAATATAACCGACCCAACGGAGATCTCAATGTCCTCATCAATCTTATCCATACATTTTGTGATGATACACCCCTTCCCATTTGCAAGAGGTTCATCTTTGTCATCCCCTAAAAATAAAAACTCACCCCACATTTTACCTATCTTTTGAAGAACAATTGGTGTAGAGGCCACAATCGGAAGACCAAAAATATCTAACCAAATGCAACGTTCCTCGGGAATAAAAGAATTAGTGATCATTTGAAGGTCTGAAAATAGAGCTCTTAACTCAGTGCATTTTTCAAACTTAGCTGCCAATTCAATATCAGGAAACGAGTGTCCAAGCCACCGACCCCCAATAAAACGAAATCTGACCTCCTAAAAACCTTCTTTGACAAACAAGGCAGGAATGTTCGGAATGCTCTTAGGATCAATCACCTTACCAATTATGAAATCGGATGATGAGACATCTAAGCAATCATCCACATCGATGGCCAACTTTTTCTTAATATTACCCTGGTTTTGGACAGTAGGATGAGCAATCATAGGCTTTAGGACTTCCGCAAACGACTTAGCCATAGACGTGGCTATATTCTTGTCCAATTGTGAGGGTCGAAAGGTAGACTGCTGCTTAGGAGGAGAATCAATTTGTTGAGATTTCTCCTTAACAACATCAGCAAATAAGTGGAAGGAGCCTATCCAAATTGTTCTCAAGTTACTAATAAGAAGATTAATATCCTTCACACCCACAAACCTTACAAAACCAAAACGTTTACCCGCTTTTGAGAGCCTATTTGCAACATACACATCCGATACATTCCCCCAGATAGCACAGTGTTTCCACAATTCTTGAGAGGTCAAGTGATGCGGGAAATTCGTAACGTAAATAGACGTGGAAACTTTCTTAAGATTATTGAAATTGTTACTTGAAGACTTCAAATTACCTGAAGGTATATGTCTTTGGAAAGGAGGCTGACGTGATTTTTGATGCTTCGGAAAGAACCACTGGTCGAAATTTGCATCATGAAAAGAAGCCTTAGGAGCCATGCAGAAAGCAACGCGAAGAAGAAACAAAAGAAAGAACGTCCGTCGAACCCTAAAAAAGATTCACTAAATCGCTAAAAAGTTCGTACCAAAAAGTAAGCGATACCAGGGATCAAAAGATACAACCTGATAAAGCCACCAATTAGTACAGATTGCTATACGAAAAGTAAGATCGATGAAGGGATACTGGAACCCTAGAAGATTTGAAACACGACTGCTAACAATACTCGTAACCCCACAAATGGAATCGATCCAGTGAGAAATCGATGACAAAGTGGAAGATAACAGGATCGCTAGGCGCCAGTTGAAATCAAACTAGGGAAGAAAGGGTGGGATCGGGAGATTCAGCGATCGCCGGCAAGATGACCGGAAATCACCATTAGGGTTTCTAGGTTAAAAGTGCTACTGAACAGTGCATTCTTAGATTTCGATTGTAGTAGAAGCAAACTTAAAGGTTTTGTTACACTATGATATTTTCTAGACAATAGTACTTCTTGTTTATATTTGGAGTTTTATAATGTGATTATGTTATTTAAAGTATAAAGGTTAGGTTTTCCGTTGTGAAAATCGATTTCTGAGATGAAAGTAAAAGAATTTTGAAAATGGTGCACTATGATTTTGTCAAATTGGAGCTACTTATAATTTTTTTAAGCTTTATAACACTGTATGTTCTTAAATAGCACTGTGAAATTCCCAAAAAATAACATTTGGGTTTTTTAAATTAAAGTAGATTTGTGGGTGGGTGTGAAAAATAATTAAAAAATGGGGTCGAGAGGAAAGGAAGGCCAAGGGCTGAGTGGTAGGGATGGCTGGCAGGAGGCTCGCCGGCGAAAGCATCCTTTTCGACGGGAAAAAGGCGGTTGCGGGAGATTACGTGTCTTTTTACGTCTCAAACTTGCCCCCTGATGCTACGAAGGAAAGACTTGAACGTGTGTGCCAGAGGTATGGTTGTCTGCTGGATGCTTTCATACCGAAGAAACGTAATAAGGCAGGCCATCTATTTGGATTTGTAAAGTTTCGAAAGGTAAAAGACTGCTGGAGTTTGGAAAAGAACTTGAATGGTATTATGATGGGAGGGTCCAAGCTGTCTACTAACGTGGAGAGGTTCAGTAGGGATGGCTCCCCGGTGGTTTGTAATGAACCAATTCATTTGCATCCTATGGCTGAGCCGAAGTTGTCGTGTTTTCAACGTCCTCCTGGGTCTTCGTGGGGTTTGGGGGATAGGTCTTGGGCGTCCATTGTTTCTGGGGAGAAGCAAATTCCGAAGATGAAGTGCATCACAGTGAAGAAGCATGCTTTCCCTGATATTTTGGATTGGATGGGTTGTACTCTTTTGGGGCGTGCGTTGAACTTACAAAGCTTATGCAACCTGAACTCCTTGATGGAAAGAACGGTGGGATGCCGGTGTATGGTTAGATACTTGGGTGGACTATCTATCCTTGTTACGTTCCAGAATCAGGGTCTTATTTTAGAGTTCTTGGAGGATGAAGATATCTGGAAGGATTGGTTTTCCAGTTTAAAAATGTGGCGGGAACAATCCTTTGCTTTTGAGAGGGTGGCGAATCTTGGGTGTGCCTCCACATATGTGGAACAGTAAGGTTTTTGATGAGATCGGTGCCTTGCTTGGCCAAGTGATCTGTTGTTCGGATGCTGATGGGTTAGATTACGGTTTATCGTATGGATGGGCGGTATCCTTGTTGAAGGTGGGAAAAGAATTTGTGAGGACGTTACTGTGGTATGGGGTGATCAGCGTTTTGTGTGCCACGTGGTGGAGTTTCATGAAGAGTGGAAGTCGGATTTTCTTAATAGTTTTTCGGGTAAGGTTTCGCCGGTAAGCGATGGTGTGCTGCAGCCGGAGGTGGTGATAAGCGGTGGGGCAAAGGAGGCTTCTAAGTTGGTCATGGAGGGTGCAGGCGCCGGTCGGGAATCTGATGGGTCGCCGGTGGAAGTGGAAGGGTCCCCGGCTATTGCCTCGGGTAGCGTAGGTAGTCTCGAGGAGGGGGAGAAAAGGGCGGCGCATGCGGATTCATTAATCGGTGGTTTGGTTGGCTCATGGAGGAGGAGAGAGAGGGCTCAGGTTGTCTGTGTTCCCTCTTCTGGGCCTTTTTTGGGCTGGAGAAAATCGGTGGACTCTGGTGATGATGGGCTGGAGTTTGGGTTTCATGATGGGCCGAATAAAAGACAAAATTCGTTGCTTGATTCTATTGATTTAAATTTTTCCCTGGGAGGAATTCTCGACCCATTTTGGAGCCAACTCCCAAGGAGAGATTTAGAAGTTTCCGTTCTTCCTCATTAGATCGTCTGAATTGCGCATCTTCGCAAGATGTCAATGAAGTGGGATTCGGTGGGTGCCGGGTTTTGCATGCGGCTGGGATGGATGCGATTGCGATGGCTCCCCCGTCTTTAAGGGTGTTGGTGGTAAAGAGGGTGGCGGGGTAGGAGATGTGATGGCGGTGAGTCAGGAGCTGCTTCCGAACTGTGAGGATGCGGGGATGGTCGCTGATCAGTTGGTTCGGTCTGAAGCTATTGATAAAGAGGTTAGTAAATCTATTGATGTCGCTTTGTGCGTATGTGGATCTGTCTCAGTGCCTTAATCGGGTTAGAGACCAGGTGCTGGAGGACGGGGTAATTGAAGATTGTTGATAGAGATTATGTCTATTAATTCGAGGGGTGTGCGGGATCGGTTGAAGGTTTCCTGGATAAAGGATATTAGGCGTGATGAGAGGGTTAATTTTGCTTGTTTGCAAGAGTCTCTTGTGGCTGAAGCTAATCTTATCCATGTGAATCAATTGTGGGGTCGGGGAGCGGTGGCTTTTGATTGGGTTGCTTCTGTTGGGTGGTCGGGGGGAATTGTGAGCTTATGAAACCCGGAAGTGTTTCAGGTGGTGTCGGTTAAGAAAGATAGGAATTTCCTGTTAACATCTAGAATGTGGGTCGACTGTGGTGATGAGATTAACATCTGCAACATGTATGCTCCCCAAGACTTGGGGGCAAAACGTGCATTATGGGGTAAGCTTCTCGAGTTAAAGGGTAGTAGAGATGGTTGGTGGCTTTTCATGGGAGATTTCAATGAAGTTAGGTGCGAGGAGGAAAGAAGAAGATCGGTTTTTAACCCGACTGGGGCCGAGGCGTTTAATGATTTTAAATTTTTGGCTAATTTGTTTGAGCATAACATGGGGGGTTCTCCTTTCACCCTTTTCTATGGTAATGGCATTAATTTGAGTAAAACTGATCGTGTGTTAGTTTGTGAGCGGTTCTTTGGTAAATGGCCTAATGCCATGTCATTGGCGTTACCGCGATTATGGTCCGATCATTCTCCTATCATCCTTAAAACCCGCGTTTAGGATTTTGGCCCGTGTCCCTTTCGCTTTTTCTCGTCTTGGAAATCGCATCCGGGTTTTAAGGAGTGTGTTGTGGGGGGGGGGGGGGGTAGGGGGGTTTCTTTGGATGTGTTAGGTGTGGCTCCTGATGTGGTCTTAAAATATAGGTTAGGGGAAATCAAAAAATAATTGAAGAGATAGAATGGGGAAAGAAAATCCATGGAGGGGGAGGCCATCTTGGATCTTAAATATGAGATTTCTAAACTCTCAGATTTGGCGAAAGTGCGGGTTCTGTCGGACCAAGAGATGAATTTGTGGGCTGAGTTAAAATCCAAACTGATGCATTTGGAAGGGGTGCGGGTTGTGGATCTAAAGCAAAAGTCTCGTGTGCGGTGGGCTATCAAAGGAGACGAGAATTCAGCGTTTTTTCAGAGTATTCTTAAGTCCAATTTGTCTCTCTGTAGAATTAACGGTCCATTTTTTTGATAATAGGTGGATTGAGGATCCTGCTGAGCTTAAACTTGAAATTTGGAGGTTCTTCAAATTAAATTCAGTAAACCGGAGTCGGTTGCTCCCCTTTTGAGGTGTGATACTTTCAATTGTATTTCTTTGGAAGATTCGATCTTTCTTACGCCCCCCTTTACCAAGATCGAGGTTAAATCGGCGATGTGGGATTTTGGTAGCGACAAAGCGCCTGGGCCGGATGGGTTTAATTTCGACTTCATCAAAAGTCATTGGTTTCGGTTAGAGGATTATTTTGTGAAGGCGCTGAATCATTTTTATTCCTCTGGGTCGATTAGTAAAGGGTACATTGCCTCTTTCATCCACTTAATTTCGAAGAAGAAGGATCCACAAGGTTTGAACGACTTTAGGCCTATCTCTCTTTTGGGATGTATTCCTAAGGTAATATCTAAGGTCTTGGCGTTGAGGTTAAAGTCGGTTTTGGGTAGAATTATTTCTGAGAATCAAATAGCGTTTGTCGAGAAGAGAAGTATTCTTGAGGGCCCTCTTATCATAATGAAGTTCTTTCTTGGTTGAAAAAGTCTAAGCAACAGGGCTTGTTTTTCAAAATAGACTTTTAAAAAGCCTATGATTCACTGGATTGGCTGTTCTTAGATGAAATGATGAGACAAATGGGGTTTCCGGAGTTGTGGTTAAAGTGGGTTAGAGGCGTTTTGAATGCTTCGCGTGCCTCGGTTCTTGTGAATTGGTCCCCTACTCGAGAATTTCAATGCTATCGCGGGGCACTAGACAAGGGGATCCATTATCGCCGTTTCTCTTCATCATTGCGATGGAGGCTTTTCATCATTTTTTCGTTAAGGCAAGTCGGAGCGCATTTTTTAGGGTATTTTGTTGCCTAATGGAGGTCTGGTTGTGTCCCATCTTTTTTTCGGCGATGATGCTATGGTTATGGGGAGGTGGTCTAGCTCTAATATCCTTAATCTCAATCACATCCTCCGGTGCATCTTTTTGGTGTCCGGCTTAAAAGTGAATCTTAACATATGTGGTATTATCGGGGTGAATGTGTTAGAACCGGAGGTGTTGGAGTGGGCCGCTCGATTGAAACGTAAAAACAGGGTGTTCCCGTTTAACTATTTGGGCTTGGTTGTAGGGGCTAATATGAATTATAAGAAAAATTGGGCCAAGGTGATCGAGGTGTTTGAAGAACGACTTGGTATTTGGAAGGCTAGAAACTTGCCGATGGGAGGGAGGCTTGTTCTGGCCAAATCGGTCCTTGAAGCTCTTCCTACGTATTACTTTTCGCTATACAAGGCCCCGAAGTGTGTGATTAACAAACTTGAATCGATTCGTTTCACGTTTCTTTGGGAGGTAAAGGAAATTCCCGGAAGGTTCGTTGGGTGGGGAGGGATGTTATTTGTAGATCCAAGAAAGCCGAAGGTTTGGGGTTGGTCCCATTGAAGGATGGGAATGCAAGTTTTATGGCGAAATGGTTTTGGAAAATTAAGGAGGAGCGCGAAAAATTGTGGGCTAAGGTTATTATGGGAATTCTTGGGACTAATGTGGTGGTTAATTTGATTCCTTGTAATAAAGCCCTTCCTGGTGTGTGGAAGGGGGGGTGTGTTCCTCCCTTTGTTCCCTTGGTAATCATGGTGTCAATCTGGACTCGCCGTGTTCCTTGGATAGGGGTTCATGGAGATGGAATGGGGATTCGTCAGGGTCCTTTTCTGTCAAATCGGTGCGTAAGGTTCTTGAGCTTAATAGGATTGGGGCGGTGCAGGAGGGGTTTAAATGGTGCAGTTTTGTGCCTCTCAAAGTAAATGCTTTTGGGTGGAGAGCTAGATTGGGGAGGCTTGCTACGAGGGACGGTTTGATCAAATGTAACTTCCTCGTGCTTTCTCCGTTTTGTCCGCTGTGTTTGGAGGTCGATGAATCTGTGGATCATCTTTTTATTGGTTGTGGTATGGCGGCTGTTGTTTGGCAGGCGGTGTCTGAATGGTGGCATCTTGATCCTATCTATGCTTTTTCGGTTCACGACCTCTTTTCTATGCCGTTCCAAGCTCATGCTGAAAAAAAGGAGTATGAAGGTGCTTCTGGCGACCCTTCTTATTAGCTGCTGGTGTATTTGGCGTGAGAGAAATGCGGTGGTGTTTAATAATAAATCCCCGTCCGTCTCTAACATCTTGATTGAGATTAGGAGTTTATGTCTGTTTTGGTTGAATCATAGGGCCCATGTTTCTTTAGATGATTTTATGGGATAAGTTTGTTGATGTTTGGGGGCTGGGGTGGGCTTTTTGGCCTTTGTATGTCTCTCTTGTTTTGTTTCGTTGGTGCTGCTGTTGGCCTTCTACCATCTTGGTAGATTGGCTGTTGTTTGTTTAATATAATGCCGCTGTTAAAAAAAATTAAAGCAGATTTGTTTTTTATGTTATAAAATTACAATTTTGAACCTGTAAGCAGTACTTTATAAGAGCACTTTGGATAAGAAAAAGTTAGAGTTTGGTGGTTTATTTTTGTATAAAAGCAGTTAACTACAAAATTAAAATTTCTGAATTATGATTTAAAACATACTATCAATCTTTTCGGTTAATGGCACTATATGTTTTTAAATAGCATTGATTTAGTTTTGTAAGTAGCATTAGGTATCACTAAAGAGCACTGATTTATTTTAGATGCAGAACAATGCATAAAAAACTAACAAGACGCTAGACAAGTATAAAACTTTAGAACAAAGAAAATTACAACAAGCACCACATTACTATTACTATCTTTATAAAATAACAACTGATGTACAAGTAGTTAAAGCTTTGCTTGTGTACAAGCACTTACTGCACGAATGTGTATTTCCAAATTGATTTACTGTTACGGTGATAACGTGGCTTCTTCCTAATAGTGACATCGATCCAGTAATCTATTATCATACGTGCTTCGTTTTCGTATTGACACGGTGCGCAGAGGTTAATTAGGGTTTTAACTTCGATTTGAATTCGCTTCCTATCGTTCATCGATTCTGGTGTTGAACAACAAACGCTTCTTCATCATGCCCTAATTTCAATTCACTGCTTCCTGTGTTGAAGTAAAATTGCTTCTTCGTCATGCCCTAATCTCAAGTACTCTGATAATTTCCTTTGGGTTTCTTCTTCGATCCTTTTGATTCTGTGTGAATTCACTTTGGTGGTATAAATGTGCCTCGGATTATCTTATGTTAGGTTTTTGGGCTTATTCATAATCATGGTTTGATAGTTTCGCACGTTTATTTTTCATTTCTGTGATTTTGTGTTGTTGGTCCAGAAAATCTACCAAAACACGATATTGATATCACAAACGAGTGCGGAATCCTCGTAAGTGATTGATTCAAGAAGAAAGTAGATGAAAGAGATTTGATGAAGTGACAAACAACAAAGATAAAATCTTGAATGAAACACAAACTTTCTTGAGCTAATGAATACGATCGTGAATACAAGGAGAATCTGAAAAACGTAATCCCAAAAGCTAGAATAATCATAAACACAAGGGTTTATATACTACCCATTACAAACCCTAGTCTAAATCATAAACCCAATAAAGCTGGCCCACATGGCCCAAATCGTAAACAACTAGCCCAAAACACAAGCCCAATGATCTAATGTTCATGCCTCTAAAATATAACCCAACAATCTTCCCCTAGGCATGAACCATTAGACAGTCTAAGGAAGACATAAATCGAATCTGAATGTATGAGCCTCTTTCCTTGACCACCATCCTTTCTCCACAATTAGATTCGCTGTGTCATGGAACATACCCACCCGTATAGCATTTGCCATGTCATGTTCATCACCAAGTATTGGACGGATGCCACGAGCTTGATATCATTCTCTCCGAATCTAAGCAAATCAATGGGATCATACATGCGAAACTCTCTCATCTTCTTGCACACAACCACCACCTCATACGTTGTAGGATCATAATACCAGCTATCAAAATTCTTTGCAAGCGTATGGTCTTCTATTTCATTGAGCATGTTGATAACTCGGGTTCGTTTGGTGGGAGGACACCTCATCTCACCAATTGGCTCATCGGTAACAGGATCTGTTCCAGTTTCAACCCACTTTGTAGCCTTCAGATCAAAGTTTACAAAGTTTTCCTCCATCTGAGCTATCAAATTGTTATGAACCAGATTACCATGATTGTTGTTCCACCTGTTAATAAATGGTGCCCTCAGCAAGTTTCTCAACTCTGTTTCAGTCCATGAGTGGAATTGACCTCTTGATCGGTAGTACTCGACTGGACTATATCCATCTCTCACCACAGCAAATAATTCCTTTTCAGCATCATAAAACCAACACAAAATTGGTTCTCGGCTCCCCTTCTTGTCTAATACACTTTCTCCCACATCTGTATATGGAGTACAACATAGAAGTAGGACCTTTGAAGAATTCTTTAAACCACTTGACTTGTCCTTCAGGAGCCTTTGAAATAAATCTTCCACCACGAACATACTCAGACATCTCAATTGTGTCATCTCCTTCATCTTCATGCATTGCACTTATATCTTGAAGTCCTTGAGATGAGCTTTGACCATGGTCACCAGATGCTTTTGACTCAACAACACCTTTCAACTCTGAACATTTCTTCTTCAGATCCATCAAGGTTTCATACAAGAATTTAAGCATTAGCTTGTTAGCAGCCTCGTTCTCTTTCAAAGTCTTGTTTTCATTTTTAAGTGCTTTTGTCTCATTTTCACGAATTCTGTTTTGAGACATAAGATAATTAATTTGAGGATTAGCACTTAACCTCATCTCAATTGGGAGATCAGATGCTCCCACAGCAGCATGAAAAGGTCGGAAGCTTGGAACAACAGGAGGCTGGCTTGCTTCAGTTGAAAGATTGATCCTCACATGACTTGGCTCTATAATCATGCTGTCTACATCAAAGAATTGCCTTTCATCATGAACTGGGCTATGTTCATTCCGAATAGGACTTTCAGTTTGTATGGGAGTTGATTCTGGTACATCAACCTGACGATCAGCTTGGGGTGTGCTCTTTTCATTGGTAGGTTCAGATGCATCAACATTTTGTGCATTGGCATGTGTAGGTTCAAACACCATCAGGCTTGACGTAGTTTTCTGGAATTTAAAACTGATGGCTCTGGGATCTGACTTCTTCCTTGGTGATGGCTCACGCATAGGAATTGGCTCTTCTTGAACGTCCTCCACTTCAAATTGGACATCTAATTCTTGTGGAACTGAACCACTGCTGGAAGAGGAGTTTAAGTCATTCCTTGCTCTCTTGTGACTGATGGGCCCCAGATCCCCATATATGTCATCATCCTGATTCTCATGCTCTGGGAAAATATCGTCCATCACGTTCTCTTCATCAGAAGGTATAATGCCAGCTTCTTCTAGAACATTTACAGCCACAGTTGCTGTTATATCATGGTCTTCTGCCAAAGATGCATTGACTGGGGGCACCTCTGGTTCAGGGTCAGATTCTTCTTCTTCTTGTTCTCTTACGACTTCGGGGAAAGCACCTGCTTTTGACCATTCCAGTCTTCCTTGAAAAGTACTTTTTCCCTTTCGATCTTGTGTTTGCAAGCCGAACACACCGTTATCCATTATCTTGATATCTAGCTTCTCTATTCTTTCCTCAATCATGGGATACTTCTTCATAACAACCATCTGCACAAACCTTGGCGTCATGAGAAACTATTCTCTGGCACTTAAGTCAGCATTGCCAATCCAATCCAACAGCATCATCTTGGAATAATTGAAATTCCAGTCTAAGGCCTGAGCAACGAAAGCAGTCCCATGTAGCTTGTTCAGCTGATCAAAGCTCGTTCGCTTCCCCAAGAAGGACTTCTGCAAGTAATGTGCCAGACACCTCCAGTAGTGCGGCAGCAACTTCTTGAAAATTGGAGGGAACTTCCCTTCATATCCCAATGACTGAGCACCTTTTAACACAGCGGTCTTTGAATATTCGATAGGATCTTCTGCTCTGTCATTGATGTTCAACCCCTTTCGGATGTCTTCTTCAAGAATCACAATCTGTCGATTCTGAATTGTTGCGGTGATACTTGTCTTATCTTCACTCGCTCTCGCTGTACCCCAGAAATCTCTTACAAGCTGCTCATCGATAAGCACGTTTGATCTGAGGGCATGGTTTATCTTGCAGATGTACCCCAGAAATCTCTTACAAGCTGCTCATCGATAAGCACGTTTGATCTGAGGGCATGGTTTATCTTGCAGATGTTCAGCCCCGCCACCAAAGAGTAAAATAGCTGCATATGCCTCTCTGGTGGGTCATCAAGATAGGCCGGGATGCAATGATCTCTCTCAAAATGTATCTCTTCATCAAGCATATCGTCTGCCATCTGAGAAAACGAGACAAATGCATCAGGCTTGAACGTATCAAAGTGCAATTTTGCTTATTAACACCTTCTCGAAGTTCAATTGAATATCAAATTTAACTTGTTAAGTTCAGAAAATCTCAATTTAAACTTTCAAGAAAAATATTTGATTTTGAGTCACAAATTGACAAACACCATTAATTTTAACTTAAAAACGATTAAGTTTGATGGGATTATTTTTCAAAAAAATATTAGGTGTTTGCGATCCACTATTCATGATTACGATCCCAGAAATAGGTTTACGATCCGATTGCTTGTTCACGATCGGGTCAAAAACAGTTCGCATAGGCCCAATCGAAAACACTCGATGAAACCCTAAGCCCGATCGTAAACATCAAGAATCGGAAACTCAATCGATTGCAAACACCGATCGTAATCAACGATCGTAAACTCAGATCGTAAACGACGATCGTAAATCCCAATCGTCGTCTTCTTCATCGCGCTGATCGTAAACGCAGTAACCACCATTGTCAAACCTGCAACACACTCGTAAACACGTTATAACCTCAAATAATCACAAGTAAACAACCAACACTACCTTTGATGAGTTCAAAACAGAAAACCGACTTCAAATCTTCGAGAAATCAACTCGAAATCTGTAAGAACACCGAAAAGATCACCGAGAAATACAACTCAGAAAAACTTCGAATGTCCCGACACATAGACGAGGAACCACTCGATTGATGGAGGGTTTAAGGTCGGAAACCGATTCCGATGGCGATGATACGCTCGGATTTCACAGATGACGGCCGGATGTGGGTGTGTTGGCTTTTCCGGAGAGGGTGAGCGGAGGTCAGGGTTTCGGTGGAGGGGATCGTAAACGGGAGAAAGAGCAGCAATCAGAAATGAGGGATTATGATCGTAAATGAGAGTGAGGGGTGGTTTTGATTAAAAAAAAATTCACTAAGGCCCCTCAAGATTTCAAAAACATTCAAATACTCCCAAACCTCTTAAAAATGTTAATTCTCTTAAAAAATGTTAACTTTAAGAAACTTGAGAATTTACGAAGCTTCCCCTCAGACTCAAACCCCGAGTATCTGATCTTGATCATAAAATAAAAATAAAAATATTTTTTAAACATTTAAAGACTTAAAAAAATAAAATAAACCATAAAGCAATTAATCCTTAAATACAGAAATTAAAAAAAAAATTCACTTGCCTCGAAGCTGATGTAAATTCATGGATCAAACTAGACAAATCCTTGACTGAGGAAACCTTTTTAGCTTCCGTTACTCGACGCTCTAGACGATTTTCCAAAATTTTTGAAAACACATAAACTCACATCCAAATAAAAATTTTAAAGTGCTTAAATATGGTACATAATTACCGTTATGTTTAATAGTCCCCACACCCAATTGTTCATAGCAAAACCTACCCAACCTCAGAGTTTATTGAGGATTCACAAACCCCCAACTTGAGGAACCATGCAACACCGCTATGACTACCACTTATTCTTAATTATCAGTTGGTGATCAGGTCGGCCGCATAAGCACGCAGAGAAGACCAAACACAATAATTTATTTACTTTTTATTATAATTTTATTTTTATTTTTAATTTTTTTTATCACCTTTTTTTTTTATTTTTTTCCTTTTTCTTTTCAATTTTCTTTTTCTTTTCATTTTTCTGTGGTGTTGTCATAACAGCAGAAACATGGCGTGTGAGAGAGTGAATACCACTCTCAACCCGTTTTTGCTGGGACTCAGTCTTTTAAACTATGTAAACCAGGATGGAAAACTAAACATATATAGAAGTTAAGTTTACTGCACTTACATGGATGATCATAGTTTTTTATTTAGCTTACCGAAACATCATCTTTGAGTCGTCTTTCACTTCTGCCTTACACGTGTCAGTCTCCGATCGTCTTGGAAATTTATATCACTTCCTACCAACTCAAGGCAAACAAAAGACATCATAAAAACCTCAAACAAATATTTTTCAGATTTATAGAAACAATGATATTTCTTCCCCTGTTTTTATGAGGCTTTTGAAATATAAACACACACATTTTTTTTAATTAAATTTTTTCAAGTAATTTTTTTAAATAACTCACACAATGTTGTTTTTTTTTAAAAAATTCTCTAAAAAAATTATTTACAAGCAATTTTGATCAGATCATTCCTCGAAGACAATCATCCTTAGGCCTTCGACACACATTTCAAAATTGGGACGAGGAAGGGGTTTTGTGAATAAGTCAGAAACATTTTGATCTGAACTCACCTTTTCCAACTAAATCAACTTCCTATCATAGCAATCACGTATAAAATGTACCTTGATGTCTATATGCTTTGTTTTGGAATGTTGAACAGGATTTTTCACAATTTGCAAAGCAGCAGCATTATCACATAAAATTGGAGTGTTAGTGAATTCCATACCGTAGTCAGTGAGCTGATTTTGGATCCCATACTACCTGTGAGCATCCGGCTGATGCTGCCACATATTCAGCTTCGGCAGTAGACTTTGACACGGTATGCTGCTTCTTACTTTGCCAGGAGATGAGTCTGTCTCCCAAGTACTGACATCCACCAGTTGTTGACTTCCTGTCAAGATCACTGCCTGCATAATCACTGTCAGTAAAAGCAAATAATTGGAAGTCAGTATTCTTTGGGTACCAAAGTCCAAGCCGGGGCTTGCCATTCAGATACCTAAAAATACGTTTAACAGCAGCTAAATGAGAAAGTTTAGGATTAGCCTGGTAACGTGCACACACACACACACTACATGCATGATATCTGGCCTGCTTGCTGTTAAGTACATGAGAGACCCGATCATTGAGCGATACAAGAATTCACTCACTGGTTTCCCATCTACATCTGCTTTCAGTAACGGCCGGGAATCCATAGGAGTGGAGATTGGCTTTGAGTCCTGCATCTTGAATTTTTCCAGAATCTCATTCACATATTTTGCTTGATGAATAAGAATCCAGGATTCATCTTGTTTTACTTGTAATGCCAGGAAAAAGTTCATCTCCCCTTGATCACTCATCTCGAACTTCTTTCTCATGATATCTTCAAACTCGGTGCACAATTCTTCATTTGTAGATCCGTAGATGATGTCATCCACATACACTTGCACCATGATGATATCATCATTCACCTTTTTTCTAAACAGGGTTTGATCAACCACTCCTCTGATGTACCCATTCTCCACCAAATGCTTGGAAAGAGTCTCATACCATGTGCGAGGAGCTTGATGCAAACCATACAGGGCTTTATCCAGCAGATATACATAATCTGGATGTTCCTCATCCACAAACCCTGGTGGCTGACCCACATAGATTTCTTCATTCCTGTCAGCATACAGGAAGGCTGTCTTGACATCCATTTGATGCACCGTAAAGTTGAGATATGTTGCAACAGCGACGAAAATTCTAATTGCTTCCAATCTAGCCACTGGAGCATACACCTCATCATAATCAATCCCATGCACCTGTCGATGTCCTTGAACTATCAGCCTTGCCTTGTTCCTCACGATTATACCCGTATCATCTTTCTTGTTTTTGTACAACCATCTCGTGGGTATAACCTTTTTATCTTCTGGCCTTTTAACCAGTCGCCACACTCCTAATTTTGAGAACTGATTCAGCTCATTGTGCATATCCTCCATCCAGCTTGGATCTTTAAGTGCTACAATCACATTCAGAGGCTCTATTTGGGAGATGAAACAGGAGTACATGCAGTGATTTATGTTCCTTGTGCGGCTTCTAGTTGTGACTCCTGCTGTCACTGGCCCAACCACATTGCTGAGTGGATGATCTCTGTGGATTCTTGTGGTTTGAACATCTGGCACTGAAACAGAAACATGCAGGTTAGTATCATTAACATTATTATTCATACCTTGGGTTTCAGGCTCCTTCTGATCATCATGTGTTCCTGACGATTCTGGAACATCCATAACATCATCCTTAGGAGCTGCTTCTGATACACTGTCTCTAACATTTTCAGCAGATGGCCTCACTTCAGGTGCTGGAGCAATGATGTCTTCTTCTTCCAGATTAGGAAACATGTTTGAGTAGTCAAACCCTTTAAAGTAAATCCCATAATCGAAGATCCAGTCCGGTCCAATTCCCGCATCTGTTGGATTGTCTTCCAACCAGTCAACATCAAATGCCTCGATTATCAGTTTGGTGGTTTTGTTGTAGACCCGATACGCACTATTTGCAGAATATCCCACAAAATAGCATTCATCAGCTTTCGCTTCGAATTTCCCCACATCCGATTGAATTAGGACTGTGCAAGGACACCCGAAAGTCTTGAAGTATCCCACCCTTGGCTTTTCTCCATAGATAATCTGATAAGGCGTCTTCTCATGCCGCTTGTTCAAAAGTACTCGATTCTGCACATAACAAGCAGTGTTGACTGCTTCGGCCCAGAAAAAGATTGGTAATCTTGCATCACATAGCATAGTTCTAGCAGCTTCAATGAGAGTTCTGTTTCTTCTTTCAGTTACACCATTTTGTTGAGGTGTGTATGGTGCACTATATTGCCTTTCAATACCTTTTACTCCACAGAACATATTCAATTCAGAGTTCTTAAACTCAGTTCCGTTGTCTGTTCTGATAGCCTTCACCCTTTTGCTCAACTGATTCTCTATAAGAGTGACAAACTATTTCACAAGTGTTGGCGTTTCATGCTTGAATGATAGAAAGAAAACCCAAGTAAAACGAGAGAAGTCATCCACTATCACCAGACAGTACGAGAACTTGCTAATGCTTTAAACTTGCATAGGGCCGAAGAGATCTATATGAAGTATTTGCAATACCGATGAAACAGAGTTAACCGTTTTGGAACGATACGGTAATCTGTGATGCTTCCCCTTAGCACATGCAACACACTTCTCAACTGACGAGAAATCTGTGATAGGGAGATTCCTCACATGCTCTCCCTTTGCCAGCTTTGACAGATTCTTCATGTTAGCATGTCCCAGACGACGATGCCACAATAACGCCAGATTTTCAGTTTGCTTTGAGATAAGGCAGGCTTCTTCTGATGTCGGAGGATTACCCATGTTGAGCAGATAAGAATTTCCACGCCTTGGTGTGCACATCAAAATACACTCCTCAGGAATCTCAACTCCGGGCTTGAGAATAATACACTCCTTGCGGTTGAATAATACAGAAAAGTCTCTATCACATATCCGAGAGACACTCAGCAGACTGTGTGACAGCTCCTCCACATAATGTACATCAGAAAAAGTTAAACTGCCATTCTTCACAACACCCTTCTTGCTGATCCTACCACCTACACCTCCAGCAAAAGAAACACCTCCTCCATTGAAATCTTGAACATCCTCCAAAAGTGACAGATCTCCGGTCATATTTCGGGAGCAACCACTATCAACGTACCAGAGATTGTTGACAGTTCTTCTTGGCTGTCCCTACACGGATCAAAGATCAGTTAGATTCAGGTACCCAGGCCATAACAGATCTGGGCACACCTTTGGAGTCAAGGTAGTTAACTAATTTGAGGGACATTCCTGCTTTTGATTCAGTCACACTCAAGCTTTGAGTGTTGACTTTTGGTTTCCAAACAGGGTGTTTCTGTGGTTTCATCACATTGGGTGAGTTCTTGACTGACACAGGTTTCTTTAGTGGTGATGTGGCCTTTTTACCAGCTGGCTTTTTAACAACTGTCCACTCAAGTTTCAGTTTTGTGAAAACAAGTTGTTTTGTTTTAGTGCATCTTTTTGGTTTAAAACATATTGCTCAACCTTTGCTTTGCCATTAGTTTTATTAACTCTTTTGACTTTAGCCACTTGTTTCTCAACAAGTTCTGGTTTTATCTTATCATTCCTTTTGTAAACTCCTTTTGATATATAAGTTGGTTTTGGAGTTTTAGCCACATTCCACTTTTCAACAAAAGGCTTTGTCACCGGTGCCTTTGTGTTTGAAACCTTAGACTGTTGAGTCTTCATTGGTTCTAAACACTACTTCCCCTGAGACAAAGCTTGTTGCTTTTGCTTTTGCTTTTCTCCTGTCATCATTTTCTCCAACATACTAGTCCGTGGGTTTTGCGGATAGTATTGTTGAAATGGTCTATTCACACAATTAGCAGCAAAGTGTCCTGGTTTTCCACATTGAAAACAATTCATGAGTCTAGGCCCATTGACATGACTACAGAGGTATGAGCGTCTTGGATAAGACGACTTCCATTCTGGCTTATCATCCCATTTGTGTATAACATGTTTTGTAACTTTTTCCGGTTGTGTAATTAAACAAAATTGTTCTGATTTAGATTTGTTTGTTCTATTGAAAGTCGACACAACCTGGGGATAAGCAACAAAGTCCTTGGGCTTAGTCTCACGACCAACTTTAGTGTTAGGCACGCGAATTTTAAAACCATTATCTTTTTCATTGGAATAAGAAACATGTTTTGATAACAAAGATACAACTAATTGTTTTGACTTGGACTCTTTAAGTTCAGACACAGATGCTAGTACATCGTCCTTAGGTAAATTGGAAATTAAACTACTAGACACATGACATTCATTGACTTTCAAACATTCAACATCCTCCCCAGAAAACCATCAATACCTACTTCATCTGCGCATGAAACAAAGGTGTCAGAAGAACCAACATTATCGTTTAATGGTTCCTGGGATGGACCCGATTTACTTGTGGATGCCATTGTTTCGTTCTGATTACCCAACCCATACATCATGTGTTTCTCATTTTCAAATTCCTCTTCTGTCATAGGTTTCACTCCAACCAAAACACTATCTATGGGAGGTCCTGCTTCATGCATTTCAGATGTAGATCTATCTACCTGGTCCTCCTTAAAGATCATACCTATAATATCTCTAGGCACAGGTTGGGAAACACTATTCTTATGTTTTTCAGAATAACTAATTCCTATTCCACCTTTATCCCTACCAATCCGCACTTCAGTCATGCATGTGGATAATGACTTACCAGCTTCAATCATTCTTTTGTTCCTTAACTGGTTCACATCTAGTTTCACTTGCAACTCATTGTTCTTATGTGTAAGGTCATCTACCTTTTTTCTAAGCTCAGCTATTTCTAACTTAGCATTGTCATACAGGACAGACCTCTCACTGGCAAGTGCTTGGTATTTCTCTATGTCTAGTTTCTGTGCTTTGACCTTATCCTCGCTCTTTTCCCATCTACCCTTAAACGAACTTCTAGAGCATTGCATGTCAAATAGTTCTATCTCACTATTTTTCCAAAGTTGTCTAAGGCCAGGAATTAAGTGTGCACAAGTGGGATTAGTACATACCTCAGTGTTGTCGACCTCGGAAGCAAAAGCTTCTTTGTCTTCATCCAGGTTTTCTTCATCAGTTACCACAAAAGCATGCTCTTCATCAGCACCATTCTCCATTTGAGCAATCATGGCACCCGGTAGACTGAGTTCCCTGACCTGTGAAGCCCACTGGTATTCTCCACAATCTTGGACAACCAAAGCTTTAGTCTCTGCCTTTCCTCTACCATCACCAGCTTTCTTTTTTTCTACCCTTTCTTTCTTTGGCTTTGTGCATTCCCTAGCAAAATGTCCGTACTCATCACAATTAAAGCACCTCAACTTGCTTTTATCGAAACCCATTCTGATCTTGTTCTGATCCTTCCAGACATTTCTGCCAGTTGTTGCCATGAACTTCTTTGCACGAAAAACCGCTATGGCCATCTGCCAGGAGACATCAAGCATCTCAACGTCTTCAGGGTTTATCTGATTCAGATCACCAGAGAGCATCTCAGCAGGCACCAAAGTTCCAGCCATAAGGGCATGGTAGCTGTTCATGAATCCCATTCCAAGTGCAAAATTGGGATCATTGGTGGCATTTGCCTCTTCAGAGTTGTTCATTCCACTTGAACCAGAACTAGCTTGTGATCTAGCCATGAATGCAGTTGACTTTGGGTTGGCACTTGAATCACCTCCAGATGAGCTTCCAGCTTGCTTTGATCCCATATCTTCAATCAAGAGAGCCTGACTTAATTTTCCAGCCATACTTAGTGAACTCAGATGGTTCAACTCCCGTTGCTTGTCATCAATCAACTTTGATTTAAGTTTGTTGATAAGCTCATCAACAGTTAATACATTCAGTTTGTTGTTATCTTTGATGATTGAGATGTTTGTGTTCCAATTCTTGGGTAAGCTGTTTAAGAGCTTCAAATTCTTGTCCTCCTGGTCTGGTTCAACATCATAACTTGCCATTTCGGTGATTAAGGATACAAATCTCTGAACCTGTGCTTCAAAGGACTCTCCTTGCACATGATTGAACAAGTTGAAGTTCTGCTTCAGCATCTGCCTACGGCTAGCCTTGATGTCAGGATTACCTTCATATGCTACAACAAGAGCATCTCATAGCTTCTTTGCAGTCTTATACTTCTTAAACCCTTGTGCAATCTCCGGTGTCAAAGCCATAGTCATGATTGCATATGCCCTCTCATCCTTGTTACACTTCTCCCAGTCATCATCTGTGTACTCTGATTCAGTCTTCACAATTCCAACTTTTGTTCCTTTAGAGTGAGTAGGTATATATGGTCCATTAACAACAGATCTCCACAGTCTTAGATCAACGCTTTTCAAATGGTTCTGAAAGCTGTATTTCCACTCAAGAAAGTTATCAGGTGAAGTAAGTCTAAGGAGGACGTGTAGTTGATCTAATCTCAAAATCCAATTTCTGATACATGCTTGGTTCGAAATCCATAATGTAAGCTTAGGAAAAACTTAAAACTAAAGTCCAAAAGTCCAAAATGTGAGATTACGATCGTAAACACCTGATTCCGATCCAATTAGATCGTAAACTCCTGATTACGGTTGAGACAGTCAGCGAATCGTAAACACCGAATCGTAAACAATGATTCCGATGAAGTTGAGTCGTAAACAGCGAATCCGATCCAGTACAGTCGTAAACACCTGATTCCGATCCAATCAAATCGTAAACTCCAATTACGATGGTCGATTCCGGTAATGAAATGTCATAAACTCTCGATTCCGATAAAGTACAATCGTAAACTCGAACTTCCGGATCGTAAACTGATAAAAATCGCAGCTTGAAGTCGTGAACGCGTTTCCCATGAAGATCTTCAAGAACAGCGGTCGTAAACACTCAAGAAAACCCAGAAAATTATCGAGAACACTCAAGAACAGTAGAAGCACTGATCGTAAACCCGAGGAACAACTTTAAACCTTAAAAACTCAAACCTTTTTCCAGAAATACTCGAATCCAATACCGTGAGAACCTCGAATCAGTGATTCTTGGCTCTGATACCAATTGTTGGTCTAGAAAATCTACCAAAACACGATATTGATATCACAAACGAGTGCGGAATCCTCGTAAGTGATTGATTCAAGAAGAAAGTAGATGAAAGAGATTTGATAAAGTGACAAACAACAAAGATCAAATCTTGAATGAAACACAAACTTTCTTGAGCTAATGAATACGATCGTGAATACAAGGAGAATCTGAAAATTGTAATCCCAAAAGCTAGAATAATCATAAACACAAGGGTTTATATACTACCCATTACAAACCCTAGTCTAAATCATAAACCCATTAAAGCCGGCCCACATGGACCAAATCGTAAACAACTAGCCCAAAACACAAGCCCAATGATATAATGTTCATGCCTAAAATATAGCCCAACATGTGTTCAAATGGTTCCTATTGCTTTCGTCTAACTAAATTCGAAAATGAAATTTCAGATTCTGAACATCTTTATGTAACTTTGTGTTCCATGCGGTATGTTGCTGTTTTTTAATTATGCTCATCCCAAAATTAGAGTTTGGAATTGGTGTTTTGATTCATCACTAGAATGATTTCTTGATTAATGATTGGAATTGCTTTATTTTACAGATGAACAAGAAGCTTTTAATTTCAACATTGTGTCATGTAGGTATCTCCTTAAATTACCTTTGTTGACTATTTTCCTTTTTTGTCTTACTTTGTATGTGTCTACTCTTGGTTTGCTCTTCATGGTTGTATTCTAAGCATTTCATATCTTTGTATATGAGTGAGGTATGTGGATTTTTTGACCTATAGATCTTATTATGAACTAAGAAAAATAAGAAGGGTTATTGAACAAATTAATACTTGGTCTAGGTCTACAGAAACAATCTGTTAATGTCTGGCCCTCCTATTCTTAGATTTCTTTGAATCATGCTCCTTCTTGAGAATATTGTTGTTGGAATTGAGGATTGGAATCAATATGAGCTTAATTTGTGATATTTATGTTTAACAAATATAGGTTTCAAAAAGCGCGCCTAAGAGGCGACTGACAAAGCACAAGAGGTGACCAGATTAACGCCTCAGGGCCATGAGGCTGCTCCTCAATCCTCACACGCATCTGGGTTAAATCTGGTAGAAATCAGGGACCATAGAAATCAATATATGTTTACTTCATAAAAAGGTTGATGTCTAAAAGATATTAGGCACACGCAAATTTCAATTGTACATAAAACTTATTTGATTTTTTGTATTGTATGTATTCTATTTTTGGGTATTTTGGACCCGCAAAGTAATAGATAGGTTTTACTTTTATTATTTGTAACCTTTATAAAATCGAGACTACATCAAGACGAAAATGATGGTGACCACAAGAGAAGACAGCTGACTTTAGATCATTGCGGCATATGATGATAGTCTCGGCCACCCGATGTTCTGCCTTTGGACCCATCACGACATGCGAACAAGCTGCTGGATAGAAAGGTTGTTTCCGTCTACATAATCCGAAACAACTGAGACAGGCATGATGGGAGCAAGTGGGAGCATGAAGGAATTGCCAGAATTATGTCATATCTTTTAAATCGATTATTTTGGTTTCGTTCATTGGTTCCGACGGAATTGGAAACCCGTATAGGCTCAATTGCATACTATATTATTTTTGTAATTAGGCTCCTGTAACATCCACTTGATTCAAAACCCAAAAACCCAACCGTTTTTTAATTTGGATCAATCTAATTTTCAAATTAAAACATAATTATGATATTCAAAGGGTTAAATTCATTTCATGTTCAAAAATGAGGTTTTGCAAAAGTTTCGGGATAAAACTGCAAAAAATGAAAGTTTAGGTCATTTATGTAATTTGATAAACTTCGAAATTATATTTGGTCAAAATCATTTTATATTAATTTTTGTTGCAAATATATTGGTGTTAGAATATATTATGGAGCAAAAAATAATAATAATAAAAAACAAAAAAAAAATAAATTCTGTCAAATCCCCCCCCCCCCCCCGCACGGTACACGAGGGGCTGTCTTCAAAGTTGTCGCGGTACGCGACAGGGGACTGCGTACCAGAATTCCATCAGATCGTAGTTTTGGTATATTTGACCTCAAAATCATCCATTTAATTCCTCCGATCACTCATTTTTATTGGTATCTTCTTATGCAAGCATTTCCATCCATCATCAAGTTGTTGATCATTATTTAATTGATTTCAATCAATCAATTTAATTGATTTGCACTTTAGTAAAAAATTATCAATCTTTCCATTTCTTCTAAATTGATTTGCAGTTTAGTAAAAAATTATTAATCTTTCCATTTCTTCTAAATTGGGACCATAAATGACCAAAGCACTATAAATAGATGCTTGGTCTGCACTCTTAACATCTTGCTCACCCTATTCAAGCTCTCAATTTCTCAAATAAGGCTTTCTAGCAAGAATCAAGAAGTCAACGGGTTTCAGTTTGACTTTGTCATATCTTCGTCATAATTCATCATCTGGGTATGTAATTTTCACCTTTGTTCTTCTCTTAAGAATAAAGGGCTTCAAGAGCCCTTTGTTAATTTTTGTCCATCATGTCAGAATCAAAAAGTCAACCATCATGTTTTTATTTATTTAGCATTTTCATACTAAAACACATCTAAACATGTAAATAACATTTTCCAACCATCCTAATCTGAGATAAATCCATTATAAAATATTTTAAAAGCCCTAAACTTGGTTTTAAATAAAAACGTTGAGAGCTTTGCGTATTACGCTTAATAGTCGTTATTTTGGCTACTAACCTTCATTTTTAGAATAGCTGTAAAGTGATAATACAGATCATCTCCTCTCTCTAGACACTATGAATCAATGCATTTCATGACAAAGAATGTAAATAATGCTTGAATTGTATTAGAACAATGACAATTACAAGACTCTGGTTATAGCTCAACATTCAGACTCTCTCAAATGGTTTCACCTTTAAATTCTCACAACTATGTGTTTTCTCAACACATTGACTATATATAGGTAACTGGTCAACGAACCATACTAACCAGCGAACCGCTGGTTCGCAGCTTGGTTCGCAGCTTGGTTCTTCCTGGGTTCGTTGTCCAATTCGTTGAGAACAGTCTAAGACAAATTCAACATACAAACATAAAACACCTAGACCTAGCATTAGACACATAAAATGCTCTAACAGACTCCCCTTGTCTTATGCTAGTCTTCAAAAGCTTCTTCAAGTCATTGCTCCTTCCAAACTCGCCTTTTTTTGTTGCTCGGATGAATTCCGAAAGCGAAACAAATTATGATTAATGTGTTGTTTAGTGTATATGAAAAGTGGGGTCCTACACTGTCAAATTTTAAATTTATAGAACTGGTTATTCACCAGGGGACTATACTAACACACTAAGGCAAGTATACATGTCATGCGTAGCACAGTATTGGTAAACACCGGGTTGTCGAACCTTAGGGACACATATTTGTTGAAAACAACCGATTAGTAATTTAGCCGGATTTTCTTTTGTTTTTGAAAATTGAATTTAATTTTGAAACTAAAATAACTTAAATGACTGTAATTAAAATGTTGTTGAAAAGTAGATATTGGTAAAGGATAGTCATGGCTCCTCCAACTTAGGTTTGACAAGTGTATCGGTAATGCATTCTAACTTATCTCTAGGATGAACTGGGGTCCTAAGACAAGGCTTACCTAGTCCCTATGGATAGGTTCACTTTTAGGGTTATAGACACGCCCTTTCGAGTACTACTGGTCCATGGTGAAGTACTGATAAGGTTGCAGTTTATGAAGTGCCCTAGGCTAGGTTCCGAGTTATCGGTGGCTCAACTCACAATTGATTGGATGGTTAGGATAGGTATGGCCCTAACGGTCCTAGATTTGTGAAGAGGTTACGATTGGGTTGATAGGTTGACCTAGTAGGTCCTAGACACGACTAAGCAGGAACAGACCCGACCTATCGGTGAATGTTTAGCTACTTGACAATGGCAAGGGTGTGTACTAGCTACGGATAAGGTGATTTCTCACACAGACCCTATGGTGTACTGCTAATCGAATTCTAGGGTCTCCCTGATAATCGTGACTATTTCTAGTTGACGCGTACGCCGCAGATTCTGTGATTCGGCTATACAATTGTCTCCAAATGATAGATGGCTTGCAAGCTAGGGTTAGGGAACCACAAGACCAGAGATTACTAGAAACAATAAAGGAATACAATTCATTAACCATATCAATCAAATCATAACTTTTACTTCATAAACGCAAATGTAACAAGAACCGACAAAATGGAAATT
The DNA here is from genome assembly GCA_039602395.1 of Deinandra increscens subsp. villosa. NCBI lineage: Eukaryota > Viridiplantae > Streptophyta > Magnoliopsida > Asterales > Asteraceae > Deinandra > Deinandra increscens. The sequence goes on from JBCNJP010000027.1 coordinate 61,940,476, forward strand.
CAAACCATGGTTGGATTCACCTCGCCTAAGCGATGCATTAAGTTTAGCCAACGATATTAGTGTTTAAACAAGAAATAATCAGATTCAAACAAGAATTCATGACTAAAAATAAGTACAATACTGAATGGAAGCTCGAAATGATGAAAAACGACAATCCAAGACTCGTCGAATGCTCCTAATCTTCAAAGGCTTCAACGGGGTCTTTCTCTGGCTTCTTTTCTACTCTCCAAGGTGTGTTGAATGATGTAGATGGCTCCTAAATTTATAGGGGTCGAATTCTAAAGTTTCCATACATGGATCACCTGATCACAGCCGTGACAGCGCCTCCCACGGCCTAGACAGACCGTGAGCTGTCGTCTGGTCCATTCTATTGTCGGTCACGACTTGTAGGGGTGATAAGTGTCGGTCACGGCTTGTAGGCCGTGACAGGGGGTCTTCATGGCCGTGACAGGGGTCTCATGGCCTAGGCAGCTTTGCGATCAGGAACCTCACGACCTAGGATAGGCCATGACAGTGGGTCTCACGACTTGCAAGCCGTGAGAATTTTCAGCATCTTGACTTTTTCCATTTCTTTCCTCATTTTCCACACCAAGCTCGGTTTTCCCTGCAAACTCATAATAGTTATCATAATTTCATATATTTTAACATTTTCAAGCTTAATTCGCTAATTTCGACCCCAAAACCCGTTATCATTTTGTATCAGTTTTCACACACATCAATGATCACCCCCTGGAACTACAAAGCTTGTTCCTAGTCGTTAGGATGATACAGAATGTTCGAGTAGTAAAGTTCACGAATATCTGCTTCTGATAAATTGATCAGCCACATAGGACCAAAAATCCTTATAACCTTGTTGTCTTCTTTCAGCACAATCACTGCCTCACCAGTCTTGTTATCATAGTACCACCACTTTAGTGTTTTAATAAAGTTTTGCTCCATCTTTCTCAGAGGAATTTTGCGCATCAGCCTTGGCTTCTTGTATACCAATAACACTAGTGGATTCGCGGTGATTGGATATAATCTAGTTTCATCTTTATTGTATATGGGTCTTTTAGGTTTTGGAAACTGAAATTTTCCTTGACATTCATAGTGTACCAGTTTCTCAAACTGAATCGCCAATCAATGTTTTCCATAGTTTAGAAATGTTTTCTAGTCAGATCACGAACATCACAAACCGATAATGTACTATAATCCACATGGAACCTCAAATACTGAATTCGAAACTCCGTTGTAATAGGATAACATCTAATATTGGAGTCGTACATCCAGCTGATAATATTACCAACAACTTGACCCTTGAAATTAACATGTCTTCGTTGCTTGATAGGCTTCGACGGAGGAACATAATTTGCATGAAAAGTCTTCATAAATTCATCAAAATTCTCCTATTTTCTTGATCTTTCGAGCCTTCAGCAATCGGGTTAGTGGTAGTAGTTTGTTCTTTTTTCTTTCTTCTTCAATACCTCATATGTTGCATCAACGCCATCTTTTCCAAATGAATTAAACGCATCGAAAGAGTTATCGTCATTTGAGTGAGAAAACATTCTAGGATATTCTTCAGTAACGTCTTCCATCTAAACATCATCATACGCTTTTTCAGACGAATCAAACTCCCCCTCAGCAGCAGGACGAGTATTCAACACAACTCCCATTAAGCTTGAAAAGCTCAACAATTTGTTCTTTGGAAAGAGCGTGAACAAACTCACTTTCTTCTATTAACCTAAATTGATTAGAATTTTCCTTCATCGAAGTAGTAGATCTAACTTGAGAAATCGGCACAACATTATACTTATCAACAACAACTGACTCCCCCTTAGATGCACCACCGGCAGAAGTACCAGCTGAGCTAGACGCACAAACACCAGAATTTCCACCACCAGCACAACCTTCATGTGACAAACCGCAAAAATTTCCACGTCAACCTTAACCTTTGACTGAACAATTCATCATAAATCTGTGTATTTATATGTTTATCTATGCATTTGTTCTAATAACTTATAAATTTAGACAACACCGCATGCATGATAATTAAGTCTTATGACTATGTTCTCACGACAGTATTGGAAAACGACCGCCTTAAAACAATGGAATTTTAGCAACAAGAAAACATAGATGACTTTTATATTTTCTCATCAACTTTGTATTTTTAGTTAATACGTATCATCCGTCAACTATTTTAGACATCAATACTTATTGAACTATCTAGTTTAATACTGTTTATATTTTACGTCTAAAATCCTTGACGTCAACTAATTTAATTATTTAACATTTTATTCATTTAAACTTCCAAGTTTAAATAACCCGCTATGTCAAAAATAAATCATGTTATTTATTTAATTAATTCACATTTAATTATTTAATACGCATTCGTATGTTAATTAAATAAACCCGACACTTGATCATACCCGTTTAAATCACCATATCATCACATTTATTAAAATATCTAGATAAGGAATATTCCATGAAATATGACAAGGAATATCCATGGAATATGTCATATTCCTACCTATTTAAACAACCCCTCACCACACCACACAAACCCATACCACTATTCTCTCCCTTCCTCCTTGTCATTTTTGGCCACCCCAAGCAACCACCGCCACCCCCTTTTGGTCACTCTCAACCACCGCCACCACCACTCCACCGTTATCTGCCACCACCCGTCGCCGCCCAGTCACCGGAAAACCACCACCAACCACCGCCCAACGCCACCACTCCACCTCCTTTTGTAAGCTTCCATGTTCATCTCCTCTTCTTGTTTCTTAAACACCCAAGAATCACTAATCAAGTCCCGATAAAATAAAATAAAATAAAATAAAATAAAATAAAATAAAATAAAATAAAATAAAATAAAATAAAATAAAATAAAATAAAATAAAATAAAATAAAATAAAATAAAATAAAAAACCCCGATTTCTTTACAAATAAACTAAAAGAATACATGCATCTATTTCTTTTTCCTTGTGTTAATAAAATTAAAAAGAACAAAAACCCTAAGGTTTAAAACCTTAAAGATTCACTAGATAAATCCTTGTTCAAACATGTTATTACCAAGAGCTTAAGTGTCTATTCATTTTCTTGCATTTCTTTACATTTTGTTATATATATCTCCTAGTATTGGTCCTAACACAAATGTGTTAGTTGATTTTAGATAAAAGACCTAAATATATATATTGTCCTGACACTAATATGTTAGTTGATTGGTGAATGAAATGCACATAAAATGGTAAAAGTCCTAACACTATGTGTTAGTTGATTCATAAAACAAAAGACATACAATTATATTAATGTTATAAAAGTCCTAACACTAAAAGGGTGTTAGTTGATATAATCTATTTATATTTTAAAATAAGGTACTAACATATTTATGTTAGTTGATATGTAGATGAATGTCATAATTTTATGTCCTTATCCTAACACTTGATGTGTTAGTGGAATAAAAGGATGAAATGAACTAAAATGGTTATTTTATGAATTTATAAAACTAGCTAAAAAGGAATTTAAGACAAGTGTTACAACTTAGATGTTATGACACATTTAAGAGTATAAAACATGTGTAAATGGTTATAAATGAAGTTGGTTTAAAAGCCATGGAATTAGTCTTAAAAATAGGCTTAAAAGGGAATTTTTACACTACGTCAAAAATACCATTTGGCCACGGAAAAAACGTGGCCGTATCCCTTTGGCAACGTTTTTTTTCTTTCCATTTCAATTGAGACCAAAGGTCTTGTGACCAAATGTATGATACGACGACGTTTGAATATTAGTGGCTGAAGCCCCATAAAAGTGTGGCTAAAGAGTACCAATATTCATTGTTGTAGTCAAACAATTCTTCCAAAAAACGTGGCCGAAGGGTCCCAACGACCACATGTGTTTGTTTAACGTGGCCTTTTGTATTATATAGCCACATATATTTGTGTTTTAGCAACATATATTAAAAAAATACGTGGCCAAATGGGTGGCTGAAATCATAATTTTTGTCCCAATACGCGTGGCCAAAGGGTGGCAACGACCACGTTAAAATAGAAAAAAGTGTGGCCTTTGGTATTATATGGTCACTTATATTTGTGTTTTAGCCACATATGTTAAAAACGTGGCTAAATGGGTTGCAGAAATCATAATTTTTGTCCCCATACGCGTGGCCAAAGGGTGGCAACGACCACGTTAAAATATAAAAAACGTGGCATTTGGTATTATATAGTCACGTATATTTGTGTTTTAGTCACATATGTTACAAAAACATTGCCAAATGGGTTGCTAAAATCATAATTTTTGTCCCAATGCGCGTGGCCAAAGGGTGGCAACGACCACGTTAAAATGTAAAAAGCGTGGCCTTTGGTATTATATCGTCACGTACATTTGTGTTTTAGCCACATATGTTAAAAAACGTGGCCAAATGGGTTGCTGAAATCATATATTTTTGTCTCAATACACGTGGCCAAAGGGTGACAACGGCCACGTTAAAATATAAAAAGCGTTGCCTTTGGTATTATATGGTCACATATATTTGTGTTTTAGCCACATATATTAAAAAAACGTGACCAAATGGGTTGTTGAAATCATAATTTTTGTCTCAATACGCGTAGCCAAAGGGTGGCAATGGCCACGTTAAAGTATAAAAAGTGTGGCCCTTGGTATTTATTATATGATCACGTATATTTGTGTTTTAGCCACATATATTTGGGAAAAAAAGTTGCCAAAGGGTAGTTGAAATCATATATTTTGTCCCTATACGCGTGGCCAAAGGGTGGCAACGACCATGTTAATAGAACAAATACGTGGCCTTTGGTAATATATATATGGTCACATATATTTTCTTAATTACAATTAGTTAAACTGCATATTAATTAATATAGAGAAACCTTTAAATCACATTATAATTAAAAATTAATATACATATACTAATCAAATGCCGTTAAAAAAATACACTAATCAAAGTTTAATTTCTATAATAATTAATTATAAGTTCTTGTCCGTGCTCATCAGCTGCTTCTGCTGGTTCCTTGTACTAAGTTTTCTATTTATCACATCTTGAGTCAGCTGGTTTGGTGTTAAGTTCATCTTCGACATCTTTTTCCGATCAATATTTTACCTGGAAACATGACAAATAAAACCAATCAGATATATATATATATATATGTATATATAGTTAATTAATTAGCGAATACAATTAATTTAATATAGTAATTACTTGTGGTTGTTCCAGTACTTTTTGAACCGTAGAATGATCAACCGGCTGTGATTTATCTGATGTGTTATTAGAATGAAGGATCATTCAGTTCATCAGCCATGCAATAATATATTCATTTTCAAGCTCCGAAAGCATTGTTTTGCCATCTAATGGGAATGGTAAAAATGTTAAGCTATAATTCTACGAAAACTAAGAGGTAATGGACTTCCATGAATCTTCTCATTTTTTTTCTTTTGGTAATAATTTAGCCATTCTCACGACGTTTAGTGGATTCCCCTCCATGTGCAACGTCACAATTTAGCACCCCTGATCAGAGTGACATAATAATAATATTACTATTTATAGCATATATATATTAACAATTAATTAATTAAAGTAAAAAATAGAATAAAAAATTGTGGTATATACATATCCCTCTGGGTTTACTAGCTGATAGATAGGAGCAATGGCATCATTATTTTGTTTTTCCAACTGATCACTCTTCTTAGCAGGTACTTTACAAGCTGCAGGTTTTACTGATTTTGCATGTCTCTTATTGTTTTCCTAAATTGACACCATATAATTAATTGATTAGTAACATATATATTAATTAACAATAACGTTAAAGCGATTTTTCAAATCCTTAATTACATATACCACTTCCTGCTCTGATGCCCCAGCTGCTGCTTCAGTACTTTGTCTCTTTTTCCCTTAAAGACAGCATCAGCATTTAATTAAATGATCATATAACAATTAGTTATAAGGGAATTGAAGTACACAATTGTGTAAGATATATAGTTACCCTTTCGTTTTTCCCGGACGATGTTGATGTAGATGGAGGAGTGTCTTGTGATCCGGTCACATAATAGACCTACAATTCAATTAAATATTTATGTAGCTAGCGAGCTATTTTATCTAATTAAATCAAATCATAACCGGATAAACATTAATTAACTATCCTGATAACCATCCGGATGAAGTACAAACTTATCATAGCCGGAAAAATTATTAATTATATTCCAGAAGAACTCACATATCCTGATGAACTTTAACTATCCGGATGAACTATATCCATTCGGATGAAGTACAAACTTATCAATGCCGGAACAGTTATTATTTATATTCCGGAAGAACTCTAACTATCCCGATGCACTTTAACTATCCGGATGAATTATAGCCATCTGGATGAAGTACAAACTTGTCATAGCCGAACAGTTATTATTTATATTCCGGAAGAACTCTGAAAGTGAGCAGGAGGCGAATCATGCACAACTCTAGCCACTTTATCAACGAAAGAAACAATAACGAGGTAAATAAGACTCAATCTTTCATTCAATAACCAAGAACATGTTACAAAAGACTCAAAGTACAGTTCTGGAAAACACCTTAGAATACACACACTTAAGGAAACTCGTTTATAAAATCTAAACACAATCTACTATATATAAGAAACCGATCACCCGAACTGGACTTTGTCCGAACTGGCAGTTCAGGTGCCAGTTCGTCTAGAGTTCAGGTGCAGTTCGGCTAAGTAGGTTTAGACTTGAACTTTTCTTCTATATTCTTTTGTCTGATCCAGCATCTTGCCATTTTCATGTATCAACAAAGTCCCCCTTGGCAAATGCTGGTTAGTTTCTTTCATACCTGAGCTCCAGCCTCCATCCCGGTTGAAATTGCCTGAGCGTGTGGATCTTCTACTTAGTCGTAATGAAATCAATGTAAACAAGTAAAACACAAAGAGTACATACAAATATGCTTTGTATTAACCACAGAGATAACCACAAAGTATACAGAGAAGATATGACTCAGAAGCTTAACAATTCTATACAAGACATCCTATTTATACAAGCTGAATCACGTTGGTCCGAACCTTAGGTTCAGCCCAAGGTTCGGCCATGTCCGAACTCCAGGTTCGGCCTGAGTTCGGACCTCAACAATCTTGTGTGAACTGTCTTGTATTCGTTACTTTACATGACGATCAGGACTATGTATCAACAAACTCCCCCTGGGCATGTGCAGTATCATCTCCTTCATTAAAATTGTATCTTGTATCTTCAATCAAACTCTTCCTCGATCTTGACAATGAGTTCAATTTTGATACTTGATATTGCATCGTGTATAATCTCTTTATCAACAATCTTCAGAAGACTTGAAGTTGTGAAGTTTTCTTCCCACTTAGAAACCTGCCAACATAAATAATCTTGGTGCAAAATTGATAAATGGTTAAAAAGTACAGTTTTATTATTATTAACCATCCCCTAATCACACCGAATTGGGTATAAAGTATATTCTTTTGCTTAGTTATTGGGATTAATATGTTACGGGGTAAATGAGCTAAAATGATGTAGATAGTATTAACCCAATCTAATTTATTAATTGTTTTTGAAGTATGATTATAATATTAGAATGTGGAAGATGGTCAGATTAAAGTGGGGTTCAAAGCTTAATTAAAGGTGGAATAATTGGAATTGCAATGCTACGTGAGAAGCAACAATAATGAGGAAGTGTACAAGAATTTATGTGCTCCTCACGTGATTTTAATTAAATCTAGAATGTGAAAGTGAAGTAGCAGTCGGAGGGAGGAATTGGAAGGGCTAGATAAATTACAGTTGATGGCATGCTCACGTGTTAGTCATGTGCCTTTCAATTAAAAGGCCTAGAGTGTGAACATAAAATTGGACCAGCAAATAAATCATTTCACAATTCAGCGCAAGTGGGCCAAAGAATTCACGGCCGGAATCCGCATCGAGCCGCGAGCATAAGGAAAGAGACCCTCGCGCCACGCGAGGGTCGGGAATGTCGGCCAAATTCGATTTTTACGATTCTGTTTCATATTTAAACAACTCTAATTCGTTTTTTAGGGTTCTAACTTCGTTTTTTCGGCCAGAGCCGACTGGGAACGAACCTTTGTTAGTTTTTTATAGTTTTTCTTGTTTCTGAATGATTCGGTGATGATTGCGATGTGCGGCTAACAACCGGTGATTACTTGGGTGAACGGTTAGTGTTTTTTTGGTTTTAATCTAAGGTTCTAATTGCTTAGATAGAATTATTGATCTGTGACAATCTTTGATTCTAGTGTTCGTTTGATAAATCATTGCAATTGCTTGTCGTGTACGTACCCCCCGCTCCCGGACTACCTCTTTGAGCATAGCTCTAGGACTATACTTAGTATGTGCATGTTAAATAATTGTTTAGGTTGGTTAAACAAGTACACGATCATGTCTATGTGATTTCTAGGTTAGATTCCCGAAGAGAGAGATCGGTAATTCACTAACCCGGATCCTAAGTAATTGTTTTTTTACTAATATAAGTTAGAATTAATATAAATCAATTTCAACAGCCAAGAGGCAACTTTTTATATTTTCAGTATTTAGGTTAGTTTAGTTAATCTAAGTTAGTGACAGTAATTTAGGTTAGATAATTAGAGTCGCTAATAACCACCAACTCCCCTGGATTGATACCCGACTTACCCTGTCTATAGGTAGTTAGGATTATTTGTAACGGTCACGACACCCGTTATCAAATTGGCGCCGTTGCCGGGGAGTACGTGCGCTTGTTAGTGATTTTAGTTTTTCGTAGTTAATTTCTTGTTTTGTTTGTTTTTCTAAAAACTCAAAAAAAAAAAAAAAAAAAAAAAACCAAAAAATATTTTCTTTTTGTTTCTACAATTTTAATTTTGCTTGTCTAGTAATAAAAAAAAAACCAAAAACATTTTTAAATTTTTTGCAATTTTTAATTTTTATTAATTTTGTTTAATTTCAAAAAAAAAAAAAGATCATAAAAATTGTCTGAGTTGCCAGTTTCGATTCCATTGCGTTATTTTATTGTTTAGATCAGTGCTACGCAGTTGGTTTTGTTGTTTTTGATTGTTTGCAGGTGCTTTGAATATAATCATGGTGAAGGAGGAGAAGTGCTACAATTGTGGGAGTTATTATCATCGAATCAAGTTTTGTCCAACATTGCCCAGTGGAATTCGAATAGTAGAGGATTCAGAAGACGAAGAGGAGTACGAAGACTCATGCGTATATTATCCATATCAAGAGTCTTCATCATCGTACAATCAGGGATATTCCCAATCTAGGAATTCTAATTATTTAAATCATGATGTTTATTCTAATAATAATTATAATTCTAACTTTGAATCGTTTGCAGGATATGATGATGGATTTGGGAATAATTACTGTCAACCAGTCTACGAGGATCAATACGAGAGTGACCTTGGGTATCCCCGGTATCCCCAATATCAGTCACAGCAGAACTATAACCAACCTCCTTGGGGTGTACCACAATTCTCTTACAACCGAGGAGGGAATCAAATACGGTTTGAACACGGGGTACCAAGAGTTATGACACCAGCCGAAGTTCAAAGGGAGGAAGAGTATGCACGCAGAAGAGAAGCTGCTCAAAGACTTTCACGAACGAGAACCGAACATCCAAATTCAGTTTACTCGCATTTTAGAGCACCTCCATTGGATTCTAAAGGAGGTTACCAATCAGTCTATCAGGACGAGGGTAATAACTCATATCAGGTATACCGGGACCGTCAGGTGGATAGTCAAGAGAATTACGATGGATATCCAACGCAACAACCAAGGTCGGGTCCAAATGTTTATCAATTTGAAGGTGTTGAGAAATCCCTAAGAAGATCGCATTTGTCCCAAATCGAGCAAGAATTGGCTAAACCTCATCAGTCAAGGGAATACCGCATACAGTTGTTAGATTACAAATATGATATTTTATGGAAGGAACAACAAATTGGTGAGCAAGGCTGGTCGGGTTTTGAAAGGTTCCAACAGAAACAAGCATGGATATCCTCACAAGTTGAGGAGGCGGTTGTGGAGGCTAATGCCACACCAATCTCTCAAGTCGTTGAAGAATCAAAGATTGAATCCACCATGGCTGAAGAAGAGGTTACAAGTCTTCCCGTACAAGAAACTGATTGTTTAAACCTAGATGAAGACATATGTTTATCAGAATGTGAAGAAGAAGTTTGGGAGGCGATTGATGAGGTGATTGAAGCTGAGCAAGAAGTGGTGCATGATAAGGTAGAGGTTGTTGAAGAAATAGCATTAGAGGTTGAGAGTAGCATGGAACAAGCGGAGTGCAAGATTGTGGTTGAAGATGTAGTTGATGAGCAAGAGGTTGAGATCCTGACAGGTACTTCTAATCTTCATTCTTTAATTATTATGCAGGTGACCGAGGAGAAGCCGGTAAGGAAGAGGAAGGTGGTCGAGGATGATGTTGGGCAAATACAACCCAAGAAGCTCTGCAGTGTGACTGGTGAAGTGCCATGTGTGCGATTGCAAGACTGGATGCGACATATTAACAATCGGGCACAAGTGGGCAATTCGATAGGTAAGTGTTCGATTCATGACAAATTTTCTTTTAACTTTTGGTTTAATATATTTTACATGTCGAGCCGAAAGCAAAGAGTGAAACGAAGAATTAATTACCGAGCATGGATCGGTAATGCAATTGGGAAGCATGGATTGAAAAAGTTGAAAAGACGTGTGCACCATCGGGCGTTTATCGGTAATGCGGTCGGTAAATGTGGATTGAAGCCACCGTGAGTAGAGAGGAGGGTCTGGCTGAAGACCATAAATTTAGCGCTTCCTGGGAGGCAACCCAGTGGTAGTTTTTTTTTTTATTTGTTTTGTTTTGGTTTTGTGTTTTGTCTTTTTCAGGAATTGGATGGTTTTGGGTAATGAAGTTGAGCAAAATGAGGTTCCAGGTATGTCACTTTTATAAATATATTGGAACTTGGGCTAAAAAAAAAAGATTTTTTTTTTAATTTCCTATGAATACCGTCCCTCGCGACCCGCGAGGGATGTGGGAAGGTTGTCGCGACACGCAACGCCATCAGGTGCCAGATAATTTTGCTTTAATTTTTGTTGCTCAAATCCGGTACGTTTCCTAATTCTATTTCTTTTTAGTTTGTTTTATTTCTTATTTATTTTTCGTTGTTCTTTTTAACACATTGAGGACAATGTGTCACTCAAGTGTGGGGAGGGGAATAATAAATTTTGTGTTTATTTTTGTGTGTGTTAAATAAAAAATCCAAAAAAATTTGAAAAATTAAAAAAATTGAAAAATGTCTTTGGAATAACTTGCAAAAATCATGGAAAATGATAGTACGATTGGGAATCAGTTTTCAAAAATAAAATTAAAATAAAGAAAAATGAAAAGTGGTAGAAAAGGAGAGAATGAAAAACATGGCTAATCTGTGATGTGTCGGTAGGCCCAACTGACCTAGGAATAGCTTAAAATGCCCATTGTGTTTATTGTTGTATAAATATGTAATTAAACTAATCTGCTAGTGGGTTCCCATTTTAGAGGTGATAGGGAGATTGAAACTGATGATTAGGAGGAAGAAAACCACTTTAAATTAGAGACTTATATGTCCTTAGAATAACCTGGCACGTTATGATCTTTTTGCGAAAGCAAATCCGAGAAATAACGGCGCCTCATCTTTCCATCTTTTGAGCATATTAGCTAATAATTTGGTTAATGAATTAGAGTGAAGGGACAAAATACTCATGTACAAACTAAGGATAGTATCCCGTGGTAAGTGCCTCTGATGATGTTCCGGATCTCGCGGGCAAAATACTCACGTATGATCTCGGGGGTAAGACCTTGTGAGAGAATGCCTCTGATGATGTCCGTTGGTAATAATAGTTAAAACTAACCAATTATATATAAAAAAAAATGAAATGAAAAAAGAAAAAAAAATAGAAAAAGGAAAAAAAAATGAAAAAAGAAAAAAAAAACTTGATTAAAAAAAATAAATGCTCAAAACCCTTCATTATCCATCTATTTCACTATTCTTTGGACATCTGAGTATCTGACTTAAGGGAGGCTGGAAAAATCTATAAAAATACAATCTTAATTACCCTTTACTTTGACTGAATTTGATTCGAGAGTAGGTTGAACTTGAACTTCCTGAATGTGGGACACATAGGCAGGCTGATAACCTATTCGGTAAATTATAAACACTTTGGGGGCGAAACAAAAGGTCAGTGGTTGGGTTTAGTCGGACCGAAATACTGATAATTGCAGTTAGTTCATGTGATCACATTAAGGTTTGAGGAATTGAATTGGTGGACAAATTAAAATGTTAAATGATTATGAGATTGATTTCCCAATTATGATTCCATGGCAGTTTTTCCGGGACGGAAAAAGATAAGTGTGGGGATGTGATAAATGGTTAAAAAGTACAGTTTTATTATTATTAATCATCCCCTAATCACACCGAATTGGGTATAAAGTATATTCTTTTGCTTAGTTATTGGGATTAATATGTTACGGGGTAAATGAGCTAAAATGATGTAGATAGTATTAACCCAATCTAATTTATTAATTGTTTTTGAAGTATGATTATAATATTAGAATGTGGAAGATGGTCAGATTAAAGTGGGGTTCAAAGCTTAATTAAAGGTGGAATAATTGGAATTGCAATGCTACGTGAGAAGCAACAATAATGAGGAAGTGTACAAGAATTTATGTGCTCCTCACGTGATTTTAATTAAATCTCAAATGTGAAAGTGAAGTAGCAGTCGGAGGGAGGAATTGGAAGGGCTAGATAAATTACAGTTGATGGCATGCTCACGTGTTAGTCATGTGCCTTTCAATTAAAAGGCCTAGAGTGTGAACATAAAATTGGACCAGCAAATAAATCATTTCACAAGTCAGCGCAAGTGGGCCAAAGAATTCACGGCCGGAATCCGCATCGAGCCGCGAGCATAAGGAAAGAGACCCTCGCGCCACGCGAGGGTCGGGAATGTCGGCCAAATTCGATTTTTACGATTCTGTTTCATATTTAAACAACTCTAATTCGTTTTTTAGGGTTCTAACTTCGTTTTTTCGGCCAGAGCCGACTGGGAACGAACCTTTGTTAGTTTTTTATAGTTTTTCTTGTTTCTGAATGATTCGGTGATGATTGCGATGTGCGGCTAACAACCGGTGATTACTTGGGTGAACGGTTAGTGTTTTTTTGGTTTTAATCTAAGGTTCTAATTGCTTAGATAGAATTATTGATCTGTGACAATCTTTGATTCTAGTGTTCGTTTGATAAATCATTGCAATTGCTTGTCGTGTACGTACCCCCCGCTCCCGGACTACCTCTTTGAGCATAGCTCTAGGACTATACTTAGTATGTGCATGTTAAATAATTGTTTAGGTTGGTTAAACAAGTACACGATCATGTCTATGTGATTTCTAGGTTAGATTCCCGAAGAGAGAGATCGGTAATTCACTAACCCGGATCCTAAGTAATTGTTTTTTTACTAATATAAATTAGAATTAATATAAATCAATTTCAACAGCCAAGAGGCAACTTTTTATATTTTCAGTATTTAGGTTAGTTTAGTTAATCTAAGTTAGTGACAGTAATTTAGGTTAGATAATTAGAGTCGCTAATAACCACCAACTCCCCTGGATTGATACCCGACTTACCCTGTCTATAGGTAGTTAGGATTATTTGTAACGGTCACGACACCCGTTATCAAAAATGTCTCTTCGAGACTCCAAGATATTTTGATTTTGGAAATTGAATTTGTATTTCATGTTGATTAATAAAAAAAAAATAAGAAACAAAATCTTTTTGGCTTTTAGAAATTTTATATCAAAACACACCTAAAATCTTTTTGGTATTTTCTGATAAGAAAAAAAAATAAAACATTACAGAATTAGACACTATTGTTGTCTTTTGTGAGAAAGATCACAACTTGGAATCATATTGGTCATAACATGCCGAACTACATTTCAATTTCAATTATTGAAACACATAAGCCATGCCGATTGTAGATATAATTTGTCCAACTTTAAACTCTGGCAAAATCATACTCATAACATCTGGATATGTTAAGGTATTGATTAAGTTTGCATTTACCAGTGTACCCCACACTATCAAACATACTCAGATATGCTTTTGCTTATCACATTTTGTGATTTCATTTGTGATTTTAATCACATAATGATTGTAACCATGATATAGTCAACTGTGTTCCATGCAAAAAGAAATAAGAATGTTAAATCGCCTACCTTAAGGTCGATCTTTCGATACGCAGATAAGGCCTCGGATTTAACAAAATAAGAAAATAAAACAAGTTGAAATTGTATAACTCAACAACAATCAGGTCGGTACTCCCGTACACGAAGAGAAAGTCCTATGAGTTATACGAAACACCAAAGAAAATAATGCAGAACGTCAAACGAACAACGATCGGGTCGATCTTTCGATACGCAGAGAAAGTCTGATCGTTTGACAAAATAAAGAAAATCAAACAAGTTTAAATCTTTGCAAAATGAACACATGTATACACAGTGACTTCTTATTTTTCTTTTCACATAACTTTATCTTGATATATCTTGAGATATGCATCAAGATGTTGTTCACTAGGTCCAACATCAGATTTAGTGTATATCACATTTGAATACTTTCTGATTTGCTGAGCCTACCTTACACATCTATCAAATGGTCTTATGGTTTTTTCATCTATTTTATCCATGAGTCAGACAATGTTAGCCAATGTACCATCATTTCCCAATCATGTCGGATACAATTTCTCATTTTTTAATGTTTTTGGCTTTTTGCATTTTTCAATGTTTTTGTCTTTTTCAAAATTTCTCCCCCTAAAAATGACAATTCATAATTTTTATTTTTACTATTTGAAAAACAACACACTATATTTGTAGTTTTGCAAAACAAACTCCCCCTCAGAATGAGACGGAGTGAAAAACAAGAAAAATTGATCAACCAACACGAATACTAGTAGTATAGCATTTTGAAAACAAAAGTGATTTTGAATTCAATTTATTAGAACAGATATTTCACAATCAGCAATTTTCCAATCATCGAAAGGTCATCCTGAAATACCTGCTGACACCAAATAAATCAGTAGTCGTTCTGGGATCGACCCGATGCAATCGCGTCGGGTCGCCCGATGTCTTCCACAAAGTGTTTGTTGGCCTTGGAAACAACCTTTGGTTTCCAAATTTGTAAAAGTTTTAATTGTGGATCGGAACCTAAATCAGAGTCAACCGACGTACTCGGTTTAGACCAAGACGATTTATGAGGTGATGTAATCTTTGGGGACCATGGTTCATCAAAAATTTGACCTTTGTTATCCACATACTTGGCAGTGTTATGGATATATGCAGTCGTCGGACAATCAGCAGCAAGATGTCCCGGTTGACGACATACATAACAAAGTCTTTCTCTAAAATTGTGTGAATTTTTTTTTGATTTTTGAGAATCAGATGAATGTTCAGAATGAATGTTATCATAGAAACCATCAGAAGAATCATAACTAGGAGATGGACTCCTTGAAGATGAAGATCTTCTAGAATAATATGAAAATTCCTTCTGAGATGGTGATTTCTTTGCAACTTTTGCCTTAGAAGCCTTCTCAGCCTTCACTGATTTCTTAGCTTGAACCGGTGCTTCTTCACTTCGTAACCCAAACCTTTATGTTTGAATCCTTGAGTCTTTGAAGAATTGGACGAAGAACCCGAAGCAACTCTGGACTTAGCGTCACTAGTGAATTTATCTTTGATATCTTTCAGCTTGTTCTTCTCAATCAACTCTTTTTCTTCTTCAATTGCAGATGAAGAACTTGAAGCAACCTTATCGAAAACTTTTTCATTTTCAAACAAAACAAATTTTGGAGCTCCGCCCAAAGACTTCTACTTCTTCTTAGATTTAGACTTGTTCTTCTTGGGTGGAGTGGCAAATTTTGAGTAATCATGCCCTTCAGCCTTAGGATCAAGCGGAGCAGAAGTAACTTCAATTAAATCCACTGGTTGAGGAACCGAGTGAACATCCTCTTTTTGAGAACTTTCTGAACTCTGATCCTGTTTGTATAAGAAGTTTAGCAATGTCAGAGACAAATTGCAATTCTTCACTTGTCTTTTTAACTCTAAAATTTCCAATTTCAAATCATTGATCTGTTGTTGAGCCTCAAACACCTCCTTTTGTGACTTGATGAACTTTGCATTGAGATCATCATATTCATAAGTTTGTAACTTCCTGATCTCACATTTTGCAAACAATTCTTGAAGAACACTTTCTCTTTTCTGCTTATAGATCTCAACATCCTTAGTTAATACTTCATTCTTGTCTCTGTACAAAACATTCTCATATTCAAGCATAGAGATCTTATTTTGAAGCTTTTCAACAGTAACAGCAGTTGTAGCAATAAGAGCAGTAGCTTCCTCATACTTTTGCTGAACTAGATAACTTTTCTCAAATAAATTTTCAAAATCTTGAGCTGAATCTAAAGCTTCAGCTTTAGCCTTTGCACATTCTTCAGTCAATTGAGACTTTTCTTTTAAAATATCCTCATGAACATGAACTAATGCATAATACTTCTTTTGAAAATCTTTTACCTCTTTCTTGAGCACCACAATCTCTTCAGTTGATAGTTGACAACGTTGTTTAAAACTGGCAACCGTCTGGAGCAATTTCTTACATTTAAGACATTGAAACTCGTCAACTTTTAAACTAGTAGAAACTTTAGGTAAGTCTTCTTGAACCAAAGATACACTTGCATAAGAATCAGAATCAGTTAGAAAGCTATCATCATCAACATGTTGAGCAGTTAAAGTAATTGAGATTGGAGTATGATTCTTTTTAACTACAGAATCTGCATTCCAAGCAAATTCATTTGAATACACAAATGTATTAGTCCAATCATGAGCAAGAGTAGCAGATTTCTTCTCAACCTTTTTAGCTTCATTTGATGGATGCAATACAACATGTGCATGTTGACCAGTCTTTAATTTACTTTCCGCAGAACTTGGACACTCTCGAGCAAAATGACCATAAACTGAACTCTTATAACATTTCACCTTTGACTTGTCCAAACCAATCTTCCCTTCCTGATTCAGTCTCTTCTTACCAGTTCTATTGAAGAATTTCTTTGTTCTTCGAACCAACATAGCATACTGCCAATTTAGATCCATTTCCTCCAAATGATCATAATCAATCGGATCGTAATCTTCATTTGCTAACTCAGCATTACTCACAGCACCAGTATTAACACCAAAGTATGAAGATACTAATGCAGACATCAACGCATTATAATCATCGACAGTTTGAACAGACAATGCACTTTGAGTTCAAGAACTTGGAATTGACACAGTACAACCAGCAGAAGAATAACTTGGAATTTCAGATTTACCTGCCAGAAATGCTGTAGGAGGAGCAGAATTAAGAATATTAGACTTCCCAGCATTCATTGTAGAATCATTTTCACCATGATACACTGCAGGATTCTGAATTTGTGTAGGAAGTGATTTGTTCACCATTAACTCCATATCTCTAGCCTGAATTCTTTGAACCAAATCATTGAAAGACAATCCTGAAAAATCCTTGTCGTGAGTAATCATCATCACATAATTCTCCCATTTTTCAGGCAAAGCTTCCAAGATCTTTTCTTTCATATCAGCATCTTCTTTAGTAAGATTCACCAAACGCATTTCACTCATCAGATGAGCGAATCTTGCAATCAGATTGGGAATCGTTTCATTTTAATAATGCTTAAAACTATCTAACTCTTTCTTTAAAACCTTTTGGCGACTTTTCTTGTATTGGTCATTGCCTTCACATCGTTTTTCCAAAGCATCCCATAGACTTTTTGATGTGTAGTTACCAGCAAATTGATGAAGTAACTCTTTAGGCAATGCCATCATTAAAGTTCCATACGCCTTTTTCTCAGCTTGATAAGCTTTCTTTTGTTCAGATGACATTTTTCTTTGAAGAATAGGTTCACCAGTTTCATCTTTAGGATAAACATATTGCACAGTGAAAGATAACCACATATCAATGTCATTTGTATCGACATACGCTTCAAACCGTTTAACCCAACTATGATAATCTTCCAATTTTAGTAATTTGGGAACTTTCTGACTTGTTCCGATTTCATTATCATAATTCATCATCGTTTGCATCGTAGCTTGAACCAAATTTTGAATAGCCGCGAACGCTTGAAAATCGGACATTTTGAAAAATCTGGTTACTGTTCACTCCGAACCTCGTCCGAACCTCCTCCGAACTATCTCCGAACTTCGTCCAAACTTAAGCTACACCGAACGTACTCCAAACCTGGCCTTCGGAAGAACAAAACAGAAGTAAGTCCGAACTTCATCCGAATGACCACCGAACTCTCTCCGAACCTAGACCGATCTCTCACCGAGCCTAGATAATGACCGAGCTCTGTCCGAACCTCGAGTTTGGAGCGGTTATGCCGAACTTGTCCGAACCTCAGACGAGACAAATTTCTCTCGACGTCATTTTCTCAATTTTCAACGTTTTTTACTGGAATTTTCGACAGGAATACAAGCAAACTTGATAGAAATAACTCAGGAATGAATTTTTGATGAAAAGCACACTCGAAAAAATCAAACGAACTCAAATTTGATTGACATTTTAGCAAAATCGTGAATTTGTAAACAAAACTCTGAAAAACAATGATTTCCGACTAGTAGAGCAAACCAAATGCTCTGATACCACTTGAAATTGCCTAAGCGTGTGGATCTTCTACTTAGTCGTAATGAAATCAATGTAAACGAGTAAAACACAAAGAGTAAATACAAATATGCTTTGTGTTAACCACAGAGATAACCACAAAGTACACAGAGAAGATATGACTCAGAAGCTTAACAATTCTATACAAGACATCCTATTTATACAAGTTGAATCACGTTGGTCCGAACCTCAGGTTCGGCCCAAGGTTCTGCCATGTCCGAACTCCAGGTTCGGCCTGAGTTCGGACCTCAGCAATCTTGTGTGAACCGTCTTGTATACGATACTTCACATGACGATCAGGACTATGTATCAACACCGGTCCATGTCTTTTGATGGTTATGCCCGGCATATATATTGAACACGAAGCAGATCCGGATAACCCTTTCAAATTGCAGAGAATATTCCATAAATTCATAATGGAACAAGTTCTGACTATGGTACAACTCGTCTATGTCAGCCTTTGATAAGTTGACTAGTGACATGGGATCGAAGATCTTCACAACTCTATTATCAACCTCCAAAACTATCACCGCTTCACCAGTTTTCTCATTATTGTACCACCATTTCAAGTTCTTTATGAAATCCAACTCCATCTTCATCAATGGAATTTTCTTCATCACATTAGGCTTCTGCTTGAATGTTAGCACAATCAGCTTTTTACCAGTTCTCAGATGAACCGTTGTCGGATGTTCACTTCTTTTTGGTCTTTGTGGCTTTAGGAATTGAAATCCTTTATCACACTCTTTTTCCACCATCTTTTTGAAGTGTAGACCCCTCCAATCATCTCCATAATTACAGAAAGGTTTTCTAGTCAGCTCCCGAACATCCCAACCGGTAATGAACTAAAATCCAATGCACACTTTAAATATTGGATACCAAACTGACATTTGATTCCATAATGTAAGGAATATTTCGCTTTGAAGATTTCCGGCTGAAAGCCATTTTTTATGTGTTCCGGCTGAAGTTGAAGTTCAAGCGGAAGTCTCAATTTCAAGCGGAACTGGCAGTTCAAGCGGAAGAAGCAATTTTGTCAGTTAGCGAATACTCCACGTGAACTCGATTATCCACCCGATAATGAGTTCAACCGGACTTTTTTCCTGAGATGTCTTTTCAGTAGTCCAATCCTGCAAAAACTTCTCGTTTGCTTCCAAATCTGTCAAAGCTGCTCTCCTAAAATAGTATGGTGCTGATCACACGCAAGATATTCCAATTGTCGAAGTTTATGCTTTTGGTAGTTTGTATTTGACTTTGTATTAAACGGTTTAGATTAGATCGTTTGAGATCAATGGCTATCATTGATCTCATCTGCACTATATATAGCAGTAGTTAGCTCTAGTTTACACACGGTTCTTGATCACCTTGTAATAATGTAACTTTATGTTAATGAAAATAGTGTCGAGTATTTATTACTTCGTTGTTACTATACTTATGCAAATCAAACACTACCTAATACAAGAGAACTAAAATTTGCTCAAGTAAAGTTAAGTATAACTTTAATTCTGCATGGTTACATTTACAAGTAAAGGGTTTCTTGTTTAGTTAAAACCTAAGTAATATCGATCCTACAAGTGGTATCAGAGCTTTGGCTCCCACTTTGAAGACTTCCAGTTCATCAAAGTTGATACTCTACTTGTTTACTTTACAAGCTTTGTTGTTTTTGTCTTTCAAAAGTTTTCAAAATGAGTGATCTCAGTTTAGGATCCTCAAATGGCAGTGCTAACAAACCACCAATGTTCACTCCTGATGACTTTGGTACCTGGAAACTCAGGATGGAAGGTTTTGTTAGGATTTTAGACCGTCGTATATGGAAATCTTTAACTGAAGGCCCTTACTCACCTATGGTTTCATCAGCTGATGATGCAGAAATCAAAATTCCAAAACCTTTAGAAAAATGTGCTGATTCTGACTATGCTGCTCTTGAATTTGACTATAAAGCATATTGGATTCTACATGCTGCACTTCCTAATTCCATCTTAAGTGGGTTTAAAGGAACCAATGAAGTTAAAGAAAACAAGAAAGATGTCTTAAAACATAAATATGAAAACTTTCTTTACAAATTTGGTGAATCAATGACAAACCAGTACCTGAGATTTGTTTCCTTACTTGATGAACTGCAAAAGGTAGACGTAAAACTAGATCAAGTAGATGTAAACAGAAAATTTCTACGTTCCCTGCCTTCTGTATGGACAGTTTACACTGTTAGCATCAGAGAATGTAAAATTTTGAAAAAGATGAGGCTTAGTGAACTTCATGGCATACTCAGTGCCTATGAAATGGAGTTAAATCTTAAGCAAAACTCATCTTCTGAGTTAACTCAGCCGTTTTCAACTGCACTAGTAATACCGATTTTCACAATCAAAGATCTATAAACTCATCTTCATACCAGTCACCAATAGTCAGTTTCCCTGAGACACCAAGGTGTCAAGAGAGTTTTTCAAACGTGTTTGACAACTCTCACAATGCTCACGTAGCAACTGACTCATACCAAGGTTTCATTCGTGAACATCTTGAGTGTATAGGTGCTGATGATTTAGAAGAAATGGATATTTTGACCAAACTTGCTATGGTGTCTGTCAGAGCCCAAAGGTTTTAAAAAAGAACTGCAAGAACTTAAAAGGGTGCTCACATTGGGTTAGAAAAGAGCAAGGTGAAATGCTACAACTGTCACCAACTTGGTCATTTTGCAAGAGAATGCTCACAACCAAGAAGAGAAGGACAGAACCAGGGACATGTCCAAATGAAGAATCATGGTGGAAACAATTCAAACAACTCTGGTCACAACTCGGGTCAGCAACCCACCCCACCAAAACCAACCGGAAGTCAAAACCACCAGAATGTGGTTGCTGCTGTTGCAAACCAAGCCTCATGTGATGAATGGGAAGACTTTGTTGCTGAGTTTGAGCCAATTAATCATGCTTTGATGGCCAAACAAGAGTCCACTTCAGATCTGGTAAACTCTATTCCTTTAAAGGTTTTAGGAAACTTATGCAGCCCTGCATGCATTGAACAAGTGGCAAAGTACAGAAATCACAACACTGATTTAATTGATGAAGTTTCAAACCTGAATGAGTTAAAGGAATGTTTTAAGAAAACTGAGTCTTCTTACATTTCAAAGATTGAAAATTTAACCAAAGAATTTGAACAGTTAAAACAAACCAACTCAATTCTTGAAACACAGCTTGATGATTTACTGTCTAAACTTGAGAAGTCTAGAAATGAAACCAAAGATGCTAAGGCTGAGGTTGATTTTCTTGAAATCAAGTTGAAAGATGCTTTGTTCACCTGTGATAAATTTCAAACTACAAACAGAAAGGCTGAAAAGTTATGGTTGGGAGGGATGTATGGTAAAGCTGGTGTTGGTTACAACAGTGTTGAACCACCAATTGAGTACTCACCAGTAATAAAGCCAATTGAAGCTTTGAAAACAGATTGCAAAGTTAGTCTTGCTGTTGATGACACCTCATCACAGTCAAGTTTTGAAAATACTGTTGTGTCAAAGAAACCTGAAGTCACTGATGCAAGCACTTCTGCATCAGTTGACCAATCAAAGATTCTGAAACCTTCAATTGATGTGCCACCACCAACTGTTTATGAACCTAAAGATTCAAAAGTTAGAGGAAAGCAACCTGAGCAACCAAAGGGAAGTCAAACTCAAAGACTTGGTTAACTCACTTTCAAACAAGTGACGAAAAATGAGTCTCCCAAGAAATTTGAGTTATGTGAAAACAAAATTGTTGAATGCATGTTTTGTGGTGAATAAGGTCACATAGCTGCCATGTGTCAGTTCAACCCACTGAGTAAAGTTAAACCACTTTTGAAACCAAAATCTGTTCAAAAACCAAAGGCTGAGTTTCAAAAGAAACTCACATGAAGAATTTCACCTGTGAAAAGTCAAACAATGAAGCATTTTCGATCTGAATCCAACAAGGTTTTAACTGGTAACGAAAGAAATGGAAGTTTTTCTGTTCTAAGACAAACTCAGTTTCTGGCTGAAGTTCAAGTGGAACACTTTTCCGCTTGAACTCAAATTCAACCGGAAAACAAAATTCAACCCAGATCAGCCATTGCTCCAAAGCAGAGACCACATGTGCACTTTGCTGATGGGTTTGAGCATTCTGATGCTCAAGGAAGAAGACATCCCTTAAGAGGAAAGACCACCTCTAGGGAAAACCTTTCGAAAAGCAAAAAGTTTAATCAACCTGAATTTGTTGCTAGTTAAAGTGGAAGTTATGGTATTCCACTTCAGGGGGAGAATTCAAACCAAACAAGTATTTTCCTCAAAGATTTTCAAAATCACCTGAAACAACCAGGTTGGTTAATCAAGAAAATGAAAAATCTAAGAAAGTAAATAACAAGCAACGAAAATTTAAGGAGTACAGGAAAAGAAAAATTGTTGAAAGGAAAAACAAAAAACGTGAGAAATTTAGTCAAACAAGTACTCAATATGAGAACTTAAGTTTTGATAATGATGATCTGCTCACTGAAGCTCCAGTTGTAAATACTTTAGAACTCAAGGAGTACAAGTATAATGATTCTTATGGCAGACCCAAGACCACTCAGGCTTGGGTCCCCTATAGAAACTGATCAATTCTGATATGTGCAGGTGCAGAATAAAGGCCAAAATAGCCTATGGGTAGTCGACAGTGGATGCACTTGCCATATGACAGGGAATAAGCAAATACTGGAAAACACAAAAAGAATCAATGGAGGACCAGTTGCCTTTGGAAGCACAAAAGACCATATCTCAGCACAAGGAGATGTGAGCAATGGACTGGTAAAGTTTGATAAGGTCAATTTTGTTGATACATTGAATTTCAATCTTCTCAGGGTCTCACAAATGTATGACAAGAATTTGAATTTAATGTTTAATGAGAGAGAGGCTATAGTTCTCAAACCTGGTGTTAAAATTCCTGATGAGTTAATTATGCTTAAAGCACCTAGGAGAGATGGGCTATACATCTTGGATATGTCGGTTGCTACACCCTCATGTGGCACTGCCTGTTTCATATCCAAAGCCTCAACTGATGAGTCTGATTTGTGGCACAGGAGGTTAGGACATGTGAACTACAAGAACATGAATCGAATTGTTAATCTTGGCTTGGTTAAGGGTCTTCCTAACAAGCATTTTCCATGTTCTGAAAACTGTGTACCTTGTCTGGAGGGCAAGCAACACAGAACCTCCTTCAAGCCAAAAGTGGAATCTTCTATTTCACAACCTCTAGAGCTGTTGCACATGGATCTTTTTGGTCCCACTAGAGTGATGAGTTCACGGAAAAGGTCATACTGTTTTGTAATAATTGATGATTTCTAGATACACTTGGGTTTTCTTTCTTAAAACAAAAGATGAAACTGCTGAATTGTTGATAACACTTGTGATCAATTTAGAAAATCAATCCAACCTAAAAGTCAAAACAATCAGATGTGACAATGGCACTGAATTTAAAAACCATGTTTTGAATTCATTTTGTGAGGAAAAGGGAATTGTTAGACAATTTAGTGCTCCTAGAACTCTACAGCAGAACAGTGTTGCTGAAAGGAGAAATAGGACACTGATTGAAGTTGCTAGGTTTATGTTAGCAGACTCTAAACTCCCTGTGATATTTTGGTCAGAAGCAGTGAACACTGCCTGTTATGTCCAAAACAAGATTTTGATTATCAAAGGCAAGAACAAGACACCTTATGAGCTTTGGAGAAAGAGAAAGCCAAACATTTACTTCTTTAAGCCATTTGGTTGCCCTGTTACAATATTAACAACTAATGAGCTATTGCCCAAATTTGCAGAAAAGGCAGATGAGGGATATTTTGTTGGATATTCTGGTATACCTAAGGCATACAGAGTATACAACAAGAGAACCAAAATTGTTGAGGAAACTATAAATGTGTCTTTTAGTGAAAAATCCTCCAACAATTTTGAGTCTTATCCCAGTTGGTTATTTAATATTGACGCACTAACAACTGCTTTCAACATAACTATTGAGAAGCCTGTGAGTTCATTAGTGCAGGCGCAGAATCTTTATAGGTCAGCTGATGAACATTGGAAGAGCAACCAAACTGGAACCAAGAAGCCTATCTTCTTTTCTTTAATGAGCATCAAACCTATCTTGCCAGAAATGGAAAGAAACCGACTGAAATAGTTCAAATTGAAGAAGAAATAGTTCCGGTTGAGGTCCAACCGGAACCAGTTTCTCCGGTTTAAGTTCAACCGGAAAACTCCATTTCAGAAACTGAAGAGAATACTAAGTCAGGGTCAAATGAAGCTGAAAGTTCAAATGATGCCACATCAAATGAGCTTAATTTAGAGCATCTGACCAACAATTCATAAATAAATTCCCATGAATCAGTTGAAGTTTCAGATCCTGTATCACACTTTGGTAATGTTGAGCTTGATCACATACTCCCTCGGCTCAACATACCCTCAAATGGAAGAAGCCATGAGTTCCCCATACACATAGATAGAAGAATCAACAAGAATCACCCTTTGTAAGATGTTATTGGAGATGTGTCAGCTCCAATGTTGACAAGAAGTAAATCTGCTGATGCAAACATCTGTTTGCATGCTGCATTTTTGTCTCAAGAAGTACCCACCAAGGTAGCTGAAGCCTTGGAAGATAACAGCTGGGTAGAGGCAATGCAAGAAGAGTTATTTCAAATCAACAAGCAAAAAGTTTAGGAACTGGTTGATCTGCCTGATGGAGCAGAACCAATTGGTACAAAGTGGGTATTCAGAAACAAGAAAGATGACAGGGGTATTGTTATCAATAACAAAGCAAAACTGGTTGTGCAAGGCTATGCATAGGAAGATGGCATAGATTATGATGAAGTGTTTGCACCAGAAGCTAGATTGGTAGCAATCAGAATCTTTCTAGCTTATGTTGCCTTCAAAGAGTTCCAAGTATTTCAGATGGATGTCAAAAGTGCCTTCCTGTATGGCCTACTGGAACAAGAAGTTTATGTCAAACAACCTCCTGGTTTTGAGGACCCTCATTATCCAAATAGGGTATGCAAGCTGATCAAAGCCCTTTATGGTCTCAAACAAGCTCCTAGAACCTGGTATGAAACTCTTTCTAACTATCTTCTAGAGAATGGCTACAAGAGAGGAGCAATTGATAAAACACTTTTTGTCAAATGTGTTGGTAAGGATATAATGATGGTTCAAATTTATGTAGATGATATTATTTTTGGTTCATCTAACACTGCTTTGTGCAAGGAGTTTGAAACTTTGATGCAGTCAAAAATTTATAATGAGTTCCATGGGAGAATTAACATTCTTCTTGGGCTTACAAGTGAAGCAAACTGTCGCTAGGATTTTTCTGAATCAGTCAAAGTACATTCAAGATATGCTGAAGAGATTTGACATGTTAACATGCTCAAAAAACCCCTATCTCCACTTCCCACAAGTTAACAAGTGACTTAAGTGGAAAGCCAGTGGATGTACATATGTACAGGGCCATGATAGGATCACTGATGTATCTCACAACAAGTAGACCTGACATCATGTTTAGTGTTTGCTTATGTGCAAGATATCAATCCTCACCAAAGGAATCTCACATGCTAGCTGTCAAAAGAATTTTCAGGTATTTAAAAGGACAACCAAAACTGGGTTTATGGTATCCTAAGAATTCTGATTTCTCCTTTAAAGCATTCACTGACAGTGACTATAGGGGTTGTGACATTGACAAGAAATCAACATCAGGAGGATGTTAATTCTTGGGTGAAAGACTTGTTTCCTGGCAGTGCAAGAAACAAACCTTTGTTTCTACATCAACAGCTGAAGCTGAATACATTGCTGCCTCAAATTGCTGCAAGCAGGTTCTTTGGATCCAAAATCAGATGCTTGATTATGGGATCACCTTCATGGAAACTCCCATCTTTGCAGACAACAACAGTGCCATATCCATCATCAACAATCCAGTCAAGCACTCTAAAACAAAGCACATTAACATAAGGTATTACTTTATTAGAGATTGTGCTGATAAGAATCTGATTAGGTTATTCAAAGTTCATACTGATCACCAATTGGCTGATTTATTTACCAAGGCTTTTGATGAGGCAAGATTTTTCTACCTTATCATAGCCATTGGGATGATGAATTTTGACTAACAAACTTTTCACAATTTTAATAAAAGAGAGGCATGTGCTCAAGAGCCCGTCTCTTGAAACAAAAAGAAAACAAAAACAAAAATTTCTTGTGTTAATTAGAAAACATTTCAGTTCATAGTCAGTAACTGCTGTTAAACTATGAAAAATTAACACAAATTTTCAAAAATCATGTGTTTTGGTTTTCCGGGCCAAGTTCCGGTTCAACCTGCGAGAACAAAACTTTTGAAAATCTCCGGGTGAACTTCAACCGGAAAAATGCTTTGTAAATTATGTGGAAAAAGTTTTTGAAAACAATTCTTCGAAGCGGAATAATTATCCGCTTGAAGTTCAAACGGAAGAAATTTGGTTTATAAAATAAAGGATAAAATGGGTTCCGCTTGAACTTCCGGGTCAACAAGTCAAAGTTACTTTTCATTAAATTACCCGGAAGGCACAGCTTTTTAAGCGGATACACATTTAATTACCCATTGAATTTTTAACCAATAAATATCCGAGGTTTCAGTAAATATCCTTTTGGATAATGACATGCTTTAACGTGCTGTACCATATAACCCATAAAGCACCCGTCACATTAGTTACTGAACGGTTAGTTTAAAACCTCTCTCCTCCACGTCACCGACGGAAAAGGTAAAAGGCCCTAAGTGACCGTTATTTCCCCATTTCTCTCAAACCCCACTCCCAAATTTCTCCTAAACCATCTCCGTAACTTCCAAATAGCTGTCAATTTCTCTCAAAATCTACATCAACAATGGCTCCCAAGGCGAGTTCAAGAGGCAAGAGGCCAGCTAGCGACTCAAGGTTCCCTGTAGAACACAACCTGGTGGCTTATCTTGAAGCACCCAGCAAAACTGACATCTACAATGGCATGATTGACTTCCTCATGAACTATCATCTTCATCACGTGCTGACAGTTGAAGCGGTGATATTTGAATAAATCATGGAGGAATTCTGGTCTCATGCTAGGGTTGCTGAAGGCGATAACGGTGGTGAGAAGATTGTGTCAACAGTTCAAGGCACAATAGTAGGCTATGTGTTTGTTGACTCACAAGTGTACCTACCTTTTTTTAGAGATACTGGTTACGGCGGTTCAATGGGAAGCAAGACCATAAAGAAGGGGCAACTGCCATACAAATGGAGGTTTCTAGCCCACGCCCTCTTGGTTTGCTTAACTCCCAAGAAAGGCGGCTTTGATGAACTCGCTGCTGAACAAGCATCAACATTCTATGATGTGGTAAAGGTCAAAACTTCAATTTTTCTAAATTAATTTTCAAGGGCCTTAAAACAAACATCACACCAGATTATGTATATCTATATCTTAGGTTTTTGACTTGTATTCTCAGGGAGGAATACCCCCAAATTGTTTTGGGAGGGATAATTTTACAATAAAAACTCCTCAAATGAGAAAACCTTTTCAAATTTAGCTTTAAACAAGTCAGTTTTTCTTGGAAGGGACACTGACCATCCCCTGCCAATTCCATGACAGTTTCCTAATGAACCTGCTCAAGTAGAGGTTTAACCGGAAACTATTGCTGCAATTGAGCAACATGCTCAAGATGACGGGGCTATACGCCCAATCGTTCCTGATCCCACATCTGTCCCTGATTCCTCTACTTTACAAACCTATCAATTCAAAAAGAGGAAAGCTTCCACTCAAACTACCACCACTGCCCCCCCCATCTGAATCCCCACTTGTCATTTTCAAGAGACGGCGTAATGTGGTTTTTAGGTCTTCTCCACCTATTACCACCTTCCAACCTGAAGCTTCAAGACCCGCTAAAGGCAAAAAGCCCAATCGGAAGCTGGTTAAACTGGGATATTCTCTTAGGGATGAACCTTCTTTTGAGGGGGAGTTAATAGAAACAGGTATACAATCCCCATCTGAAAGGTTTTCATCCCTGCAACCCCTATGTAGAAGCATGTATAGTGTCTAGTGCTAGGTCTTGTATTTATAAAGTTTTGTATAATCTGGTCTCAGCGGACCAGGGGCGGACCAGATGGTACGCCCGGACCATCTGGTACGCTGGTTAGTTGGTCCGCTGGCCAGATCTAGTATAAATATATTTTGCTTGTTTAGAAGAGAGCAGTTGTGAGGTTTGAGTTTTAAACTGTGTGTTTTTGTAAGGTGAAACCTGTTTACTTTCTCTCTCTAAAGGTTGAGCAATAAAGAAGTGTTATTTACCTTGTTGTTTACCAAATTGAGATCATTATGCACTAGCAAGACCGTTCCTGTGTTCTACACCCTATCACCTAGGAGTGACAGTGCACCCATTCTTGATCCAAATAAGGGTGTTATTAACTCACCAACCTCATTACATGAGAACATTCTTATGGGTCAAGACCCTGATGCACTGAACCCCCACTCCTCACCGGAGATGTATCTTTGGAGTTCTGAAGAGATTCATACAGAGAGGGTTGCTGCTGCCCAAGTATCCCCACTGGATCTTGGTGCTAGCAGTAACATAGATAAGACCCAAACTGCGACAATCTTCTCTGAATCAGCACCTATGGGTCCTTCATTGGAACCAAGGGTTGTTGAGACAGTAGAAGAGAATCCCAGGTGCCAAGAAGCCACATCTCGGATTGATAACTTGGTTTTGTCCAGGGATACCGGTAAAATGCCAGTTAAGGACAACTATACACTACCTGAATTGACGAAATTGTACCTGAATCTCCAATCACAGGTTGATTACCTGAACACCACTGTTGCTACTTTGGTGAAGGCTGCTCCTACTGAAGCTGAGGCAGGTCCTTCAAATCCAAACAGAGAAGCTGATGAAGTTGATACTATCAAATTGGGGGAGAAGATGACTTCAACACCTGCTATTATTGAAATTGAAGAAACTGATAGAATCCCTGCTGAAGTTAGAGCCACACCTTGCAAGAAAATTGGTGTCAAACCCTTCACAGTTAAAGAAAGTTGGGTCAATATGAAGAGCAGTCAACTGATTGCTATATCTCCATTTGAAGACCCCAACCTCACTAAATTAGTTTAGTCTTCCATGTTGATTGCTGGTGCTCTCCCTGAGCACATAAACATTATCACCAGACTATTGAAAGATGTCAACTTTCCGGCTGATAGAGCGAGTGATCAAGCAGAGAAGAGCAGTGCTTCCACCAGCAAGGCAACAATCGAAAATGTTGAAGACAGCACTGCAACTGTAGCAGTGAGAACTATGACTGAATGAGGTGATGAGAATATGATTGGTGAAGGAGAAGGAACTGAGGTGTTAGAATTGACAATAAAGAACCTGAAGTCACCCAGCCTTAGGTGGTGACTGAAGGTCTACATATAGCTAAACCGGAAGTTCAACCGAAAACTGAAACCCAGGTTGAAGTTGTTCTAATTGCTGAAAAAGCTCCTGATCCAACATATGGCCCTGGCCAATCAATATTTGGGTCTGATCAACTCCTTGTGGTTCAACCGGAAGAACAGTTGAGTGAAGAAGCTGAGGGCATAGCTGAAACACTAATAGCTATGAGGAGCACAGAGCAAGTTCAAGCTGAAGAACCAGTTCAACCTGCAAATCTCAGAACTATTCAGCAGGTTGTTCAAACTATTGAATCAGAAGCTATAATTAAAATGGGGGAAGATGCCAGAATGGCGGCTGAAGATAAGAGGCTAGCAAAAGAGCTTCAAGAGGAATTGGATCTATTTTCACAAGACTGGGTTGTTGAAAGTTTACTGGAAGAAGCAAAGAAAAGATCATTTAACTAGAGATTAAGGGAATATAATATGGAATCCATGACTGAAGCTGAAAGGCAAACGCTAATTTCGATTGCCTCCCAGATGCCCACCAAGCTGATGAAAAATGATCAGAACTACATGCTGTTGAAGAAGGTTAAAAGGGTCCTGATTGTCACAAATTTAAAATTAGAGGAAGAGGTTGCTCAGATGAAAGTCAGGGAGCTTTGGAACTTAATTGACTCAATCTTTCACGAGCTCAAAGGAGATGTGTTGTGAACTCAAAGTTGGTGCTGCCCCCACCTTCAGAATTTACCTCAGGTATGGCAGCTAACTTAAATGTTAAACTAGAATTCACTGATGATGCAGATATCCTACCTCCACCTTCCTTCATCTATAACCCAAACCCTATACCTATAGCAGTTCCATCAGCATCACAGTCACTTGCCATCATACCTTATAAGCCACCCTTAATATCCAAGAAGGTAGCCACTAGACTTTCAAACCCAAAGTATAGAACATACAATTTTACTCCAATCATACCCTTCAAGACAAAGCCTGCTCCCACCATCGATTTTTTAGATATATTCCCACCAACTCCTCCTTCCATCCCTACACCCGAAGCTAATAGACCACCAACTCAAACATCCTTGCCTCCACTCACCATCAGAGAACCCTCAACCACCAATGCTCCTACACCACCTGCTAAACCTACTGAAGTTCAACCTGGTCCCTCTTCACCTTCATCAAAAGGCAAAGCACCTGCTATGCAAGAACTAGAAAATGCCTCTGATGAAGAGAAAAAGAAAAGAAAGAGGAGGATGCTACATGCCAAGAAAAAGAAAGAATAAAAGCCAAAGAAGAAAGGCCCAACTAGACAGAACAAAGTTGTTGGGTGGACTGCAAATGAAGACAATTTTGACTTTAACTATTAACTTTTCAATGGCACATCCAGAGTGGTAAATGCCCATCAAGCCACCAGAAAGCTTGATATGTTCCAACTAACTGACATTTATGTAAAGCTAAGAGAAATCATGAGCTCAACCAGAGCTAAGCACTTACTTAGAATGAGCATAGAAACTGCAGTGCTCAAATATGGGTTGCTTTACAGATCTCAAGGAGAAACTGATAATGAAGAAGAAGAACCTTTCAGTGAGATCAAATTTGTCATAATGGAAGAAGAAGAGAAGCTAATTTATGTTCATAGAGCAGATGGCACCTTCACCACTCATGAATCCATCTCTGTTCAAGATCAGTGGAATGAACGAGATTGGAAAGCTCTTAAGCATGTAAAGGTAACCAAAACCAACATGAAAGAGCTGTCTCAGGATTTGGATGCAAACATCAAGTCCTCGAACAAGTAGGTCAAGGAGAAGAACTTTTGGGTACAAGTCAGTTTTTGAAGATAGACTTCGAAGTTGAAGAATAATTTGACAGCATCAGCTTAGGGGGAGATTGTAAGGAATATTTCTCTTTGAAGATTTACGGCTGAAAGCCATTTTTGATGTGTTCCGGCTGAAGTTGAAGTTCAAGCGGAAGTCTCAACTTCAAGCGGAACTGGCAGTTCAAGCGGAAGAAGCAATTTTGTCAGTTAGCGAATATTCCGGGTGAACTCGATTATCCACCAGATAATGAGTTCAACCGGACTTTTCCTGAGATGTCTTTTCAGTAGTCCAATCCTGTAAAAGCTTCTCGTTTGCTTCCAAATTTGTCAAAGCCGCTCTCCTAAATAGTATGGTGCTGATCACACACAAGATATTCCAATTGTCGAAGTTTATGCTTTTGATAGTTTGTATTTGACTTTGTATTAAACGATTTAGATTAGATCACTTGAGATCAATGGCTGTCATTGATCTCATCTGCACTATATATAGCAGTAGCTAGCTCTAGTTTACACACGGTTCTTGATCACCTTGTACTAGTGTAAATTTGAGTTAATGCAAATAGTGCCAAGTATTTCTTACTTCGTTGTTACTATACTTACGCAAATCAAACACTACCTAATACAAGAGAACTAAAATCTGCTGAAGTAAAGTGAAGTATAACTTTAATTCCGCAGGTTTATATGTACAAGTAGAGGGTTTCTTGTTTAGTTAAAACCTAACTAATATCGATCCTACACATAACCCTTAGATCTCCAGCATACATCTAGCTCACTATTTCGCCTGACACCTGACCCTTGAATCTCACATGCCTTCTTTGTTTGATCGGGTTTGGAGGAGGAACATAATTAGCATGAATGGTCTTCATGTATTCATTGTAATCCCTTTTTTGTTTCTATTCCTTAACCTCTTTGGCAACCGGGTCTTCAAGTTTTTCAGCTTCTTTCCTTCTTCAAAGGACACGTTTTGTATGTATGACCACGTTTCTTTCATTTAAAGCATCGACATCAGTTAATGAAAATTTCTTCAACCATGTCATCATCAATAATGGTTTCTATGACAGGTTTTGGTTTCTTAGTTTTTGAAAATTTCTTTTGAGTGTGAGAAACATGATGATCACTGAAATCATCATAGAAACTTGATTCATAACCACTTACACATTCTGGATAAAAATCATCATGAAAGTATGCATAATGAAAATGTGCATTTCCAGCATAATATCTATCATCAACATTCTAATATCTACCCCTCCTACCACCATAGCCCGATGGACCATCATCGTTTCTAAATCCATTATCAAACCATCTAGTACCCCTCCCATATAATGGTAGATTCGGCCCGTAGCCAAAATCATCATAGAATTCATAATCATGGAATTGAGTTTTCTTGAAAAACTGATTTGGCTTTTTGAAATTTGATTTGACATGTTCATGAAAAATTGGTTTCTGAACCTTTGGTGATTGGAAAGCACTTTGTGATTTCTTTATAGATTTTTGAACTCTATTAACCAACCCTTGATCAGAATCATGATCAGAGTTTTCCGATTGATCTGAATCTAGTGAGCCACTTGGAATTATGATTTTTCCATTTCCCCTCCTAATTGGCACACTAGGAGAATTCGGATCATATCTAGGACCAAAACCTCCCGTGCAGACTTTATCAATTAAATCAGGATTAACCATCTTCAATGGGAATTCCTTATCGCTATACATTTTATCTGAACCTTTCAAGCGATAAGTGGTCCATTTCACATTCTTATCAAAAACTTCAGAATTGTTTTTGACCTTTAAATTTTCATTTTAAAACTTTGGTGATTTTGAAGTGGAACATTTTTCAAAAGATTTAGCTGGTAGAGACGCAACTTTGGATTCAAAACCAAGACCACCATTCTTAAATTTCTTTCCAACAACCGATTTGGATCTAGCAACTGTTTTATGCTCATACTCACTTAATTTTGTGAGTTCAGAATTAATTTCTTCAAATTTGTATTTTGAAATGAGTTCCTCCTTAGTGTTGTTTGAAACATTTTGGGACACCTTAGGTTCTAGATCAGAAATCAAGTCATCGATTTTATCAAAATCAGAAACATTGTAAAACAACTCATCAACACTTGAGTCCAGAGCATATTTCTCAGTTGTTTTCATATCAGAAATTTTCAAATGTGATTATCCAGACACAATCTTGTAATAAGAAATGTAATCACATTTCTCACTTGTTTGATCAGACGATGGGCTATATGTTATGACCACGGGAGCAGGAACTTGGTTAAGATTTTTAGACACATTACCCTTATCATTATGGTAAAGAAAATTGGTAAATGACAATGGGATTTGAAAAGTTTCAATTTTGTTGGTTAATTCAAAATTTTCAATCTTCAAATCAGATACAATCTTTTGATTATTAACCAAGTCCTTTTTTGCTGACACGAGCAATTCTGACTGCTTGCTGAATTCATATTTCTGAATACGCAATTACTCATGTAAGGACATCAATTCCTTTGTGGTTTCCTCCCATATGGTCTTACAAATTTCCATGTCCGCTTTGGTCACAGACAATTGATCAAACAATTTTGTTTTCTCATCTAAGAGATCACTCTTAGACTTAGCTTATTGAATACAAGTATCACATTGGAGAGAAGAAGATACCTTCGAAGTATCCGCCATTAAAGCACAAACTGATTCCTTGAGATTATTCCGTTTCAAAGCTCTGTTCTCCAATTTAAGACTATTATTCTCATCAGCTAGTTGTTGCATCTCCTCTTGCAAGGTGATGATTTTGTCACTAGCTTCCACAACATTCTTATGTGCTTTTTCATACTTTTGCTGTAAAGGATAGCTTCATTGAAATAATTCTTCAAATTCATTCACTGCATCTAGAGCTTCAGCTTCACAGTCTTTGATCAAAGCATCTTTTTCTTTCATCAGCACTTCTAAATCCTTTTTCAACAACAAAACTTCATCAGAATCATCATGTTCATGTATTGTGTTTGCCATAAAAGCATATTTTTCTTTAAGTTGTTTTTGAACATCTTCAATTGATTCTGTGATATCATTGGCTTCATCATCTTCAAAAGTCGATTCAGCCATTGTATCTTCATCCTGCACATGTTTGACAATTAAGGCAGAAGAATCAGTGACTTGATTTCCCAAATTATAAATCTTGTCATCTTGAGATACAAGAGCTTTAGTAGAATCAGTTTTAGAATTAGAGTTACTCCTTGAACTACATGTGTTGAATTTTGCATTGTTTGATGGAGCTTCAGCTTTGAAAGTGTATTTCTAGTATTCATGCTTCTTTGGTTGAGAGCATTCCCTCGCGAAATGACCAAAGTTGGAACAGTTGTAGCATCGAACTTTTGAATTATCAAATCCGATACGTCCACCAGAATTCAAATCTTTTCATCCTGTCTTCTTCAAAAACCTTTTCACTCTTCTAGCCAGCATAGCAAAGTGCCAGTTAATGTCCATCAACTCTAAATCATACGGGTCCACTTGATCATAACCTTCTTCTATTAGCTCAACATTGCTAACTTATCCAGTGATAACCCCATAGTATGATGATACTAGAGCTGATACAAGTGCCAAATAATATTCAGTTGTAGTCACGGACAAGGCAAGTTTACTAGCATTCATGGTATTGCTAGCAGGAATTGACACAGGACATCCTTGTGATCCATATCTTGATTCATAACTTTCTGATGTAGACACACTTCCAGCATGTGACACATTTCCAGCTACAAATGTTGTTGCTGGTGCAGAACTTGCATGTTTCTCAGATTTTCCAGATATTGTTACAGTATTTAAACCATAATACACATCTGGATTTTGAACTTCAGCAGGTGTGTTATTTACATTTTTCATCTCAAGATCCCTTGCTTGTAATTTTCCCAATAATTTCAAGAGTGTCAATGTTGAATATTCTTTGTCATTTGTAAGCATCAGAACATAAGGTTCCCATTTTGGTGGCAGTGCTTTGAGTAATTTTTCTTTCAACTCTTCATCTTCCTTATGGCAGTGCTTCAAGTAATTTTTCTTTCAACTCTTCATCTTCCTTCTTAATCTCAACATTATCCATTTAAGATTGAAGATGGCAAAATCTAGAAATCAACTCTGGAACACCCTCACCATCAAAATGTTTGAAATTATCGAATTCCTTTCGTAGAACCTTCTTCTTACTCTTTTTATATTGATCATTTCCTTCGCATCGTTCCTTCGTAGAACCTTCTCTTGTGCGTCGTGTGAAGTATCGAGCTACATCAAGTCAAAGATCAAGTTCAAGCCAAATGCTAACTGGCCGAACTTCTTCCGAACCTAGAGTTCGGACCGGCCGAACCTGGAGTTCGGACGTGGTTTAGCCAGCAGCTATAAATAGCTAGTTTGGTCTTTGTATTAGGGGGTTCTGAGCGTGCAAAATTCTGTTAAGTGTGTGTTTTCTAGAGTGTTTCTCTGTGTCTATATTCTGAGTGCTTACTAATTGTAATTATTCATTCTTGATCAATAAAAAAATCGGTTAATTACGTTTTGATCTCAGAATAGCTAGATTGAGTAGACGATTCGATGCTCACGCATTTTCAAGTGGTATCAGAGCTTTCTGGTTCACTCTACTGATCTGTGGTTGCTATTTTTGGAGTTTTTTGAAACGTTTTGGTGTATCTCGAGTTTCTTTTCGTGGTTTCAATCAATTCTATCGAGATTATCGTGTCAAATTTGCTCCTAAATCATTCCTTATCATTTTTCTCTATCCACTGTTGCAAATTTCGTCAAAATCAGTCAAAAATCGAGCGTTTTTGAAAAACTATGTCGAAGTTCGGACTGTTCAGATCGAGTTCGGACTAACCGCTCCGAAGCTCTAGTTCGGACGGAGTTCGATCCGAGTTCGCTGAGAGTTCGGTCAGTGTTCGGAGTTTTTCTCATTTGGTAGTAGTTCGGTCGAGGTTCGGAGAGGGTTCGAAGCTTGTTCGGAGGAGGTTCGGAAAGAATTCGGACCTAGTTCGGAACACAGGTTCAAGTTTGGAACAAGTTCGGCCAACCAGATTCCAATTTTTCAACAATGTCAGAATTTCTAGCTTTTGCCGCGATGCAGAACGCAATGCAGACCATGTTGAACTTTGATAATGAAATCGGAACAAGTCAGAAAGTTCCAAAATTATTAAAGTTGGAAGATTACCAAAATTGGAAGCAACGATTTTCGGCTTATATTAGTACGAATGATATCGATTTGTGGATTCCAATCAAGAAGCTTTATCAACATCCGACTGATGCGGGAGATTTCAAGGAAGTTCATACTTTTGATATTTCTGAACGGAAAGCATATGAGCTTGAACAAAAAGCTTTTGGTTATCTTACAATGGCATTACCTACTGAATTGTTACATCTATTTAGTACTTGCAAGAAATCAAAGCAATTGTGGGATGCTCTATCAGCAAGATGTGAGGGTAATGATGATTACAAGAAAAGTCGAAAGAAAGTGTTGAATAAAGAATTTGATAATTTTCAACATTATGATAATGAAAACATTACTGCTCTTGTTTCACGGTTTTCACATCTAATTAGTGAGCTAAAAGTGGTTGGAATTGAGAAAACTGATGTTGATTTGAAGGAAAAGATTATGGAAGCTTTGCCTGAAAAGTGGGAAAACTATGTTTTGCCACTCACTCATGATAAAGAATATTCTACATTAACATTTCACAAGCTTACTGGGAAACTTCATGCTCGGGAAATGGAAATGTTAAACTCTAAGAAGTCAACTGCTACTTTAAAAATCTCTGAGTTGTACCATGGTGAGAATACGGCAAGCATGAATGCTAAAGCTAAGCCAAATCTGAGTTCTGCACCAAGTGTTGCTTTTATGGCTGGAGGTTCTGGAAATTCTGATAATAATTCATCACGGGGTTGTAGCTTTACAATTCCAAATTCATCAAGTCAGAATGCTTTTTCTGCTGATTCAACAGAGGACTATGCCAAAATGATTGTTGCATTGATCTCATCATCTTTTGGTTTGGTTATTAAGAATGTTGATGATGCTAAACTAACACGGGATGATCTTGATGCATTGGATGATGATCAATTGAATGAATTGGATTTATCCTGGCAGTTTGCTATGCTAAGTCAAAGATCAAAAAGGTTTTTCAAGAAAAATGGAAGAACTACTTATGATTTTAATGGAAATTTGGGTTTTGACAAATCAAAGTTGAAATGCTACAAATGTTCAAAGCTTGGACATTTTTCCAAAGAATGTCGACAAGCACAAAGTAGCAAGCCTGGTTTTTCTCAACCATCTTCCAGTAACACCGGCAAGACAACAGCTTTAACAGTTCAACATGATGCTATTTATGATTGGGGTAAACAGTTTGGATGTGACTTATCAACTTTAATTGTCACTCATGATCTACAAGAAGATTATTGTTCAGATACAAGTTCTGATACTAATTCAACACCGGGTTCTTATGAATCTGCTGAAAATTTGGAGAGTCTGATGAAAGAAAATGCATCGTTATTAAATAAAATTCAAAAGCATTCTGAGGAATTCAATTTGGTTAATTCAGACTTGAAGATTTTTAAGGAACGTGAGAGAGAGTTGGTTTTGAAGAATGAATGTATGACTACTGAGATCAAATTGCTGAATGAAGTTTTAGAGATTTCTAAACAAGATAAAAAAGATGTTGAAGCTGCAAAAGCAAAGATATGTAAAGAAAGGGATGAGGTGGTAAAAGAAGTTAAGAAATGGAAGGATGAAGCGGAGGATACTGCTAATGATTTTCATAATTTTTTTGATAAGTCCAAA
This sequence comes from Deinandra increscens subsp. villosa, assembly GCA_039602395.1. Lineage (NCBI taxonomy): Eukaryota > Viridiplantae > Streptophyta > Magnoliopsida > Asterales > Asteraceae > Deinandra > Deinandra increscens. The sequence goes on from JBCNJP010000027.1 coordinate 61,979,118, forward strand.
ATCAAGCTTGATTTGCATACAAACGAATGTTGAAGAATCTGCTGCTAAGATTGAAGCATATCAAGTTGAATGGAAAAGTTGTTGGATAAAAAACGAGAGTTGGTTAGTGTAAATAAAGTTCAAACTGCAAATCTTGAGATTCAAAAGAGAAATGAGGATAAATTGAGAAAAGAGTTGTTTGAAGGCATGGAAAATCTTCGTATGTAGAAATTTGAAACTCATAAAGTTGCGAAGCGATTGATAGCTAATGAGAAAGAGTTAGCTGAAGCTCAAAAGCAAAAATCTGATCTCAAAATTCAAGTCATTGATGCTAATAGATTGTTCAACAATGTTTCAATTTCTCAAGTGTTTACAAGCTTCTTAGCTAATGATGCAAACTTTGAGAAAACGTTTGATAAAACTGCATCACCCCCTGCTCATATCAAAGAAGTAAAGGAACCGGTTGAAGAATTTGATTATTCAAAGGTTTCATCATCTAAGTCTGAGGAAGAAACAGTTGTAAAGAAAAAGAAAAAACAAGAAGAATAAGAAGAAAAAGGGAAAGAAATCTGAGATTCCTCCAGTTCCAAAATTTGTTTCTGGTTCATCTTCTGCAGATAATGAGAAATTAGCTACTTTTAGTGACAAGATTCGTTCTCAACCTGAATTTGATGAGACGATCTTCTATGATAAGAAGAAAGTGACTGATGTCAAGGCTGAATTTACAAGATTAGCGAAGAATGGTCACCAAATTCAAATTCTATGGAAAATATTTCTGGTAAAACTATTGGTTTGGGTTTTCATGGGATATAAGATAAAGATGAGGAGGTTCCAGCATCAACATCACACACTTTGAAGAAGTTTAAAATGAAACAGGCGAAAAAGGATATCTTTAAGGCAGAAAAGATTCAACCTGAAAGATTTTACAAACTTAAAGGTTCCGAGCAGATTTTCTCTGATAAAGAATTTCCTCTTCATTGTGTTGATGCAAGGAAGATTTAAGAAGTTTTGGTCCAAGATGTGGTTCCATCAAACATGAAGAATCAAAAGGCTAACATTTTGTCTGATGATTTCTATTCTCGGAGCCCAACATCTAAATGGGTTCATGATCACCACCGACAGGTATATGGTTCTATCTCTAATCATGCTCGAGATATTCATGTTTGTTGTTCTTCGCAGGTACCTCAAAAGTGGGACAAAACAAAATGAATATGTTATATCTGCCACCAAACAGGGCATATGGCAAAAGATTGTCCACTGCCTGCTGATTCACCTCAGAGGTTTCATCAGAAACCAGTTTTTGTTAAATCTGCTCAAACAAAGTTCTTTGATGAACGGGGTAGAGTTTTTGATGAAGTTGAACCAACATTTTTTCTCAAACAAAAACGTTTTCTTCCTATGATTCAAAAGGCTCAAAATGTAGGTTCATCATCACAGTCACCTGTGATAAGATCATCAAAAGCTGAATTACCAAAACAACAACAATGGAAACCTAAGGTCGTTTCTAAGCAATACCAGGACACTTATGAACTAATCAGTTTGACCAGTGTGCAGGTACTTCTAGAAGACCTATCGACGATTGAAAGGCTGTTGATGGAGGAGTATTCTGCTTAACTTATATTTCATGATAAATATTTTCTAACTTGTAAATTGTTTGAAATTCTAAAACTGCAAATTATCCATGTTGATTGATCAATTTTCTTTACTTACATTTTGAAAAAGCCAAAAAAAAAGAATTTCGTTTTTGTGTAAAATGAAAATCCAAAATAAGAGTTTTCATTTTAAGGGAGAAATGCATGTAAGGGGGAGAAAATTGCATGTAAGGGGAGAAAATTGCTAAAAATGCATGTTATGGTAAGAAGGTGAATACATGCAAAATATATAAGGAAGGTGAATACATGCAATATATAAAATTGTGAGAAATTGATCATTGGGAAATGATGGTACATTGGCTTACGTATCTGACTCATGGATAAAATAGATGAAAGAGCCATAAGCTCATTGCTTGATGTGCTTGGTAGGCTCAGCAAATCAGAAAGTATTCAGATGTGATATTCACTAAATACTAAGGCTTGATCAAGTGGACAACATCTTGATACGTATTTCATGACACAAAAAGAAAAATAAATGTGAAAATAGTAATGAGAAGTCACTGTGTATACATGCGTTCATTTTGCAAAGATTTAAACTTGTTTGATTTTCTTTATTTTGTCAAACGATTGGACTTTCTCTGCGTGTTCACAAGATCGACCTGATTGTTGTTCGTTTGACGTTCTGCTTTATTTTCTTTGGTGTTTCGTATAACTCATCGGACTTTCTCTGCGTGTACGGGAGTACCGATCTGATTGTTGTTGAGTTATACAATTTCAACTTGTTTTGTTTTTCTTATTTTGTTAAATTCGAGGCCTTATCTACGTATCGAAAGATCGACCTTAAGGTAGACGATTTAGCGTTCTTCTTTTTTTTTTTTGCATGGAACACAGTTGACGATATCATGAAAAACATTATGCGTTGTGAAATATCACAAGTGCTATCACACAAAAGGAAAAAGAAAAAGAGAAAAAAGTCTGAATATGTATGATAGTGTGGGGTACACTGGTCAAAGCAAATCTAATCAATACTTTAACATATCCAGATGTTATAAGTATTATTCTGTATGAGTTTAAGATGGATAAATTATACCAGCAGTCAACATGACTTGTGAGCTTCAATTAATTGAAATTGAAGTGTAGTTCAGTGCGTGATGATCAATATGATCCCATATAGTGATCTTTCTCATACCAAAAATAGTGTCTGATTCTGTATTGCAATTTCATTTCATATCAAGAAAAGCACAAAAGATTTTCGGTGTGTTTTAGCATAAATCTTGAAAAATCAAAAAGATTTTAGGTTTGTTTTGATATAAACTTTCTAAAAACCAAAAAGATTTTATTTCTGCTTTATTTTCGATCTGATCAACACGTGATAGAAAATCAATTTTTAAAATCATATCTTGGAGTCTCGAAGAGAGGTTTTGCGCCAAGATTATTTAAATGTTTGAGTAGGTAGCTAAAGTGCACAAGATCACAACTTCAAGTCTTCTGAAGCTGTTGACAAAAGACCAGAGATACACCAGATGTCATCAAGTTTTCAAGTTCAAGTTTCAATCGAGTTGAGGAGGAGTTTGTTCGAAGATTCATTTCATTGGACGAACGGATTCTACACTTGAGGGGGAGCTTGATTGATGATACATATTTGATGATGTTGAAGATATACTGCACACGACGAGGGGGAGTTTGTTGATACTTGATATGTGCGTCGTGTGAAGTATCGAGCTACATCAAGTCAAAGATCAAGTTCAAGCCAAATACTAACTGGCCAAACTTGGTCCGAACCTGGAGTTCGGACCAGCCGAACCTGGAGTTCGGACGTGGTTTGGCCAGCAGCTATAAATAGCTAGTTTGGTCTTTGTATTAAGGGGTTCTGAACGTGCAAGATTATGTTTGTGTGTCTTTTCTAGAGTGTTTCTCTGTGTCTGTATTCTGAGTGCTTACTGATTGTAATTGTTCATTCTTGATTAATAAAACAATCGGTTAATTACGTTTTGATCTCAGAATAGCTAGATTAAGTAGACGATCCAATGCTCACGTATTTTCAGATTTAACCCAACAGGACACGAACCAGTACACAAACTCAAACGAACTAGTGGTTCAGAGCAGTTATTCAGCCGAACTACCACTTTGGACGACGGTTACTTTGAGTCACATGAACTTAGACGAACAGGAAGGAAAAATGGACGTTTTACACACCGAAACGATCAAACGAACCAGGAGGACTTGAAAATTAACAATTTGATGTGAGCAACACTCAGAACTGATCAAATTTTCAATAATTGCAAGTTTTTGAGATGAAAAAGTAGAAGAAAATTTCGAAAATGTTTCGTTTTTCAACAAAAATGACTAGTATCGAATGAGCAGCAACCAAATGCTCTGATACCACTTGAAAGTGAGCGGGAGGCGAGTTGTGCACAACTCTAAGCCATTTTATCAATGAAACAAACAATAACGAGGTAAATAAGACTACCAAGAACATGTTACAAAAGACTTAGAGTACAGTTCTGGAAAACGCCTTAGAATACACACACTTAAGGAGACTCGTTTTTTAAATCTAAACACAATCTACTATATATAAGAAATTGATCACCCGAACTGGACTTTTCCTGAACTGGCAGTTTGGGTGCCAGTTCGTCCAGCGTTCGGGTGCAGTTTGTCTATGTAGGTTTAGACTTGAACTTTTCTTCTGTAATCTTCTATCTGATCCAGCATCTTGCAATTTTCATGTATCAACAAACTCTAACCATCCCGATGAACTGTAACTATGCGGATGAACTATAACTAGAGAAGCATGTTCATCCAGGTGAACAAGAATCTTCCGTATCAACTCAATTTCAGATCTGTACCTTATCTTTCTACCTCTTAGATGAGTTTGATTGAAGAGATTGTTTCCCCAATGTATTGTGCGCAGAATTGACCATGTCCTACGTACAATTCAATAATTAGCTAGTTAATTAATTAATTAATTATTGGTATGTGTATATATATATATATATATATATATATATATATATATATATATATATAATTTATCCCTTACAGAATTCACAGCTTTATTTGGTCCACCAAGTTGTCGTTGATTAATCATTTGGTTGTTCATAAACGCCATCAGCACCTCAATTCATTCATCTTGTTCTTCAAGCTTAGAATTGAGGTGATCAACCTCTTCATCTTTTTTCAAACGCAGCGATTTCTCGTTCTTGAGTTCCGCCTCAAGTTTTTCGATACGCTCTTTTGATCGCCCTTTTGGAGCACCATGCTGCCAATATTGACGGGAATTCACTCCATAACCCATACCTTTTACGAATCCACCCCTTTCCTTGCCAAGGACCATTTTCAGGGCATCCGTTCCCGGTTCTTCAGTAAAGGATCCCGCTTTTATTTGTGTTTCTTTCTTGGCCTGCAGTAATTAATTTAGTTAATGTAGTGAGATGCTATTAATTTTTAACATGTAAATTGTTAGGTATATATATAGAAATTAAACATACTATTTGCTCTGCTAGGCCGTTCATCACAGGCCTCTTGTATTCCCCCTCTTTGTTTACCCTTGCTTTCCTCCACATAAGAGCTCGATTGGGGTCCTCATCAACTTCAATCTCTTTGTTTTGTACCTTGTATTATAATAATATATATCAGACTTGAAACATACATTGCAGGTTCTTAACCATGACTGGCCGGATGTAACACTCTTAATTAGCTTATTACCATTTTTTTCTTACAGAAAGGCATATCCTCCCCGGCCCATGGTATGATCATAAGTATACTATGCTCGAACATGTTTTGCACTAGTTGACATAGCCTTTCCAACAGAACAATAGGATATATAATTATAATCTCATTAATTATAACACTTAGCTCAATTAATGAAAGTTGTAGTTTCAATTGAATAAAAACCTAGAATTCTTTAGATTTTGTATATTGTACAAATCTGTCCCAATCTTGTTATTCCACAATACCAAAATACGGCTTTGGAACTTTCACAAGCACCTTTGGTTTTGCCAGGTTGGGAAGAACGTATTTTTCACGCAATTTTCTTCTAAAACCCTTAGCAACCCACCAAGCATTACCATAATAGTATCCTTTCGACACTTATCAACCTCGAAATATTTCTTAAAAGATAACATAGAGTTTGTAGTCACATGGAATTCAATAACAAACTTCATGTGAGAAAATGTTTAATCTGTTTCATAACCTGAATCAGAGCCCACATTGTCTTCTTGCTGTCTGTTGGCACCTTCTTCCAATCGGGATACTTCAATCCAACCTCTGCCCTTACAGTATCTCCTTTAAAACTTTGATCTATGCTCCCCGATAACCCTTCCAGCATTGTCAAATGTTAGTGGCCATTTTTCCCACCATTGTTACTAAATTTGGCACGCTACTTTACCAACCGCGACAACCCCCTCTTGTTATTTGTAGTTTGGGGAGCAGAGGTTGTGGGTTCCTCATTCTCATTCTCAGTATGAACCTCATCCTCGACTTGGGTGTCATCGTTTATCATTTCCTCTTCTTCTGATTCCTTATTACATTCCCTTTCACTGTCATAATTTTCATGGCGTTCGTCTTCTGAATATTCATTATATTGATCCTCGTCACTGTCCCTTGAATAATCATTAGTGTCCTTCAATGCTTCACCTTCACGCTCCATTGTAAATGAGATGAATCCTAAAATGAAATAAATAGGGAATGAAATAAATGCGATGTAATATTTGAGATGAAATAAATGATCTACTGAAAATGACAATGAAATTAATACTGAATGAAATTTGGTAGTGATCTCCTGAATATTTTAGTGTGATGAATCCTGTAGAGGGAAGAAGAGAGTGATGAATCGTTTTGGTGATAAAATTTTGGTGAGAGGGAATAGGAACTGATCAATGGTGGGAATAATTTGGGGATTAATATGATCGATCCGGGTGAAAGCATCTCACCTAATAAGGACGTGAAAACATTTATCTTATTTAATATAAACTCAATTAATTCCAGACATAGATATAATAGTATTTTAAACATACATTTAAAATGATCTTTAAATGTAAAATGGAATATTAAGTAATAAATTTAATGATAATTGTATCCTAATGAATTTGTATACGTAAAGTAAAAAAGGATGTCAAGTACTACAGACATACCACACACACACACACATATATATATATATATATATATATATATATATATATATATCTTTCAATGTGTTGCAATATATACATTATCGGTTATATATTATACACACCTTATTGGGACTCATTGGTCCCAATTGACCCTCATTTCCCCTAACACACCTTATTGGTCCTATGTACACCTTATTGGTTATATACACACCTTATTGGGACTCATTGGTCCCAACTGACCCTCATTGCCCCTAAACACACCTTATTAGGCCATCATTGGTCCTAAACATAACTAATTGACCCATTTGACCCGAAATTTACCCATTATTTTTTATCATAATTCTTCAAGATGTTAATTATTTAGAATTATAATTCGCCAAAATTTAAGGTATCTGTTGATCCGTTCTGTTCATTGTGTTTAGGGTTTTTGTTTAACAAAATGGAGATTATGTGAACAGATTACATATTTACCTAAAATTATGCATCAGTTGTTGATCGGATTGTAATTGTTGATCATCTCTGTTTTCGAGGATTAGGATTTTTGTTTAACGGAATGAAGATTGTGTGAACAGATTACATATTTACCTAAAATTATGCATGAGTTGTTGATCGGATTGCAATTGTTGATCGGCTTTGTTTTCAAGGATTAGGGTTTTTGTTTAACAGATTGATTTCATAAACAAAAATAGACAAACAAGTATATAACAAAAAGTGGATTTCATACTACTGATTCTAATTCCATACACAAAATTGTTTCCTAATTTACATGTTCAGTCCTAAAAAAACAAAAGACAGAGCAGTTGTGGGTTGAGGTTCACGGGAACCTAGTTTCTATCTCCTCCATCAACTCCAAATGCCTACTAAGAGCTTCTTGCCTCAGTAGAACCCACATTTGAAGCCTGGAATTGGAGACGTGTATTTCTTCTACCAGAAAAGTTGCCATCTGGTATCTAGATGGACTTGGTGGCACTGTAACTACTTGGTTGAGCAGGGCCAACCCGTCTAAGATAGTTTGTCTCTCTGTCGTGATAATCACCCCGTACCGGTCCAAGGTAGCAATAATCTTTGTCTGCAAATAATTTCAACTAGTTCTTTTAATTTTGCCATTTTGAGAAGGATTTGATAAGGAATTTGAGAAAGGGTTTGATAAGGATTTTGAGAAGGGTTTGATAATGATGGTGAGAAGTTTTTGTCATTAGGCATGGTTATATGTGCAACTCACTTGAGTATGCCTAAGGTCAAATGTCTAATCACTAGAGTATACCAAAGGTCTGATTTTATTGAACACATTATAATTAACTTCGCACTTGTAACAAAAGAATAAAAAATAGGGGTTACAAGTTAGGCCAGGGGGTTTTCTCATCAGTGGTGAGTTTCCTCCTGATGGGGATTGGAGATGATCGGGTTGGTGGTGTAATGTCCCGTCAGTGATCCAAATTTGTTGTTCAAATATATTTTCACATGTTCTCCAAGTTAAACTGAAATTTTTACACGTTATCAAAAAACCAATAAAATATTAATCACACGATCCGAAATTATCTAAAATTACTTTCATGCATTCTTAAAATATTAGTGTTTCAGAGAAGAACAAAACCGAAAGAACTAGAATTCCTTAGGAAGAAGAGTTCATCCGGGTTGAGAGAAGATGAACAGAAACGTATGAATTGACTGGAATTAACAAACAGTTAAGTGAAATTAATATAAAGGTTAAACATATTACAGAAACAAAATAAAACAAAATATTTGGTTTAAACACTTGACCCACACAAGTCACAACCCCCTCATCAAGGAGTTCCATTGTATTCAGCGGCCCTACGTTTGATAATAACTGCCTCTTTCATTACATATTAATTAGTAATCCAGAATGTCACACCCTCAAAAATCCACTTGCGGAATACCACCGCTGGGGGCGTGACAAACCAGGATCGCAGTCCATTAGTTACACCAAACAATCAGTAACCAATAAAAACGTTTCATATTTCATTAAATATAAATTCAGAGTGTTACAATTGCGGAAGCATAAATACAATTAAATTATTTATGTAAAAACATCGTCAACCAAGGTGACGTCGCTTGTTCAAAGACACTAAAAGTGTTTCAAGACTCCTGCATGCGTACTCGTGATACTCGATTATCTGCAACCTGAGAATAACATGCTAAAAAGTGTCAACACAAAGGTTGGTGAGTTCACAGGTTTATCAGTTGAAAAACAGTTCAAGTTCAGTTTATGATTGATTGTTCAACAACAATCAAGTGGAGTTTAAGATTGACTATTCAACAACAGTCAAGTTGAGTTTAAGATTGATTGTTCAACAACAGTCAAGTTGTACGAGCATAATCACTAATATATATCAAATAGCTAGCTAGGCTATATACATGAAACTTCGCACGTTGATGGTCACCGAAGCTAACAGTTGTTTATAGTTTGCCTTATTGTGTTTAGGACGAATATAACACCCGTTCGATATCCAATCGTGTCAGCGCGACTGACCCGGGTGGGGTTTGTCAGACCCAGTAGTACTACAATATATTTCCTGCTATCGTCATTAATACTAACAGTACCATAAGAAGGACTTTGTTGTATCAGTGTGCTTCAAGTACTTCAAGCGATATATAAAAGTCTAATTATCTCAGTTGTATAATTCATGCATGTTAATCTCCCCCAACAGGATTTAAAACAGTAAAATGGGGCCGTGAAACTCACCTTTGGGTGCATAGCAAATCCAGATAATAACAACAGCAAGTGGCAAATATCAGGTCTTGTGTACTCTACCAAACACCTAACGAGCATATATACATAAATGTGCGTTCAAACAATTGTGACTTAGTCTAGACCAACGTGGAAGGATAAATAATGTCAAACGACGACAAGAAAAAGATTCTTAAGTCCAAAACGAGTCGAGGTTGGCACATAGCCGATAACACGACGATTATGAAAGTCGAGAAAAGTGTATTATTAACTAATAATATATGTCCATGAAATCGAATAACAAAATGCGTATATATATACACATAACCAAATATATAATTTTATCAATAACGAGGACTCAAAATATACTTATAGATTTGCGTAAATATATATCTAACATTTAGAATGTTTGTATCGGACGATACGACAAAATATATTATTAGTATACGTAGATTTTTTTTTATATAAATATAAGAGGTATAACAATGTTCGTTTTATATTTTCCCAAATACGTATATTTATATACTTTTCAAATATATATTCTATTGCAGATCCATGTCAAATAACCAATGTTTTATATAATAATCATATTATATAACCAACGAGATAAAAACAAAACGAAGATAACAAGGGTTACGAGAGTTTCTATCGTTCATAAGAACATGAAGAATGATTGATGATAGGTTTTAGGCTAAACAAGTTCATAGAACAAAAATTAAAACAAAACAAGAAAAACCAGAGGTCACTGGGTTCGAATCCGTGACCTCCCGAACACACAACAGTGCCCTAACCACTAGGCTATCAGCTATTTTGGTGAAATATACGGTGGCTAGAACCGGATTTTTAAAAGAAAACAGAAAAATATTGGGTGCGGATAGGATTCGAACCAGCGACCCTTCAAACACAGATCACAAGTCTAGCCATTGGGCTAGACCCTGAGGACAGATTTTGAACCGTAAAACAAATATATGACCTGATCAGTCTCGCTGTCATCTTCTTCAATTTTAAAAACCCTACTGTTTCTGACCACCATTAATAAAAAAAACGAAAAAAAATTACAGGAGGTATGTGCGGACATCTGGACGAGAGTTAATGCATCAAATCGATCGTAAGGGGGTTTAGATTTACCTTGGATGTGAAGCGATGAAGGAAACACGAATAAACGAGCAACCTCGGAATCGAACCCGAATCCGTCATCGAAACCGTGTGTGATGCCTCTAATGCTCCTGTGATCACTCGATGATGATGTCGAACCAGAAGACTCCTCCCTTTTGGACGAACTTGCAGTGGCGGATACACGCAGATGGCCGGATTTCTCGCCGGCGGTGGTTATTCTTCGAAGGTTTGAAGGACGAGGTGGAGAGAAAGAGCTGCGTCCCCCCCCCCCCTTTTTTTTTCTTTCATTGCACTCAAACGGTTTAGGAGGTTGATATTGGTTAACAACGGATGGATTGTAACCGGTTCCAATGATCGATCGTATTAAAGCGGTGGTTACCGAATGAAGTAGCCGAAGGTCGGACGTTACCAAGATAATTCACAATTCACTTTGAAGTATCAGCAGATCGGTCCCTCCAAGTTTTGTTAATATCCAGATCAGCCCCCGTGCTCAATTAAATAGAAAATGAGTTTCAGAAATGGCAAAGTTGATCCCCAGAAGTTCACAACCGCTAACTAATCCTAACGAGACTAATGGAGTATAACTTTAATGAACACCACCTGTCACATACAATCATAGAATAACGTGTGCATGTATGCATATATATATATATATATATATATATATATATATATATATATGTGTGTGTGTGTGTGTGTATGTATGTGTATGTGTCACATAAAATGACAAAGCATTCATATATAATCTTAAAATATGATTTACATAAAATCATAAAATGTAAAACTTCTAGACTCAAGCGCATGCTCGTATAGTGATGGTTACACAACCCTAGTTGCTAAGGTCAACACAAGTCAGACACATAAATGTTCACACAATATTTATAACCATTAAAGTAAATGTTCTCACGACATTTATATCAGTTTAAGTTTATTTAAATCAAGAAAGAGCTGAAAAGACGGATTGTCACACAGAACAACTTTCAAACCAGAACAATTACTCTTTAATCTGTAACCCTAAAGAGGTTAATCATTTCCCACACTTTTAGAAGCTTGAAATCTTCTCCGGCTTCATGCAAGTAGTTTTCGAACGCAATGAACAACATGTCTTCTTTGGTTTGGTTCTCCTCTCCATTCTCTTTGCATATCCCGTTGAATGTTTTGATTTTCTGGTCCATGTCTAGCCATTTTGATCTTACGACGCTTGTGTCACGGTACTTGTCAGAACGTTCCATAGCAATATGAAACTTTATGTTGACATCCAGCCAAAAGAGAATCGTGTCTTCGTTGTTAGGATCACCTAATTGATCGGTAAACATCAACTTAGTTAATTAATATATATAAAACTATATAAATAATAAAATAATAAAATGATTGGTATAGAGAAAAATAAACTTACTAAGTAAGGGAGAGTTTGTAGGCAACACATAGTCCTTATACTTTACGTCCAACCAGGCTCGGTACAACGCCAGTTCTTCCTGTTGTGTCCATTCTTCTGCCATCTTGATCGAAGAGTATAAATTAAAGGGGGAGAAAGAAGTGTGTATGAAAGTGGTGGTCTAATTTAATGGTTAATTGATTAACTTGTTTATATAGAGTGGTTGAAGGTTTTGAAATTTCAAAACAAATAACGGAAAAGTGAAATTAGACGTTACTAGTTACATCATCTGTTTGGGGTTTTTAAAATTTCCAAAATAAACGGTAAAAAGTAACGCAATAAGGACTCGAGCACGGAACATGGTATGTTAATCAAAAGCGCTTCTACCACCTCAGCAGCACCCTGAGTTAGAAGCTACTTTTTATTATAATTTATTTAAATATGATTCTAACTGGGCCCGCTAAATTCTAAAAGAGGCGGAGTAAATTAATGAGCGAATTCAATTGAAAATTTCACATATCACTCTCAATTTCCCCAATTCCCCGCTCCTCATTTCTCCATTGCTCATTAATCGACAGAATTTTCCCTCCGTCCAATTACTTCTCCAATAAACAGGTTCACATTAATGATTATTGAAAAGGGTTTTTAGTATTAATCGTTTTTAATAATCTTTGTTGTTGTATCTGTTAGCAAAAGAAACATGGATAAGTCTTGGATGATAACCAGTAGAACCACGAAATCATATACCGCTTGAATTAAATCATTCTTAAAGTTTGCAGTTACCAATTTGAAAAAAAGGAAATTCCATGTCCTTATGTTAAATGTCTAAACCATTACTTTATTCTATTGATGAGGTAGAATATCATTTGTTTTCAAAGGGGTTCGATCTGACTTATACAAGTTATTTGCCTTGGTTCAACTACTGAACTTGAAGACTAAGCATGGAGCATCAGATACGTTTTTTAGTGAACTTTTAGTTTTGCTAAAACAGATGCTACCTGAAGGTAATGAAATTGTGAAAATACATACGAGGCCAAGAAGATTGTGAAGTCAATGGGTGCAGGGTACACCAAGATACATGTGTGTATCAATGATTGTATTCTTTAGAGGAAGGAGAACAAGGACCTAACTGTATGTCCAACTCGTGGTCAGTCCAGGTGGAAGGTGGATGAGAGGACTAAGAAACTATATGATAATACTCCTACAAAGGTAATGTGGTATTTCCTCCATCATTCCAAGATTGAAACAACTGTTTTAAGTGAAAACCACAACGAAGATCTAAGATGGCATGCCACCAGTTCTAAAATACCCGGTTTGTTACGCCACCCATCCGATTCACCGGCATGGAAAGCCATAGATGACAGATATCCCGAAATCGCTAACGATCCTAGAAGTCTTCATTTTGGTATTTCAACTGATAGGGTCGACGTGAATTGAGGCAACAGAAATCACAGTGTGGTTGGTTCTATCAGTCATTTACAACCTTCCACCATGGTTGTGTATGAAAAGAAAGTTCATTATGCTTTCTTTATTAATATCAGGAGCACCTGGAAACGATATTGATGTGTTTTTCGAATTATTGATTGATGACTTAGAGCTGTTATTTGAGGCAAGTGTGGAAACATATGATGCGTATGCGCAAGAACAATTTACTATGCGTGTAGTTGTTTTATGGAAGATTAATGATTACCCTGTACTTTGTACACTTTGTGGTTGCCCGTACAGTGGATTCAATGGTTGTGTGGTATGTCGGGAACAAACTAAATGCATTAGGCTTCCTTTCTTAGCCAATCAGTGTCATGCTGGTCACAGAAGATATCTAACACATAAGCATGCCTTCCGAAAGCAAACAGAGGCCTTCAATGGTAAACAAGAGTTGTAAGATGCTGCAGATCCTATGACCGGGGAACAGATATACAACGAAGTTCGACATATTAGGAATAAATGGGGAAAGGGATTAAGGTGTACTGATTCAGAAATCCCAGAGACCTCAACCAGAAGAGGGGGGAAGATTGATAAGAGAAAAAGAAAGAACAAAGAGAAGCCACAATATTGGAAGAAATTCAATATATGGTTTCGAAGACTTAGATATTGGAGGCATAATAGTGTCCAACATTACATTAATTTCATGCATATTGAAAAGAATGTGGCTGAGAGTCTTGTTGGAACTCTGCTCAACCTTCCTGGAAAGACAAAGGATTGACTGAATGCTAGAAAGGATCTGAACTTTTTGCAGTTAAGACTAGAGTTGCAGACTAAGTAGAACAAGAACAATATAGTACTTCCTGCAGCGTGTTACACGTTACAAAAAGATGAAAAGGAAAAGTTTTGTGATACGTTATATAACTTGAAGGTTCTACAAGGCTATTGTTCTAACTTTTCTAGTTTGGTTAGTCTAAAAGACAAGAAACTTGTGGGCTTAAGTCACATGATTATTATATGCTGATGCAACAGTTTATGCCAATTGCAATTCGTTCAGTCATGCCTAAACAGACAAGATATGCTATTATCAGGCTTTGTTTTTTTTCAAATCAATACGCAGCAAATAGATCAACGTCGAAGAACTAGATAAATTACAAGCAGATCTTTCTGTCACACTATGCATGCTTGAGAAATATTTCCCGCCATCATTTTTTGATGTTATGCTTCATTTGACGGTGCACCTTACTAGGGAGGTAAAATTATGTGGCCCAATATGCTTTCGATGGATGTATCCATTTGAAAGGTGTATGAAGGTAATTAAGGGCCACGTGATAAACAAAACTTATCCAGAATGGTGCATTGCTGAGGAAAACATTGTAAAACAAACGATTGAGTTTCTCAGCGAATACCAAAAAAACATCACAACTATTGGTATTCCACCAAATAAGCATAGCAGTGCAGATGGAAGTCATGGGTCAGCTGGTAGATCAGTTGAAGTCTCTCCAAAGCTCCTATCGAAAGTGCATTTATTTATGTTGCTAAATACGCATGAAATTGAGCATTATATCGAGTAAGTAATTTAGATTATTAACATTTTTTGATATGTTTAATTAATTATAAACTTTTATAGATAAGTTCAATTCATGTAACTGCAGAGAACACATGAAATTTTTGAAAAAGGAACATCCTGGTAGTAGACTAAATGAGCTGATGAAGAAGCTGAGAACAACATTTGGTAAATGGTTACGCAACAAGGTCAGCTAAATTTGCTTATTGTTTTAATTCCGGATGAACTGTAACTTTCCTGAACAACTGACCTGAGTTGTCTGGAACAACTCTACTTTCTATCTGGATGAACTGTAACCTTACTGGTGAACTGAAACTATTTTCTTATTATTTTAATTCCGGATGAACTGTAACTTTCCTGAACAACTGACCTGAGTTGTCTGGAAGAACTCTATTTTCTATCCGGATGAACTATAACCTTCCTGGTGACTAAAACTATTTTCTTATTGTTTTAATTCTGGATGAACTCTAACTTTCCTGAATAACTGACCTGAGTTGTCCGAAACAACACTATTTTCTATCCGGATGAACTATAACCTTCTTGGTGATCTGAAACTATTTTCTTATTGTTTTAATTTCGGATGAACTGTAACTTTCCTGAACAATTGACCTGAGTAGTCCGAAACAACTCTATTTTCTATACGGATAAACTATAACCTTCCTGGTGAACTGAAACTATTTTCTTATTGTTTTAATTTCCGGATGAACTGTAACTTTCCGGAACAAATGACCTGAGTTGTCCGGAACAACTTTATTTGATTTTCGGAAGAACTATTATCTTCCTATTCCTAATGAACTCTCCTGATGAACCTACTATGAATTTTAGGTTGAAAAGAAGATGGCGGATTCCCCAAAAACTATATCAGAGACCGTTAGGTGGATTTCACATGGTCCACACAGAAGCGTGAGGAAATACGAAGTATATGACATCAATGGCTATTCACTTCGTACAAAAATCTCGAGACGGTAGGGTTTACCAATACAGCGGGGTTGGTGTAGAGGTAACTGACATGCACATCTCTAACGAGGTATTAACCTATGGACAAAAACCTTACTATGGGGTTTTAAAAAGGATATGGCTACTACAATACCATATTAAAAGCATCCTTATGTTTATGTACGACTGGGTTGAGAATACACATGGGGTCAAAAAAGATAGTATTGGTTACGCTTTGGTCAACCTTAAAAGGCTAGGTCACAAGGAGGACCCGTTCATTTTCGCGTCACTCGCATGACAGTTGTTTTACGTCAAAGACCAGCTGGATAAAAAACTGCATATTGTCTTTATGACACCTCCCAGAAATTACAGAGATTATTATGAAGACGATGCCAATGAGGACTTTAGTATGGTAGTTTTTCCTCACAACGATAATGTATTGCCACCCGTAGATCCATGTGACAATCTTTACCATAGAGCTGGTTGTACTGAATGATATTACGTAATACTGATTAATTGATCATTGTAATGTTTTTTAATTTTGGCAAATTACAGTCTCAACTATATTTGGTTCTTTTTTTTCTTTATGTATTCTGGAATATTATGGATTTTAATTTTGAGTCAAATGTTTCCTTGTTTTGATTGTGCCTGCAAGTCTCCTTCTTTGACCAAACCAGAGTCAATGAAAGTCAAAATAAACAAACAAAATCAACTGCTGCTTTAACAAACGCAATTACATATATAAAGGAGAAGAAGCGGCTGAAGAAAAATCAGGTTCGTGGAGCCAAAAGATGTTACAAATTAATCCCTCTTTGCTTTCTCACAAGCACGTGCTTCTGATCAAAAGGGAGAAGAAGCGGCTGAAGAAATATAAGGGTCATGGGGCCAAAAGGGAGAGAAGCACCTGAAGAATACAAGTGCTGCAAACCTCATCATGTGCCCTTACTGCTGACTATTATAAAACTATACAATAACTTAAATCCGCTCTCAGTAAAGCATTTTTATGAACCATTAGAGCCTCCTCGTCTCCATGGTTTCCGCAATAACTTAAAATCTGCTCCCAGGAGATACAAAGTGCAATCTTTCCCTGCACAAGAAAAAATTACCAAATCTGAGATGCAAATTTCAATCGAATATCAGTGGTGAAGATGATAACTTACCATTTTCCACATTTGGATGACGCCAATTCCACATTTTTTGCCAGCGATGATGGACGAAAAACAGAGAGAGAGACTGGGAGAAAAGGCGCATGGTGAAGATGATGATGATGATGATGAAAACTGATATAGAGATAAGTATATATCGATACTCGAGGGGCGTGGTAGATAGAGATTAGAAAGATAAAGTAAATGAAATAGTAATGATTACAAGCGCCGTCGACTGTTGGTCTTCTTTTAGCCACCCAAAATTAATATACCGTGACCATTTGTCATAATTTGTCACGCAAACATGATAAACATATATAACCAATTACCATCATATATTCAATTCTAACTACTAATATCTATAAGCAAAATAAAGATATAAAAAATTGTTTTTAATTTGTTCATAAACATATACATTAATTAATTAATAATCCGGATCACTACAATCTTCGGATATGTATCCTAAACTTGCATCATCATCATTATCATCACGTCCTTCTTCAATCCGACCACTGTTTGCAGGATCGCGAACCCAATCGGCAACCGTATCCTTCACCTTTGTTGAATGTCATTCCCAAAATCATTCCCATCTTTGTTAATCAAGGGAATTTCATTCATTTTTTTTGAGAAATTTCATATCATAAGATCCCACAATTTCATCCACAGAAAAAATTTTGCTCTCTTCTATGTTCATGTATTTCACTTCAATCTGGTTAGTAGAACTTAAATACTCCCAAGATTTGACAATTTCATCTTCACCGGTTTCATCTTCTTCATCTTCTTTGGATACAAATTTATTTCACTTCAATCTGTTATTTTCCTTTATCACCGGTTTCATCTTCTTCATCTTCATTTCCTTAACAAAGTAGGCAAAACAATTAGGAATCTTCTGCGCATGGAGTTGCCTCAGGATGTTTTCATCGTTGTTTTTAAGAACAGATTTATGGGATTTGAAGGATATTCTTCTCCCATTACTGTAACAAAAAAACGATTATGTTTCACATACCAGTAATTAAGGGAGCGTTGATTATCAGCTATTTGATGCGCGCGAATTGGTGTAAACGAATTTGTGTAGAGAATTTGAGATCAAGAAAGAGATGGCGGTAAAGGAAAATAACAATGATGATGTATATATAGGGTAGCAAATTTGAACACACACGAATTGGTGTAAACGAAAAAAACGCTTTGTTTTAGAGGGAAACAAATCGTCTCCTTTCGCCATGCGTTTAATATTTTGCCGTGACCATAAAATAGGTTTTTGTCACTCACAACCTACCATTTAGTCACGGTTAATATATGTGGCCATAGGTAATAGTTTTTTGTCACTCACAACCTACTATTTAGTCACTCAACCTAATAATAGTGGTCATATGTACTAGCTTTTAGCCACATAAATAAGTAAAAACAGTGGTCATTGCTCATATTTTTGCCACACATAATATATACTTAATAGTTTTAGTTTTTTTAATTTACTAAGTAATAAAATCTACTCTTCGGTCACACAACATTATTTAAGCGTGGCCATACATTCATTTTTAGTCACATGAATAAAAAATCATAAAAATTCTGTGGCCGTTTCGTGCATTTCGCCACTCTTTTGTAAGTGTGACAAATAAGTGCCACATGTTTTATAAAACAGTGGCTAAAGCCACTGCCCCTGATTGTTGTTGTCACATAAACAAAAAAATATGTGGCTAAAAGGGTCCAAAGGCTATATATTTGGCCACGGATACAAAATATATGTGGCTAAAACTAGTGTTTCTTACCTTCGGCCACGTTTTTTTCAAAACTATGGCTATGCTTTTAAAAAAACTGTGGCCAAAGCCACATGTTGACGTAGTGTTATGTGATTAAACAAGTTTTAAATCTAAATATATTGCTAATTTTAGAAACTGGTCAGATCTGATTTGTAAGGTAAACATCACATTTTTTAACTTTATGATGAACCATAGTAGCCGAAATCGGAAGACGTTGCCTAGGGAAGAAACAGGGATCAAAACGATGTTCTACGCAACGAGAAATCCCAATTTTGGTAAAATAACGTCAAACCAACCAAATTAATATTGTTAGTCCTTAAAATGTCTAGACAAATCTTTATAAACATTTACTTGAAAAACTTGAATACCCAAAGTGTCATAAACCCAAGTTGTAGAAATCAGCAAAATTCTACTCAATATCAGGACATGGACATGTACGCTAAGAACAAATAACATGTCCGCTAGAAAATCATGTCCGCTAAGACAAAATCATGTATGCTAAGAACAAACCCCATGTCCACTAAGACAAATTCATGTATGCTAAGAACAAACCCCATGTCCGTTAAGACAAAATCATGTACGCTAAGAAGAAACCCAATGTCCGCAAAGACAAAATCATGTACGCTAGAAACAAACCCCATGTCCGCTAAGACAAATCATGTACGCTAAGAGCTTACAATCATGTCCGTTAAGACAATTTATGTACGCTAAGAACAAACTCCATGTCTGCTAAGACTAAATCATGTACACTAAGAACAAATAGCATGTCCGCTTGGATTTGTTCTTAGCGGACTTCTTGGTCAAAAGCTTCAAATATTCAAAACTAATTGAGTACATCAATGCATTTTCATAACTTAAGTAATTAGTTAATTTTGATTATTCTATAAGTTTTGTATATTTATTTGGCTATAAATATAATCTTTAACTTGAATATTTATTTCAACACTAGATATTTAACTCGGGCTCCAATAATACGAAGGGGAATAATACGTCAAGACTTGACCGGGATCACTTGGGTGACTTAACGTTACTCAAATGAACTAAGACCATTGAAACTGTCTTATTATTTATTATTAGGGCGTTGTTTCGGGCTCGAAGTACTTACTCGACATTACTACACTTCACCTTGTTCAGCTGAATCTCATGGCCCCTTTTCTTTTACTCTTTTATCATATAGGGGAGAATTCATTAAACATTAAACTTTAACATTTTTCCTAATACATACGATGCATGTAAGATGTACTAAATTCATGTTATATTCAGTAGATTTTCAAGGCCCCTCCTTTTTAAACTGTTTTAAATATCTTGGGGGATAAGTCATGAAACAAACAAACTTTTACTTGACATTATGGTTAACTATAAAAAAGTAATGATTATATGCTCTTTTCCATATCCCAAACAAGAGTACAACACGATAACTCGCTGTCACAAATTCCCAATATTAGTTGAATTCGATTAGTTATGCACAAAATGATAACTAGTGAATAGATCTATTAGAGTTGACGTCAATGTCCTGATTGGTCGCACCAATCCTGACTCCATGGTTAAAGTCACGGGATACATGTTCGTTATTCTGGTCTATTTGGTATTCTTAGGATAGAATGCCAGAAGTGGGTAATCAATTAGTGTTTGAATTCTAGGTTCATATGAGATCATTACCACATGGTAACTTAGAGTTAATGTCATGTATGTCATTGACCAATCCTGACTCCATGGTTAAAGTCACGGGATACATGTCAGTTATTCTGGTCTATTCGGTATTCCTGGGATAGAATGCCAGGAAAGGGTAATTAATTAGTGTTTGAATTCAAGGTTCATGTGAGATCATTACCACATGGTAACTTAGGAGTTAATGTCATGTATGTCATTGACCCGTGCATAACTTGACTTGCTCGAGCCTCTTAACATTAAACCATGCATAACCTGACTTGCATGAGCCTTTCAACATTAAACAGTTCATAACCTGAGTTTCTCAAGCTTTTCAACATTAAACAGTGCAAAACCTGACTTGCACAAGTCTTTTAACATCATACTGTGTAAAACTTGATTTACACAAGTCCTTTACTTTAAACCTATAACTCACCAACTTTATGTTGACATTTTAAACTCATGAACTCTCAGGTGTTTAACTGCTTCTTGCTTGGAATGACATTTATCATTAGGACCTGAATTTTGCTTCGTGTCATAGTCAACACTTAGCGCATTTAGAGATTTCATCACAAAACATCATATTGGATCGTCATACTTTTCGAATCTAAACATTTGTACATTGAAATCATTGTTATACTATCACTACTTTCCTTTGCAACTTGTAAGACATTGTGTATAAATCAAAATGTCTCCTTTTGTTTAATCATTTAGAGGTCGTTCAATGTATCCACGACTATGACTCCATGACGTCACACGCCTCTGTTTCCTAAAGTTCAGTGTGTGACACATCAGGGTCATCTTCTTCATCAGGATTATCTCTCAAAAACTCCATTCCATCACCTTTACAAGTATCTTCTTTGTTAGCTTCTATCTTCCCCTGAGCAGCTAATTTTGACATCAGAAATTTGAATAGCTCACCAAAAGTAAATGTAAGAGTCTTCAGTTTCTGAATCTCATGTTCTTTAGCGCGATCACACCCTCTCAAAGCTCTGATTTTCAGATTCTTTACACGATCCGCATCTTTCAACGCATTAACTTCACTAGTTAACTCAGAAAAACGAGCTACCAGCTCATCATTTGAAGCATTAATGACTGGAATTGAAGAAGATGGAGTTGTTGTTGTTGTAGCCTCAGAAGGAATATGAACATGAACGCTTTGACCTTGAATAGAATTCTGAACACCAGAAATCGGTGTAGAACTTTGAGCAATTGAAGTTTGAACATTCCCAGTGGCAGCAGATATTGAAATTTCAATCGAAGCAAAATTAATAACAGGTAGTTTGTTCAAAAGAGTTGGAGACTTGATAACTTTTTGCTTTTCATATATGATCTCCCAAGATATGCCATATTCTTCTCAACATTAATCCATTCAATCTTAGCTTCAACGGCGGCTATTGAGTTACACAACTTCCACGACTTTTAGTTTAGAAGAACTTTCTGGAACATTAGCTTTTCCCTTCTTGGTAGTCTCAGCCTGCTTGCTGGATTCTCCTTGAGGTGGAACATACTCCTCATCAGTTTCAGAATCCGCAAGCTGATTTGTGTGTTGTTGATACTTGGAGACATCCTTGCCACAAGAAATTAAATAAGCAAGGTGTCTTTTTGAACCTTTCTTGATAGCAAGTTCACGACCATTTTCAGATATAACATCTAAATTTTTATCGGGGTCAGGATCAGAATCAGTATAACCACCATCATGATTAAACTTTTCAGCATCAGCATCACCAGTTATATCATTATCCATCGCATTAACAGGTGCATTCTCATCAATACCAACATTTCCAGCTTTAGTTTGTATTACAGGTTCTTCAACGTTGGCGTCATGCACATTCTCATTAACATTCACAATTTTATCGTCACTCTGTTCTTTCAGCACGAGGATTCACAAATTCAGTATAATCTAACTCAATTTCATAATTTCCTTCGTACCTAGCAGCACCATTCTGGAACAACATATGTAGGATACGCCAAATGACCGATCAATCTCTTTACAGGAGGAATTGATAATCTCTTCTGATAAACTGGCAGACGGCTCACTGTAGCTTCATTCATATGGCTCAATTGCATATCGAAAGCAGCATTCTTAACAAAGTTAGGATGAATGGATAATCATCTGTAAGATTCTTGGAAACATAAGAACTTTCTTCTGCTTTGTAGTAATGTTCTCTTTCATGTAATGAAATATCAGCCTAGAATAGTTGTAAGGTCTGTTCAGAATCAGTCCAGTCATAACATATAGCATCTTCAAATTGGTTGCCCAGATAATCTGTTTCCCATGCAAAGCAGCATAACATGCATCAGATATTTATATGGTACAGTCAGATTTGACTTGAGCAACCATTCATCATACTAGTTGCCTAGATACTTAATCCTTTTGAACAATGCAACGACATCCTCTTTTCTAAATTCAATAGGATCAGCAGCTCTATCATCAAATCTTAAAACTCTTTGAGTATCTGCCTTAGTAATCACCACCTCAGTCACTTGAACACGAGCTATAATACATGGTGGTACAGCTACAGAGTCAAACTGAGCACTAACCCAGAAGGCATTGACAATATCTTGATATGGTACACAATGATGTGTCACAACAAAGTGAATCTTTGATCCCCGTAGAAATTCAAAAATATCACCAAAATGAATTGCTTGCTTTGCTGAAACTCCCTAAATACGCACAGATATAGTGTTTCGGGCTAGAAAGTAACATAGCAGCCATTACTGAAACAAACAAAGATAAATGACATTAAATATCATTGATAAATAATAAAATATGATCGATAGACTCTGATCAGTTCATAATCGCGTAAATGATCGATTTTGAAAACAAATTCTCCAACGAACCATTAGTCCACGAACCAACAATATGAGCGACCAAACACTTTACACGAACCAAATCTTGGTCAAACGGACCATTGAATTTTTAACTTTTTCAAAATATGGACTCAAACGAACCAACTCTTCACGAACCAGTCGTTCGGTGGACGAACCCATGGTTCACAATGATGTACCGTCGGTTCGTGATAACGTACCGACAGTTCGGCAAACTAGTGGTTAACGAAGAGACTTTCGACCAAAATTCAAAATTTAGCCATTGTGCGATGAATCCAGTTCCTAATCTAGATATTAGACCAAAAACCGAACATTAACACTAATTTTGTGGACTAAAAGTGACTAAATCTCGAAAAACTGATGGTTCGTTCGAAAGTGTGAAAACCAAAGTCGTTTAGGAATCAAAACCACACAATCATGGTTAGAACCTAAATTGATACACTCGGAAGAATTTGTGCATGATTACAAACCTGTACACACAAACAACACTCAAAACGATTGTGTAACATATGAGAAATCAAGGAAAAACTATGCGACGGGCCAAAGAGTTTTTTTTTTTTTTTGGTTTTTCGTGAACAGGTTTGTGCAGAATGAGGTATCGGCAAACCAACATCCTATTTATAACCCTTACGGTTCATGGTTGCGAACCAAATTGTTCAGCGAACCAAGAAATTACAAAACTACCCCTTGCACTTATATAATTTGCATTTTTGTTCAAACATTTCAAAATTTTCATTTTGAACTCAAACTTTAAATATTTTTCAATTTAGCACAAATAACTGGTATCTTGTTGGAACTTAAAATCTATGTGACTGACGCCATCAAATCTGTTTACCGAAGCATTCGACTGAAGAATCCATGTGAATTGATTCAGAGACGCGGGTTATGATGCTCGAGGCTTACAAGTTTGGACCGAAGACCGTTTTCCGGAAAAGTCAACCGTTTGGGTCAACGGTCAACGTAAAAGTCAACGGAAGATCGGTTCGAGCGAATCAAGCTTCGGATTAATTTAATCAGTTTTGATTTAATTATCAATTTATGTTATTTACTTTACTTGTAATTTCGTTTATTCAGTTATGTATTTCTGTTGTTAGTCACCCTCACTATATATAGTGAGGGTGCCCATTACAAGTAAGGGAGTCTCCGAATGGGGAGATGATGAATTTCTTGTAGAGTGTGAGATTTCCATTCTAGAGAGAGAGTGAGTCATGGATTCTAGAGAGAGAAAGTGTTCTTCATGATTTCTTGTAACTAATCATTCGGTTATATGAAATCATTCGATATGTTCTTCACCTTTCTTGTTTATGATTATTCATGATTCATCATCATCATCTTCTTCATTTGTTTTGAGTTTTCCAATCCGAACCATGTTCTTGCTCAAGATCGAGATTCTTGTAGTGAAAATCGGTCCTAACAAATGGTATTAGAGCGGGTACCGATCAGATTCATCTCACCGTGAATCTGGTCACTCGAATCTGGATTTTGAGCTTGAATGGGTGAAGATGAGAAAACTTATTTTAGAGACTTTTTCTTATTTTTCCTTCATTTCTGGATGGATTCTGATGATATGGATGATCGATTCGTGTTCTGGAGTTCATCTTTATGTTTGTTTATGTACTACATCTTCAGTTCTGGTGGAGAAATGAAGATCCGAAGTTATTTTTGGAACTTTGAAGTTTTTCCCGTATTTGAAGATTTTGAAGATTTTTTGCTTTGATTCTTCGTTTTCTGGGCTTTTCTTCATGGATTTGGATGATATGAGATATGATTCTCAGTGGAAAACGCATTCCGGATCCATTGGAAGCATCCGTTTCGTCTGATTCTCAAATGTTTGGGCAGATCTGGAAAAACACACACTTAGTGCGTGTTTCATGGTGTTCTTCGTGTTCTTGAAGATTTCCAGAATTTAAGGGCTGTTTATGATCCGATTTGCTACTGTTTATGGGTTGTTGGTGGCCACAATAGTCTCGTGAATGGTTTAGCTTCATATCTCGTGCATCATTACGGGTTTTCCTTACGTTTTTGGGCAGATTCGAGTTCATCAAGTAAGTTCTTCGTGTTCATCATTTTTTCAGATTTGTTCATCAGTTTTGAAGATTTGAAGATGCTCCTAGCGGACTTGTTGAGTTCTTTAACGGACATGTTCTCCTCTTAGCGGACTTCATCAGTTTAAGCGAACTTGATGCATGTCTCAGCGAACTTGAGCCCTTAGCGGACTTGAGAAGTGTCTTAGCGAACTTCTCTACCCTTTAGCGGACTTCTGGAAGGCTTTAGCGAACTTCTGGGGTTAGCGGACTTGTTTCTGGGTTTTTGTTCGAGTTCGTTTCGGTGAATTTTGTTCGTCCAGGGTTGTAGAGCTCGACGCTACGAGTTCGTGGGTATAAAATTTGAAGAGTTTCGTCAAGTATTCGTGAAGTTATAGTCATCTCACGATTTTCCGGCGATGGTCTCGTTTTTCCGGCGAGTTATTTAGGGTTTCGGGACTGCCAACGATTTGAGGTTGATGACGAGCATGAGTATTGGGTGTAGAAGACTTTCTCTCTCCTCTTCTTGTCTGTTACCGAAGTCAACCTTAATTGTTGTTGGTTGTTGATTGGTGAGATAATTCTCGTGGGCCCCTTCTCCATAAGCAATCCATTGAATACTTTATTGCTGTTCGTTGCTAATTGGTTATTGAGAATTCGTGTGGGTCCCATGGTTTTAAGGGAGCCGTTGCTCCTTCTCTGGTTGTCTCTCTGCGATTGGCGAATGGAAGCTGGTGGGTCCCAGCCACCTAAAGGAATCCGTTGAAAAGCATCTTTGCTGGTGCCTCCTAATTGGAGGACTCCACCATCACCCGAATTATCAGCTCCAGGCCGTAGGATCAATTTGATCTCGACCGTGGGATCACATTTTGTGCTTCCTTTTTTCCTGGTTCTGATTGGCTAGCCACCATCTCCACGGATCTAGATCTGGATCGTTGAATACCCTTTATTTCTGCCGTTGGATTTAATATGAGGGGGCAATCTGATTGGTCAGTCTTTTATCACAAGGATTATGGCTTTTTCTAGAGGAATTTAATTACACTAATTAAATTTTCAGCATTATTCGTCTTCTACGGAGTTTTTCTTGTCGGTTTTTAACAGACTAACGAGATAACTCCGTGACCGAATTTTAGAAAATTTTTATTGGCCGTGGATTTATTCTGATTTATTGGGATTCTCGTGCAACGTTTGCTATCGATCACTGACGGGTTAGCTTTATTATCCGGTTAATTACTCAGCTTTCTCGTTATATCTCACAGTTTATTTTTTAGTGGATGCAGCGCGGATGTCAGCTAACCGGATTAACTGGAATCTCAGTTAATTATGGAATTTATCCGTTAAATTTCTCGAGAAGCCGTTCCTTGACGAAAATTGATGGAATTTTTCAGATTGAGCCATTTTCGCCAGTATTTCTCAGAAATCTTCACGGAATTTTATTCCGAGCTCATTTTTCTTCACCAAATTTACGAAGACTCGGTTATGATTATTTTCGCTCGGGATCTCAGTTTTTCTCAGATTTGACAATTATCTTTATTTTTCGCATCCAACTCAGTCGCGCGGATTATTCACAACTGTCAGCATCCGATTTCCGGTTTTTCGCAAGATTGTCCGATTTCAAGATTGTTTATCTGGTTCCTCCAGGCAACCGATCGCGATGGTTCGACTCTCCGCATCTGATTTTACGCTTCCGACTTGATGTTTTTGGAGAGATTTAGAGAAATAGGAGGAATTATTATGGATTTGGATATCGGGTCGATTATTCGGAGTTGGAGCATTTTCAGTGTTTGACTGGTTTATCTGATTCAGTTTGTTGCGGTTATGACTCCAAGATGTAGCATTTTCTCAGTATTGTACCCGACCATGTGAACCGAGTGAGCGGAACACTTGGATCTCGAACTGGAGCAACAAGAAAAGAAGAAGCTTATTCAGAGGGGGAATCTCTACGACAGATTGTCTCCGGTTTATCGGTTTCTCATTGAAGATGTACGACAGAGCGATTCTTCAGCAGTTGAACAGATTTGAAAGCATCAGTCAAGGGGGAATTGTTGGAACTTAAAATCTATGTGACTGATGCCATCAAATCTGTTTACCGAAGCATTCGACTGAAGAATCCATGTGAATTGATTCAGAGACGCGGGTTGTGATGCTCGAGGCTTACAAGTTTGGACCGAAGACCGTTTTCCAGAAAAGTCAACCGTTGGGTCAACGGTCAACGTAAAAGTCAACGGAAAATCGGTTCGAGCGAATCAAGCTTCGGATTAATTTAATCAGTTTTGATTTAATTATCAATTTATGTTATTTACTTTACTTGTAATTTCGTTTATTCAGTTATGTATTTCTATTGTTAGTCACCCTCACTATATATAGTGAGGGTGCCCATTACAAGTAAGGGAGTCTCCCAATGGGGAGATGATGAATTTCTTGTAGAGTGTGAGATTTCCATTCTAGAGAGAGAGTGAGTCATGGATTCTAGAGAGAGAAAGTGATCTTCATGATTTCTTGTAACTAATCATTCGGTTATATGAAATCATTCGATATGTTCTTCACCTTTCTTGTTTATGATTATTCATGATTCATCATTATCATCTTCTTCATTTGTTTTGAGTTTTCGAATCCGAACATGTTCTTGCTCAAGATCGAGATTCTCGTAGTGAAAATCGGTCCTAACAAATAAGTGAAAACCGGTCCTAACAAATGGTATCAGAGCGGGTACCGATCAGATTCATCTCACCGTGAATCTGGTCACTCGAATCTGTGATTTTGAGCTTGAATGGTGAAGATGAGAAAACTAATTTTTAGAGACTTTTTCTATTTTTTCTTCATTTCTGGATGGATTCTGATGATATGGATGATCGATTCGTGTTTGGGAGTTCATCTTTATGTTTGTTTATGTTCTACATCTTCAGATCTGGTGGAAAAAAATGAAGATCCGAGCAGATTTTTGGAACTTTGGAGTTTTTCCCGTATTTGAAGATTTTGAAGATTTTTAGCTTTGATTCTTCGTTTTCTGGGCATTTCTTCATTGATTTGGATGATATGAGGTATGATTCTTAGTGGAAAACGCATTCCGGATCCATTGGAAGCATCCGTTTCGTCTGAATCTCATCAGTTTGGACAGATCTGGAAAAACACACACTTAGTGCATGTTTCATGGTGTTCTTCGTGTTCTTGAAGATTTGCAGATTTTGAAGACTGTTTTTTATCCGATTAGCTACTGTTAATGAAGTGTTGGTGGCCACAACACTGTCGTGAATGGTTTAGCATCATATTTCGTGCATCTTTACGGGTTTTTCTTATCGGTTTTGGGCAGATTTCAAGTTCACAAGTACGTTGACCGTTGACCCGAACGGTTGACTTTTCCGGAAAACGGTCTTCGGTCCAATCTCGCAAGCCTCGAGCATCACAACTTAGTCTCTAAATCGATTCACATGGATTCTTCAGTCGAATGCTTCGGTAAACAGATTTGATGGCGTCAGTCACATAAATTTTTGTTC